>JALGQZ010000001.1:76216990-76938128 GCA_023105745.1 Austropuccinia psidii | reverse complement strand
AATCCTCTGTGGCACATGGTCCTATCTATCTGGCTCTCAGGGCATGTTACAGTTCTTCTCCACATTTTTTAAATATCTTCATATG
This sequence comes from Austropuccinia psidii, assembly GCA_023105745.1. Classification (NCBI taxonomy): domain Eukaryota; kingdom Fungi; phylum Basidiomycota; class Pucciniomycetes; order Pucciniales; family Sphaerophragmiaceae; genus Austropuccinia; species Austropuccinia psidii. Next base: position 76,938,043 of record JALGQZ010000001.1, on the reverse strand, counting down.
CACCATTTTCTGTGACATCTATGGGTATGATGGACTTAATCTTTCAGTTGTTTTCAAGCACAAAGCTAAAGTTTTATTGTTGTCTGGGTCGAAGAATGAATTTTTAAATGCATTTTCTATTTTGTACATTCAGGAATCATTTTTCCACTTGGTCTTTATTTCATTTTTACACGAAGACCAATTATTATTTTTCTTTTGTTTATGTAATGTCAAATACCATCTTCTTCTAGCTTTTTCAAATCAGGAGTGTAATATTGCAGTTATTAAATCATCTGGTATGGCATGATCCTCTTGTAACATGTCATTTCTTTTCATAAATTACATGTGTTCATATTCACCTTCACTGGTAAATGTTGGCCATTTTTTAAGTTGAGCTACCTTTTTCATAAAGACTTTACTGTTGTCTTGAGGGTTCAGGTCTTCTATGAAGGGATTCTAAAAATTTTCTTTTAGTTTAACAGTACTTCTTATGTGAGAAAATTGGTTTGATAGCTTTGGCATATTTGAGTTAGCCCCATTTATTTTCTCCATTTTCTCAGTAATAAGTCTTATTTCACTTTGAATGTCATCTTTAAGATTTGGTCTTGCTTCATCTCTTTTTTTCCACACCATCTAGAAGTAATTGTTGATGTGATGAAGTATTTTCTTTTAATTTTTCAACAGACATGTTTAATTTATTAAATTTTTCTGGCAGGTTATTAATACTCTGGTCATAATAGATTATCAAAGTTTCTTCTTTGATATATATTATTTCTTTATACAATTTGTTTTGTCATTTTATTAATTCCTGAGTATTGTCAATTGATATTTTTGGTTTATTATTTTAAACCATAAATTCAATGTTGTCTATTCCTTTTTGTTTTTTGACAACAATTTGATTTAAAGATAATAGACTATTTTTAATTTCTTTTAAGGTTAATATTCTGTTTTTATTTTCCATTTAAGTATTTACAAGATCAGGAGATGAAGTTATTTCTTTGGGAAATGGGGTTGCCTCATTCTTTTTTCCCTCTCATCCTTGAACTCCATCAATGTTCTGGACATGTTGAAGACATTTTTGATGGAATTCTTTTGGGTTCTTGGGATCCTGCAGCTTGGAGAATATGGTTTCCTCCACTTCTTTTTCTTGTTCCTCTTCCCTCTTTGAGGATATTGGCTGGCCTGTGGCTTTCTGGTAGAAGCTATTGGGGCTTCATCCTTGCTTGTCTCCCTCCTTTCGTTGTACCAGTCCTTTATATTTTTGATTTGAGGTTTGGATGATAGTGGATTCTATCCATTGGAGTATCTCACTATTTACTCGTCTTTGAGGAACTGTCACAGGGGCTCTTCTAAGTGAAGAGTGCCTGGCACTCACTTATGGAGGGCTCAGGATATGGTAAGAAGGAATACACTTAAGAGTGTTAAGAGATGATGAATTACTAAGAAAATAAATATAGGAGAATCAGAAACAAAAGAATAAGAGTAAGAAATAGAAAAGCCAACCACAAAAAAGTCCAAGTCCACTGCTTCAACCTGTCAGAATGGAAAGAGAAGGGTTAATAAGGATATAGCCACCCAACTCATACTTTACAGGTGAAGAAAGAAAATTCAAATACTAACTTAATATGAAATAATTATAATACCCAAAATAAGGATAATAATATTCATTAAATAATAAATAAACTAAATTAACTAACTGGGGAAAAGTCCCCAGGGGGGAGAAAGAGGGGCTGGTATATGTGAGAATCACCAACCCTGATCCAGAGAGACAATTTTCATGAGGGATTGAATGATTGAATTGAGTCCGGCCAATACAGGTCCTGTACAGCTGTACAGAACCTGTAGAAGAGGTGTGGTGGAGTTGAGTGATCATACAGTTTCATAATAGTGTATCCAAGCTGTATTGGGTGAATCCAACCTGTACAGATGTTGACAGGCTGTATTGAAGTACCAAGCTGTATGCATGTTTCAGCAAGGAAGATTGCTGAAACTGAATGCTGATTCAAATATTGGATCTGCTGATTTGAGGTTTTTGAGTGGGTTTATTAATGAATACCCTTACCCCTAGTGAGTGGTTGTTACAGTATCCCCCTCTTGAAACTCACTGCCTGAAATAATGTGTAAACATGACCCATGTGACATCAAGTCAAATCAATTTGTTTTATTTTAAATAAACCAGAATTTTCTGATTCAATCAGATGGTGATTTATGATAAACTTCAAAGAAGGTGATGAAATGGGTTGATTATATGTCAGCCATATGATGATTTATTTTGAATAAACCCTGGCTTCCTGACCTAATGTAAACCATTAATGTAAACCAATGTTTTATTTACTATAAAGCAATGGTTTACTTAATATAAACCAATGTTTTACTTAATTTAAACCAATGTTTCATTTAATATAAAGAAATTTTTTATTCACTATAAAGCAATGGTTCATTTAATATAAATCAATGTTTTATTTAATGTAAACCAATGTTTTATTTAATATAAAGCAATATTTTATTTACTATAAAGCAATGGTTCAATTACTATAAAGCAATCGTTCATTTAATATAAATAAATGTTCTATTTAATGTAAACCAATTTTTTATTTGATATAAAGCAATGTTTTATTTAATGTAAACCAATCTTTTATTTAATATAAAGCAATGGTTTACTTAATATACATCAATGTTTTATTTAATGTAAACCAATGTTTAATTTAATATAAAGCAATGGTTTATTCACTATAAAGCAATGGTTTATTTAATATAAATCAATGTTTTATTTAATGTAAACCAATGTTTTATTTAATATAAAGAAATGGTTTATTTAATGTAAATCAATGTTTTATTTAATATAAATCAATGGTTAATTTTTTTCAGACTGAGTGCCTATGTCTAGTCTAGGCTCTAGAAAAACTCCATTATTATCTGGAGGGTGCAGTCTTTGAAGTCTACACAGACTGCACAGCCTTGAAGTCTTTACTGAACATGAAGACTACAAATAGACACATGCTGAGATGGCAAATAGCCATCCAGGAGTATAGAGGGAACATGACCATCATATACAAGGAAGGTAAAAGCCATACCAATGCAGATGAACACTGGACAATGTCAAAAGCAATCCAGCTTATGACGCTGAAGTTTCAGCCAAAATCCCTATCCATTTCATGGAAGTAGATAGGAGGAAGAACTTCAGAGTTTCTGAATGGGCACCAGAAAGTGGTACCCTTGACAGTGGAAACACTGATTCAGAGGGGACAGAAACTCCCATATTGGGAATACGTTCCTCTGAACTGCACAATGAATTTTTTAGTGCAGTACTAAAATCTTATGCCAAACACAAACAGTGTGGCATACTGCTACAACTCCTTCAACAAAAGTACAGGATACCAGAACTGGAATCCCAGCTTGAAGAACCCTGGTTGAGGGCCTATAAGGACAACAAGTTCTTCCTTATAGATGGCCTGCTCTACCACAGAGAGAAACACACAAGTGCACTCACAGTGGTAGACAGAGACCACATCTCCTTGATCCTGCAGAAATGCCATGACTGTCCCTATATGGGACACATGAGTGAGGACAGGACTAAGGAGAGGGTAGCAAGCACAGCTTGGTGGCCCAAGTGGGAACAAGAGTTGGGAGAATACATCAACACTTGTGAAAGATGCCAAAAGGCAAATAGGAAACATGGGAAGAAGTATGTGTTACTTCAACATATAGAAGAACCCGAACACCCATGGGAAACAATCAACATGGACTGGGTTACAGGACTTGTCCCAGGAGGCAAAGAAAACTACAATGCCTGCTTAATCATAGTTGATAGCTTCAGCAAGAGAATGAGGTGTCTACCATGCCACAAAGAGGACACAGCCATGAATACTGCCCTGTTATTTTGGAATAACATCATATCTACCTGTGGAGTCCCTAAAATCATCATTAGTGATAGGGACCCAAAATTCACATCTTAGTTTTGGACCAACTTGTATGACATGCTTGGCACCAAGCTTGCTTTTTCCACAGCTTACCATCCCCAAACAGATGGCCTAGCTGAGAGGATGATCCAGACTATGGAAGACATCCTTAGAAGGTTCTGTGCCTATGGCATGGAATACAAGGACCATGAAGGATACACCCATGATTGGGTTACCCTCTTACCAGCAGTCCAACTGGCTTATAATACAAGCCAGCTGTGAGCCTGTGAGGTATGTTTAACATACCCATAAGGCCACAAATGATTTTATAAACAATTAAATTTGTCTTAAACAGACTTTTTAGTTGAATTTAAAATAAAAAATAATAAAAAATAAGTATAACTTTTTTTTGGATAAACAAAGTTATAATTATTATGTCATTTTTGGATTCTACACCAAAAATAACCTAGGGTACACCCATAGGGTGTTATACCCAAAAACACTTATTTCTTGTGTTATTAGAAGATTTAAGAATCTCACAGTACTAATGTAACTTTTTTAACATTTTTTTAAATTGTTAAATTTAAGCTTAATTAAGCTTAAATTTAAAGTTACATAAGGTTTATGCAACTTTACCAAAATTTTAGTTAAAATTGAGGTGTGGTGTATATTTACTGAATTGGCTAAGGATTTGCCATACAGAATGTAAATCCTGCGTGAGCTCAATTTAAAAGGGTTTAAGGCCATAGTATGGCTTTAAATAAATAAAAGGGCAAAATCCACGCAAAAAGGTGGGACAAAGGAAAAAGACCAAATAGAGCTGGGGTACCCAACTTTTTGGATCTGCAAGGATTCAATTAAGGTTGTCCACCTGTATTGGAGGATTTTCAACCTTATTTAAACTTTAAGATTAGACTTTGATCCAACCTTAAGGTTTAAACTGGTTTTATCCTAAATTGGACAGGAATTTCAAGCTGCCAAGAGGGTAAATCCCAATAAGCAGGCTTGGAATCAAGGTTTTAAGAACTGTCAAAGCTTAATCAAGCTTAAAAAGCTTAAATAAGCTTAAAACTTTAAGGTTTCAATCATCAAAACCTTATCAAAACTTAAGGTTTTGTGTGTATTGCTATTTTACGTGGAAAAATAGTAATAACTTCAAAAATTCATTAAAAATCCAAATCTTAATGGATTTGCTTGAAAATTTCACACAGCTTAGAATTTAATATTATCAATATATAAATTAAATTTTAAGTATCTTTTATTAATAGGTTTCCTGGGTAATTAGCCTGGAAAATTACTTTTTAATTAAGCTTAAAGAAAATTATGATTTCTTTAAAAATTAATTAAAAATTCAGTTTAAGAGATTTCTGCTTGAAACTCTGATTTTATGTTGTTCATGTGATGAACTTTAATATAAATAAACTTATTTTATATTAAAACTTAAAATAATTAAACTAAATGAGGATTAAAGTTACTTGGAGTTAAGAATAACACTGGTAACTTTAAATTGGAAGTAAAAATAAGTTGCCTTAAGTTAAGAACTTAATTTTTAAGCATGGTTTTTCAGTTTTGATCTGAGCACGCCCTCTACATCCATTATGAATCATGAGAGCTGCTCTGTAGACATAAAAAGAGTCTTTTCATCACTGTTTTTGTCCATAATTCATATCAATCCAATCATATTTGAAATTTAAACAGGTAAAGTTTTATTAAATATAAAATCTTATTATTAAAAGTAATTCTTAAGTTATTTTTATTCTTTATTTATTAAATTAAAGAATTGAAGTCATAGAATTCAGATTATTGTTGTAATCATCTATAATAAATTTTATTATATAAAATTATCATCTTAAATATCTTTTAAAATCCACAAATTCCTCACAAAAACTCTTTAATCATAAATTTTAGTATAAAAAGTTGTTTTATCTTTGATTTTATTGATTTTTGGCGTGTTTTTAACTTATAATCATTATTTAATATAATAACTGTTGTTTTATAACTTGTTGTATTAAATAAATATTATAAGTAAGTTTTCTTTAAAGTTCTATATTTTTTTTATCTATTATTAGTTTTTTTATAGAATTTTATTCTATAAAGAATTATTTCTGCACAGTGTGTGATTAATTCTTTTTATAAATAATATTTATATTATTTATAAGTGGTTAATATTCTTATTTTCCACGTGTAATTGTCTCATTAAGAGCTTTACACTTCTTATTGTTATAACTGTCAGTGACTATAACAATAATAGAATAATTATAATTTATTATAATTATTATATTTTTTTATTATTATATTATTATAATAATAATTAAATTTATTTTTTTATATAATTATTTTTAATAATTATATTTAAATTTGTGGTTATAATATTTCATTATATTATATTTTTCTACTGAGGACAGTCATAGTACTCTTGATATTGTTACTATTATCAAGAGTTTCATAGACAAACCTTACACCAGCACTCCACCACAGGTAAAACACCTGCACTGGTGGAGAGAGGGTGGAACCCCCTGTTGCCTGTGGATCACTTAAAGAAGAATCTTCTAACCATCCACCCCACAGCCAAAGGCTTCCATGATATGTGGAAGAGGGCTTGTGATACAGCTGCTAAATAAATAGCTGAGGCAAAAGAATATAATAAACATAGGTGGGACAAGACACACATGGAAACTGACTTTAAGGAAGGGGACCAGGTACTAGTGTCTACACTGAACTTTAATAATCTTAAAGGACCCAAGAAAATGAGGGACTCATTTGTAGGGCCTTTCACTATCATTAGGTTGATAGGAAAGAATGCAGTGGAAGTCAAACTTACAGAGGAATTTTCCAGGAAGCACCCAGTCTTCCCAGTAAGCTTAGTCAAGCCATACTTCCAAACAGAGGAGGATAAATTCCCCTCCAGGAAGAAGGACCCCACACCACCTGATATAGTGGAAGTGGAGGACTCCCCAGGACCTGTGAGTAAGGTCATCAGGGCCAGGAAGATCAGACTTAATGGAAAGGATCAAAGACAATACTTAGTCAGATTCAAGCACCAAACACCTGATAAAGACAAATGGTTGGCAGAGGATGCCATACCAGATGGGAACCTTCATCTAAGGAGATTCAGGGCCTCTAGGAGGACTGAACAGTATCATCAATGATGAAAATTTTTTAGAGGGAGGGTATCTCAGCCTGTGACTCAAAACCAGAGCACAAGAATGACAGCCAAAATACCATAAACCAATGGTATAGCCAAGATACCACCAAAACATGGAGCTGAGCCAAATCAGCTCAAAATGTATCAAAGGAAAGTGGAAACTCACCTCATTCTGAAAACATAAGTCCCATCACCATAGGACAACAAATAACAAAGTTATTCCTGCTCAAAGTTATTGCTGAGCATAAACCTTAATTTTTACCTCTCATCTAAGATCTAGAAGGAGAGGCTTAACCCCATCAAATGGGTACTCAAAATGAAGGTCTAAACCAGGGCTATTCAATGGTACCAGCCAAACTGAGCTAGAACCAATATTACTGGACTTATGGTCAATTTCAGGCCAAATAAGGGTGAACAAAACATTCACCTCTCATCTAACTTCTCCAGTTTTAGTGCGAGATAGTTGAAGTGGGGTCTTTTTGGAAAGGGCACAATCAGGGATATCTGATGGTGTCATCCATTTCCCCATAGCTCAACTACAACAAAGGTTATGGGGCAAATAAGCTCAATACAGCTTTTTGCCTATACCACGCAAATGTACAAAACTCTTGTACATGGGATAACTTTGCCATACTTAATGATACCCATATAAAATGAGGTACCATTGTGTAGAGCACATACAGGGATACACACTGAACCAATTTTGAGGTTGATATCTCAAGAATTGACAAAGTTATGGCTGTTTTAAGGTCAGATTCCCACCTGATGTCATATACAGCTTTACCATGGGATAATATCCCATAACCATGAATATGAGGTGTCAAATAGACAAAGAAGCTTGTTTTTACTTCATACCTCATATTTCAGTCAATACTGGGGTCCCATACAGCTTCTGTACAGCATTCTACGCGTCATACACGTCAGAATCAGGCTGTGAGGTCCCCAGATGAAATTTTTCACACTGTATTGGTGAAAACTGCCCAGATGTGGTTTCAAAACCACATCTGAGCCCAATACAGGTTATACAGTCTGTTTGAAAACCACAAGCCAGTACTAGAGAGTGAAAGAATCTTCACTTTCTCTACGTGGAAAGGTCTAGCACCCTTTCCACCCCATTTTAGGATAAAAAGGAGGGTTTTCACATCCAGAATTGTCTCCGCATCCTGCTCTTGAATAACCTACATAGTAAGATGTCAAAAACAGTTTTACTCTTGGTTAATAATCAGGTATAATTATAAATCTTAATTATTGTAGTCTTTTATTATTGTGACCCAACAGATAAAGCTGCACCCAGGGCTTTCAACAGCGCTCACCACCACTATATCATATATAGTAAAGCCCTTTCAAATCTTAAATTAAATTATCTTTAAACCCTTATAAATCCTTTTAAACCATTTTCACCATGTCACAAACATAGTTGAAGTTGTATTTAGCCTATTTAAACCTTTATCATAGTTTCATCCTGACACAAGGACTCTCCAGACACAGATGTGTGTCCTCCTCAAGAAATCTCTCTATGGCTTGAAGCAGAGTCCTTGCTGCTGGCATAAAGTTCTTAAAGATACCTTAGTAACTGGTCTCGTTCTGTGCTTATACTATTCCCAGAATAGAGAACATCCACTCTGGTTGTTTTTACATTTCAATGATCTTATTTTTGGAGGAAACTGAAACGAGACATTTAAGATAAAAATCAAGACCTTCTTCAAAATGGAAGACTTGGGCACAGTTAAATATGCTCTAGGGATCCGAATCAATAAAAATAAAGAATATATTTTGCTAGTACGAGATAAATTCATTCATCAAATTCTCACTGAGTTCAGTATTGATCAAGTTAAACCTCCCATGGCACCCCTCCCTAGTAATTACAAAGAACTAAAAAGCCCTGAAAGTAACACTACAATTCCATCACCATTCAACTTCAGAAGAGGTTTGGGACTACTTCAATACATTGTCCAATGTACATGACCAGATCTATCATTTGCTACTTCATTCCTATCTCAGTTCTCAGAAAACCCAAAAGACGCATACTACAAGGCCCTCATTAATACCCTAAAATACCTTTCAGGAACACAAAATTTCAGGTTAAAACTAGGAAGCAACCTTATGTCCCATTTTGAAACTCGGATTTTTGGATTTACTGATTCTGACTGGGGAGGAGGTACAGAAAAGAAATCCTTTTCTGGCTCTCTTATCTATTTTTATGGGGCCCTTGGATGGAGAGCACAAAAGCAAAAGGTGGTTGCGTTGTCCTCAGGAGAAGCCGAATACAATGCCCTAACTGAATCATTGCAAGACTTAGCTTGGACTAAACAACTCATTTTCGAAGTAACAAACAAAGAAATTTCATGCACATTACACTCCGACAATCAAAGTGCCATTGCAATAGCTTCAAATCCAGTCTACCACCACAGTACCCAACACATCAATTTCCAATTACATTTTATTAGAAGCTCACTAGAACAACAATCTCTCAATCTCAAATATATCCCTATGTCAAAAATGCCAGCAGAACTATTTACTAAAAATGTCCCCCTAAATAAAGCGTTACCTCACCTGAAACTTATCTTCTCCACTCCCAAATTAACAAGTATGGGGGAGTAAAAGAATAGAACCTACTTTAGTACTATCTTATTAATTTCTTCATCTTAGAATAATTACATTGTAGATACTTCACTCTGAAAGTGTTAATGTAGTTGTGTTATACTTGTCTCAGATAACTCTTATCTGAGATTACATTTATTAAACCTACCTTGGATAGTTTATCATATGAGATGAAGTCCCTAATGAGACAACTACTTCTATGCCTATATAAGACCCCTCTTTGTGTAACTACTTTCAGCCTCATCTTGTTTGTCGTCTCTCTTTGTTTTACTACTAGGTTCAATAGTGTCTCCCCTGTTCCTGAGATTGGCTAAGACTAACAATAGTCCTGCCTCCTTAAGGTCTCTACTTTTTATTCGTCACTGCTCTCTTTTCTTGAGATCTTATCTTGTTTGTCATCTCTCTTTGTTTTACTGCTAGGCTCGATAGTGTCTCCCCTGTTCCTGATATTGGCTAAGACTAACAATAGTCCTGCCTCTTTAAGGTTTGATAGTGTCTCCCCTGTTCCTGATATTGGCTAAGACTAACAATAGTCCTGCCTCCTTAAGCCCTTTTCTTTCATCTTTGGTTGTAAAGTCATTTTCCACACTCCTAGACACCAATGTATGTTGAAATTGCCCTCAACTGGTGAAATACGCATTTTACTTGGGCTCACTAATGAATCAGCATATTGTCTCTTAAAACTTAATGATAAAAAGGTCTATACTAGTAGGCACGTTACCTTCTTTGATAATAGCTTTCCTACTCTAGATAATTCCAGAGAATCTAATAGCATGACTTCCAACATTAGCTGGAATGACTTCCTCTTTACTACTGCTGCTCAGAGGAAATAGTACAATCGGTACCCATAAACAAAGATTGTTTGGAAGTTGAGTCAGTATTGTCTAAACAAAGAAATATAGAACCAGAGCCACCAGAACGAAAGAAGATCAAGATCATAGGACCAAGACAACCTACTCTAATCATCTCAGATATCAGTGAAACAAACATCCTACCCTACTCCAAGCGTCCAGCCACTCATCTCACTCATTCTGATTCCTTTACATACAAAAAGTCTTTAAGATAAGACAAATCAGCCACATGGATGAGAGCTGTCACCAAGGAATTGGACAACCCGAAAAAAATTGATGTATGGGAAGAGGTACCTATCAACAAAGAATATAAACTCATAGGTACAACCTGGGTTTTCAAAACTAAGAAGAACGAAAAACACGAGATACTTGAGCACAAAGCCAGGTTATGTGCTCAAGGTTTCTCTCAGACACAAGGAATTGATTTCTCCAAGACCTTTGCACCAACTGGTAGACTAAATTCACTTTGAACTCTCATATCCCATGCAGCTTCAACAGGACTAATGTTTGAACTGGGCATCAAGAGAGCCTTCCTCAATGCTCCCCTAGAAGATAAAGTCTACTTAGCAATCCCACAAGGATTGCTAAGTATACAACAAGAGAAAGGTGTGCCTCCGACTCAAAAAAGCTATATCCGGGTTGCGGAAAGCTCTATTAGCATGGTATTGCCATCTCTCTGACTGGCTTACTGACTGGGGGTTTAAAGTTTCCAAAGCCGAGTCTTGTGTCTTCATTGCAATGGTTATGAGCCTATATGGCTGTTTAAACATGTTGATGACATAGGTGTATTAAGAAAAAATCTGACTGAGTTCAAAAAAGAAATTGAAGCCGAATTCAGAACAAAAATGTTGGGTTTAGCCAATCTGATGTTAGGTATCAAGATCACTCACAAAGCAAATGAAATCACTTTGTCCCAATTTCACTACATTGATGCCCTTCTTGATCTTTATGGAATGACCAACTGTAAACCAGTGGCAACAGCATTGATACCGAATACACACTTAGAAGCACCATCAGACCAAGAAAGGGAAGCTTTTCTAGCACTAAATGTCAATTATCAAAGCACAATAGGTAGTCTCAGCTATCTCAGTATAGCTACAAGGCCCAACTTATCCTTCTCCGTCAGTTCTTTGTCCCAATTCTTAGAGTCACCTGGTATGCAGCACTGGCAAGCCTTTTGACACTTACTAAAATATCTTAAAGGCACATGCTCAATAGGACTTACTTACTGTAGAGGTAATCAAGAACCCCCCACTGCATACTCAGATGCAGCTTGGGGAAATTGTAAAGTATCCAGACGCTCAGTCACAGGGTACTTGGTCACTATCCATAGTAACTTTGTTATTTGGAAAACGAGGGAACAACCCACTTTCTCACTATCCTCAGCGGAAGCAGAGTAAAAGGCTTTGACAGATCTTACATGCAAACTAATGTGGTTCAGAAAGTTGTGTGAGGAAATCTCCATCAATACTGAAGACAAGCAAATTGTTGTCCATGAGGATAACCAAGGCTGCATCAATACAGAAAATGGTGATTGCCATACAAGCTCACAATGAATGAAGCATGTTGATATTCAACTCCATTTTATTAGAGAATTTATCAGCAACTCAATCATTCGCCTCATCTATACTCCCACCACTAGTATGTTGGCAGACTTCTTAACAAAATCTATTTGCCGATCAGCACTGCAAATAACAATGAACTGCCTCAGGTTGTCAAGGATGGAAGACAGAGGGGATGTAGAAATGACTGACTTCTCCCAGTCTGTGAGCAACTAGAGAGAATTGAGAAGTGGTCATTCCCGCGCTTCTACATCAATAGGGAGGAGTTAAGAGCACACATGAGTTTTGACGGGTATATAACGAGATCACATTTGTCTCCATAATACTGACCAGAAAATTGTCAGAATTAATCCTCATTTTTCATTAAGTCATTGACAGAACATTTTTCAAGACGTGCATACTTTGTACACGACCATTTTTACTTGTGGTGGTTGGTCGTCTTACAAACTTATGAACAAACCTTTTATCTTTCTTAATAAGTATTTCCTATCTAGCACCTCTTAGCTGTAAAAAGGCACCGTTTTACTGTATAAACAATATTAATAGTGACTTTAGGTACGACTAATAGCCTAAATCAATCCTTGTTATATTACTAATATAATTACTGCAGCTCTTTTTGTTAGCTCAACATTTTGTTGAACGTAAAAGTGATTGGCCTCTTATTAGATATACTAGTTGTTCACCATTAGGTACTATTTTGTCTCTCTATTTATCTACATTATTGATTGTGATGTTAATGCAGTTACTATCTATTGAATAGTTTTTCATCATTATTAATTGAGCCCATATATATAAAGCACTCAAACATCTCAAAAAAATATTATTCGCTTACTCAGTTTCAATAAAATTGTTTTTGATTTTATAAAAAAATGAAATATTTTTATCTGGAGAGGTGGTTATTCACTTTGAAAACTTACTTCATACTAAATATACTCATATAAAAAACTAAATTTGATTTCCATCTCAAATGAGCTTTGCTTTTTAAAGCGTTTGTTACTAAATTGCAAAAAAATGCAAAAAGATTTGACAGTAATACTCAATTTCTACTTTTGTTCTTCTTGATTGGGAGAGGAAATACTCAGAATAATTGAATTCAATACAAAAACACATATTTGTCTATTAATCCCAGTGAAACTAATTATTCAAGTATCAGAACCCTACTATCCAGCTTCAAAGGCTCAAATGACATTTATCAAAGGCATCTTTGATGTGGAATATTGGTCAAATTCTGAGAAGTTTATATTGTTATAAATATCTCTATTTAATATTTTCTTTATCCGATAAAAACTGTTTATATAAAAAAAATACTTAGTATAAATTCTTCGGATATCTGCATCCATTGATATCAGAGTATCCTTTTGAAGTTCATTAGAAATTAATCAATAAATTGCTAAATTTTCAAACGCTCTGTTTATTTTTGAAAATAACTATGCATTCAGAAGTGATAGTACTATAAATTAGCTGCTAAAGATATTTTTACAGTAATTTTTGGCTTTTTTGGAGTTTTGGATGTGACTCACTTTCACCTTCACTAAAATTTGACTCCATCCTTTTTCCAACTCAAATTCACTGGCAGGTTTTAGTTCATTTGGGGATAATTGAACAATTTACTACTATCATATATTCCTTAATTGAAGAAAAAATAAGCCTATTTTTGTGATTTTTCATTCAAAAGACTGAAAAGTGAGATTTATTGAAAGATTTTCAACAAAGATTGACTATCAAATTTTCAATAATTTTGAAGATATTAATATATTTGGCCATTGTTATTTCTTCAATTATATTTGATGCTGTTGGGATATAACTGTAAAATTTGAAGTCACTTGTTAATTAAATATATTTTGATCCACAGGGATTCATTACATTGAAATCCATGTGTTTTGATATGTGCACCAATTTCTAAATAAAATTTGCTCCTCATTGTTCTACACCCTTTTCAACAAGCTTTTAATTTATGTCAGCATTGGTCAAAATTTTTCATTGTCTATCATTATAATTTTCTGTGATCAAATTCCCCTCTTTGATGTATATGATTGCAATCATATTGGGATTTTTGATTTGTGGCATTTTTTTACTATTTTCCTTTATTTTTTGGAGCTATAATTCTCATTCTCCTCATTTTTTTTCATTTTTTTAATTGCTTGCTGTTTTAAATTCTTCATTTTATCATCTTTTGTTTATAATTCTTTTCATACTTTTTGATTTTTGTTCATTTTTTCCATTTTTATTTGTTTTCTTCTTAAATTGCTATTTTTTTGTATTTCTTCTTTTTAAAATCTTACAATTCCAATTTTCTTATTTTTTTATTTTTGGTTTTAATAATTGAATTATCATTTTTTAATTTTTCTTGATTTTTTGTTGATTTTTTTTTGATTTTCTGGGGAGTGATATTTCCACACCTCCACCACAAATTTAGGCCTATGCCTATGTATAAAGATGTGCTTTAGATATTCCTTCACAACCTCCATGAGTGTAGTTTGCTAAATCCACTCATCCACCCCAAATGGTATGTTTATCTCAGACATTTGACAACAAGCTCTATAATTAAAAAAAATAACTTTCTATATACAAGTGATCTGTATACATTTGCGGAAGAATTTTATTGATGAGGAATATAACCTTCTCCAATTTTATGCTGATTGATCGAAATGTGCCCTGGGAAATTTTGGTGACAATTCAGGAAGAGGTAATTTTCCTATCTCATAATCATTGAAAATAATCAGTATCTAATGATAACCATTTCTATTCATTCTTTCTATAGGCTTGGATATGTTTTCACCCAATTCTGAGGAGCTGTTACTCTATGAGACAATTTGTAATTTTCCATTATTTCAAAATCACATGTCCATACCAGTGGGTTTACCGAAAAGGCTGCATGTACTTTATCTATTGGTGAAAAATCCTGTTCAACCAAATCAAAATCAAAAGCAGTGAGTTGTAAATATTTTATTTGCAGCCATTGCCCTTTATATGGATGATCAGAACCCTCCAGTTACATTCAATATTCCTAATTCAACTTCCAGTGATTCCTTGTCTGTTGAAATTAGTGCCATGCAATATTTGGGCTCATGTTTGAGTGTCAACAAGGTTCCATTAGCTCCACAAAGCAATGAAAGTCAAGAGGGGACTAGTATTAAATCAAAAGGAATTTTAACACCCACTTTGACTGGCTTGGTTGATGATATCCTCCATCTAATGATTGCATTCAATTGGGTCTGGGTGCATACTAAGGTTGATTCCAAAACTACTCACAAAATTAAAAAGCTATTTTTCAAGTGTGAAAAGCATCCTTTGCAAGCTTTGGTGACAATTCAAGATCAGATGAAGGCTGTAAGGCCATGCTCAAATTTTATTGCAGCATTCTGTACAGGGGGTGTACCTGGACTTCTGGGGTGCTCAGCTGATTACTGCATTAGTTCAGCCAAAGAGACCCTTCACCTTCTAGAAATGACATCAATCCTCAAGAGAAAATAATCCTTTTCAGTTGAAGGGATTTGGAATCCCACAAACAAGTATATATGTGAAATACTTTAAGAAAACATTTTCTCAAATCATTCATATTCACCAATTTGTCCAAGCAAATACTGCCTTGCAGAATATTTAGCTTTGGATTTTAGTGAAGCATGGGAAGAAAAACACCCTTTTGAGTATAATTTAATAATTAGATTACCTAAAAATTTTGGTATTGACAAAGACATTCAAGAGGTGTAAAAGAGCCTTCATATGATTTTACTTATTATTACCTCTTTCCTGAAATTCATAACTATTGAGTTCAAAATATGTTTACTGTGCACAGTCATGACTTCAAACAGCTTTGTGCCAAGCTTCTTATAAGATTAAGCAGTGTGGCTTTGTCACCTGAGTGAAACAAAAGTGAAATTAAACAGCTTTATTCCTAAATTATCACAATATAAAATAATTGTGCATATGTGAATTTAGCACAAAAATCAAAAATGTATGAGAGTAGTGATTCCAGGGACTTTATGAGGGGCTTGAACCCACAGAGCCTACCTGTTCCACCAAGAAAGAATGAGTTTGATTTGGTTTGCTGAAGCTATTGTTACCAACCACCCAGATTCACAACCCAGGTGCCCCCAGGTGAGTCTGGCCAGTTCCCAGGATCAAACATACAACCCCTCAACCTGTTTGAGAGGCACAATCTCTAACCATTAAGTCATTCACAAGATATTTACTTAAAGGGATCCTTTTGCAGCAAACTCATGTCACCTCTTTACATCTTTCAATTATTAATATACTCAATAAAACCTAATTGTTTTCAAATTAACAATATGTTTTTCTTCAATTTAAAATAATCCTCTCAACCAAAAACTTGTAATCAAAACATACCAAAGTAAGTCTTCTTTTAATTTTAATTCAATCAATTTATTAATTTTTATTTATTAAATTGAAAAAAACAATTATTTCAATTTTAATAATTGTTATTTTTTTAATTTTAATTAATTAATTTTTTTATTTTCACCTAGCTTGCTGGGGCTTTTACAGCCCCAGAAACCAATTCAACATATTTATTTTTAAAATTTTATTTATTTACTTTATTTATTTTATTTTAAATCCGCTCGCTGGTTCTCTCACAACCCCAGCAACCAATTCAAAATAATTATTTCTGAATTTTATTTTGTTTATTTTTTTGTTAATTTATTTATTTATTAATTTTTGTTTTATTTTAATTCATCTCTCTGGGGCACTTAGAGCCCCAGAGACCAATATGAAACAATTAATTTTATAAATTTATTTCTTATGTATTTGTATTTTATTATAAATGATTTCTCTTTTATTTTATTTTAAATCAGCTTGCTGGGGATATGAGACCCCAGAAACCAATTAAAAATAATTATTTTGAAAATTCATTTTTTTATTTATTCATTTTTATTTTAAATAGTTTTTTATTTTTTTATTTTGAATTAGCTTTCTGGGGCTTGAAGAGCCCCAGAAAACAATTTAACATACATATATTTAAAAAAAAATTCTATTTATTTTTTTTGATTTGAAAAAATTTCTTTTTTATTTATTTTTATTTATATGAAGTAATTGACTCTTTTTATTTTGAATAAGCTTTCTGGAGCTCTTACAGCCCCAGTGAGCTATTTAAAACAAATATTTTTAATTATTTTTTATTTTTCTTTATTTCAAATGATTTATATTTTTTTAAAATCAACATTTTTGATTTTTCTTAATTTTTAATTATTTTATTTTCTTTTTTGTTAATTTCATGTTACTTTGAATTATTTATTATTTTGTTAATTTTTTTTAATTCAATTTTATTCTTAATAATTTATATTATTTTTTACTAAATTAATTTTTTTTTGAATATTATCTTCTTTTTAATAAATTATATTTACAGCCCCACTAAGGTATTCAAAATTAATAATTTTCATTATTCCTAATTTTTTTTATTCAAACTAGTTTGCTTGGGGTCTTACAGCCCAAGCAAGTGATTTTAGCTTAATTATTTTGTTTGTTTTTCAATTTCCCATATGCACTTGGGCTCTTACAGCCCAAGCAAGCCATTTCAATTTTAATTCAATCATTTTTTACTATCTTTTTGTATTTCTCAAGCTTGCTCATTAAATATCAGCTTATCAATAATTTAAAAATTATTCTAGGGGAAAGCTTCCAAACTTTCTCTTTGCTGTTTCACCCATCATGAGTCAACATTCACCATCTCAACTCATTGAACTCCCAAAATGTATGGGTTCACTTATTGATGAAGAAGAATGTTTCATGAGAAGGACTATATCACCAGTTTTAAATAATTTGTCTTCATCAATTAGTGACTCAATGCATTGAATAACCCTTCAAAACTCAAGTTTACAAACACAAATGGAAAGGATGAGTTGTTTTTGAATTCTGAGGATGAATTCATAGGAAGGACTATTTCACCAGCTGCAAATAATTCCCCCTTATCCAAAAATGACTCATATTCAAATAAGAAATCTGATCATTCATATAGAATATTTCAAATTGGGCAAGAATTACTCACCCAAAGTTTGGACCACATGTCAAGAAGCAGAGTTGAATTAAGTACAGCTCCAGTTAATTTCAAATAGAATAAATAAGCTCTTACTATCCTCTATAAATGAAACACCAAATCCTTCAATATTTTTCAATTCAAAAAATCACAAGGTCCTCTTCATTTATCACTTGCATCTATTCATAGTCCCTCTCCAGCTTTTACGTCATTAAATCAATCAATAATATCACTTTACAAATTAGCCCAAAATCATCCTCATATCAAATCCAATAGTTATCCCATTGATGGTCATATGAAAGGCATAAGATTTCACTGCGGAAGTGAAAGTGGTAAATCCTTAGTTTAGTTCTTAGCTAATTCTATTGAAGTTTTTTTGTTAATTTGAGTCTCCTTTTACTAGGTGTTTATTCCAGGAAGAGCACATTTAATCCAGAAATATTAGAGGCATATAATGAAGAATAAATGACCCTTTCTAGGTTTCAAACAAAATTTTCCTCCCACATCCATATTCCTTCTATGCCTGCTGCCCATGAGAATAATGAAATAATTCAAGAAGCCCAGATACCTGAATTGCATGAAGGTGAATGGAATCCAATGCTCCACCAAAAATTACAGTCTTTCTCCAATGTAATCATAACAACCAATGGTTTTCATGATTTTTTTTATAGCAATGACAAGGATGTGAATACTTGGACTTATGGTTTGGTCACATTATTTGACAAATCAGGCATACAGCCAATTCTATCTCCCATCCGCTCCTGTGGCTATGGCTTCTCATTTCCTGAATACTCCACACTTTTGTAATTTTATTGCAAACAAAGTATTATTGTGCTTCTCTGGACAAGTTCAACTACTTTTCACCAGACCAGTGAGCAACCTCCTGTTTTCAATGAGCTTTCCACAATCACTCACTTTGGCTGTTATTTCCAAATCGACTCCAAGCTATATTCAAGAGCTAAAATCCTAACATGTATGGATCCTTTAACCCAAGAAGAGAAGACATATGGGGGTAAAGAAAGGATTCATAATGAAAAGAAAAGACATCAACAGAAAAAAATGAAGCTTTCAAAAATATAAATCCCTTGTTATTTTCCATTTCTTTTTATGTAGCTTTTCAACCTTAGACTAGGAAGCTTATGCATGAAATGGTATGTGTGATGCAAACTTGAGTACATATTTTCATTTGGTGACATTTTTGAGATATATGCTGTTAAGGAACTTTGAAAATGTCCTTCATGCATTCTGTGCAAAGTCAGGACGTTGAATAGCAAGATTCTTTTCATGCAGAGCTTGATACAATTATATTGACATATCCAAGAATAAATTTTGTTTCCTCTCTAAATTTACCTGATTTTTTTTCTAATCCAGCTTAATATAAAATGATTATTATGTTGAGAAACCACCCACTTGATAAGAAATACATGAAGATAAGCCTCCATACCCATAAGTGATAAAATGTGTGGCAAAGAATGGCAGAATTCATCTCATGATATTATTATTAAGATTCTGATTGTCAAATAATATCATGATGTGCCATGCACTCAAGCTATGAATCAGAAATAACAATTTCAACCTCATGTGTCACTCAAACCATATTTTATTGAACCTCATGTGAAATGCTTTATAATTAAAATAGAACCTGAAAACCAAAAGCAAGCCTGATTAGTATGAAAATTACTTTAGTATGTATTATTGCTCTCCAGTTCCTTGTATATACCATTCATTCCTGTCAAGATCAAAGTTAATCTTTTTTCCAAAGATGGCTTCTTCCAAGCCATATTGCCTTGGTATATTTAAAACCCATTTATGCCTAACTAATCCCATTCAGAGATCTATTGCAAAGATGATTGGATTTTTTATTTCATAAAGGTAAAAATTCATTCTTGTATACACAACATCAAAGAGAATCTTGGGGCAGCCTTCCTTTGGATTTCATCTCTGTACTCATACTATCCTTGGGTGACCCAGATTTATTTATATCCTGTGATCCTTCTGGAATGTGGCACATGAATATAGATAAAAACCCCAACCAGAAAGTCTTCATTCAAAGCTTTCTTGAGTTTGATCTCTACAACAAAATAAACATCACTATTCCAATTTGAATGTTTATTTTTTCATTTCCCTCATCATCCATTAATATTTTTGACCACATTAGGCAGAATTAATTATTAATTAACCAACCAGCCAGATACAACAGCTCTGAAAGTTGTGGGTGTTCACTTATGTCACACATGGAGCTCAAGATGGTTATCTCTTCTCACAACATATTGTTGTCACCTGAGTTGCACTCACAGCTCCTGAAAATTCCAAGTGGGAAGGACCTTCCACAAATACAATCCATAATACCATTTTTAAAAACATCACTCAAGCCTCATGAAAAGCAATTATTAGTATTGAGGGGATATTTGAATATAATCTATATATCTAATATATGTCTAGCAGCTTCATTGGAATCCAGCTGCTGAAGATCAAGCTATTTATTTTCTACATTTTATTGGCCAAAGGAAAAATGTAATGGCATACCATTTTCTATCACTTGATACAGTGGAGATAAACATGCAAAGGGCATTTTAATTGATAAGAAGTTTTGTATAATGAAAAATTTAGAACCACTGATTTTAAAGCTATTAATTACAGGTACAAAAAAGGAAGCATACTTTGGCAAGGTTTGTACATTTTTCTCATTCAAGGCTCTGATTGTATTGTATTTTACTGTCCTTATGGTGGTTATTTTTTCATCTAAGAAAAACTGTAGAAATTACTTTGACATTTGCTGAGCTATAAAAGCTTTTCTTAGAGACTCATATGAAAATCAAAATCGAAATTGGGCAACTGTGAAATTATTGCTCTTTTGGAGTAAAAAAAATTAAAAATTTGGCATGGATTTAGAAAACCACATCTATGAAAGGCGTGCAGGCATATCTGAATCCAGATTTTTATATGTAGGCGTGGAGGTGTGGAAATATCACTTCCAATTTTTTTTTGATTTTTTTGATCTTTTTTCAATTTGCTTAGCTTTTTCGATTTTTTGCCAAACTCTTTTGAAATTTTTCTTTAAATTTGATTCAAATTTTTATCATTTTTCTTCTTTTTGGGGGAGCAAAAGTAAAACTAAATCAAAAAAAATAAAAAAAAACTCAGAAAAACTCAAAAAAATCAAAAACAAATCTGGAAAAATCAGGAAAAATCAAAAAAAAATTCCCAAAAATTCAAAGAATATCATAAAAAATCAATACTACAAAAGAATTAAAATTAAAAAAAAAAGACATTTCATATCAAAAACATGAGATAATAAAATTATACACAAAGATTCATAAAATCAAAAAAAAACTTAAAATTAATTGAAATTGATAAAATTAGAATAATCAATAATATTAAAAAAAGATAATATTATTAAAACTTAAAATTCAAAAAATGCAAAACGTGAAAAAAATTAAGCAAAAATATACAAAAAAACTAAATTAACAATAAAAGAATTACAAAAAAAGAAAATAAACAAAGATTTTCAAAATAAATACATAAATAAAATGAGATTAAAACAAATCAAAATATCTTCTTTTCTCAAGATATTTAACAAAATGAATAGAATACACAAAACATCAATTCTCAAATGACAAAAAAAAGAGTGGGAAAAATTCCATCAAAATTATGGAAAATGAAAAAAAAATTGAAAACAAAAATTTGATTTTTTTAATCCTTGAGAAAAATAACATTATAAATATGTAAGAAAGACACAAAACTTGGTGAAAGGAATTCAAGTTCCAAAACAAAATTTATTGTAAAAAGAGAAAATTGGAGTTTGAAAAAATATTATTTTACCTTTTGATCAAAATTCCCCATGATAATCATTTTCACTTTTTGAGAGCAAATTTTACAATCAAAAATATTTCAACTACTGAGAACAATTGATAAGAAATTGAAATTTATCAAATAATAAACTGATATGAAATCTGAAGAAGTTTGAACCAGAAATGGGTACTGCAAAAATTCAACACTTTCATTCTGTGTAAGATTGTCTATACCAAATTTGTGAAAAAATGGATTGATTCAAAAAAATGATGAGGTGTCCAAAAGAAAATTGAAAATTTGAAAAAAATAAAGTAAATTTTGGTAAGTACACTTAGGCTTTATTCAAAGAATGATTACACTCAATGTAAAAGGGTATGGAAGTTGGAAAAGACCTTTTATAATGAAAATCTTTCAAAAATTGTAAATAATCTACAAAGATGAAAGAATAGACTCAGATGAATATTCTCAATAATTGGGATAAAAGTACAAATATTCAAGATAAAGAATAACCTTTGCAATGAAAAAAAACTCTTGGCTAGAAATCAAGCTTAAAATACTTGAAAAATTAATTTTTGCAGCAATATGGCTTATTAAAGAGTAATAGGAAAACTGTAATGTGTGGATATGAAACTTTGATTAAAAATCAAGTACTTTTCCTGTCCTCAAAATTTGTATAAGGTAAAAATCAATTAAAAATAGTAAGAGATATTACTTTTAAGAGATAACACGGCAATTTCATTGTTTATAACTTTATTAGTATAAAACAATAATATTATAAAGATTCATTGTTTTACCAACAATAAAAATTTATCAAAAAATACTCTACAAGAGATATTTAAGGCTACAAAAGAAATTTCTTCAAGAGCGATTTCAATTGGAATTAATTGAGCAAAGAGCTGCAAGCAATTAATTAAAGAAAAAGTCTTTAAAAAGAACATTAAAGAGAAAACACGCCCAAAAGTGACCAGAGTGAATTTGGAAACAAAGTGACAAAGTTTTCAGTGATGAAAGATGCTTTAATTAACTTTTGGGGTGGTTCAGGGGTAAAAATGATTGTAAGAGTTACAAACAATGATTATAATGATTTTTTCACGTGGTTAAAAGGATTAAAATGATTTAAAAGTGGTGGTTGGAATTTTTGATTGATTGGTTTAACAGTTTTAAACTAATTAATAAAAGGAAAAGATTCTAACATGAAGAGGAAAGTGGGGCAAAGGAGAAATTCTTTTATAGCCATCAATTCTCTTACTCCAAAAGCAAAATTTACTCTTGTCAGTCGTGAAAAACAGTCAGACAACAGAAAAGCCAATTATGGAATCATTGAACCCTGGTTTAGACCAAAAAGGGGCTGGTTTAAGCCATTTTTAGCCATTTTATACCCTTAAATCAGCCATTACTATAGCAATACCTGGTCTAGAGCCTTCAAAACACGTCAGAATGTGTGTAGGAGACATAGAAACCAGTTAAAACTGTTTTTACTATGATTGCCTTATCTTAAGGGTAGCTTTACCCTCTTGGCAACAGCTAAAACTACCCCAGTTGGTATCAAAACCTCATCCACAATTGAGTCCACAGACCCTGTAACTCAATTCCAGGCCAAAAGTGATGAACTTTTGCATGAATTTTGACACCACACGCCTGTCAGAAAGGAATTTGGGGGTGTAGCTGCCACTTAGAGCTGGAGTTCCTTTTCCCCCCCAAATTTAATCTTTCCAATTTATTTTTCCTTTAATTCCTCATCATGTATTATACTTATAATTTAAATATGTAATTCAATTGAGTTGTACAGTTGAATAAAGTAATAATTGATACCTCATATGTAAATCAAAGCTCACTTATGTAATACACACACACATTTTAACATTTCAATTGAATTCAATTGAAAATACTTTAATTCCTCATAACTTCTGAAATATACAAAACACCTCAATTTTAACACAAATTTTGGTGATTAACACTACATGTGATTTGAGGTAAGTTCAAGCTTTTAGGATTTTCAATTTTCATGCAGAAAATACTAAAAACTTAATTTAAGCTTATTTAGAGTTGAGTTAGAAAATTTCCACTCAGAGGTGACCCCACCTGATTTTTTACGAGGAATCCAATGATGAAATAATTTTTTTATGTTTTTTTATTGGATAATAAGTTATAATCATTTTTATTTCACTTTTTTCCAATTTTTTTTTTTTACAATTTTGTTAAAAATTCATTTTTACTTAGTTTTTTCAAGTATAAATGTAATTTTACAATTTCAAAATTTAATGTAATTTTATTTTTAAATTTTAATTAAATTTTTAATTGTGAATATAATTTTATATTTATATTTTGATTTTCATTTTAATAATATAAATAAATTTATTTTATTTATATTTATATGTTATTTTTGTATTTGTGGTCTTTTGGGTATATGAAATTACTACTAAGGCTCACATTCCCTCCCCCTAAAAAAAGAATATTACTTTGTAATATTGGTATTTCTAGTGTGTCTGAATCACCGGAGGAGTTTGGTAGCTTCTGGTATATCTTTTTCTTCTAACCATTCATCTTCACAAGTTGGGTCACTGTACCTAACAATGTATTCCCTCACTTTCTTGGTTCTTAATTTTCTTTCTTTGAGAACTTTGGTAATTTTCTTAGTACCAGATGTCTCAATAGGAGGTATAACTTGGGGAACTTTATTCCTCAAGGGTAGTTTCTCAGCATCACTAGATTTATATGGGTTTACCAAGCTCACTGGAAATGTAGGATGCTTATTACTAAGTTCTTCAGATAATTCTACTTCAACAGCATTTTCTCCATGGAGAGATTTAATAACAAAAGGTCCTGAAAAGAAGTCTTTGAGCTTTTTACATCCTTTGATGTTATTGAAGTTGGTGGTGGATACTAGTACCCAATCCCCTACTTTGAGATCTGGAGTGGCATGATATTTGTCCCATTTATCTTTAGCATATGCAAACGAGTCTTCCATGCATCTTACTGCATGCTTTCTGGCTCTGTCTAGCATTCCTTTGAAGCTGGAAGCTGTAGGATGTATTTCAACCAAATCTTTCCTTAAAGAATCTTGGGGTAATTTGGGATTCCATCCTTTTTCCAAAATAGCAGGAGTGTGATTGGTATTGGCATGAATGGAGGTTTTGTATGCCAGTTCCAGTGCAGGTAGAAGAGTACACCAATCATCATTGAAACCATCACTATCTTCAAATTTAAGGCCATATGCACAAAGTCTTCTTACCATGTCCTCTAAGGTGTGGATCATCCTTTCAGCCAGGCCATCAGTTTGTGGGTGGTAGTCTGTAGAGAAACACAGTTTAGTGCCAAATAATTGGTGAAGATTTATCCATAGTGCTGAAGTGAATTTAGGATCCCTATCACTAATGATATTTGTAAATATCCCAGTCCATGACACTACTCTATTCCATATCAGAAGAGCTGTATCCATGGCTGTATCATCCTTGTGACATGGTAAAAATATTGGAGTTTTACTGAATCTGTCCACAATTACTAGGCAAGCATTATAACTTCTGTCACCTCCTGGTGGTAGTTCAGTTACCCAATGTCAGCTGGAGTCTATGTTGAAGCAGTAATTAGGCTATTTACAATTAGAACTATGACTGTGACATGTGGAAAGAATTTTAAAATAAGAGTTTTAATATGATATAATAACAAGGTTCTACTATTTGAAAAATAGTGGGGGTGAGCGATATTGAGAACCCTGGGTGCAGTCTTACCAGTTGGATTACTATAATAAGAACTGCAATAATTAAAATTATAATTATACCCTGATTATTACCCAAGAGTAAAACTGTTTTTAACAGTTTACTATGTAGGATATTCAAGAGCAGGATGAGGAAACAATTCTGGCTGTGAAAAGCCTCCTTTTTTTTATCCTGAAATGGGGTGGAAAGGGTGCTAGACCTTTCCACGTAGAGGAAGTGAAGATTTTTCACCCTCTAGTACTGGCTTGTGGTTTTCAAACAGCCTGTATAGCCTCTATTGGGCTCAGATGTGGTTTTGAAACCACATCTGGGCAGGTTTCACCAATACAGGGTGAAAATTTTCATCTGGGGACCTCACAGCCTGATTCTGACATGTATGACGCGTAGAATGCTGTACAGAAGCTGTATGGGACCCCAGTATTAACTGAAATATGAGGTATTGAAGTAAAAACAAGCTTCTTTGTCTATTTGACACCACATATTCATGGTTATGGGATATTATCCCATGGCAAGGTTGTATATGACAGCAGGTGGGAATCTGACCTTAAAACAGCCATAACTTTGTCAATTCTTGAGATATCAACCTCAAGATTGGTTCAGTGTGTATCCCTGTATGTGCTCTACACAATTGTACCTCATTTGATATGGGTATTATTAAATGCGGCAAAGCTATCCCATGTACAAGATTTTTGTACATTTGCGTGGTATAGGCAAAAAGCTGTATTGAGCTTATTTTCCCCATAACTTTTGTTCTAGTTGAGCTATGGGGAAATGGATGACACAATCAGATAGCCCTGATTGTTCTCTTTCTAAAAAGACACCACTTCAAGTATCTCGCACTAAAACTGTAGAAGTTAGATGAGAGATGAATGTTTTGTTCAGCCTTATGTCACAACCATGGCAATTCACCTCCTTGGATCCCCATATGGCATATCAAGCCATAGTTCTCTTATGGCCAATTGGCCATATCCATCACCAGTGGCCAATATGGCCACGTCATCATCTTATGGACCTTTTATGGCCATTAGTGTTTTGGAGCCTTCATGGCCCTTCACCTCAATCCAGAACCCATAGCGGCAATTTATGCCCAAATGGGTATTTCTGGTCATTTCCCTCAAAACCAGGGGAAATGGCCCAAATGGCTGTTTTTGGCCATTTGGGCTCATAATGCGCATTTGCGCATTTTGCGCACTTTTGCGCATTTGCGCACTTTTTGTGCATTTTGCGCACTTTTGCGCACTTGCGCATTTTGCGCATTTTTGCGCACTTTGCGCATTTGCGCACTTTTGCGCATTTTGCGCATTTTTGCGCACTTTGACGCAAAGTGTCCAAAAGACACTTTCCCGCCCTTTGGACCAGTTTTTGGCTCAGAACCCAAAAGTGGCCAAAAACCCCAAAAGGCCCAGAAACACCATTCCAAGCTCTGAAGCCATTACATCCATCCTTTTCCCTCTGCCTTTCCATCTCAAGACCTTTGGACGTAATTTTCTTGCCAATCAACCAATATGCCATAAATGATGTTATATATCATTGTGCATCATTTTTCAACAGCAATTCAATGGTGGCAATATCAAATGTTCATTTCAACATTCCAACATCTCATCACGTCATCAAGGCACCCAATCATTCAGAGGAATCATCAAGGCTCAAGAGCAAGTGTTTCAGTGTCAAAGACCAATGACGCCATCAAGCAGTCATTGGTTATTCTCACTCCAAGTATTCCTTCCAAAGGAATACTTCCAATTCATTCTCAAGTGTATTCAAGAGGCAGTGCCAAAAAGAAGTTGTCAAGTGTCAAAGCTCCACTCAATCCATCTTGGCAACCATATTCATTTCAATACAGTCTGGATCCATCAAGACCTGTATTTCATTTTCAATCATGGGGAATTCATTCAACCCAATTCAATTTCAATATTAGCCAGCTGTATCAATTCCCAAAAGAATCAATACAGCCTCAAGGATCAATACAGATCAGTTTTCAGCCTGAAGAACTCAAGCTCCCAACTTTTCACATATACCGGCTACCCTTTCCACCCTGGGGGGTTTTCCCCAGTTAATTAATATATTTTGATTTTATTTTATCTCTATTTTCTTTTCATTTTAGTTAAGCAAATACTGATATTATTAAGTCAGTCATTTAGCACCTTTCTCTTTTCTCTTTCTTCGCCTGTCAATGGATATTTGGTGGTCATATCCTTACTAATTCCATTATTCATTTTTGGCAGGTTGAAACAGTGATTAAGGACTTACTTGGTTGGCTCTTTGGCCATTTGGCTTCCCTTTCCTCTTTTGCATCTCATCTTGTACCTGCATATCTTTTAGAGGAATTCATTCTTATTATTTTTATTCTTTATCCTTTTGGAGTCTTCCAAGTGAGTTCCCTGATTGCTGAGTGCCAGGCCACTCTTGTATTTCTGTCCAAGAGCCCCTGTGACATTATATTAATTAACTCATAATTTCTTTTTCATTCTGTTCATTCTTTCTTTATAATTTCATTCACTCATTTCATCGAAATTATGATTCTTTTATGCTTATGAACTTAATGATTCATCGTCACCTCTCAATTTTCTTTCATTCATTCTTCATGTTGAAAATTGAAAGCTGACCCATTTTTTATTTTTGTTATTCTTTTTTAAATCTTTTCAAATCATCAAATTTTCATTCTCATTCATAATTCAGGCGTCATCTTGATTTTCTTTGATTTTCAAATTTTTCATCAAGATATTCAGACACGCTATTCACATCAAGATTCATAATTGATTTTTTCTTCAAGAATTTTGATTTTTAAAGAATAATTCACTTGATTTTGATTGATTGATTGATTTGACATATTTGATTTTGACCTCAAGAAAATTGATTGACCTGAAGATTTCATTGATTTTGCTGATTTTTCACGTCAAGAATTTTGACATAAATTGATTTTTCTTCAAGATTTTCATTTGATTGATTGATTCTGCAAGATTTTTTATTTTGATTGATTTGATTGATTTGATTTTGACTTCAAGACTTCATTTGATTTTGATTTATTGACGTACTTGAAGATTTTCATTTTTATTCATTGATTTTTTCCTCAAGATTTGATTGTTGACTCTTTTCAATTCAAGAAAATTTTGATTTTTAATTCATTGTTTCATTCCATTCCTGATATCATGCCTGTTCAACACTCACCTCCGGCAAGACAGACAAGATCTCAGGCCAGAGCTCAAGCTGTTCTCACTCCAACTCCAAGAGCTCCTCTAGATGGCACCCCAGCAGTTCCTCAACTGAGGGCCCAATTAGATAGAGGACCCCGCATGGAAGGAGCAGCACCATCCAGGAAGGAAGGAAGAGCGCCAAGAAGATCATGTTC
This sequence comes from Austropuccinia psidii, assembly GCA_023105745.1. Taxonomy (NCBI): domain Eukaryota; kingdom Fungi; phylum Basidiomycota; class Pucciniomycetes; order Pucciniales; family Sphaerophragmiaceae; genus Austropuccinia; species Austropuccinia psidii. The sequence continues at coordinate 76,909,160 of JALGQZ010000001.1, read as the reverse complement.
ATTCTCAGGAGTAGTTGGCGGATTTCCAGGAACTTCAAGGACTATTTTCAAAGATCCAGGTGAAGATGGTGAAGAGGAGGAGGAGAATTCTGTGGAAGAGGAAGAGTCTGATGGTACTGAAGGTGTCCCTGCTCCGGTGGAGGCATCCCAAGGTACTGGAGGGCCAACTCTAGCCCAGTCTAATCAGCCTGTCTCTCATCAGTCTGAACCATCTTTATTGGCCATCATGCAGCAAATGACTCAGATTATGGCCAATCTTCAAGCAGCTTCATCTTCTGAAGCATCAAGACCACCAGCCTTCAAGACTCCATCTATGAAGGCACCGGAATGCTTTGATGGGACTCAGCCCTTCAAAGTTAGAAGTTTCATTCAGTCTTGTCAATTGATATTTCATAATGATCCGGCAAACTTCGCTCAAGACAGAAAGAAGGTCCTTTATGCCACTTCATTTCTCATTGGCAGGGCTGCAAAATGGATTGAGCCTTATCTTTCCAATCTCACCAATCAAGATTCAAATTACCTTCTCAATTCTTGGCTTTTATTTGAATCTCAACTCTTCACTTTATTTGGTGACCCGAATGAAGTCAGAAAAGCAGAAGCTGAGTTGGATTCTTTAAGAATGAAAGAAGGTGGGCATGTATCTTTATACATTGCTGATTTCAGAAGCTTAGTATCAAGAATCGGAGATTGGGGTGAAAGAGCTCTCATCCATCATTTCAGGAAGGGATTGCCATCCAGAATTTTGGATCAATTGGCCTCCCATCCTTCAAGAATTGACTCTCTTCAAGACTTAATGGACATTACCCTGGAACTTGATACCAGGTACCATGAGAGGCAAAATGAAAAGAGTCATCATCAAGAGAAGAAGCCAGAAGCCTCAAAGTCAAGTTCTTCTCATCCTCAAAATTCTTCAAGTTCAAGTCATAAGAAGAAGAAGAATTTTCAGAAGAGGGACAAGCCCCATTCTTCTTTGTTGAATAAAGATTTCAAGCTCATGAACTCTGAAAAAGAAAGAAGAATCAAGGAGGGTCTTTGTACTTATTGTGGTGGGAAGCATAGTCTTGAGTCTTGTTTCAAAAGGCCTCAAAACAAGCTTACCCAACCGTCAGGCAAATTTCCCAGCCAGGGAAAAGCCTGAGTGAAGATCATGTTGTGTTCAATGGTCTTCACAGTTTTCCATCCAGAGCACAATTGTGCATTCTGAATACTGGTGTCAAAAATTCTCTTAAATTTTTTGTTTTTTCTTCTCTCTCTGATATGTTTTACAGTATTCTCATTGATTCTGGTGCTACCAACTCATTTATTGCAAAGCAGTTTGTTCACAAGTATTCTTTGACCATGTCAGAACTCCCGGAGAAGATTCCCCTTATTATTCTTGACTCCTCTGAGTCTCCTTCTTTATTTGTGACTCACCATACTAAATATATGGTTGAGCTCTCTTCCTTCCCAAGCTTTGAATGGGACTTTTTAGTCATTGATACTCCCAAGGGAGAAGACCTCATATTGGGCTTTGACTTTCTTAATCATTTTAATCCATTTATTGATTGGAGGCAAGGATTGATCACCTTTAATTCTGATCATAAGGACTATAATGATCCTTCAATTTCTTTCAGTAATGACTTTTCTTCTGCCAAATCATGTGCAGCTCTGGTTGGTGATTCTAGAACACCATCTTTTCCGTCTTCTGTCCATATTCCTTCCCTTAATTCCCATCAGTCATTACTATCATCTAGAGATGAAGTCTTCAAAGAGATTCAAGATGTTGGAGAAGATAATTCTGTATCTTCACTTCATCTCTTCTTTGGGAATATGGACCTTCCTCCTTCATCTTATCATGACTCCCTGGAGGAGTTGTGGGATGAAGAGGAAGAGCCAGAAGAAATAGAAACCGTGATGAAGGTTGTTCCTTCTGTTTATCACCAATACTTGGATGTATTTTCCAAGGTGAAAGCAGAGAAACTTCCTCCTCACCGCGCCTGTGATCATCATATCGAGCTGGAGGGGTCTCTACCTCCAGTTGGGGTGATCTACTCTTTATCAAACCAAGAGTCAGATACACTCAGGGCCTACATTTCAGAGAATGTAGAGAAAGGTTTCATCCGGCCAAGCTCCTCTTCTACAGGAGCACCTGTTCTTTTTGTCAAGAAGAAAGATGGTGGCCTCCGTTTGTGTGTTGATTACCGCAAGCTCAATGCTGTTACTAGGAAGAACAAGTATCCTGTTCCTCCTATGAATCAGATTCTCACTGTTTCCAATGGTTCTTCTATCTTCTCCAAGATTGACTTGCGTGGTGCATATAACCTGCTCAGAATCAAGGAAGGTGATGAACATTTGAATTTTTTTAGAACCAAATATGGTAGTTATGAGTACTTGGTCATGCCATTTGGGCTTACCAATGCTCCTGCTTCTTTTCAAAATCTCCTCAATGATATTTTTTATGATCTTCTTGATGTTTATGTTGTGGTTTATTTGGATGACATTATGGTCTTTTCCAAATCTGAGGAAGAACATGTCACTCATGTGTCCACTGTTCTTTCCAGACTCAGAGCCAATAACCTCTTTGCTAAGGCGTCCAAATGCCTATTCCATGTTTCTAGTGTGGAATATTTAGGTTATGTTGTTTCTTCTGAAGGCCTCAAGATGGACCAAGCAAAAGTCCAGCAAATTCTCAATTGGCCACCTCCAAGAAACCTCAATGCTCTTCAATCATTCCTTGGCTTTGCCAATTTTTACCGCCGTTTCATCAAGAATTATTCAAAGAAGATTAGTTCACTCACTAGTTTCCTCAAGAACGATTCCCGTTTTCCCCTCAATGAGGAAGCTCTTAGACAGTTTCATCAACTCAAAGAGGCATTCACCACTGCTCCAATCCTTTCTCATTTCAATCCTTCTCTACCCACCATTGTAGAGACCGATGCATCAGATTATGCCTTGGGTGCTGTACTGAGTCAGGTCTCTGACTCAGGAAAACATCCCATTGCATTTGATACCCGCAAGCTTCTCCCAGCTGAGCTCAATTATGAGATTCATGACAAGGAACTCCTTGGCATAGTCTGGGCTCTCAAGCGCTGGAGAGCTTTCCTTCTTTCCATTTCTTCCCCTTTTGAAGTTCTCACCGATCATTCATCTCTTCAATATTTCATGTCTTCCAAGATTCTCACTCGCCGTCAAGCCCGCTGGGCTGAATTTTTATCTGAATTTCATTTCTCAATCACTTACCGCCCTGGCCGCTTGGCCACCCTTCCAGATGCCTTGTCACGTCGGGACGACGTTTACCCGGAGAGGGGGGAGGATTTCATCAGCAAGAATCCAATGAACTATCAGAAGATAATCAAGCAAGATGAAATTCAAGCCTCAAAGTTTTTTGCAGTCAAGGTGGATTCATTTTCAAATTTGATTGATTCAATTCAGAAGGCAGTGTGGCAAGATTCTCAATATAGAAGTGTCCTTGAAGATTTGGGTAAAGGTAAATCTGTCCAAGATTATTCTCTTGATTCCTCTTCCAAACTTCTCCTTTTCAAAGATCGGGTGGTGGTCCCAAATGACCCCACAATTCAACTCAATATACTTCAAAATCGGCATGACTCTCCTCTAGCTGGACACCCTGGCCAAGAGAAGACTCTCAAACTTGTCAAGCGGGATTTCCACTGGTCCGGCATGACTCAATTTATCAAGGATTATGTCTCATCCTGTCAACAGTGTTCAAGAAACAAAAATATTCATCACAAGAAGTTTGGACTCCTCAAGCCTCTTCCAATTCCAAGTGGTCCTTGGATTTGTCTTTCAATGGATTTCATCACTCAATTGCCACTGTCCAATTCCTTTGACTCAATTTTAGTCATAGTGGACAGATTCTCAAAAATGGCGGTTTTTATTCCAACAATAGCTTCAATCACTTCATTAGATTTGGCCCATTTATTCATCAAGAATATTTTCTCAAAGCATGGCCTTCCTTCAAGCATTGTTAGTGATCGAGGTTCTCTTTTTGTTTCTTCCTTTTGGACCAACCTTTGTCAGCAGCTCAAGATTTCAAGAGACTTGTCAGCTGCTTATCATCCAGAAACTGATGGACAGACAGAGAGGGTAAATCAGATATTAGAACAGTACCTTCGGATGTATGTCAGTTATCATCAAGATGATTGGAACACCTGGCTCCCTCTGGCTGAATTTGCCTACAATAACTCTGACCACTCTTCAACAAAACAATCACCGTTTTTCACTGTTTATGGAAGAGATCCTCAATTTGACTCAGTTCACATCACTCAAGATACTCCTGCTGGAAAGTTATCAACAAAAATCCAATCAGTACAGCAAGATGTCAAGAGAGAACTTGAAGTTGCCATAAACAGGTTTAAGAGGTATGCAGATAAAAGTAGAGCAAGTCCACCTGTTTTCAATCCCGGTGACATGGTATGGCTCTCTTCCAAGAACATCAAATCAACCAGACCCACCAAAAAGCTGTCTGAAAGATGGCTGGGTCCTTTTCCAATCTTGAAGAAAGTCAGCACTCATGCCTACCACCTCAAGCTTCCATCTCAATGGAAATCCATCCACCCAGTTTTCCATATTTCCCTTTTGGAACCAGTCAAGACGTCAACAATCCCAAATAGGCATCAAGAGCCTCCTCCTCCAATCACCATTGAAGAAGAAGAGGAATGGGAAGTCTCTCAAATACTGGACTCAAAGCTCAAGAGAGGAAAATTATGGTATCTGGTGGAATGGAAAGGTTTCAGTCAAGACCCAGAAAGATCCACTTGGGAACCAACTGAAAACCTCAAGAATTGTCCTGAACTTGTCAAAGATTTTCATTCATTATATCCTGACAAGCCTGGGCCAAATTCTTCAAAAGCTTGATTCATTATGGTGCTTTGTGGGGAGAGGAATTACCAAACGTAAGTCCCACTCCTGGTATGCACCTTGAGGGGTATTCTACTCTGTTTTGTTGTAAGCATCACCTTGGCCACTCTGTGAGCACTTTGCAATTTTGGACACAGATCCCTGGCAGGGCTTTCAACTTCATTTCCAATCTTATGGCCATTTTCACTTGGGACAATGGGCCATTCACTTTTCAATTCATTTCCAAGACCTCAAAATTCAAATTCATTCCTTCAACAGTTTTGTTTATTTTTATGGCACTGGCGGGAGTGGTAATTACCAAAAGTAAGTTCCTCTCCTGGTGTGCACTTCCCTGAGGGGTCTACAATCTTGTCAAAACATCACCTTGGCCACTTTGTGAGCACCTGGCATCAAATTGATCTTTCCAGGTCCTTGGCCAATTTCAAAATCAGTTATCAACCTCCGTGATGAAGATTGGAACCTCCTCAAGATTCAATTCTTTTCTCTTTTTCTTTTTCCTTTTCATTTCTTATTTTCATTTTCATTCCTTATTTCTATTTTACTTTCATTTTAAATTTCCTCTTATCACGTCAATTATCACGTCAAAAATTTTCATTCATTTCAAAATTAAATTCAAATCATGAAGCCAATGTCAAAAGAAGATCAAGCAAGTCCTGCGTCAAATGTCAAATTCTTAATATCAGTTTTCAAATTTTTTGCATTAATCAGTCCTCTTGAATCACTCTCTCAAAATTTTTCCAATAGCCTCAACAGGCTTCACCTTGTATTGGTGCTCAGGAGCTCACCATTCCAAGGTGGGGGGTACTGTCACAACCATGGCAATTCACCTCCTTGGATCCCCATATGGCATATCAAGCCATAGTTCTCTTATGGCCAATTGGCCATATCCATCACCAGTGGCCAATATGGCCACGTCATCATCTTATGGACCTTTTATGGCCATTAGTGTTTTGGAGCCTTCATGGCCCTTCACCTCAATCCAGAAGCCATAGCGGCAATTTATGCCCAAATGGGTATTTCTGGTCATTTCCCTCAAAACCAGGGGAAATGGCCCAAATGGCTGTTTTTGGCCATTTGGGCTCATAATGCGCATTTGCGCATTTTTGCGCATTTTGCGCACTTTTGCGCATTTGCACACTTTTTGCGCATTTTGCGCAATTTTTGCGCACTTTGCGCATTTGCGCACTTTTGCGCATTTTGTGCATTTTCGCGCACTTTGACGCAAAGTGTCCAAAAGACACTTTCCTGCCCTTTGGACCAGTTTTTGGCTCAGAACCCAAAAGTGGCCAAACACCCCAAAAGGCCCAGAAACATCATTCCAAGCTCTGAAGCCATTACATCCATCCTTTTCCCTCTGCCTTTCCATCTCAAGACCTTTGGACGTAATTTTCTTGCCAATCAACCAATATGCCATAAATGATGTTATATATCATTGTGCATCATTTTTCAACAGCAATTCAATGGTGGCAATATCAAATGTTCATTTCAACATTCCAACATCTCATCACGTCATCAAGGCACCCAATCATTCAGAGGAATCATCAAGGCTCAAGAGCAAGTGTTTCAGCGTCAAAGACCAATGACGCCATCAAGCAGTCATTGGTTATTCTCACTCCAAGTATTCCTTCCAAAGGAATACTTCCAATTCATTCTCAAGTGTATTCAAGAGGCAGTGCCAAAAAGAAGTTGTCAAGTTTCAAAGCTCCACTCAATCCATCTTGGCAACCATATTCATTTCAATACAGTCTGGATCCATCAAGACCTGTATTTCATTTTCAATCATGGGAAATTCATTCAACCCAATTCAATTTCAATATTAGCCAGCTGTATCAATTCCCAAAAGAATCAATACAGCCTCAAGGATCAATACAGATCAGTTTTCAGCCTGAAGAACTCAAGCTCCCAACTTTTCACATATACCGGCTACCCTTTCCACCCTGGGGGGTTTTCCCCAGTTAATTAATATATTTTGATTTTATTTTATCTCTATTTTCTTTTCATTTTAGTTAAGCAAATACTGATATTATTAAGTCAGTCATTTAGCACCTTTCTCTTTTCTCTTTCTTCGCCTGTCAATGGATATTTGGTGGTCATATCCTTACTAATTCCATTATTCATTTTTGGCAGGTTGAAACAGTGATTAAGGACTTACTTGGTTGGCTCTTTGGCCATTTGGCTTCCCTTTCCTCTTTTGCATCTCATCTTGTACCTGCATATCTTTTAGAGGAATTCATTCTTATTATTTTTATTCTTTATCCTTTTGGAGTCTTCCAAGTGAGTTCCCTGATTGCTGAGTGCCAGGCCACTCTTGTATTTCTGTCCAAGAGCCCCTGTGACACCTTATTTGGCCTGAAATTGACCATAACTCCAGTAATATGGGTGCTAGCTCAGTTTAGCTGGTACCATTGGATAGCCCTGGCTTAGAGATTCATTCTGAGTACCCATTTGATGGGGTTAAGCCTCTCCTTCTAGATTTTAGATGAGAGGTGAAAATTAGGGTTTATGCTCAGCAATAACTTTGGGAAGGAATAACTGTTATTTCTTGTCCTATGGCGATGGGACTTATATTTTCAGAAAGAGGTGAGTTTCCTCTTTCTTTTGATACTTTTTGAGCTGTTTTGGCTCAGCTCCATGTATTGGTGGTATCTTGGCTATACCATTTGTTTATGGTATTTTGGCTGTCATGTTTGTGCTCTGGTTTTGAGTCACAGGCTGACATACGCTCCCTCTAAAAAGGCTCATCACTGATGAGACTGTTCAGTCCTCCTAGAGGCTCTGAATCTCCTTAAATGAAGGTTCCCATCTGGTATGGAATCTTCTGCCAACCATTTGGCCTTATCAGCTGTCTGGTTGTTGAATCTGACTAAGTACTGTCTTTGATCCTTCCCATTAAGTCTGATCTTTCTGGCCCTTATGATTTTACTCACAGGTCCCGAGGAATCCTCCACTTCCACTATATCAGTTGGTGTGGGGTTCTTCTTCCTAGAGGGGAATTTATCCTCCTCTGTCTGGAAGTATGGTTTGACCAAACTTACTGGGAAGACTAGGTGCTTCCTGAAAAATTCCTCTGTAAGTTTGACTTCCACTGCATTCTTTCCTATCAACCTAATGATAGTGAAAGGCCCTACAAATGCGTCCGTCATCTTCTTGGGTCCTTTAAGATTATTAAAGTTCAGTTTAGACACTAGCACCTGGTCCCCTTCCTTAAAGTCAGGTTCCATGTGTGTCTTGTCCTACCTCTGTTTATTATATTCTTTTCCCTCAGCTATGAATTTGTCAGCTGTGTCACAAGCCCTCTCCCACATATCATGGAAGTCTTTGGCTGTGGGGTGGATGGTCAGAAGATTCTTCTTGAAGTGATCCACAGGCAACAGGGGATTCCACCCTTTCTCTACCACTGCAGGTGTTTTTCCTGTGGTAGAGTGCTGACTTGTATTATAAGCCAGTCGGACAGCTGGTAGAAGGGTAACCCAGTCATGGGTGTATCCTACATGGTCCTTGTATTCCATGCCATAGGCACAGAACCTTCTAAGGATGTCTTCCATAGTCTGGATCATCCTCTCAGCTAGGCCATCTATTTGGGGATGGTAAGCTGTGGAAAAAGCAAGCTTGGTGCCAAGCATGTCATAACAGTTGGTCCAAAATTCAGATGTGAATTTTGGGTCCCTATCACTAATGATGATTTTAGGGACTCCACAGGTAGATATGATGTTATTCCAAAATAACAGGGCAGTATTCATGGCTGTGTCCTCTTTGTGGCATGGTAGACACCTCATGCTCTTTCTGAACCTATCAGCTATGATCAAGCAGGCATTGTAGTTTTCTTTGCCTCCTGGGGCAAGTCCTGTAACCCAGTCCATGTTGATGGTTTCCCATGGGTGTTTGAGTTCTTCTATATGTTGAAGTAACCCATACTTCTTCCCATTTTTCCTATTTGCCTTTTGGCATCTTTCACAAGTGTTGATGTATTCTCCCAACTCTTGTTCCCACTTGGGCCACCAAGCTGCGCTTGCTACCCTCTCCTTGGTCCTATCTTCACTCATGTGTCCGATATAGGGGCAGTCATGGCATTCCTGCAGGATCAAGGAGATGTGGTCTCTGTCTACCACTGTGAGTGCACTTGTGTGTTTCTCTCTGTGGTAGAGCAGGCCATCTATAAGGAAGAACTTGTTATCCTTATAGGCCCTCAACCAGGGTTCTTCCAGCTGGGATTCCAGTTCTGGACTCCTGTACTTTTGTTGAGTGAGTTGTAGTAGTATGCCACACTGTTTGTCTTTGGCATAAGACTTCAGTACTGCACTAAAAAATTCACTGTGCAGTTCAGAGGAGCTTATTCCCAATATGGGAGTTTCTGTCCCCTCTGAATCAGTGTTTCCACTGTCAAGGGTACCACTCTCTGGTTCCCATTCAGAAAATCCGGAGTTCTCCCTCCTATCTACTTCCATGAAACGGATAGGGATTTTGGCTGCGCCTTCAGGGTCAAAATCTGGATTGCTCTTGACATTTTCCAGTGGCCATCTGCTAAGGCCATCTGCATTGGTATGACTTTTACCTTCCTTGTATATGATGGTCATGTTCCCTCTATACTCCTGGATGGCTATTTGCCATCTCAGCATGTGTCTATTTGTAGTCTTCATGTTCAGTAAAGACTTCAAGGCTGTGCAGTCTGTGTAGACTTCAAAGACTGCATCCTCCAGATAATAATGGAGTTTTTCTAGAGCCCAGACTAGACATAGACAGTCAGTCTGGGTGGCTCCATACCTGGCTTCTGAATATTTAAGCTGCCTTGAGATGTAGCAAATTACTGCTTCTCTTGGTTCACCATCCACAATTTGTCTTTGGTGAAGGGCTGCTCCTAGGCCTTGACTACATGATGCATCTATGTGTAACTTGAATGGTATTTCAAAGTCAGGTAAGATGAGCACACGTGCATTTGTGAGTTCCTATTTGATCCTCTCATATGCATCCCTCCTTTCCTTGGTGATTTCAAAAACTACATCTTTTGAACACAACTTGTATAAACTACTAGTTATGTGGGCCAAATTCATGATGTGGTTTCTATTTATATATAGTAGCTAGCAGACCCAAGGAAAGATTGCATCTCTTTGATGCTCTTTGGTACTGGTTTTTGCCGTACTGCTGCTACTTTATTCTGGTCAATTGCCAGACTAAGACCTGAGACTTTATGTCCTAGAGCCAGTAACTCTTGTTGGCCAAAATTGCACTTTTTAAGTGAAATTTTCAGATTTATGGGTGTGCATTTACTTAGCACTCTGTCTATTTATTGCACATGGTCTTCCCATGTCTCTGAGTATATAATGATATCATCAATATATACCACCATCCAGACTTCCAGTATTTCTTCTTGAAATATTGTGTCCATCATCCTTTGGAAATGGGCTGGTGCATTTTTGATGCCAAATGGCATCCTGGGATACTCATATATGCCCATATGGCATATTATTCTGAGTAGTTTCATGGAGTTTGGTTTAACTCCATTTTGGTGGAAGCCTTTCATACAATCCATTTTGTTATGTATTTGGCTTTTGCCAATTTATCCAATGCATGAGGTATCCTGGGTATAGGGTACCTGTCTGCTTTTGTGTAGTTATTCAGAGCTATGAAATCTCCACACAGTCTAGACTTGCCATCATGCCAGGTGATTAGGACAGGGGTGGTGATTTCCACTATTTCATTATGTCCTATCTTCCTGATGACATCCATATCCAGGAGTTCATTGATATGTTTCTCAATTTCTTTCCTGGTTTCCAGGCTTGCTGGATAAGGAGGTCTCCTAAGCATGGGTGGATAAGGTCTTTCTACATCCAGCTATAGTTCTATATCATGGCCTTTGATATTGCATAATGGTTCTTCTCCAATGGCAAATGCTGGTCTGTTTTTTCTCAGCTTTTTCTGTAAACTTAGTTTCTGTTTACTGGTGAGGGTATTTCTAAACTGTCCCTCTCTGAATTCCTTCAGAAGTTCTTCTAGTGGGTCCTGAGAAGATATCTGGTATATATCAAGTGAAAATCTCTTTTCTTTGTTAGTTCCAATGGTGATTTGCCTATTTTTACTGTTGTAAATGTCTATGCCATACATCCTCTGGTAGTATGCTCCCAGTAAAAACCCTTGGATGTGGGCATCATCAAGCACTACAAACTCTGGGTTGAGTCTGATATTACCCTCCCTGTGGGGTATGATTATTTCTTTGATAATTGTCCCAATGGAAGTCATCTTCCCTGATGCACTTTGAAAGTTCTTTGCCTTTGTGGGCAAGAGCTGTGTTTCCCAATTTGGGAAGTGGTTATCCAGATAATTTCTGGCCACTATGGAGCAGTGTGCTCCACTATCAATGATCAGTGGGTGCTGAGCATTTTCAACACAGACAGTCATTCTTGTGGCTGTTTGATGTATATATGCCATTCCTTTAGTTGGTGTAACCAGGAATGTTTGGGAATCTTGTGTATGTTTGCACAAGTTTTTGTTGGAAGTATCTTGTGGCATGCCTGCTTCCAACTGTATGTCCTGAACTTCCAGTGGGGTTTCCCCTTGGTACTCCACTAGAAATTCTTCTCTTGGGTCCTGTTCATCATCAGATTGTTCTCTGATGTGATCACCCATAGAGTCTGATTCAGAATCCTCTGTTGGGGATTCTTCCTCTGGGACTTTCTCAATGGCATAGACTTTTTTCTTTGCCTTTGGACAGTTGTTGGAATAGTGGTCTGGTGAACCACAATTGTGACAAGAATTTCTCTTGGCTTAAGTGTTTTTATATGTAAAACACACCAAAAATAAGGGTCTTGTGGCTATTAGCCACGTAATAGGTACTCTTAAATATGAGTATAAAAGTGGTATATGTACCAAAAAAAGAAAAAAATATATATAATATATATATTTTTAAGAAATATTACGCCTAAAAAGAATAAAACAATTGTCAGAAAGTGAGAAATAAGAGAAAAACTCACTTATAAGGGTCCAAAAAAGGTTTAGAACACGGCCAGGCCCCCAAATTTCAGCTGGAGTCTATGCTGAAGCAGTAATTAGGCTATTTAGAACTAGAACTATGACTGTGACATGTGGAAATAATTTGAAAATAAGAGTTTTAATATGATATAATAGCTTATAATATAATAACAGGGTTCTACTATGCAAAAATAGTGGTGGTGAGTGCTATTGAGAACCCTGGGTGCAGTCTTACCAGTTGGATTACTATAATAAGAACTACAATAATTAAAATTATAATAATACCCTGATTATTACCCAAGATGAAAACTGTTTTTGACAGTTTACTACATAGGATATTCAAGAGCAGGATGAGGAAACAATTCTGGCTGTGAAAAGCCTCCTTTTTTTATCCTGAAATGGGGTGGAAAGGGTGCTAGACCTTTCCACATAGAGGAAGTGAAGATTTTTCACCCTCTAGTACTGGCTTGTGGTTTGCAAACAGCCTTTATAGCCTTTATTGGGCTCAGATGTGGTTTTGAAACCACATCTGGGCAGTTTTCACCAATACAGGGTAAATATTTTCATCTGGGGACCTCACAGCCTGATTCTAACATGTATGACGCGTAGAATGCTGTACAGAAACTGTATGGGACCCCAGTATTGACTGAAATATGAGGTATTGAAGTAAAAACAAGCTTCTTTGTCTATTTGACACCTCATATTCATGGTTATGGGATATTATCCCATGGAAAGGCTGTATATGACAGCAGGTGGGAATCTGACCTTAAAACAGCCATAACTTTGTCAATTCTTGGGATATCAACCTCATAATTGGTTCAGTGTGTAGCCCTGTATGTGCTCTACACAATTGTACCTCATTTGATATGGGTATCATTAAATATGGCAAGGTTATCCCATTTACAACATTTTTGTACATTTGCGTGGTATAGGCAAAAAGCTGTATTGAGCTTATTTTCCCCATAACCTTTGTTCTAGTTGAGCTATGGGGAAATGGATGACACCATCAGATAGCCCTGATTGGGTTGTTTCCAAAAAGACCCCACTTTAAGTATTTCACATTAAAACTGTAGAAGTTAGATGAGAGGTGAATGTTTTGTCCACCCTTACTTGGCCTGAAATTGACCATAACTCCAGTAATATTGGTGCTAGCTCAGTTTGGCTGGTACCATTGGAGGGCCCTGGCTTAGAGCTTCATTTTGAGTACCCATTTGATGGGGTTAAGCCTCTACTTCCATATTTTAGATGGGAGGTGAAAATTAAGTTTATGCTCAGCAATAACTTTGAGCAGGAATAACTTTGTTATTTCTTGTCCTATGGTGATGGGACTTATATTTTCAGAAATATGTGAGTTTCCTCTTTCTTTTGATACCTTTTTAGCTGTTTTGGCTCAGATCCATGTTTTGGTGGTATCTTGCTATACCATTGATTTATGGTATTTTGGCTGTCATGTTTGTGCTCTGGTCTTGAGTCACAGGCTGACACCCAATGCATATGGACAATTTCCCAAGGTCTTCTTGGTTCTTGGATTTTTATCATATTTCCAAGTCTCTTTCCAGTGGATTTATTTGCCTCTTGGTATCTGTCACAGGTTTTGCAATACTCTGCAACATCTTTCTGCCACATTGGCCACCATATGCAGGTCTTTACGTTCTCTCTTGTTCTGTCTTCAGACAGATGTCCTGAAAAGGGGCTATCATGGAATTCCTTGATTACAAGATTGATTAATGACCTGTCCACAACTGTCATGATACATGTGTGCTTGGTCCTGTGGTAAATTATACCATCCAGTAGGTGCAATCTTCCTTCATCATAAGATTTTTTCCATACTTCATCCAAGGCATGTATTAGAGAGTTGTCTTTACAGTCTTTGTTAAGTAATTGGCATAAGATGCTACAGTTCGTATCTTGAGTGTAACTATTTCTGACTTCTTCAAAGAAGGTGGTGTTCAAGTCTGTAACACTTATTCCTTCTATTGGAATTTGTGTTGAAGCTTCTTCTGGCACATAAGCAGGATTATCAATAGTACTTGGTAATGGCCATCTGCTTAGTACATTTGAATTCTTATTAATATTTCCATCCTTATGAGAAATAGTCATATTGCCCCTGTATTTTTGTATGGCTATTTGCCATCTGAGCATATGCCTGTTGGGTGTTTTCATGTTTAAAAGTGATTTGACAGCTGTACAATCTGTTATCACCTCAAAAACACATCCCTCTAAGAAGTAGTCCGATTTCTCCAAGGCCCAGACAAGGCATAGACATTCCATTTGACTTGCCCCATATCTGGCTTCAGTTGGTTTGATTTGCCTGGATATGAAACATATGGGTCCTTCTACAGGTTTATCATTTATTATCTGAACTTGGTGAAGTGCAGCACCCAGTCCATCCCCTGATGCATCAATATACAATTCGAAAGGAAATTTAAAGTCTCGCATCAGTAAGAGTGGAGCAGTGGTCAAGGCTTCTCTTAGAGACTCAAAAGCTTTGACTCTGTCAACAGTCATTTCAAACACTGTGTCCTTGTCACACAGTTTATAAAGTGGTCTTGCTATGGATGCAAAATCTTTAATGTGTTGCCTGTAATATCCTGCAAAACCTAACAATGACTGAATTTCCTTCTTGTTCTGAGGAATGGGTATTAGCAATACTGTTGCAACTTTTTTTTGTCGATTCCAAGGGACAAACCAGATAGAACATGTCCTAGTGCTTTAAGTTCTTTAAAGCCAAAATGACATTTCTTCAAGGAGATTTTCATGTTTACTGATTGAATTTTTGTCAAAACTCTGGACAATCTGTACATGTGCTCCTCCCAAGTTTTGGAACAGACAATGATGTCATCAATGTAAATTATTAACCATCCCTCTGAGAGTTCTTTAGGGAAGATTTCATTCATCATTCTTTGGAAGTGTGAAGGTGCATTTTTGATACCAAAGGGCATTCTCAAGTACTCATACACTCCACAATGAACAATAATTCTCAAGTATTTTCTTGCTCTTGGTGTCACCACATTTTGATGGAATCCCATAAGGGCATCCATAGTGGTTATATACACTGCTTGAGATATTTGAGTAAGGGCAATTTGGATTTTTGGTATTTGGTATCTGTCTGGAACAGTGTAAGTGTTCAGAGCTCCAAAGTCTCCAACCATTCTAGATTTTCCATTATGCCATGCCACTATGACTGGTGTAGTTATTTCTACTTCTTCATTGTGTCCTACGCTTCTTATTACACCAAGGTCCAGAAGTTCTTTGATGTGAATTTCTAGAGCTTCTCTAGATTTTGGACTTTCTGGATATGCAGGTCTTCTTAATAGTGATGGATAAGGTCTCTCAATGTTAAGAATGATGTCAACTTAATGACCAATAATTGCTCCTAGAGGTTCTTTGTCTGAAGAAAATGCTCCTCTGTGGTCATACAAAAGGGAAGAGAGCTCATTTTCTTGTTTATCAGTCAGATGAAGGCTTATTTCAGCCTCATTTAGCTGCTCAGACTTGAATTTCTCTAACTCTAAGTTGAGTGGTGATACTTTGTTTACTGTAATTTGTCTTTTGAATGGTAAAAAGGCAAATTTTTGGCGCTTATTGTCTCCAATAGTAAAGTATCTGTCTTTGTTATTATGCAAATCTATCCCATACATGATTAAATAGTCATTTCCCAATATAAAATGGGTACTAGAGCAATTTTCCATAACAAAAAATTCAACTGTGATTCTTAAATTCCCATTTATGTGTGGGAATATGACATTGGGCTCAAAAATTCCTAATGCTTTCATTGGATTACTTGCACTATTGAATTTTATACCATCAATTAGTAACAATTGGTCTTCAAAATTTGGTACACAAGTCTTAAGAAAAGATTTTCCAACACAAGAGCAGAAGGCTCCTGGGTCAAGAAAACGTTTGGTGGGCTTGTTGTCAATCACCACTTCTGTTATTCAAGAGTTACCAGCTGTATAACCTTTCCCCCTGTTTGGCTTTGTTTTCATAAGTTGTGCATCTTGAACTTTTGACAAATCAAGTTGACCATTGCTCAATTGTGGCAAGTGGGAATAAGATTCCATGATGTCAAAAGTTGCATTGATATTTTCTATATCTTTTGAAGATTCAGAAAATATTGATGACTTATCATCTGAATTGTCTTCAATTATGTCATCTTTTTCAACATCAGGTTCCTTTTCAATATCAATTTCATTGATTCTTCCCTTCTTTGGACATGTATTGGCTGAATGGGTGGTGCTTTGGAAAATATGGCACTTTCTGACTGTATCTGCAGATTTATACTTAATATTATTAGAATTTTCTTTGGGGTTTTTGTCCACAGAATCTTTCCAAGGTTTATTAAACCTTGTTTTGAGATTCACCCTACTAGAACCAATTTTGGTTCTGGTGGCTACTTCTTCTAATATATTGATAATATCCTCTGCTGAAGATTGTTCAGTAGTCCTGCTTTTGATAGCATGCTCAAAATCACCTCTACATTGTCTCAGAATCTTTCTATGGATCATAAATTCTGACATGTCAGGATATAATGCTGTTAATCTGTCTTTTTGTTGGCAAAACCATGGTAAAGCTTTGTGTGTATAAGCATTAAATTTGACAGATTCAAAGGCTGTTTCAACCCCAAACCTCCAAGCATCATTTTCCCATTTGTTAATGATTTGGGTTTTCCACCAAGTCCAACTCTGGTGTCCATGTGCTTGTCTTATTTTGATGTACCATCTGTGAGCTGATTTGGTAAACAAGGTGTTAAACCTGGCTGTTACCAATCTGTCTGGTAATTCAAAATCCTCTTTGATAATGTCAATACCTCAAATGAATTCCATATGGTCATACTCTCCTTCACCACTGAAGTGAGGCCATTCTTTAAGTTTTGGAACTTCTTTCAAGAGTGCTTGGCCCATTGATGGTTCTAAGTTATGAAAAGGAGTAGAAAATTCATTTTTTAACTGTGAATTTTCAATATCCAATGCTTGTGGCTTGGGAATTCTTGCATCTTCATTTTGATTCAGAGGTGTAGAAATTCTTGGTAAAGTGTTTAGCAGTTGTTCAATATCATTCATTTTACTGTTGTTACACCTTTGTGAATTTCTTAATTCATGTTGCAAGTTTTGTATAGAGTTTATGACATTCTTTTTATGATAATCCTCTTTATATGTTATCTCATTCCATAATTCTGTTTGTTTAGTATTATCAGATATAACTTCATTTAGCTTTATTATTAATTTTGATATTTCCTCTCTTGAGGTATCAAAATGCTTTTTCAGGGCAACTATATTTGTCTTTACTTCAGCAAATGATTTTGAAATATCATCAAGAGCTTTTTTATTATCTTCTTTGATAGTGCTTATGGCTTGTTTTATTCTTGTTTCAATTATGTCATAAATATTGAATTTAGAATATTTGTCTGTTAATTCTTTAAAAATGGCAGATTGTTCCTTTATCTTAATTCCAAAAGAATTATCATTATTGGAAGTTTTGATTGTTCTTAAAGCTCTTTCAAAGAATTTAAGTGTATCATTTATTTGGCTCAGACTCAAGTTATTTGTTTTAAGATTGTCATAAATTGATGTATTTTTATAAGAAAGATGACTTTTTACGTCAGAAATAGCTCTATACAACTCTGGAATACAATGAAAAGTATCAGAAATCATTTTTGATATTTTAATCTTTCTTCCTCCTTCTTTTGGAATTCCATCATGGTTCTGGCCATCTGAAATACATTTTCCATGGCATCCTGTTGAATTTTTGGGATTCTGTAGCCCTGGCTGTAAGGCTTTGGGGCTGGTGCCTTCCCTTTTCCCTTGTCTGGAGTTTGTGGCTGCTTTTTCACGCTGAAATTGCTGCTGTTGGCCACTGGGGCTGTTTTTTGGCACTGGCTTGGGTGGTGGAGGGTTGTTTTTCCTCCATTCTAGTGTCAAAAGCATCATGTTTTTCTTCTCCATCAATGGATGCCATCCATTGAGCAATTTGCAAGTATTGGGATGGCCCAGGAATTTTCTCACAGTCAGGTAGGAATTCATGCAATTCTTCCACAGGTCTGCAAGGATCTGGTACTCCTTGAACTGAAGTGCATTGTTGTATGCACTGTGGCTGGCTTTGTATATGTCCACTGAGGGTTGTTGTGGCGGTGTCAGCTCTTCTTGAAGGTAAAATGGTATTATCAGCTTCAGAATGACCCATTTTAGTTGTTTGGGAGTCATCAACTCACCCTTTTCCTTCTGTACCTGATTGGCCTCTGCCATAATCACGTCTATTACCTTTCTGGGAGCTTCTTGAGGGGTTATAGCTGGCTCCTGACCTGGTTGAAGGCATAATTATGGTTAAAAAGGCTTAAACTAGTAATTTTACGTCAAAAAACTTACTATTGGCCAAATCTTTGGCTTTCTGAAGAGTATTACTTATTTCCATGTTGACTAATTCAGAAGAAATTGGCTCTGGTTGAATATTCTGAGTCCCAATAATAGTACTATTATGATCAGAATTAACAGTACTGGCAGGAATAATGCTGGTTACTGTTGAGGCTGTTTCAATGTTTTCTTGTCTTACCACGTTGTCAGACACTAAAATTAATGAAAAAACCAATTAATTAAGTAAAAAAAAGGATATTTCAAAAAAGAAACTAGCAGAAGGAATAATACCACTAGGACCCTTATGACTAGAATCATGGGTGATCAATCCATTTTTCCAATCAATAATGGGATTAAAATGGTAAAGGAAATCAAAGCCCAGTATCAGGTCTTCTCCTTTGGGTGAATCTATGATAAAAAATTCCCATTCAAAGCTTGGGAAGGAAGGCAAATCAACTACCCACTTGGTATAATGGGTGATGAAAAGATGAATCTTTTCAGGGAGCTCTGACATAGTCAATGAGTACTTGAGAACAAAATTCTTTGCAATAAAAGAGTTTGTAGCACCAGAATCAATGAGAATACTATAAAAAAATATCAGAGACAGAAGAAAAAATAAGAAACTTTAAGTATTTCTTGACACTAGTATTCAGAGTGCACAATTGTGCTCTTGAAGGAAATAAGTAAGAACCATTGAACACATCATGATCCCCACTCAGGCTTTTCCCTGCTTGCTAGGGAAGCCTCTTGACAATGACCCAGGCTTGTTCTGAGGTCTCTTAAAGCATTTTTAAATTGGGTGCTTTCCACCACAATAAGTACACAACCCCTCTTTAATCCTCCTCTCCTTTTCAGAACCAATTACTTTATTGTCCTTATTGAGGAGAGCATCATGGGGCTTGTCCTTTGAAGATTGAAATTGCTTGCCCTTCTTGTTCTTCTATTGATGAGGCCTCTTTGGAAAGGAGTTTTGAGGAGGCCTTGAGGGATTGGATCCATTAACAGGAGGCTGCTTCTCTTGATTACCACCCTTTTCCTTTTGCCTCTCATGATATCTTGTGTCTAATTCCAAAGTGACATCCATAAGTTCTGGAAGAATGTCAAAAGCTCCAGGGTGAGAAGCCAATTGGTCTAATAATCTTGATTCCAATGATCTTCTGTAAACCTGGATATAAGCTCTTTCCCCCCAATCTCCAATTCTTGACATTAAGCTTCTGAAATCAGCAATGTACAAGGATACATGACCACTTTCCTTCATCCTCAAATTGTCCAACTCTTGTTCAGCTTTCCTGACTTCATTGGGGTCACCAAACAGAGTGAATAGTTGAGATTCAAATAATGGCCAATTATTGAGGAGATAGGAAGGGTCTTCATTGGAAATATTTGAGAGATAGGGTTCAATCCACTTTCCAGCTCTACCAGTGAGAAAAGAAGTTGAGTAAAGAACTTTCTTCCTGTCAGAGAACAAATTTTCTGGATCATTATGGAAGATTAATTGACAGGATTGGAGAAATCCTCTCAATTTATGAGCTTGAGTACCATCAAAACAATCAGGTGCCTTCATGGATGGAGTCTTGAAAGCAGGGGCTTTGGAATTGTCCCTGCGGGTAACCTCTTGAGTGAGTTTCCCCATGAATTGAGTCATTTGCTCCATCATCTTGAGGAGATTTGGTTCAGTTTGAAAGAAAAGAGGTTGACTATAAAGGGCTATATTAGAACCCTGAGGCACCTCTGGAGCATTTTCCAAGGCATCTTCCACTTCAGTCTCCCCAGAATATTCGTCTTCCACAAGCTCTTCCCCCTCTTCATCTTCAACTTCCCCTCATCTTGCTCTTGCACCTTCAGACATGCCAGGGTAGCCACCCATTAGTCCAGAGAAGAATCTTGATCTTCTAGATTTCATTCCACCTCTTCTTGAGGGTGCTGCTCCTTCCATTGGTGGTCCTCCGTCCAAGTTTGCACTCAGTTGACGAACTGATGGTTTGCGGTCAAGAGGAGCCCTTGCTGTAGGAGTGAGAACAGCTGGAATTCTTTGGTATCTAGTGTTCTTGGCTGGGGGACTATGCTTAACTGGCATTATGAATAGAAGTAGAATAAAACCTTGATGGTATTGAGAACAGAAATGAAAGCTTGGCCAAATCAATCACAATAAAAATTTTGATGAGTCTTGAGGAATCAATTCAATTCTTGAGGGGAAAACAACTTCAATCAATAATCAATAAATTTAATCAATAATCAACAATAATTCAAATTCAATGTCAATAATCTTGAAGAATTCAACAATCAATCAATCAATCAATCAATTTCTTCAAGGTCAATTCAAGGTCTTGAAGAATCAATCAGTCAATCAATATCTTCAGGAATCAAAATCAATCAATAATCAATAATAAATTCTTGAGGATAAATCATTTATCTTGAGGAATTCAAAAGTCAATCAAATCAATCCAAATAAAGTTCTGAATCCCTGAATCAATAACTCAAATGAATTCCAATCAATCAACCAATCAATAACCAATCAATAACTCCTGATAATACCTGAATAGACAAACAGAGAAAACTTTTATTGAAATAAAATAAAGTGAAATGAGATGGTCAGCAATGATTAAGAAAAATATAATGAGTAAATTTTCATATGAATAAAGTGAATGAGATGAAAATTTATGAGAAAGAAAAATCATAATCATGAAAAATTATAAGATCATTAAAGAGTCATAATTGATGAATGAGAGAAATGAATATAAATGAATGAAAAGAAAGAATCAAATATGAGTTAATTAATTTAATGTCACAGGGGCTCTTCTAAGTGAAGAGGGCCTGTCACTCAGTAAACTGGGACTCACTTATGGAGGGCTCATGTCAGCCTGTGACTCAAAACCAGAGCACAAGCATGACAGCCAAAATACCATGAACCAATGGTATAGCCAAAATACCACCAAAACATGGAGCTGAGCCAAATTAGCTCAAAAGGTATCAGAAGAAAAAGGAAACTTACCTCTTTCTGAAAATATAAGTCCCATCACCATAGGACAAGAAACAACAAAGTTATTCCTGCTCAAAGTTATTGCTGAGCATAAACCTTAATTTTCACCTCTCATCTAAAATCTAGAAGAAGAGTCTTAACCCCATCAAATGGGTATTCAAAATGAAGCTCTAAGCCAGAGATATCCAATGGTACCAGCCAAACTGAGCTAGCACCAGTATTACTTGAGTTATGGTCAAATTCAGACCAAATAAGGGTGAACAAAACATTCACCTCTCATCTAACTTTTACAGTTTTAGTGTGAGATACCTAAAGTGGGGTCTTTTTGGAAAGAGCACAATCAGGGCTATCTGATGGTGCCATCCATTTCCTCATAACTCAACTACAACAGAAGTTATTGGCCAAACAAGCTTAATACAGCTTTTGACCAGACCACGCCAATGTACAAAAATAGTTGTACATGGGATGACTTTGTCATATTTAATGATAACCATGTCAAGTTGGGTACCATTGTGTAGAGCTCATACAGGGCTATTCAATGAACCAACTGTGAGCTTGATATCTCAAAAACTGACAGAGTTATGACCATTTTAAGGTCAAAATTCCACCTGCTGTCAGATACAGCCTTACCATGGGATAATATCCCATAACCATGAATATGAGGTGTCAAATAGACGAAGAAGCATGTTTTTACTTCAATACCTCATATGTCAGTCAATACTGGGGTCCCATACAGTTTCTGTACAGCATTCTACGGTCATACACATCAGAATCAGGCTGTGAGGTCCCCAGATGAAAATTTTCACCCTGTATTGGTGAAAACTGCCCAGATGTGGTTTCAAAACCACATCTGAGCCCAATACAGGGTATACAGGCTGTTTGCAAACCACAAGCCTGTCCTGGAGAGTGAAAAATCTTCACTTCCTCTACGTGGAAAGGTCTAGCAGCCTTTCCACCTCAATTTCAGGATAAAAGGAGGGCTTTTCACAGCCAAAAACCTTTCCTCATCCTGCTCTTGAATAACTTACGTAGTAAACTGTCAAAAACAGTTTTACTCTTGGTTAAATAATCAGGTATACTCTTAATTTAAAGTATTTTAGTCTTTATTATTGTAATCCAACAGGTAAAGCTGCACCCAGGGCTTTCAACAGCGCTCACCACCACTATATCTTTATAGTAAAGCCCTTTAATCTTAAATTAAATCATTTATTATCAATCTTATCATCTTTTAAAACCATTTTTACCGTGTCACAGTCATAGTTAAAGCTTGTAAATACTCATATACACCTTTATCATAGACTCAGCCTGACATTTTGGGGGCCTGGCCGTGTTTTTTTTAACTTTTTGGACCTTACAAGTAAGTCTTTTCTCTTTTTTATGACTTATTAACACATTGTTTTATCTTTTTTTAGGCGTAATTTCCATTTAAATATATATATTTTATATATTTTTATCTTTTTCATATACTCATATTATAAAAGAGTATTTTTCACGTGGCTAATACCCACTGAAAATAATTATTTTTGGCGTGTTTTGTATATAAAAACACATAAGCCATCAATAAGTCCTGTATTCTTGACTGAATAAGGACACCTCTGACTGAAAAACCATCAGTTGAGGCGTGGATTAAGTGTATTGTTGACTCAATAACACTTATACAAAACCACTTGTACAGAATACACTTGAAAACCACAAGTGTATCTGTGGGATACTGGCACACAAACAGTGTGACAGGGTACCAAAATCTGTAATTCTGACGTGGAATTGTTGATTCAACCACACTGTCATTATACAGGGGCATACTGTAATAATATACAAGCCCAGAGGCCATTCTTAAACGTGCAAAACCAGCCTTGTAAGAAGTCTTAACTGACATAAGCCCTCTTTTTCCTGTCTTGATTCAGTGGAAGAAAACTACATCCCACTTGAAACCCAGTCACAGGCCAACACACCAGTGACACCCTCAGAACCAGAAGGCAGCAAGGGTAAAGGAAAAAGGCTTAGTGAAGGCCTCATTACAGCCAAGAAGTGGACACCAATAGCCACTCAGAGGAGTAGAAAACCACGAAACTCTGCTTCAATACAAGGTAAACCAACCTTAACCACTTGTACAGGGAAGATTACAATTATTAACCCAGTTGTAACCTCCAAAGGCAAACTGCCCAAATCAGCAGATAACAAATTTGTACAAGGCACAGTCAAAGGTAAATACCCTAAGAACATAAAGTTTTTGACTGCTTGCAAACACTGATATGTCCCCTGCATACCTCAGAGACCTTGGCTTCCAAAGGAACCAGCCAGAGGATAGAGCAGGAATGTCTAGAACCAGAAGACCTGAAAGAAGACACATTGGACACAGTGGTGGATGGCAAAACAATGAGGGAGATAATATCAACCTTGCCATTCACACTCCAATTCAACAGAAACCTCAAACCAGAGGACTGGAAGGATATGGATCAAGTTCTTCAAATCCACCAACTCCTCAAAGATTTGTTTCAATGGAGCATGGACAACAAGAGGTTCAACCTAGCAACTCACTGGGCAGAACTGGGATCAAGTTGCCAGAAGATCTGTCTCAAAGAGATAGACTTCAAAGACCTTATGGTAATCACCAAGGGTTGGAATCCTACCAGGCAGCACAGACTCCTGGAGGCAAGGGCACAGAGGATAAGGGAGAATCAAGCCACTATCCAAGCTATAGAAGAACAGTTAACCCAGACAGGGCCTACTCAGATTCCTTCAGGTTCACAAGGAGCATGCTAAATCAGCTCTCCAGTGGCTTCACACCATTCAGAAACCAGCAGATCAGTGGCCAAGAGTCACCATTCTTCACAATTCCAGGAAGTTTCCAGGAGAAGACAAGGCAACAAGGGCAAGAACAAAGCCTCCTTCAACCAGAGGAGGAAAGAGTCAGACCCCATGATCCAGAAGCTGTTAGATTTGGTAAAAGAAGTACACAAGAACCAGAAGTAGCTGTAAACCACTCTAGAATCAGTAGTCCTAGTAATAGAAACATTACCCCCACTCAGACTGAAAATAACATTATCACATCTGAGAGTAACATCAACAGTGACACACTGTGGTTACAAATGTCCCAATATGCTGAGCAATCTGAAAAGCAGGCTACAGAATTTGCAGCTGCCCAAGAGAGGATGAGAAAAACTCAAGCCTCATTGGAGAAGATAGTTAAAAACCTTCAGGAAGGATATGCTCAACTGAGCAAAGCCTCTGAAGAAACCAACAAGAGACTGAATCAAGTCTCTGAAGAACAACACCATAGTAGCAGGGACAGGGAGTGTCTGAACCAAGACATCAACAAATTGTTTGATGCCTTCCATAGCTTAAAGCCCCAACCACAAGGCCAAGCTATGGAGAATCCATATCAACCAGATGACATCAAACCAGATGCCATGTTGTTGAATAAGGCAAGATCTCCATCACAATACCAGGATGGAGATGGCATGTCTTATTCAGAGAAGGAAGCCTTGAAACAGCTTCCTGAGGCCTCAAGATGGCCCAAATTCTCTGGATCAGGAGAATATGATCATATGGAACTCATAGATTATATTGATGGACTCTTCATTGATGTACCAAGCATACCAGATTACTGGATTACTGCTAGACTGAATACTGCATTTAAAGGTCATGCAAGTATATGGTACACTGAAATGAAAGAAATCCATGGCAGAAGAAATTGGCCATGGTGGAAGAGTCAAATAATCCAAAAGTACAGTAATGGAACTTGGATATGGCAAAAGACCATGTCATTTGAAAATGACAAATACTCTGTGGACAAAGATCCATATGAGTGGTGTCTTAGACAGTCTAAAAGACTCAAAGCCATTGATCCTCAAATGAACATTCAAATGAGGAATCATAAACTTCTGACACAACTGCCAGGAGAACTAGAGCATGCAGTAAAGTGCAGATGCAAACAAAATTGCACTCTAGATGATATAGCCAATACCTTACAAGACATAAGGAAAAGGACTAATAAAGGGAAATTCACCCCATATAGAAGCAGTAGTTTCAAAGAGAAACAACCTTTCAGGGTGGAGTTTAAAGACAAACCCAGAGAAAGAGTGGCAGAAGTGGCAAAGAAGAAGAATTCTTGTCACAATTGTGGTTCAACAGACCACTATGCCAACAACTGTCCAAAAGCAAAGAAGAAAGTCTATGCTATAGAAAAAGTCCCTGAAGAAGAACCTCCAACAGAGGATTCTGAATCAGACTCTATGGATGATGCCATTAGAGAACCATCTGATGAGGATCAAGACCCAAGAGAGGAATTTCTAGTGGAAGACCAAGAGGAAACCCAAGAGGAAACCCCACTAGAAATCCAGGATATACAGTTGGAAGCAGGCATGCCACAAGACACTGCCAACAAGAATTTGTGTAAACATACACAAGATGCACAAACATTCCTGGTTACACCAACCAAAGGAATGGCATACATACATGGAACAGCCACAAAAATGACTGTATGTATTGACAATGCTCAGCATCCACTTATCATTGACAGTGGAGCACACTGCTCCATAGTGGCCAGACATTATCTGGATAGCCACTTCCCAAACTGGGAAAAAGAACTCTTGCCCACCAGGGCAAAGAACTTTAAGAGTGCATCTGGAAAGATGACCTCTATTGGGACAATTATCAAAGAGATAATTATACCCCACAGAAAAGGTAATATCAGACTCAACCCAGAGTTTGTAGTGCTTGAAGATGCCCACATCCAAGGGTTTTTACTAGGAACAGATTACCAGAGGATGTATGGCATAGATATTTACAATAGTAAAAATAGGCACATTACCATTGGTACTAACAAGGAAAAGAAATTTTCTCTTGATATATACCAGATATCTTCTCAGGACCCACTTGAAGAACTTCTGAAAGAATTCAGAGAGGGACAGTTTAGCACTACCCTCACCAGTAAACAAAAGTTAAGTTTACTGAAGATGCTGAGGAAGAATAGACCAGCATTTGCCATTGGTGAAGAACCATTAGGAAAGATCAAAGGCCATGATATAGAACTATATCTGGATGTGGAAAGGCCTTATCCACCCATGTTAAGGAGACCTCCTTACCCAGCAAGTCTGGAGACCAGGAAAGAGATTGAGAAACATATCAATGAACTCCTGGACATGGATGTCATTAGGAAGATTGGACATAATGAAATAGTGGAAATCACCACTCCTGTCCTAATCACCTGGCATGATGGCAAGTTTAGATTGTGTGGAGATTTCAGAGCCCTGAATAACTACACAAAAGCAGACAGGTACCCTATACCAAGGATACCTCATGCCTTGGATAAGCTAGCCAAAGCCAAATACATAACCAAGATGGATTGTATGAAAGGCTTCCACCAAAATGGAGTTAAACCAAATTCCATGAAGTTGCTCAGAATGATATGCCATATGGGCATATATGAGTACACCAGGATGCCATTTGGCATCAAGAATGCACCAGCCCACTTCCAAAGGATGATGGACACCATATTTCAAGAAATAATGGAAGGCTGGATGGTAGTGTATATTGATGATATCATTATATACTCAGAGACATGGGAAGACCATGTACAATACATAGACAGAGTGCTAAGTAAATGTACACCCATCAATCTGAAAATTTCACTTAAAAAGTGTAATTTTGGCCAACAAGAGCTACTAGCTCTAGGACACAAAGTCTCAGGCCTTAGTCTGGCAATTGACCAGAACAAAGTAGCAGCAGTACTGCAAAAGCCAGTACCAAAGAACATCAAAGAGATTCAATCTTTCCTTGGATTTGCTAGCTACTATAGAAACCACATCAAAAACTTTGCTCACATAACTAGTAGTTTATACAAGTTATGCTCAAAGGATGTAGTTTTTGAAATAACCAAGGAAAGGAGGGATGCATATGAGAGGATCAAATATGAACTCACAAATGCACCTGTGCTCATCTTGCCTGACTTTGAACTACCATTCAAGTTATATATAGATGCAGCATGCAGCCAAGGCTTGGGAGCAGCCCTTCACCAAAGACAAATTGTGGATGGTGAACCAAGAGAAGGTGTAATATGTTACATCTCCAGGCAGCTGTAAGATTCAGAAGCCAGGTATGGGGCCACCCAGACAGAATCTCTATGTCTAGTCTGGGCTCTAGAAAAACTCCATTATTATTTGGAGGGTGCAGTCTTTGAAGTCTACACAGACTGCACAGCCTTGAAGTCTTTACTAAACATGAAGACTACTAATAGACACATGCTGAGATGGCAAATAGCCATCCAGGAGTATAGAGGGAACATGACCATCATATACAAGGAAGGTAAAAGCCATACCAATGCAGATGGCCTTAGCAGATGGCCACTGGACAATGTCAAAAGCAATCCAGCTTATGACCCTGAAGTTGCTGCAAAAATTCCTATCCATTTTATGGAAATAAATAGGAGAAAGAACTTCAGATTCTCTGAATGGGCACCAGGGAGTGGTACCCTTGACAGTGGAAACACTGATTCAGAAGGGACAGAAACCCCCATACTGGGAATAAGCTCCTCAGAATTGCATAATGAATTTTTCAATTCAGTACTGAAATCCTATGCTAAACACAAACAGTGTAGCATACTACTCCAACTCCTTCAACAAAAATACAGGAGCCCAGAACTGGAAGCCCAGCTGGAGGAACCCTGGTTGAGGGCCTATAAGGACAATAAATTCTTCCTTATAGATGGCCTGATTTATCACAGAGAAAAGCACACCAGTGCACTCACAGTGATAGACAGAGACCACATCTCCTTAATCCTGCAGGAATGCCATGACTGCCCCTACATGGGACACATGAGTGAGGACAGGACTAAAGAGAGGGTAGCAAGCACAGCTTGGTGGCCCAAGTGGGAGCAAGAGTTGAGTGAATACATCAACACTTGTTAAAGATGCCAAAAGGCAAATAGAAAACATGGGAAAAAATATGGGTTGCTTCAACACATAGAAGAACCCAAACACCCATGGGAAAGCATCAACATGGACTGGGTCACAGGACTTGTCCCAGGAGGCAAAGAAAACTACAATGCCTGCCTAATCATAGTAGATAGGTTCAGCAAGAGCATGGGATGTCTACCATGCCATAAAGAGGACACAGCCATGGACACTGCTCTGTCATTTTGGAATAACATCATATCCACCTGTGGAGTCCCTAAGATCATAATTAGTGACAGGGACCCAAAATTCACATCTGAATTTTGGACCAATTTATATGACATGCTAGGCACCAAGCTTGCTTTTTCCACAGCTTACCATCCACAAACAGATGGCCTAGCTGAGAGGATGATCCAAACAATGGAGGACATCCTCAGGAGGTTCTGTGCCTATGGCATGGAATACAAGGACCATGAGGGATATACCCATGATTGGGTCACCCTCTTACCAGCAGTCCAGCTGGCTTATAACACAAGCCAGCACTCTACCACAGGAAAAACACCTGCACTGGTAGAGAAAGGGTGGAATCCCCTTTTACCTGTGGATCACTTGAAGAAAAATCTTCTGACCATCCACCCCACAGCCAAAGACTTCCATGATATGTGGAAGAAAGCCTGTGATACTGCTGCCAAATGCATAGCTGAGGCCAAAGAGTATAATAAGCAGAGGTAGGACAAATGACATATGGAACCTGACTTCAAGGAAGGGGACCAGGTGTTAGTGTCTACACTAAACTTTAACAATCTCAAAGGACCCAAGAAAATGAGAGACTCATTTGTGGGGCCCTTCACTATCATTAAGTTGATAGGGAAGAATGCAGTAGAGGTCAAGCTCACTGAGGAGTTTTCTAGGAAACACCCAGTCTTTCCAGTAAGCCTGGTCAAACCATACTTCCAAACAGAAGAGGATAAATTCCCCTCCAGGAAGAAAGACATCACTCCACCAGAAATAGTGGAAGTAGAAGACTCTCCTGGACCTGTGAGTAAAATCATCAGGGCCAGAAAAATCAGACTCAATGGGAAAGATCAGAGACAATATCTAGTCAGATTCAAGAACCAGACAGCTGACAAAGACAAATGGTTGGCAGAGGATGCCATACCAGATGGGAACCTCCATTTAAGGAGATTCAGAGCCTCTAGGAGGACTGAAAAGTCTCATCAATGATGAGCCTTTTTTAGAGGGAGGGTATGTCAGCCTGTGACTCAAAACCAGAGCACAAGCATGACAGCCAAAATACCATAAACCAATGGTATAGCCAAAATACAACCAAAACATGGAGCTGAGCCAAATTAGCTCAAAAGGTATCAGAAGAAAGAGGAAACTTAGCTCTTTCTGAAAACATAAGTCCCATCACCATAGGACAAGAAACAACAAAGTTATTCCTGCTCAAAGTTATTGCTGAGCATAAACCTTAATTTTCACCTCTCATCTAAAATCTAGAAGGAGAGGCTTAACCCCATCAAATGGGTATTCAAAATGAAGCTCTAAGCCAGGGCTATCCAATGGTACCAGCCAAACTGAGCTAGCACCAGTATTACTTGAGTTATGGTCAAATTCAGACCAAATAAGGGTGAACAAAACATTCACCTCTCATCCAACTTTTACAGTTTTAGTGTGAGATACCTAAAGTGGGGTCTTTTTGGAAAGAGCACAATCAGGGCTATCTGATGGTGCCATCCATTTCCTCATAACTCAACTACAACAGAAGTTATTGGCCAAACAAGCTTAATACAGCTTTTGACCAGACCACGCCAATGTACAAAAATAGTTGTACATGGGATAACTTCGTCATATTTAATGATAACCATGTCAAGTTGGGTACCATTGTGTAGAGCCCATACAGGGCTATTCAATGAACCAACTTTGAGCTTGATATCTCAAAAACTGACAGAGTTATGACCATTTTAAGGTCAAAATTCCACCTGCTGTCAGATACAGCCTTACCATGGGATAATATCCCATAACCATGAATATGAGGTGTCAAATAGACGAAGAAGCATGTTTTTACTTCAATACCTCATATGTCAGTCAATACTGGGGTCCCATACAGTTTCTGTACAGCATTCTACGGTCATACACATCAGAATCAGGCTGTGAGGTCCCCAGATGAAATTTTTCACCCTGTATTGGTGAAACCTGCCCAGATGTGGTTTCAAAACCACATCTGAGCCCAATACAGGGTATACAGGCTGTTTGCAAACCACAAGCCTGTCCTGGAGAGTGAAAAATCTTCACTTCCTCTACGTGGAAAGGTCTAGCAGCCTTTCCACCTCAATTTCAGGATAAAAGGAGGGCTTTTCACAGCCAAAAACCTTTCCTCATCCTGCTCTTGAATAACCTACGTAGTAAACTGTCAAAAACAGTTTTACTCTTGGTTAAATAATCAGGTATACTCTTAATTTAAAGTATTGTAGTCTTTATTATTGTAATCCAATAGGTAAAGCTGCACCCAGGGCTTTCAACAGCGCTCACCACCACTATATCTTTATAGTAAAGCCCTTTAATCTTAAATTAAATCATTTATTATCAATCTTATCATCTTTTAAAACCATTTTTACCGTGTCACAGTCATAGTTAAAGCTTGTAAATACTCATATACACCTTTATCATAGACTCAGCCTGACAGCTCAGGATATGGTAAGTAATACACTTAAGAGTGTTAAGAGATGATAAATTGATAATAAAAGAAATATAAGAAAAGCAGCAACAAAAAGATAAGAGAAAGAGATAAAAGAGCCAACCACAAACAAGTCCAAGTCCAGTGTTTCAACCTGTCAGAATGGAAAGAGAAGGGTTAATAAGGACATGGCCACCCAGCTCATACTGTACAGGCAAAGAAAGAAGATGCAAAGACTAACTTAATATTAAATAAATATAATACCCAAAATAAGGATAAT
Source organism: Austropuccinia psidii (assembly GCA_023105745.1). Taxonomy (NCBI): domain Eukaryota; kingdom Fungi; phylum Basidiomycota; class Pucciniomycetes; order Pucciniales; family Sphaerophragmiaceae; genus Austropuccinia; species Austropuccinia psidii. Next base: position 76,878,160 of record JALGQZ010000001.1, on the reverse strand, counting down.
AATATTCATTAAATAATAAATAACTAAATTAATTAACTGGGGAAGAGCCCCAGGGAGAAGAAAGAGGGGCTGGTATATGTGAGAATCACCAGCCCTGATCCAGAGAGAGAATTTTCATGAGAGGATTGAATGATTGAATTTAGTTTGGCCAATACAGGTATTGTACGGTTTTACACAACCTGTACAAGAGGTGTGGTGGAGTTGAGTGATCATACAGTTTCATAATGGTGTATCCAAGCTGTATTGGGTGAATCCAGCCTGTACAGATGTTGACAGGCTGTATTGAAGTACCAAGATGTATGCATGTTTCAGGAAGGAAGATTGCTGAAACTGAATGCTGATGCAAATAGTGGATCTGCTGATTTGAGGTGTTTGAGTGGGTGTATTGATTAATACCCTTACCCATGGTTAGTGGTTGTTACACATTTGAAGTTTGTTGATTCATGCAATTGAAAAGAAAAATGGATTTCATATAGATATTCTCCAAAACTCTTAATGAGGGAAGATTTTCCCCTTGTAAATTATTGGTATTCAAGACCCTCTTTAATTAATTTATAGTGGATATTTTTTGTACAAGGAGACAAACAATGATCATTGAAATTCCAAATTCTTCCATTTCAATTGAGTAAAGTTCTGCATTTCCAAATTGGTGGCTGACAGTATCTGCAAAAAAATTTTAAGTTCAAAACCAAGGTTAGGACTCAGGTTGGACATTCATTGAAGCTGATACACATGTAGGTAGGCTTTTTCTTCATGGTGATTTCCCAAAAACAATAGGCCTTATCTTCAATGTCAAAAATATATTCAAGAACTCTTGGCTCCTTTTCAGAACAAATTCACTTCAATATTAAAGTATAAAAACACAATAAAAAAATTCAATAAAATCTATTCTCTCAATTATTGTGTTTCAAGGCAACAAATCATGGAATTTGAAGGGCCAGTACCTTAGTATGCTTTCCAGTTTTTGATTCAAAATTATATGCCTAATTTTTCTGGAATTTACTTTTCTGCTTCTAGGGGACCCTAATTCTGCTAGTTAATCACTGGAAGCCCTCAGTTTACTCATTCACAGCAGGGTATTTCTTGATGCTCTCCCTCTCTTTGTATGTGCACATGCATAAATGTCTGGAGGCGGCAATATTCTTGCCTTGGGTAGCCTTATTCACAAAAGGGGAGGTTTCCAGGGCAATATGACTGGTTCCCTCCATGATGAAGAGTAAAATAACACTTGAGAATTTGATTAATCAAAAATCTCAAAACAAAAATACAAAGTTTTTCTTCTTTATCATGAAAATTAGCATATTTTTAGGGCATAATGGGGTCCCAAACAATGACCACTACTTGAACTTATTTTTAATGGTCAGAAATGGGGAATTTCTTCCAGAATCTTGGGGATTCCCTTATGAATTACAATTTCAAACCATGTTTGACACTATTTCCCCTATTTTCAATGATAAATATTTCTCAATTGCAATTTCAAAACAAGAAAAAGATATTTAAAATAAAATTTCATCAATTAATTCTCATGAAATCTATCAGCTCAATTTCTATTGAGATATAATGCTTAGGTTAATAAATATCAAAAAGATAAATTATAGCAATAATTAATCATTTAAGTAGGTATGACAATAATGAATACATTTATTGATGATAATTAGAATTAATAATATAATCCATTGAAATTATAATTCATGTTCAAATGCATTAATTATATTAATGATTAATCACAAGTATAACTTGTTAATTATCATATAAGCCAATAAATGAATTATTATGAAAATTATTGATTGAATTAAAATGAGAAATTAATAATAATAATAATTGATTATCATAATAATTCATCAATTAATAATGAAAAAACTTTAAAATTAACTATAATATGCAATAATAGATTTTTTAATAATAATCATAATGGATAAATCAATGAATTTTGATTTAAGATTTTATATTTCATACAAAGATTAATTACAATTACTATTAATAGCTTTTTTTAATTATGATTTTAATAGATTAGCTGACTAATAATTTCTTATTTTATTAAAGAGTAGATTCATTTATAAAAATATTAATTGATTAATTAAACATAACCATAATCACTAATAAAAATATAATTATTAATTATTGTTGAGGAATCATAATTGTAATGATAAGCACCAACAAAGCTAGTATAATAGGAATTAATACTTTAGGTAATTATAGTGATACTTATTCATTTTGTTCATTATCATAATTGTTTCTTATTTTATTTATTACAATGATAATTTTTTGTTTTAATCAAATTATCAGCTTAATAATTGATATATCGAATAAGCCAATTCCTTATGTTAATAATCATAAAATTGAGGAACTATAATAATGACAAATATGTTAACTACCATAATAGTGATGATGAAGCTACTTAGTCAAAATAATATCTCATAAATCAAATATAAAGCTAATTAGTCCTTTCATTTTCACTAATAATACAAGTAATTCTAATAGCAATTCATTGATTATGATAATAATTTTAAAATAAAATAAAATTCTAATTACTATATCAATTAATCATCTATATATAAAAATGATTCATGGATTAATTAGATATAAGAAGAACTAATAAGTTGGTGAATATCATTAATTCATAATAATCTAGCTAATTATAATTAGCAATAAATGCTAATAATAACTAACAGCTGAAATTAATTATTCTGAAGAGTAACTATTCTTGAAATAACAAATTTAAATGAGAAATTAATAATTAAGCAATTAATTGTAATAATAAGATTGATCAATCATAATGAACATCATCATGTTTTATTAATCAATCAGCTATAATAATAAAAAAGAAGAAATCTTTCAATTGAAATGATAATAAATATTTTAATTAATTACAAAAAGATTGAAAAATTTCATGAATATCAAAGAATAATAAATAGATTAATTTTGATAATGATAAAAAAATGAGTTATATACAAAATGAAAAAATTATTGAGGACAATATTCAACAAATAAGTTATGGTCATAATTAATATATGGATTCAAATAAAAATCCATCAATTACATTTGAAAATGATTAACAAATTAGGTATAGTTCAAATGAGAGAATACCTCACAGCTCTTATGTATGAGATCATCAATGGCTAAAGAAATAATCCTATTAGTAAATCATAAATTTCCTCATCAAAAAACCTAAGCTTAATCATTAAAGTATTTACTGTGAGCCTTATAGGTAATTTCATATACCCAAAAGACCACAAATACAAAAATAACATATTAATATAAATAAAATAAATTTATTTATATTATCAAAACAAAAATCAAAATATAAATATAAAATTATATTAAAAATAAAAAATTAATTACAATTTAAAAATAAAAATACATTATATTTTGTAAGTATAAAATTACATTTATACTTGAAAAAATTAAATAAAAATAAAATTTTAACAAAATTGTGAAAAAATAAATAAATTTGGAAAAAAGTTAAATAATAATTATCATAACTTTTTATCCAATAAATAAACACATAAAAATTATTTCACCATTGGATTCCTCATAAAAAATCAGGTGGGGTCACCTCTGAGTGAAATGTTTGTAACTCAACTCTAAATAAGCTTAAATTAAGTTTTTAGTATTTTCAATACAAAAGTTGAAAATCCTCAAAACCTTAATTTAATTCACACCACATGTGGTGTTAACCATCAAATTTTGTGTTAAAATTGAGGTGTTGTGTTTAGCTTAGAAGTTATGAGGAATTGAAGTATTTTCAATTGAATTCAATTGAAATGTCAAAATGTGCGCGTGTATTACATAAGTGAACTTTGATTTACATATGAGGTGTCAATTATTAATGTATTTTACTGTACAATTGAATTGAATTACATATGTAAATTATAAGTATAATACATGATGAGGAATTAAAGGAAAATAAATTGGAAAGATTAAAATTGGGGGGGAAAAGGAACTCCAGCTCTAAGGGGGAGCTAGACCCCCAAAATCCTTGCTGACAGGCGTGGGATGTCAAAATTCACGCAAAAGTTCATCACTTTTGGCCTGGAATTGAGCTACAGGGTCTGTGGACTCAATTGATGATGAGGTTTTGATACCAACTGGGGTAGTTTTAGCTGTTGCCAAGAGGGTAAAGCTACCCTTAAGATAAAACAATCATAGTAAAAACAGTTTTAACTGGTTTGTACACCTCTGACACACATTCTGACGTGTTTTGAAGGCTCTAGGCCTGGTATTGCTATATTAATGGCTGATTTAAGGGTCTAAAATGGCTAAAAATGGCTTAAACCAGCCCTTTTTGGTCTAAACCAGGGTTCAATGATGCCATAATTGGCTTTTCTGTTGTCAGACTGTTTTTCACGACTGAAAAGAGTAAATCTTACCTTTGGAGTAAGAGAATTGATGGCTATAAAAGAATGTCTTCTTTGCCCCACTTTTCTCTTCATGTTAGAATCTTTTCCTTTTATAATTAGTTTAAACATTGTTAAACCAATGAATAAAAGATTCCAACCACCTTTCTTATATCATTTTAAACCTTTTAACCACGTGAAGAAATCATTATAATCATTGTTTGTAACTTTTATAATCATTTTTACCCCTGAACCACCCCAAAACTGAATTAAAGCATCTTTCATCACTGTTAACTTTGTCACTTTGTTTCCAAATTCACTCTGGTCACTTTTGGGCATGTTTTCTCTTTAATATTCTTTTTAAAGACTTTGTTCTTTAATTAATTGCTTGCAGTTCTTTGCTCAATTAATTCCAATTGAAATTGCTCTTGAAGAAATTTCTTTTGTAGCCTTAAAATATCTCTTGTAGAGTATTTTTTGGATAAGTTTTTATTGTTGGTAAAACAATAAATTTTTATAATATTATTGTTTTATACTAATAAAGCTATAAACAATAAAATTGGCGTGTTTTCTCTTAAAAATAATATTTCATACTATTTTTAATTGATTTTTACCTTTTACAGATTTTGAGGACAGGAAAAGTACTTCATTTTTAATCAAAGTTTCATATCCACACCTTACATTTACTCACAAAGTTATTAAAAGTAGAATAAATAAGCTGAATTGTATAATTCTTTATGAAATAATCTCCCCAAAAGCAATTCTATTATTTTTCAGAAAATGAAAGACTTATTCAAAAGAGCCTACTCATAACTAATAATTATTTCAGAATCATAAGAATCTATCAAGACTTACTCAATTTTTTCTTATTAGTAAGCATATATACAAGCTTTCAAATTAAAGCATCAGAGATTACCTTGAAATTTTGATTATTTAATTCCTAATAAGAGTTTTCCTATTAATAAATACTTACTCTTGTGCTAAATTGAGAAACTTTTTTTGATATATATTCTTTATTTTCATTTTTTACATTTGTTAAAATTTTCTTTCTAATAAATAAATTTTTAAATATATAAATATACTTCATTAAAAGAATCAGCCAAGGTTTATGATGTATGTCTTTTTATATATGAAAATTTCCATTAGTTTTACTTCTTAATTCAAAAAATATAACTCTAATTGACTTGTCTGTTTTCTCCTCAAATATTCTTATTTGAATTCACCTTTTCCAAATTAACATAGATTTATATTTTTCTCTCTTTATACCATATTTAATGTGAGTAAAAATAGTTACCTGTTAAATCACAATTAATCTGAAAGTCAAAATTCATTCTCTTGAAAAAAGAATAACCTTTCTAACTCAAAATCTAACCAAAGTCAAATTCCAAAATGTTATTCTTCCTTATAGAAGAATTGGTAGTATTTTTGCTTTGTTTATGTATGTTCAAAGAAAATGAGGAATCAGAAAGGAATCAAATAAAATTCAGTCCCACATCTCAAATAATTTCACACAGAAATATGGCTTCAAGCACTTGAAGAAAACAATACTGAAATACACAGTAGTTTGGAAAGGAACCATCAAATCATAATTGGAATTATTAATGTTTATGTACAGAATTTTTTCAATTATGATCTAGTCAGCTTCATAGTTTAATATCAACTGCATATTCTTCTTTCAATGCAAATAATGTCAAAAAATTACCCATACCCTTAACACAGATTTTACCTGATTTATGAAACAAACTTTTCCAAGAAAATCAATCAAATCATAAAGAACGTATATTCAGCTTTATCAATTCTCAAGAGCCATGTTTCTCATTGTCTAGTGAAATTAGGCCTGTTTAAGGGGTAATTTTGTATATCACCTTAGCTTCTCATTATATATCAACTAATTGGAAATAATTCACTGAAACAATTGGATTCTAACAGCTCCCTGAATCTCAGACAAGCAAAATATGAACCCAAAAGTTATGGAGATTTTAAATGATTTTTTATTTAAAATACTTAAAAGTCAAGAGGCTCAAAGAATAATGTCATTCAAATGGACACCTCAAGTAATTCACCCTGTGAAATTGAAAGTGATTTATATGAGCTCTCAAATGTTCTATCCAGCTTGTATCTCTAATAAAGATTACATCATATTATTCAAATAAAATTAGATAATGCATCATCCAATACAACGTTTATGGAGCTCACTGTAAAAAAACAACTTTCTGTGAAGTTTTTGACTCCCACATACAACATTTTGCACATATTCTTGATCTTTCAAAGAATAACTACTCAAAATATCTTGATGGATCAATTAATAATCTCAAAAAGGTTTTCAATTTAATATGTCAATATAATACCTCATGGGGAAAATTCAAGTGGATTTTTGCAGAAAATAATGAGCCACAAAGAAGATATCCCGCTGATAATTCAACTCAATGGAATCCCAAGTACCCAATGGTATGTTTGACATCAAAAACAAAAGCCTCAATTGATGAGTTTATCTATGAATGCACTAATCATCAAAGCTCCAAAGGAAAATAAGCTTGCTTAAAAAGCTCAATACAAATAGCTTTGTTAGCGAAAGGAAGAAAGTCGTCTCTCATGGCATTGAGAAATATGATCGCAAAAATTATAGCCAAGTTTTATGTCTTATTTTTAAATTATATTCCTGAATGCAAAAACTCGATTCAAATTTCTAAGACTATTTAGGACATGATCTATTAAGCTGAATGGACCTAGGTTTAATAGATATTGGAGCTTTAAAGGTCTCTTCCACTTGAACCAATGAAGCTTAAGGGGATTCTTATCCATTAGTTGGTTTAGTAATTTCTTTGTACCAACTCTTCCTTGAAAAATGTAAATAAAATTAAGTCTCAAGAGATTCACAATTATTCAATTTAGCTGATCAAGAATATGAAAATCCCAAAATTTATCACAACATTTGATCAAATTCCTGTGCTATGTGCTTGATTCTGTATCTTATATTCAATCTTACATGTTTTACTCAGAAGGATCTTTTAAAAAAAGATTAGAAAGACAGTGATATTGAACAAACCAAATATCAGGGCTAAGTGGTCAGACTTATTAAAGAAGTATATGCTTAATATTATATAAATATGCAATAAGACCTTCAAAAATTCCTACAGTTTCTCAAACCATTCCCAAAATTCCGAAGTAATTACATCCATATGAATAAAGAATTACCAAAATGTCAGCTGGAGTCTATGTTGAAGCAGTAATTAGGCTATTTACAACTAGAACTGTGACTGTGAAACATGAAAATAATTTTAAAATAAGAGTTTTTAATAATAGAATGGTTTATAATATAATAAAAGGGTTCTACTATTGAGAAATAGTGGTGGTGAGCGCTATTGAGAACCCTGGATGCAGTCTTACCAGTTGGATTACTATAATAAGAGCTGCAATAATTAAAATTATAATTATACCCTGATTAGTACCCAAGAGTAAAACTGTTTTGGACAGTTTACTATGTAGGATATTCAAGAGCAGGATGAGGAAACAATTCTGGCTGTGAAAAGCCTCCTTTTTATCCTGAAATGGGGTGGAAAGGGTGCTAGACCTTTCCACGTAGAGGAAGTGAAGAATTTTTCACTAAAACTGTAGAAGTTAGATGAGAGGTGAATGTTTTGTTCACCCTTATTTGGCCTGAAATTTACCATAACTCCAGTAATATTGGTGCTAGCTCAGTTTTGCTGGTACCGTTGGATAGCCCTGTCTTAGAGATTCATTTTGAGTACCCATTTGATGGGGTTAAGCCTCTCCTTCTAGATTATAGATGAGAGGTGAAAATTAAGGTTTATGCTCAGCAATAACTTTGAGCAGGAATAACTTTGTTATTTCTTGTCCTATGGTGATGGGACTTATGTTTTCAGAAGGAGGTGATTTTCCTCTTTCTTTTGATACCTTTTGAGCTGATTTGGCTCAGCTCCATGTTTTGGTGGTATCTTGGCTATACCATTGGTTTATGGTATTTTGGCTGTCATGTTTGTGCTCTGGTTTTGAGTCACAGGCTGACACAAAAGGAAAAAAACTAATCAGCTTTTCAAATAGTTTTCCACTGATTCACCCAATCTTTCAATATAAATATTGGAATGCTGAAAGAACCACAATACAAGATTTCCAATATTATCAAAAATTGCACGAGATTATCTTGGAATACCTGAAACCTCAGAAGCAAGTGAACATTTTTTTGTGAAGCTGGGAGCTTGATTGATATCAGACCCACATCCCTTGAATATGATTCTGTGGAAGCAAAAAAAAATTTAAAATAATGTCCAAACAATGAAAATTATCAAAGTATAAATTCTTTTTATGATAATGTTTATTGAATCAATAAATGATCTATTTCTCTTCCTTGAATAAATTTTTCCCTGGAACTGACAACAATCTGGGGAAAGATTGATGAAAAGAAATGCAAAAAATAGAATTATATATCAATTTCTAATATAAAATTATACTTGGACTATTCAAATCTTGATATTCCTTATTATTAACTTTGTCAGTTTCTTGTTATGTAAATCATAGGGTCTTATTCATTGTATCATCTTTTTCCAGGTAAGAACTTTTCCCTTTGTAAAATAATCAAGTTTTTATTCTTGGAATAAATAATTTTTCAATCTGAAAGCTGAATCTATCACTTTCTACATTATAGCTTTGCAATTATCATGGATGTCATACGATTATGGCTTTTCTTTTTCTGAGGTTATCATGTTCAAAAGCACTGATTTTTACATCTTTTTCATGGTAATCTAAATTACACACCCTTAATGGTCTTGATGGGTGTTTATTTTAAATATTTATTTGTTTATGATACTTTTATTCAAAACTTGGGTAATAAACTGGTAAGACAGATGAGGGCTTATGTCCTTTCATCAAATTGTAATTTTGGCTTTGCCATTACCCTCAATCTTCTATAATATAGTTGAATAATAATTCTATTTTTTCATTATATAAAAGTAACATGATATTTTATTTTAATAAAATGATTTTTCTAAAACAATTATTCATCATTTGTGGCTAAGAAGCTATCAGAAATGGAAGCATATTTTATTATAGTGTAGAAATATATTGAACAGCTGAAATTTTATTTAAACATGTAAAAGTGAAATTTACCTTTGTGTAACTGGGGGACTTTATTCAATCAACTATTTGTTATCGATATTACTCCACAAGTGCATTAATTAATTAACATTTAGCTTGAAATATCAAAATTTGAGGTGGGGGATCTTGACCCCAAGGGAGTGTGACTATCATAAATTATTTGACTCTGTGTCTATAAAGCTTATTAAAACTTGGCCCAGTAATAATTAAAGGGTTTTCTCAATTAGAAAAATGTACTATTCTTATATAAATTTGAAATTTGAAACTTTATCTCAATAAGTTAAAACTACACTTGTTACAACACAGCTCTTTTGAAGATGGTTTCAGCTTTATCTAAATTTCTTCCACTTATCTTGTAAGTCCAAAACTCCTTTCAACTCTTGGTTAATATCTTCAAGGTGGCTTAAAGGTATAAAGGATGTCCAAGATTCTGTTTCTTATTACAAAAAGGCCTTATAGGGGATTGACTTTAGAGTTAATGGGCCAAAATATGAGTATTCCAAACCTGAATAAACAAATAACATATTCTTTGAATAAACTATTTAACTGGAAAAATTTATTCTGCACCAAGGTGAAGCCAATCCATTTTACATTAAAAACTCTAGTAATCTAGGGTAGGTTTTTTAGCTTTTATTTAATAAGTGAAGCTATATGAGTGTAGTTGTATGTAATATTGGAGGTTTAATTTACAGATGAATTCATCTCCCCTGATTTGAAACATACAAGCCTTCTCTATTAGGAATATACATATATATTATTATATTATTTTCCTGAGGGCTGAGCTTCCATACAGAGAGTAAAATGTTTTTCAAAAGTATCAAGATGAGGAATTTGGCCAGATGATTTTTGAATGGTTTATTCTTAATTGAATGTGCTTCTAAGTTTTTTTTGGATGGAAGGAATCCTGATATCAGAGATACCCCTCAATTTCCAAGCTAGTGAGCTCTTTATCGATATTCGTTAGAAAATTCAAATATTGAAATGGTTCTTTCTTTTTTTATTATTTGTACTTTGTATTTATAATACTTTTATGTATTATATATTGTACATGTTTGACTAAAAATGACTGTACTCTTTAGTATATAAAGAGACAGTACTTCATTTTAAATTAGGATATGAAAAAATATCTTTTTGAATAAAATAAATAAATAGATATTCTCATCATTTTATATTTGACACATTATCAGTACCAATTTCTCAGAAATTGGAAACCTTCTTTTTGAAGGATTATGTTCATTGTCTTTAGTATTCTTTTCATAGCTGTGTGAACCCAGAGGAAAACAACCTACTGGTTGTATCCTAGCATCTTACTTCATCATGTCATCAAACAACTTAATCACTTGTATATTACTAACTTCTGACAATTATTTCACATGGGTAACCATGATGGAGTAAGAGTTAGATGTTATTGGAGCCTTGGACCATATTTTAGGAACTGATAAACAGTCAACATAAATTCAGGATAATCTCAACTTCAGGACCTATAACTTTATCATTTGATGCTTAAATGAAGAAACTATCTCATTTGTCTCAAGTATACTCAATGAAGAAAATAAAAGTAATGGACATGTTCAATGTAATATTTCAAAAGAAAAATACATGTCCAATGAAATTTCAAGTCAAGATTTAGCATTTAAAAAATTTAGTCAAGTCAGATTCACTACAACATGATACTTTATCCAAGAAATCAGAACTATGGTCACCAAAATGAGATTGGTAAAGTTTAATTTGGAAGAATCAGTGTTAATTATTATGGTTATTAGTGAACTATCCACAGAACTCAGCTCATGTTTATGATTAATGTCCCATGGAATTCAGAACAAGGTACTCAATTTCATTCTTAAAATTCTTGATCAGGACTATGTACAATTCAAGTTGCATTAAGATATTTGCCACACTGTGACAGCAATTTATAGTCAAAAGAAGAAGAATTCCTACAGTTTTTTCAAAATGAAGAGCTACATTTAAGAATAATTCTGGAAGAAATATCTTAAAAAAAGACCAACAAATCTCATACCTCATCATGAGGAAGATGAGCCTTAAATTACCTTCCAAATTGCACTTTCTTAACAGTGAGGGGGAATGTTAGAGCATTTTACCATTGAAAAAATGTTTTCTTTTTTATTATTTGTACTTTCAACTTACAACACTTTTGTGTATTTCTTATTGTACATATTTGAGTAAAGTGTACTATACTCTTTAGTATTTAAAGAGACAGTACTTTGTTGCAACTTAAGATATGGAATTTTTTTATGATATAATAACTGAATCAATCTTCTTGTCATTGTATACTTAAAAAAATTTAAAAATAATCCAGAAGTTGTGAGCCTTGAAGCATATTTTAAATACCCAAATAGGCCACAATTACTATTGAAATAAGCTCTGAACTATGAATAGCCCATAAGTCCTGCATATATTCAGAGTTAATAATTTTTTATTCAAGAACAGGTGAATAATGTTTTTGTTAGTAACTATATTCATGGATTTAAGGCCCAATTTGGATTCTACACAAAAATTAACCTAGGGTAGCTCCATAGAGTGAATAAGATTAAATTAACTCTATGAGGTGGTAATATGAAAAATAATTCAACACCACATTATCTTATCAATACCACATAAAAGAATTGTGAAAATCTCTATTTTTCTCAATTTCACTCCAAAATAATGGGAATTTGAGAAATCCCATGTTACATATATGCCAAGGATAGTTTCATTCATTTTTTTTGGAAGTTTAAATTACTATATTCTTACATACAGCCTTGATACACCCATAGTAGATATCAGTCTTGAAGCCTGAATTACTGTTTTTAATGTGGAAATAGCTTAGGGGGATGAAAGGCATCAAAGAAAGCCAGGGTAAACAACTTCTGAGTCCTATGAGGTGTAGATAGATCTAGCAATTGTATTCATGGCTTATCATGGCCCAATTACTCTATTCAAACCTTTTGGTAACTTGGTGACCAAGCTTAAATCTCATTAAATCAAAATAAAATAGCAAATAAGCCGCTATTTTGATGTGACAAGGAAGTAATGGCAACTCTGACTGCTGAAAACATGTCAGTAATTTATTATTTTCCATTGATAAACCTTAAAAGATTCTTTAAAACTCTTTTTGGACTAGCATCTATGCATTTACCTCATGGCAACCAGCTATTACTAAGCTATTTGCATTTATACATTTCTATTTGCAATTATACATAAAAATAAGGTAAAAACTTCAAAAAGTCATTCAAAATACAATTCTCAATAAATCTTTCAGAAACTTTCAAGTAAAATTGCAAAAGAGATAATACATATAAAACTAATAATCATTATAACTCCATAATGAAAATTAAAAGTTTTACTTGCAGTCCATCTTTCATGATTCTATATGAAACACTGAATCTTCAAAAATTCACAGAAAATACAATCTGTGATGAATTTCCCAATGATATTTCTAACTTTGAAAAATTACTTTTTCTTTTTGAATAAAAGAGTATATAGATTTTGTGATCCTTTATTTCTCAACTATAAATAGGTCTGTAGTCATGTAAAATGACTTAATTAAGTAATTATGATAATCTTATGTGACAACAAGTGATGTGATTGATAATCCAAAGAGGATAAGTGTTTTCTCAATGATTTTCTCTTCATTTTTCTCTATGGAATGTCTCTGTGAGATTTTATTTGATTAAAAGAGGCTTCCTCTTTGAGATGTTATTTGATTAAAAGAGGCTTTCTCTTCATTTTTCCCCAAATCATCTTATTATTCAATCATATCATTAGTAACAACAAGTAGGTATTAGTTGAAAACTTTTCTTAAGTGTTTTAAATCCTTGAGAATCAATCTGAAAGACGTGAAATCATAGAAATAAACCATTTTTAATATTTTTTAGCTTCTATAGTGTTGTATTACTGATATAACTAAATTTTGATCCTTTAAATACATAAATACTCTTTTAAATAACTACACCAATGATTTTCAAGGTATTATTGGAGTATTAGTGAGTTTTTTCACTTAATTCTTAAAGGTCTTTCTCTAGTGATATTTTTCTTCAAGAATTATATCTATAATTATTTTTGAAAAGATAATTATACATCAAAATAATTTTATATTATTTCAATAAGAAGTTTTATTAATAAATACTTCTTTTAATTGCTTCTAGTAGACGATTACTTCTTAATGTTATAATCACTAGTAGTGTATAACAAGTGAAAAAATAAGTAATCATTTATATATTTATTTGTGGCTATAATAAATTTGCTTATTATATGTCATGAGAACAGTCATATTACTCTTGATTAATAGTAATATTATCAAGAACTTCATAGACACATATTACAGAAGGTAAAGAAGTAAATGTAACATATACCATGGAGATTTCTATATTTGAAGCTTGAATAAAGCTATTTAATCACCCCAGAATTTATATTTCAAATTTTCATTTCTCAATGGATAAGTTTTGAAAAAAGAAATATGAAGGAGCCCCTATTGAAAAATATTCATACTATCATTACCATTAAATAAACCAAGAGAACCCATTTAAATTATTTCGATAAAAATAAGTAATGGCTCTTTATTTTTGAATAAACTATATTAAGTAGAAATTTAAATTGAATTTTACATCAAAATTTTGTATGGATGTTAGAGGATTTTATTTTACTGTTTAACTTAAAATTCTATTAGAAAAAGATCAAATCAATATTACATGAAATATAATGTAAATATCTAACACTAAACCAGAACTCTTACAGCTCTCATATGTTTGGAACCATCTGATAAACTATTTTGTTATTCAAATTTTGAGCTCTATGATATTTTGTGCTGTATTATTTTATTCTTGATTTTTAGGAGAAGAAGATCTTCAGTGTTTTGTTTTTGAAAAAGGTGATACAAATTTTAAGAATTCTACAAATTTTCCTTATTTATGAAAATTAATGCACAAAAATATTTAATTTATCTGTCTTTTTTGGAAAAAAGTTTAGAATTTATTCTGTCTATCACTGATCTATGAAAAAAGGATATTTCATTTTGCGTTGCTATATTGTTTTCCAAAACTAGATGTTCAAAGCCAAACCAAGGTAGAGCTCCATAAAGCAAGACTTAAACCCCCTAGCTCAGTATGATTAAAATTCCAATTTGAGGGTGGAGATATTTATAAATTAAAGTATGGATCATGAATTAATTATGAATATTGATAGGATTATAAAGGATTTTAATTACAGGTAGAAATATTATGTGTTGGTTAGTTCATAGAATTGATTTTTAGCTGTATTCTATCCCCAAATTCTAGAAAAGACCTCTTCGTCCTACACTACCAAGCACAATTAATTTATTAAAACACCTTTACAATTAGCTCCGGCTTATTATGAGAACATTAAAAAGAATTTAAATATAAATTTTTCAATTATTAAGGGTATATAAGCACTAAAAAATCCTTTTTATTAGCTTTTTCATCAAACAAAAGGTATTATTGGGGTATGTCAAAATAATTATGTATCCCTCCTTATTTCTCAAGGGCCTTTATATAGGTTTTATTGGTTTAATTATCCATGGTTCTTCAAAGAAGTAAAGGAAATTGAAATCTGAGCTCATACCCAGATCATCCAATGAAATAAATTATCCTGATTAGTTGGGCCTTTATAGTTTGTATTTTCCAATAAATATTTCCATTACAAAAAGAATATTTTCAGGTTTATAATTACCAGAAAATTGCTTCACTCAGAAATTACTTCCTCATTATTATGAAATACTCAAACCTGATTTTGAAATTTGAATTTGGTATTTCCCCATATTGGGTTGCACTGAGGAGTTCCTGGCATGTTGATGGTTTAAAAACTTGATTCCTTAAGAAAGAGCTACTTGTGAGGACTCACAATTTCTTTTTCCCTTTTATTACCAAAAAATGTATTAGAGAAATTACATTAAAGATGTAAGATATTTTTTGTTTTTATAAGATGAATTCACAATACTCAATAGCATGGCAACCATTGTAGTTTATATTTACTTTTCTTCCATCTGATATTTCTGCCCAATTTTGACCAATGGAAATTATATATTCATAAACACAAATGGGATCTTTTCAGAAGAAAAGAATTGGATATGTATCTCAATGATCTTGTATCAATATTTTTGGAATGACTAGTGGCTCATGAACATTTTTAAAATGTAGGGAGCTTCTTTTTTTGGTAAAAATCCACCCTTATGCCGACATCATTATGGCTTATACTACTAGTATACTTTTAAACAGTAAAGCTTAATTTTAGTTAACAACAAATTTTTTAGTAATTCAAGGCCCTCGAGCTATGAATTCCTTAAGCTGTTCCTGAAGCTACATCAGCTATTGGGAAATACCTATCAAAAAGACACATTTTTTGTACCAAGGAAACACCTTTTCAATGTAAGTGTGAAGCTTTGACTCACATTTTACTTTTAAATTATGGCCCTCCAATTCTCCTGGAAGAAAACTCTAAGAATACCTCCTTTTTCCGTTTAATTAGAACCTCACATATAGCTTCATGAAACAAAAGGAATTATAAATAACAGAAAGAAAGAAATTTCAATTTCTAGACTTTCTCAAATTATTTATTCTTAATTGAATATTTTCAACCTTCAGTTTTACATTAGAGCTACGTTGATAAGACGGCCTGTTTGTAATCAAGCTATCATTATTATATCAAAGTGAAGTAAGAATTAGAAAGAAAAATATTAGTTTTTTCATCTTATTATGTTTCTGGAGAGTTAAATTTCATTTTCCTTTTCAAAAGTTTTACTAGAATACTTGAATTTTTTTTTAATAAAATTATATAATAGATTTTAGTAAAATTTATGAAATAAAATGCCCAAAAAAAAATTCTTAGAAATTCAAAGAATTTTATTAATATTGAAACTTTGATGCACCTTTTATGCAAAAAATATTATGTTGAGATTTCCAGCATGATGAAATTCTTGCTATTTGAGTCTAACTTGAGAAAGCTTCAGTTGAAAGTTGTTCTGTTTTAGGCTTATTTCAAAATATTTTTGAAAGTGATGAAGCAATTAAAGTTTTCAAATAAGCTTAACATAAAAAATTTCATAATTGTATTTTTTTTGAAAATGATTAAAAATTTCAATTCATCATTCAAATAGAATATAATTTTAAAGAAAAAAAGGTACAATTGTAACAATTCACTTTGAATCAGCTGCAAAATCAATGTCTTGGTGTTTTAAACTAACACACAGGTAATATAATTTAACAATCTAACAAGCCATTTGAACAGAAACATCCCAATATTGTGACGTACTGGAATCCCCATCGATGTTGAAAAAATTAAGAAAACGACTTTCTAACCAAAATAGTAATAAATTTTTCCAATTTTTGTCATTTGTTTCATTCTTCAAAACACTCAACTCATTTGTCTTATTTTTTCTATTTTCCATTCCCTTTTTCCATGCCTAAATTCATTTTTTTCTCATTTATATTCAAACGCATAAAGATGATACAAGTACTGCGTCGTCATTTTTAGATGCTCTTTTTGGTTTCAAACTGACAAACGTTTTCCAAATATGTTTGAGCAAAAAAGACAAAAGACTAATCAGCACTCATTTCAATATTGGTCGCTAGTGCAACTGGGATTATGGTATCGTCCAATCCACGTGGCAGCTATTCAACGCTTCCAATTTCAATCTGATTGTGACTTTCTGAATGAAGACAAAAGTCCACGTGCATTGACTTTTTCACTGAAAGAACCTTACTCATCTTCAAACTGCGGTGGCAACTGCTGAGAATGTGCTAGCCAGTTTTTTTCGAAACCTCCTCAACTCGATGCCGTCACAAAAGAAATTAGTATGAGAGAAATGTAAATATCCCGAAAGATGATAGGAGTTCTGGTGCATATTCATTTGCGTGTTTCTCTGTGATTTTGTTTGTAATCACAAATTTTAATCAGAATACTTACATGCAATTAAAAAAAGCCTCAGTCAGATGATTTTCATTCTCATGAATCCCAAATTAATCCATTTTCCCATAAATAATACATCTCTTCGAGTTTGTAAACTAAAATAAACTGAAATATCGGGAGGTCGCACTATCTCCGAATAGTGGTTGAAGTGGTTACCACAAAGTCCCTATTTTTGCTGCGGCGGACGCGGTGCACAACTTTAAGGGTTTGTTTTCCACTTCTGTAGAACAGCTTATTTAAATGGTCACCTGAAGTATTCCAATTGATGCAACATTGCGTCGTCTGTTTGTTGGATTGTGTCATTTTTCCGGAGAGCCGAACGTGGAGTAGCGGCCTTTGCCAACGTGCGTCGTGGATGCCTGTCAAAAAGGTTGTTCCATCGAAGGTGAGCAAGACGATCAGTAGCTCTGACATCTTGCTAAGAGTTCAATGCTGATATTGAAACACAGACTGTGACAGACATAACATCCAGCGCCCCAAGGTCGGAGACTCACATAAGCTGGAAGTATCAATGCTTGTTTGGAACTCCGTTTAGGCACATTCTTGCGGTCAGGCTTTCCATCTCACTTGATTTGTTGAATTTCTGCTGTTATCACACACCTTTCCAACGTCTTACTCTCAGTGGAAGCCGTAATCATTCCTAATATGGCTTCCAGTTCTTCTCCAGCTATACTTTCCAATGGAGGGCAGGTAAATCACCACGGCCATGGGGCCACTGTTTAATAAGTACAGAAAACAAAAACAAGCTCTGTACTGTCCTGTTGGCGTTCTCGACCTAGGTCTAGGTCACCGACATTCTTCACAATAGATACGTCCATTAGTGTTCTTGCAGTTGAAAAAAGAACAGAAAATATCAAATTGAAACTGCTTCATGAGAGCTGTGACCGTGAGTGCTTAGGTTCCAAGAAACAGCAAGCTCTTAAATATAATAGAAAGACATCTCCCATGCCAGAACTCCTGCTGTTTTCACAGAACTTTGAATGAAGTTGGAGCTTGTGCTGTTAAGGATTTCAAGATACTGATCAGGCACATGTCTCCCCTGGAAAGTCGCAATTTCCTCATGGGATTTGGGAGTGTGGCCTTTGAGTGTACACGAAACGATACGAGTATGTCAAGGTACAAATGTTGCTCTCATAGCATTCGCTCGCTTCTTAGATTTTGCACCACAAGGCTCTCCTGCGCCATGACACGGGGGTGTAGCACAACATATATTTTGTTTTTCCCCTCTACCCCAACGTTCTCAAAGGAGTCAGCGAAATTGGAAAGATGATGTCAATGAATTGCTTTTGGTCTTGTTGTAAGTTATCTTATGAGGATAAAAGTGCACTAAACCTTCCAAAAGAGCACTTGATAGGTACTGAAGTTTTGAGCTCTCCTATCCGGCGAAACAAGCAGGTGACGTTAAGCTGTAAGAGCTATTGTTTCATTCTTTACATTCTTCCTAGTAAACCTAGCTCTCCCTGTGGATTCTCGAGATGTATTACATACCTGTGCTAAGACTAAAGCTATTTCTAAAGGCCTGATATGAATTATTTTGATTGAAAGCTAACCTTCTACCCGTGTTACTTCGCTTCCAAGCGATTAGGAACGCCATTTGCATTCAGGATTACACCATTCCTGCTTGGTTTGTGAGATGGATTTCGTATGTATTCCAAACTACCAATTCTCAAATCGTGACTCATCAGACCTAAAACATGTTTGGTACTCACCACTTTTGAAATCTGTTGCTCGGATTGTATCTTTAGACACAATCTGTCGCAATTGACGTCTAGTGTATTGTGCGAGCTACGGGTTGAACCATTTCTCCCTTGATATGATTCCATGAACTCCCGTTTGGTCGAAGTGCCTGGTTGAATGGCAGCAGGTGCTGTCGTACAGAGTTCTTTGAAGACCTAACATTTAAAGATGAGCTTGCTCCCTTGCAGACGCTCCACCCAGTTTGCAACCCACTTTTGCCAAACTTCCTTGTGCTACTTAGTATTTCTTCTCTACAAGAGGCATAACGAAATTCACTTCCTCACTCCCATCGTAGACCTTAGAGATCTCAGAATTCCTTTGTGACAAAAAAAAGTACTAGTCTTTCAGTTGGCTAATTCATGCTGCCTCTTCTTCATATTTTCAAATTTCAATCTTCCTTGCTATGGCCGCTTTTCGCCACCTATACCATCGCACTCGCTTTGTCCTTGTTTGGATCATGTCAAGCTAATGAGCATGGAAAGAGAGTAAAGACTTCTTTATCAATCGTCAACGAAAAAAATCTGTACACCATATCCGTTGGGTTTGGCTCTCCCCCTCAATATCATAACCTTGGGATTGCGACCGGCTCCGCGAACACCTATGCTGGAAACATTAAGCCTTATCAGTTAACTCCAACCACTATAGTACTTGATCAACCGTTTTTCATACCTTACGGATTTGGGAATGCCACTGGAAAATTGGTCTCTGACACCCTCATATTAGGAAAGGAGCAGGATTCTGTTACTTTGAGAAATTTTACTGTCGGAAATGTCACTCGTTTAAATGTGAGTCGAAGAATTTACTTCTGTAAGTAACCTCAAATATATAACTTTAGATTTTGCTATTTAAAGGGATTTGAAGGATTTGATGGTCTCCTTGGGCTTGGCTTGTCGGCTCAATCATATCCTCGGAACTCCCAAAATATTGGTACTTTGCTAACTCCAACGGGACTACTTTATGATCGTGACGTGCTTGAAAGTGTGATGTTTGGGGTGAGTGGAAACCATTCAAGGATTTTCAACATTCACAGTTCATTTAAATTGTTTTTGGCCTTGTTCAGTTATCTTTTATGCCAACAAGCAAGCATCCCGACCCTAATGGCTTACTCACAATTGGAGGAATCGAACCAAGCAGATTCACTGGGAATATCACATGGTATCCCTGTAGCTCTTACTTGTAAGCTCTAAACCACCAATTTTAGTTGACAAAAATTTAAAAAAAAATTGGCACTCAATGTTGTTCTTTTAGCACCTGGGACTGGAAAGCAACCATTTCGTACGGTGACAATAACTTATCAGACAAAAGTCTCATGGGTGTTTTTGATACAAGTAAGCTTACTCTAGGAACTAGGTATCTGACCTTTAGTACTTAATTTTTTTCTTTGCATGATTATTTTTGCACAGGTTACACAAATAGTCCTGCTCTTCCAAGAGAGATTTTTGACAAATATGTTCTCTCAATCCCTGGTGCATTGTGGGATGATAGCTGGCAAGCATTCAATCCATATGGAGTTGTTAACAAGTACATGCTACGAATACCACGCAGTTCGGTGGCAGAAATGGAAGACTTGTGCTTCACTGCCGGTGGTGTACCATGGTGCCTATGCCCAGAGGCTCAATTAGTACCTGATGGTGTAATTACCGATGGCGATCCAGAATATCGCTACGGCTATGTTACACCATTAAGAGACGAAGTTGACCAAAAAGCAGGTTTTATTTGTAAGCCGTCCTTTTATTTTCCCAGCCAGTTTTCAAAAGTACCAATTATTCTTTTAAACTTTAGTTGGTATGAAAGCAATGGAGCGGTTTTATGTAGCGTTTGATTTGGCGGGGTACCAAGTTAGTAAGATATCTACTAAATTTCAGTTTTACCGTCAGAAACCTGAGCTCAACTTCTTCCTTAACCCGTGTTAATTTAGATTGGTTTGGCGAAGACCGAATGGACTGAGTCCACCTTTTGATCAGTGAACAATTTCTTTCCTACGTACCCTTATATCACCTCCGATGTTTATCAAGTAATAACCTTTTTATCGTACATGAGTTCTGCTTTGGTATTATACATAATTTTTAGGTGGATAAAATTAATTTCATTGACTAGGAATCGTCAAACTTTTTTTGTCGTGTGTACCAGTTCTTGCATGTTGAAAATAGTTTAATGTATTATTTTTTGTAATACACTCATTTAAAAAGATTTTTTCATTGTATCTGCCATTAGACAACTATGAATTTATTTATGTAACTAACACTAAACAAAAATTACTCTAATTGCTCCTTCTCGGAAACTGGTCGCAACTTTGCGCTCTTGACAAGAGCAAAAGGAGTTCGGGTAAGAATATAAGACAAGGACTTAACGAGGCGGAACTAAGTTATTCAAGTCCATGAGAGTTTTCTAAGGAATAAGAGCAACAAAGCAGTGTCCGTAAAACAAGGGCTGAAGGAAGAAAACAAACAGG
This sequence comes from Austropuccinia psidii, assembly GCA_023105745.1. Lineage (NCBI taxonomy): Eukaryota > Fungi > Basidiomycota > Pucciniomycetes > Pucciniales > Sphaerophragmiaceae > Austropuccinia > Austropuccinia psidii. Next base: position 76,856,602 of record JALGQZ010000001.1, on the reverse strand, counting down.
ATAAGTAAGACAGTAGAGACGACAAAATCTTCCTGTTGTATAGAGATCAAAGTATTGCAGAAACAGCCTATCTCTACACGCTACCGATGCTAATTATCCACTTTTAGAATATGTACCTTACTGGTAGGATGAGTGGGGTAATTTGTTTTCCCGAATAGCAGCTCCAAAAATATCGCTAAACTGCAGGGAGTTAAACAGTACCTTTAGTACCAAAAACACTTTCAGAAACTTTAAACAACAGAATTGACGCTATTTTAAAAAACTTTCTGCTTTTCTTAGTTCTTTTTTGTGGAGGGGATTCATTTTCTCGAAACAATGTTCTTTTTTGTTAGAATAGATCCTGTTCAAATTAAAAATATTTTTTTTTCAAAATCACAGATATAGTTTTACTCAATAAAGAATTCACGTATAGAAAGAAAATTGAAACAACAATTCACATTAATATATATGTATGAAAGTGAATTGAAAAAAAAAATCAAAATTGGTGAGAAGATAGAGGGTAAATATTTTTGACAATGAAAGATGAAAAAAAATATTTGAAAGAAGTTCCCGGTTTTTTGACAATTTATCGAATTTCTAAATCGTCTAACCAAAAGAAATTTGCTGTAAACAATGTTATAAAAACTGTAATAAGGAATTCTGGCAGGACTAAATTTTGAGTATTATAGGAATTAAATTATGGAATATCACATTTTGAAAAATGTGATGAAGATTATTCTACTATTAGTTCAAGTTTGGATTCATAGTTTCATCTACCACAGATCCTCTTACTATCTTAAGCCACATTATTATCTTCATATCTTTATTTTCATTTGGCTTTCTAATTTAACTCTTGTCACTTTCACTAAAGCGCATCCTCTTAACTTAAAATTTCTATAATCCAGAATGAGTAGGAATATAACTTAGGAGATAAAATACGCAAGTCATCTTACCATAATTATAATTATCTCTTTATATTTATTTTTTCCTTAAGGATTATGTTTCTCATCATCCCAGAATCTTGTATTATTACATTTCCACATAGCATGGTATTTGACATCCAGTTTTGGTTCAATCTATAAATTTATAAGAATAAAAAAACAAATAGCAAATGACTGTTGTTGTATAAGAAAAGAATTATTGAATTCATCAATATCATGAGGGTCAATATTGGAGTTTTAGGAGGAATGAAATGGATTGAGATAAAAAATACAAGAAGTAGTTTCAAAGTTCAGTAAATCACTTTAGGTTATAGTAATAGTGAATATGCTGAGCTATGAGCTTAAAGAACATAAGAAATTTCTTGTGGGCAAGTACAATTAACAAGGGAGATTTTTGTGAGCCTGTGAGGTATGTATGTAATACCAATGAGGCCCCAAATAGTATTTTATACATTTGATTCGGTCAAAAATTGACCTTTCAAATGGTTTCAAAACAAAAAATATTGAAAAATGACTGTAGCTTTATTTTGGATAAGCAAGCTTATAGCTATTATGTAAAAGAAATAACTGCCTCAATGGGCAACCTCCTCAAACATCCAGTATGAACAGACTCAGTCATTATTGTAATATTATGCACCTTATCATTAGACTTACGTAGATAGTTAACGTATTACAACCTCTTGTAAATAGATGAGGCATAAAAAGTCCATAATGTACCTCTTCCTTTTTTTGCTCCATCCTTACGTTACTGTCTTCCTTTTTCCTGTTCGTATAGGTTCGCTGCCACTCCCCTTCTGCCTTACTCACTACGGTTATTGACAACTGTAAAAACCTCTTTACAAAGGTCCTCTATAATATTTGTTATCTACCTAGTACTTCTTTCTTCAGTAATTATCCATCCTTACGTTACTGTCTTCCTTTTTCCTGTTTTTATAGGCTCTCTGCCACTCCCCTTCTGCCTTACTCACTACGGTTATTGACAACTGTCAAAAACTCTTTACAAAGTTTGCCCTTTTTAGATTATGAGACTGGGCTCTGACACTGGAATTTTTCAATCCAACATGGGAAATACCTAAAATCCTGAGCTCTCTGAGAGTATTAAACTAAATGGAACTAACTATGTTGACTTGAAACAATGTATGCGCTCCATACTGTTGATACGGGGTTACTATGATATGGTCACTGGTGTTGAAACCATTGAAAATTGCAAAAAACAGGAAAAACTTGATCCTGATAGAAAACAAATAGCATATGCCATTATCTCTCTTAACTGTGATGTCAAGATAGCATCAAAATTTGATCACAAATTTGATCTTAACCCAACTCTACTATGGGACTCCTTAGAAAAGTTCTACCTACCAAAAACTGTTCAAAATCAAGCTACTTATTTGAACAGAATTTTCTCAATGACATTATTGGAAAACAACTTAAACAAGAACCTAGACAGGGTCCAAGAGCTCACACGAAACCTATGCACTTCAATCAATGACAAAGCCATCAAACCTTCAGTCTTACTAGATTCAGTAGTTGCTTTATGGGTGGTAATCAATTTTACATCTGAATACAAAATGATTGGGGAAATTTGGTTAAAAGAATGTAAAGTCAAAAAACGCTCCCCCATGTTAGATGAAGCTATAGAGGAAATATGATGTGCTATCCAACGGAATGAAGAGAACAAAGAGAAACAAGCCTTTCTTGCTAAAAAGAAAGAAAGTGAAAAAACAATAAACCATGGCCTACTTGTAAACCTGGATATCACACTCCCCTCACAAAACATTCTGAGAATGAATGCTGAAACCTTAAGAAAGGAAAGCCAACCACCGCTCTCATCTGTTGTGAAAAAGAGACCACTCAAAACTCCATTTTATTAGACTCTGGAGCTTCTAACTCTATGTTCAATGATTTAAAATATTTTATTTATTTTTCTCCCAGAGAAGACAAAGTCATACTTGCAGATGGATGATCAATTAAAACTCTTGGGACTGGAACCATCCATTTAGATCTTCCCCATTCCTACCTAAAAATTAGAAATTGCCTATTGATCCCTCAACTTTCAGTTAATCTAATAAGCATGGCAACTTTCATTCAGGAAATTCACACCGTGCAGAAATCAAGCTCACCAAAATCATTAAAGGTAATAGGCCCCAACCAGGAAGTAATAATAGAAGGATCACTAGAAAGTGGAAATTTTGTTGTCACTCATAATAAAGCCACAGCTTTTGCTGTTGATTCCACTCCACAAACCATTATGCCTCTCCATCAGGCCAGTGGTCATCCATTGTACAAATACTTCAAATGAATGTATCCAAAGAGACAAATTCCTCACCTTAATTGCTCAACATGTAACACCAGAAAAATGACCAAAACACCTTTCAAAGGAACCTTTCCAATTTGTCATCAAAAACTTGAATTTTTACACCTAGACCTATGTGGTCCCATCTCACCAGCCTCAGTTTCTGGATCCAAATACTTCCTAGGAATAATGGACGGATACTCTCATTTTGTTTGGATTTTCTTTCTCACTAATAAATCTCAATGAATCCCTCTTATCAAAACACTCATACTCAAACTCAAACAAAAATCAAACTGTCTTGTATCTAACATTGTATCTGACAATGGTCCCAAATTTAAAAACAATGAACTCACCACATTCTACCAACAGAAAGGAATCAGTCACCTCACTTCAGCTCCTTACACCCCAGAACAAAACCCCTTTGCTGAAAGGGGCAATTGCACTGCTGTCAATAAATCCAGATGTCTCCTTAAAGACTCTGGATTAGGGATGTCCTATTGGGCCAAAGCTGCAAATATGGCTGTATATTTAGAGAATCTAACTCCCAACAAAGCAATAAATTTCCAGACTCCTTACTTTAAATGGTTAGAGTGACATCTTTTTGAATGCAAATCTACTTCTATTATCCTACCATCACCCAGTAAATTTAGTCACAAAGGGGAGTTAGGCATTTTCATTGGATACGGGGAAGGGCATCGAGCTTATGGGATCTTGAATCTGGAAACAGGTAATGTGAAAATAAGCCATCATGTCAAATTTAATGAGAACATATTTCCTGCCCTCTCCTATCCAGATTCCAATAAAACTGACACTTTTACAATTTCAGATAACCTGTACCTCCCTGCTATCAATCCCAATGTCAAGACCAGCAACATTAGTCACCCTACCAAGATAAATCCAACACAAAATATCAACAGTCCTGCTGGGGAATAAAGTGAAATTTGAATTCAACCCATTGATAACAATCTCCCAATCAAATGAACAGTATTAGGAGAAAACACTGAAAATCAAACTGATCTACCAAAATTCAAAGGGTATATATGGACAAATGAACCTGTAAACAAATCAAAAGAAATTGTGGGTGAAGTTGGAGATCCCAGAAATATACTTGATACTTCAAGACAACCAAAGCACTCTGCTAATGTAAGATGTGACTATGAAGCTGAGGACAAGATTACTATTAATCAATATTACTATGTCTATTCTTATGAAATATAATAATAAAATATTATTATAACCACAATTAAATAATTAAAGAATTATTTCTTTCATGTGTTAAACACTACTAGTGATTTTAACAGTGAGCAGTAATTGTCTACAAGAATCAATTACAAGAAGATTTTAATAATAAAACTTCTTTTATTAAAATAATAAAATTATTTTAATATATAATTAACTTTTATAAGAATAATTATAAATATAATTCTTGAAGAAAACTAATTATTTAGAGAAAAACTTTAAGAATTAAGAGTAAATCACTCACTAATTGTGAGCCTTGAGGTATACTTTACATACCCAAATAGGCCACAATTATCTTAAAAATAAAATTTTGAATTATGCATAACTCATAAGTCATGCATATATCCAAAATTCATCATTTTCAATTTCAGAAAAGATGAATAGCTTTTTATTTAGTAGGTAAATCCATGGATTTAAGACCAGATTTGGATTCTACACAAAAATTCATCTAGGGTAGCTCCATAGAGTGAATAAGCTCAAATTAACTCTTTGAGGTGGTAAAATGGAAAATACTTCAATACCACATCATCAATACCACATAAAAGATGCGTGAAAATGTTTGTTTTTCTTAATTTCATGCCAAAATAATGGAAATGTGAGAAATCCCATGTTACATATGGACTAAGAATAGTGTTATGAATGTTTTGAGAACTTAATATCATGGTATTCTTACATGGACCTTTGGTACACCCATAGTGGATATCTCACTTGAAGCTTAAATTTCTATTTTGACGTGAAAAATAAGCAAGGGGGACAAAAAACATCAAAGAGAGCCAGGGTACCCAACTTCTGAGGCCTCAGAGGCGTGGACAGCTCCAAAGCTTGCATCCATGGCTGATCTTGGCCTAATTGGTAAACCAAAACCTTTTGGGAACTTGGTTACCATGTTACAACTACTGTGAATCTTAAGAAAATAGCAAATAACCTGCTATTTTGATGTGCCAAGGAGGTAAAGAGCTACTTAGACTCCTGTAACCATGTCAATTCTTAATTATTTTCCATGGATAAACCCCAAAAGATTAATTAAAACTCTTTTTGGACTTTTATCCATTGATTTACCTCATAGCAACCAGTGAAACACTGATATTTGCAATTCTCTGTAGAAATGAGGTAAAAGCTTCAGAAATTCATTAAAAATACAATTCTTAATGAATCCTTCTGAACCTTTCAGGACTAATAGAGAACTGTATTATCTATGGTACAACCAAAAAAATTATGGTTTTAGTAGTAAAATTACAAGGTTTACTTACAGTCCATTTTTGACTATTCTACGTGAAACACTGAATCTTCAAAAATTCACAGTAATTATAGCCTGTGATGAAATTGGAAATAACATTGATAAATTTGAGAAATAAATGATTATTTTGGAATAAAAGAAGATTTACAGATGTTACTCCTTTTATTCTTAACCATATTGGGGTTGGTAGTCACATAAAAGCATCAATTAAGTAATTATGATAATCTTACGTGACAACCAATGATGCAATCAATAATCCAAAAGGGTGTATTGTTTTCTCACTCACTGGTTTTCCAGTTTGCTCCATGGCTTGCCTCTGTGAGCTGTTGTTGACTTAAAGGAGGCCTCTTCTTGCTTTTTTTTCCAAATCATCATCTTATTATCATTTAAACCATTATTGCCAACAAGTAAGTATTAGTTACAGCTATTCTTAAGTGTGTTAAATCTTTCAGAATCAATCATAAAGACGTGAAATCATAGAATACAACTATATATTGTTGTAATACTGTTATAAATCCATTTTGATCCGTAAAATCCACAATTCTATGTCAAATCTCTCTATATTATCTTTTGATAAGTTCTTTGGAATAATAGTGAGTGATTTATTTTTAATTCTTCAAATTTTCTTCAAGAATTATCATTATAATTATTCTTGCAAAAGATAATTATATATTAAAATTATTTTATTATTAAAATCTTCTTGTAATTGATTCTTGTAGACAATTACTTGCTCACTGTTAAAATCACTAGTAGTGCTTGACACGTGAAAGAAATAATTCTTTAATTATTTAATTGTGGTTATAATAATATTTTATTATTATATTTCATAAGAACAGACATAGTACTGTTGTTTAATAGTAATATCATCATCAGTTTCATATTCACATCTTACATTTGGGGGCCTGGCCGTGTTTTTTGAACCTTGTACCCTTAATTAATATATTTTCAAGCTCTAAAATATATTAATTTAATAATTTTTTCTTTCATTTTAAAGTTAAAATAATTCTTATTTTTGAAATTGTTTTGGAAATCTTTTTCATTGAGGAATTTGGTTTAATTTTATACTGTTTTTACATGTGGCTTTTCACATCCGAAAACATATAAAATTATTCTTTGAGTTACTCTGAATTAATTTTCATTCAAAATCTTGAATTTTAATTTTTTTTTCTTTGAAAAGAATAATTTTTTTTAAAATTAAAAAATATAAAACTTATAAAAAATCTTGAAACATATTTTGAAAAGTATGAAAAATAATTTTTTCTCTTTTATAATTTTTTTCTAGTGTCTTTAATCAAATAATGTGCAGCTGGCAACAGACTCAGTAAAAGGTATATTACTAGTCCAGAATCTTCAGAAGCAGAATCTGAAGACAGTATTGAGGTGCAAATTTCTAAAAGAGGCACCTTATTTAACTCAGAAAAGGCTAAATTACCACCAAAAGGTGTGTATTTTATCTTATATTTTCACCTTTTATCTTTAAATTGACGTGAAAATGGTGCATACCAGAAATGGAAGCAACTATTCAGTCCAACCAGATGGATGTGGACAAGGAAGAGGCAAGACCAAATCTAGAAGTGCCAAATCTTCCACAACAAAGACACATTTGGAGGATGCCAGAGTTTCCCCCCATTCCCAAAGGTCTGTACCCACAGATTTTGACATGAATTCTGAGCCTAAACTAATTCATGACAATATTTCCAGGGCTGAACTATTTTCAAGTGGCAGCAATAGAAATATATCAATGCCAGCACAAAAATGGGTTCAGAGCAGCTAAGGAAGAAGAGTGGTAAATATGCCCAAGCCTTTGGCAGGGGGCCATGAACTCCTACTTACACATCCAGAGCTTTCTGGGTCAGGAGAAGACCATAGAACTCTTAGGAGGATGGAGCCCCCTGTCTTGCAAAGACAAGTTCAAAAAGATAAAGAATTTGTTGAAGAACCAAAGTCTTTTATTCATAGACCAGAAGAAGGAACTGGAAATGACTCCAGCTTTGGAGACAGAGGCCCCAGTGGCGTCTACCAGCTCCAAACCAGCTCCAGAAGTGTCCAAAGAAAAGCCCAAAGGACCTCAGAAGAAGCAGAGAGGTCCCAAGAACCATCAGGGCAAGGGCAAAGGCAAAGCAAATTGGCACAGACCTTACCCACAAGGGTACAGGATCCCCAAATTGGAGCCTTCAGCAGTGGACAGTGTGTTCACCATGGCCAGAACTCTAATGGAATTCACAGCCAAAGAGCAGGAAAGGATGAACAGGACTTTTCCACGCAAACAATTGATGAAATACACTTTGTTAAATCTAGTATTGATGTAGAACTTGGCAAATTTGATGCAAAGTTAAATAAAATCATATTGGACATAAGTGAATTGAAAAGAAATGACAAGAAATATACTGAATGGTATGAATTGACAAATGTCAGATTTGATTCAATTATCAATGCTTGTAGAAGAATTGAGAATACATGTCAGATTCAGAATGATGAAATGGAAGATCATTCTATTTTTAAAATGAATGATCAACTTAAAATTCTACAAGATCATGTCTTGAAGATAGTTGAAAATACCAATCAGCTTGCTACACATTTAGCAAAAAGCAAAAGTGAAAGGCAGCAGTTAAAGGATGAAATCATTTCAAATGTAGAACAAATTCATAAGAATTATGAACCACATATGCCAAGACATTCTACACCCTTAACTGAAGAAAAGCCTTCTGTTAAAGGAAGTTTTACCCCACTTCTAGGAGAAAATGTTGTCTCTGTCAAAGATATTCCCAAATTAGAAGAATGGCCAACATTCTCTGGTGAAGGAGAATATACCCATATTGAGTTCATCAGGACTATTGATATGTTACAAGAAGACTTTAATATACCTGATGAAATCATAGTGGGGAAATTACACTCTCTGTTTACCAGAAATGCAAAGAAATGGTATTACAAGATGAGAATGGATCATGGAAAACATGATTGGTCTTGGTGGAAATCTGAAGTGATTACCAAATGGGCCAACAATTCTTGGAGGTTTAAAATGGAAAATGCTTTTGAAAGTGCCATTTTTAACTCAGAGAAAGATAAACCACTTACTTGGTTCTTCAAACAAAAAGACAGGTTATCTGCTTTACACCCAGATATGTCTGACACTATGATTAATATGAAAATATTAAGAAAGTGTGGAGGAGAACTGGAACATGCTATCAAAAGCAGATGTGTAGAACCCTGTTCAACAGAGGACTACATTAATGCAATGGAAGATATCATTACCAGAACACAAATTGGTAAAACTTGAACTACAATCCCTATGGAATCCAAGATGGTCCCAAAGATTCCCAGAGAAGATAAAAGACCAGAAAGACCTATCTTGAAGTGTCATAAATGTGGAAGTACTTCACATTTAGCAAACACTTGCACCAAGAAGACAAAAATCAATAAAGTTCAAGTCATTGAAGATATTCAGTGTACTGAAGCAAAAGAGGAGTCTGATCAAGATTCTGCAGTCTCTGAAGATATACCAGTGGAGGACTATCCCATTGAAAACATTACAGCTTTCTTTGAGGTCACAGAAGTCCATACCCACTTGCCACAGTACAGTGAAGATTGCTGCAACCTGATAAATATCCAAGATGCCAGAATGTTTAAAACAAAACCTGCTAGAGGAACAGGTTACACTGCAGGAGCATCCTGTATCACATCAGTTTTGATGAGTGGTATTGAAGCCAAAGTAAATTTGGATACAGGGGCATTTTGCCCTTGTGTAGGCAAAGATTATCTCCAAATTATACTTCCTGAATGGAAAAACCATCTGTTACCAATAGAAGGTGTACAATTCAGTAGTGCCAGTAGCAATATGTACCCCTTGGGTATATTGGACACTAATCTTGTATTTCCACATCCAGCAGGAAGTGTGAGGATGAAAACTGAGATTGTGGTAATGGATAATCGCACATCTCAGCACATCATTGGGAATGATTACTTGAATATTTATGGCAGTGATATCAATAACCATAAAGACAGATATTTCACAATTGGGGATAACAAAAGACAAAAATTTGCTTTTTCCAATATGCCAAAACAAATATCTGTAGTATCTTCTGTCAAGGATACTTACAAAGATGAATTTGTGTCTAAACAACTTGTTGAAGCACAAATTAATCCATCATTGTCACCAAAGATGAGGAATGAACTTATTAATGTGTTATACACATACAAAAATTCATTTGCCCTGATAATGAACCATTAGGTATTATAACAGGAAATGAAGTTGATATTACTCTTAATATTGACAGGCCATATCCTCCAGTACTTAGAAGACCAGCTTATCCAGCCAGTCCCAGAGCTAGAGAATCCTTGGAAAAACATATCCAAGAGTTGATCCAACTTGGTGTACTAAGAAAAGTAGGCCATAATGAGGAAGTTGAAGTGACAACACCTGTTATTATTGCATGGCATAATGACAATTCAAGAATAGTTGGAGATTTCAGAGCATTGAATACCTACACAGTTCCAGATAGGTATCCAATCCTTAGAATTCAAGAAACCTTGACTCAATTGTCTAAAGCCAAGTATATAACATCAATGGATGGATTAAAAGGTTTCCATCAGAATGTTTTGACGCCAAAAGCTAGGAGATTAATTAGAATTATCACTCACTGTGGTATTTATGAGTATCTTAGTATGCCATTTGGCATTAAAAATTCTCCGTCCCATTATCAAAGAATGATGAATACCATCTTTCCCACAGGGTTGTCTGAAGGATGGCTTATCATTCATATTGATTATATTATCATATGTTCTGATTCATGGTCTTTCCACCTTGAAAGACTTGCAAGAGTACTTCACAAAGTTGCAGAAGTGAAAATGAAAATTTCACTTAAGAAATGTAATTTTGGTTTTGAAGAACTCAAAGCACTAGGACATATTGTTTCTGGTTTAAGCTTGGGTATTGACAAAAGCAAAGTAGCAGCAGTGTTACTTAAGCCAATACCCCAGAATAAAAACGAAATGATGTCTTTTCTTGGGTTTTCCAGTTATTATAGGCAACACTTGAAAGACTTTGCAATTCTAGCCAAGTCACTTTATAGAATCTGTGATCAACAGACTGTATTTGAGATGACACAAGAGAGAATTAAAGCTTATGAGAAGATAAGAAAAGCTCTTACAGAAGCACCTTTACTCCTCAGCCCTGACTGGAATATTCCTTTCAAATTGTACATTGATGCATGTGGAGATGGATTAGGGGAAGCCCTACATCAAGTCCAAATTATTGATGACAAACCTATAGAAGGACCAGTTTGTTACATCTCAAGGCAAATCAAACCAACAGAAGCCAGATAGTGTGCAAGCCAAATGGACTGCTTATGTGTGGTATGGTCACTTGAGAAATTACACTATTATCTTGATGGCAGTGATTTTGAGGTGATAACTGACTGTAATGCAGTAAAATCGCTTCTTAACATGAAAACTCCCAACAGACATATGTTGAGATATCAAATAGCCATTCAAGAATATAGAGGAAACATGACTATAGTCCACAAAGCAGGAAACATTCACAAGAATGCTTATGGACTTAGCAGGTGGGCATTAGCCAACACTCCTGATTACCCAGCTTATGTACCCTTGGAAGCTGAACCACAGATTCCAATTGAAGGGATTAACATAACTGATATTGGGACTGAATTCTTTGAAGAGGTCAGAGAATCTTATAAGCGAGACAAGAATTGCCATATCTTGACTTCTTTATTAGATAAAGACTGTAAAGATACATCTTTGGTCAATGCACTGGATGAATTTTGGATAAATTCCTATTCTGAAGGAAGATTTCACTTGTTTGATGGAATTATTTACCACAGAAACAAACATTCTTGTGTAATGACATTATGCAGCAGATTGCTTATCAATACAATTCTTCATGAATGCCATGATAGCATCTACTCTGGACACCCGTCAGAGGACAGAACACTTGAAAAAGTAAAGAACTATGCATCGTGGCCATCTTGGAGAAAAGAAACTATTGAGTATTGCCATACCTGTGACAGATGTCAAAAAGCAAACAGGAGTACAGGCAAGAAATTTGGACTTATGATCCATATTCAAGAACCAAACTCCCCTTGGGAGGTTTTTCACATGGATTGGGTCACAGAACTTCCTCCAAGTGGTGAAAAAAGCTATAATGCTTGTTTAGTAATTGTAGACAGATATAGCAAGACTCCCATATTCTTACCATGTCATAAAGATGACACTGCTATGGCTACAGCTCTTCTTCTATGGAGTAGAGTTATTTCTCATACAGGATTATTTAAGAATATCATAAGTGACAGAGATCCCAAGTTCACATCTGCACTTTTGACAAATCTTCATACATTGTTTGGGACTGAGTTATCATTCTCTACAGCCTATCACCCTCAAACAGACGGGCAAGCAGAGAGGATGATTCAAACTTTAGAAGACATGATCAGAAGATTTTGTGCTTATGGGTTAGAATTCAAAGACTCAGATGGCTTTACCCATGACTGGTAAACTCTGACACCTGCACTAGAATTGGCATACAAGACATCAGTCCATTCTTCCACAGGACAAACTCCTGCTATGTTAGAAAAAGGATGGAATCCAAGACTCCCAGAAGACACACTGAGGAAAGACTTGATTGAAATTCATCCTACAGCTTCCAGCTTCAAAATAATGCTTTATAAAGTAAAAAATCATGCAAAACAAAGTATGGATGATGCTTTTGATTATGAAAAACAGAAGTGGGACAAGAGTCATAAAGTACCAGACTTCAAAGTAGGGGACTTAGTTCTTATTTCAACCTTGAATTTTAATAATATCAAAGGCCCAAAGGAACTTAAAGATTCTTATGTAGGACCTTTTGTTATTGTTGCCTTACATGGAACCAAGGCAGTTCAAGTGGAATTGAGTGGTGAATTGGAAAATAAAAACCCCACTTTTCCAGTCAGCTTGATAAAGCCTTATCAACCAGATGATAAAGAATTGTTTCCTTTAAGGAACCCAACTCCTTTAAATGTTCCACCACTTAGTTCTAGTTTCAACCTTGGATTTTAATAATATCAAAGGCCCAAAGAGACCTGAAAATTCTTATGTAGGACCTTTTGTTATTGCTGCCTTACATGGAACCAATGCAGTTCAAGTGGAATTGAGTGGTGAATTGTAAAATAAACACCCCACCTTTCCAGTCAGCTTGATAAAGCCTTATCAACCAGCTGACAAAGAATTGTTTCCTTTAAGGAACCCAACTCCTTTAACCGTGCCACCAGTGGAACCAAATGAAGACAAGAAGATAAAGAAAGTCATTAAAGGAAGGAGACTTAGGGGTAAAAATCAAAGAGAATATCTTGTCAGATATAGAAATCCAGTACATGGAGATAAATGGCTGGCAGAATCAGAAATACCTGACTCAGATAAACTCTTGAGGAGATCTAGACATGAAAGAAGGGCACAAGCCTGAATATGTCTATGAATGTGCTTTAAACTACTTGATCTTAGTAATGTAAGGAGGTTGGACAGTGGACATTAACCCCCCTTTGGGGCTTTTCATTATTTCTACCATTGATGAAATTGTAGTACAATTTTATTTTTTTGTGGGAGGGAATGTGAGCCTTGAGTTATACTTTACATACCCAAATAGGCCACAATTATCTTAAAAATAAAGTTTTGAATTATGCATAACTCATAACTCATGCATATATCCAAAATTCATCATTTTCAATTTTGGAAAATATGAATAACTTTTTATTGAGTAAGTAAATCCATGAATTCATGACCAGATTTGGATTCTACACAAAAATTCACCTAGGGTAGCTCCATAGAGTGAATAAGCTCAAATTAACTCTTTGAGGTGGTAAAATGGAAAATACTTCAATACCACAGCATCAATACCACATAAAAGATGCGTGAAAATGTTTGTTTTTCTTAATTTCATGCCAAAATAATGGAAATGTGAGAAATCCCATGTTACATATGGACTAAGAATAGTGTTATGAATGTTTTGAGAACTTAATATCATGGTATTCCTACATGGACTTTTGGTACACCCATAGTGGATATCTCACTTGAAGCTTGAATTTCTATTTTGATGTGAAAAATAAGCAAGGGGGACAAAAGACATCAAAAAGAGCCAGGGTACCCAGCTTCTGAGGCCTCAGAGGCGTGGACAGCTCCAAAGCTTGGATCCATGGCTGACCTTGGCCTAATTGGTAAACAAAAACCTTTTGGGAACCTTGTTACCATGTTACAGCTACTGTAAATCTTAAGAAAATAGCAAATAACCTGCTATTTTGACGTGCCAAGGAGGTAAAGAGCTACTTAGACTCCTGTAACCATGTCAATTCTTAATAATTTTCCATGGATAAACCCCAAAAGAGTAATTAAAACCCTTTTTGAACTTGTATCCATTGATTTACCTCATAGCAACCAGTGAAACACTGATATTTGCAATTCTATGTAGAAATGAGGTAGAAACTTCAAAAATTCATTAAAAATACAATTCTTAATGAATCCTTTGGATTATTGATTGCATCATCTGTTGTCACATAAGATTATCATAATTACTTAATTGATGATTTTATGTGACTACCAACCCCAATATGGTTAAGAATAAAAGGAGTAACATCTGTAAATCTTCTTTTATTCCAAAATAATCATTGATTTCTCAAAGTTATCAATGTTATTGCCAATTTAATCACAGGTTGTAATTACTGTGAATTTTTGAAGATTAAGTGTTTCACATAGAATAGTCAAAAATGGACTGTAAGTAAGACTTTTAATTTTACTAGTAAAACTGTAATTCCATTTGGTTTTACCATAGATAATACCGTTCTCCATTGGTCCTTAAAGTTTCAGAAAGATTCATTAAGAATTGTATTTTTAATAAATTTTTGAAGTTTTTACCTCATTTCTACATAGAATTGCAAATATCAGTGTTTAACTGGTTTCTATGAGGTAAATCAATGGATAAAATTCCAAAAAGAGTTTCAATTACTCTTTTGGGGTTTATCCATTGAAAATCATTAAGAATTGGCATGGTTACAGGAGTCTAAGTAGCTTTTTACCTCCTTGGCACATCAAAATAGCAGGTTATTTGCTATTTTCTTAAGATTTACTGTAGTTGTAACATGGTAACCAAGTTCCCAAAGTGGTTTAGTTTACTAATTGGGCGAAGATCAGCCATGTATCCAAGCTTTGGAGCTGTCCACACCTCTGAGGCCTCAGAAGCTGGGTACCCTGGCTCTCTTTGATGTCTTTTGTTGCCCTTGCTTATTTTTCAGGTCAAAATAGAAATTTAAGCTTAAAGTGAGATATCCACTATGGGTGTACCAAAAGTCCATGTAAGGATACCATGATATTAAGTGCTCAAAACATGCATAACACTATTCTCAGTGTATATGTAACATGGGATTTCTCACATTCCCATTATTTTAGCATGAAATTAAGAAAAACAAAATTTTTCACGGATCTTTTATGTGGTATTGATGATGTGGTATTGAAGTATTTTCCATTTTAACACCTCAAAGAGTTAATTTGAGCTTATTCACTCTAAGGAGCTACCCTTGGTGAATTTTTGTGTAGAATCCAAATCTGGCCTTAAATCCATGGACTTACTCAATAAAAAGTTATTCATCTTTTCTGAAATCAAAAATGATGAATTTTGGATATATGCATGACTTATGAGTTATTCATAATTCAAAATTTATTTTTAAGATAATTGTGGCCTATTTGGGTATGTAAGATATACCTCAAGGCTCACATTCCCTCCCACCAAAAAATAAAATTGTATTACAATTTTATTAATGGTATAAGTAATAAAAAAGCCCCAAAGGGGGTTGATGTCCACTGTCCAACCTCTTTACATCACTCAGATCAAGTAATTTAAAGCACATTCATAGACATATTCAGGCTTGTGCCCTTCTTTCATGTCTAGATCTCCTCAAGAGTTTATCTGAGTCAGGTATTTCTGATTCTGCCAGCCATTTATCTCCATGTACTGGATTTCTATATCTGACAAGATATTCTCTTTGATTTTTACCCCTAAGTCTCCTTTCTTTAATGACTTTCTTTATCTTCTTGTCTTCATTAGGTTCCACTGGTGGCACGGTTAAAGGAGTTGGGTTCCTTAAAGGAAACAATTCTTTGTCAGCTGGTTGATAAGGCTTTATCAAGCTGACTGGAAAGGTGGGGTGTTTTTTTTTCCAATTCACCACTCAATTCCACTTGAACTGCATTGGTTCCATGTAAGGCAGCAATAACAAAAGGTCCTACATAAGAATTTTCAGGTCTCTTTGGGCCTTTGATATTCTTAAAATCCAAGGTTGAAACTAGAACTAAGTCCCCTACTTTCAAGTCTGGTACTTTATGACTCTTATCCCACTTCTGTTTGCATAATAAAAAGCATCATTCATACTTTGTTTTGCATGATGATTTACTTTGTCAAGCATTATTTTGAAGCTGGAAGCTGTAGCATGAATGTCAATCAAGTCTTTCCTCAGTGTGTCTTCTGGGAGTCTTGGATTCCATCCTTTTTCTAACATAGCAGGAGTTTGTCCTGTGGAAGAATGGACTGATGTCTTGTATTCCAATTCTAGTGCAGGTATCAGAGTGCACCAGTCATGGGTAAAGCCATCTGAGTCTTTGAATTCTAACCCATAAGCACAAAATCTTCTGATCATGTCTTCTAAAGTTTGAATCATCCTCTCTGCTAGCCCATCTGTTTGGGGGTGGTATGCTGTAGAGAATGATAACTTAGTCCCAAACAATCTATGAAGATTGCTCCAAAGTGCAGATGTGAACTTGGGATCTCTGTCACTTATGATATTCTTAAATAATCCTGTATGAGATATAACTCTACTCCATAGAAGAAGAGCTGTAGCCATAGCAGTGTCATCTTTATGACATGGTAAGAATATGGGAGTCTTGCTATATCTGTCTACAATTACTAAACAAGCATTATAGCTTTTTTCACCACTTGGAGGAAGTTCTGTGACCCAATCCATGTGAAAAACCTCCCAAGGGGAGTTTGGTTCTTGAATATGGATCATAAGTCCAAATTTCTTGCCTTTACTCCTGTTTTCTTTTTGACATCTGTCACAGGTATGGCAATATTCAATAGTTTCTTTTCTCCAAGATGGCCACCATGCACAGGTCTTCACTTTTTCAAGTGTTCTGTCCTCTGACAGGTGTCCAAAGTAGATCCTATCATGGCATTCATGAAGAATTGTATTGATAAGCAATCTTCTGCATAATGTCATTACACAAGAATGTTTGCTTCTGTGGTAAATAATCCCATCAAACAAGTGAAATCTTCCTTCAGAATAGGAATTTCCCCAATCTTGATCTAGTGCATTGACTAAAGATGTATCTTTCCAGTCTTTATCTAATAAAGAAGTCAAGATATGGCAATTCTTGTCTTGCTTATAAGATTCTCTGACCTCTTCAAAGAATCAAGTCCCAATATCAGTTAAGTTAATTCTTTCAATTGGAATCTGTGGTTAAGCTTCCAAAGGTACATAAACTGGGTTACCAGGAGTGTTGTCTAATGCCCACCTGCTAAGTCCATCAGAATTCTTGTGAATGTTTCCTGCTTTTTGGACTATAGTCATGTTTCCTCTATATTCTTGACTGGCTATTTTCCATCTCAACATATGTCTGTTGGGATTTTTCATGTTAAGAAGTGATTTTCTGCATTACAGTCATTTATCACTTCAAAAACACTGCCATCAAGATAATAGTGTAATTTCTCAAGTGCCCATACCAAACATAAGCACTCCATTTGGCTTGCACCATATTTGGCCTCTGTTGGTTTGATTTGTCTTGAGATGTAACAAACTGGTCCTTCTATAGTTTTGTCATCAATAATTTGGACTTGATGTAGGGCTGCCCCTAATCCATCTCCACATGCATCAATGTACAATTTGAAAGGAATATTCCAGTCAGTCATGAGGAGTAAAGGTGCTTTTGTAAGAGCTTTCTTTATCTTCTCATAAGCTTTAATTCTCTCCTGTGTCATCTCAAATACAGTCTGTTGATCACAGATTCTATAAATTTATTTGGCTAGAATTGCAAAGTATTTCAAGTGTTTCCTATAATAACTGGCAAACCCAAGAAAAGACATCATTTCTTTTTTATTCTGGGGTATTGGCTTAAGTAACACTGTTGCTACTTTGTTTTTGTCAATAACTAAGCTTAAGCCAGAAACCACATGTCCTAATGCTTAGAGTTCTTCACAATCAAAATTGCATTTCTTAAGTGAAATTTTCATGTTCACTTCTGAAACCTTCTGAAGTACTCTTGCAAGTCTTTCAAGGTGCAAAGACCGTGAATCAGAACATATGATAATATCATCAATATAAATGATAAGCCATCCTTCACAAAATTCTGTGGGAAAGATGGTATTCATCATTCTTTGATAATGGGATGGAGCATTTTTGATGCCAAATGGCATTCTAAGATACTCATAAATACCACAGTGAGTGATAATTCTAGGTAATTTCTTAGCTTTAGGTGTCAAAACAATTTGATGGAAGCCTTTCAATGCATCCATTGATGTTATTTACTTGGCTTTAGACAATTGAGTCAAGGTTTCTTGAATTCTAGGGATTGGATACCTATCTGGTACTGTGTAGGTATTCAATGCTCTGAAATCTCCAACCATTCTTGACTTGTCATTATGCCAGGAAATAATAACAGGTGTTGTCACTTCAACTTCCTCATTATGGCCTACTTTCCTTAGTACACCAAGTTGGATTACCTCTTGGATATGTTTTTCCAAGGCTTCTCTAGCTCTGGGACTGGCTGGAAAAGCTGATCTTCTAAGTACTGGAGGATATGGTCTATCAATGTTAAGAGTAATATCAACTTCATGTCCTCTTATAGCACTCAATGGTTCATTATCAGAGGCAAATGCATTATTGTATGTGTATAAAACATCATCAAGTTCATTCCTCATTTTTGGTTATAATGATGGATTAATCTGTGCTTCAACAAGTTCATTAGACACAAATCCATCTTTATAAGTATCCCTTACAGAAGATACCACAGATATTTGTTTTGACATATTGGAAAAAGCAAATTTTTGTCTTTTGTTATCCCCAATTGTGAAATATCTGTCTTTATGGTTATTGATGTCAATACCATAAATATTTAAGTAATTATTTCCAAGAATGATGTGCTGAGATGTGCAATTATCCATTACTACAATCTCAGTTTTCACCCTTACACTTCCTGCTGGGTGTGGAAATACAATATTAGTGTCTAATATACCCAAGGGGTCAATATTGTTACTGGCACTACTAAATTGCACACCTTCTATTGGTAAAAGATGGTTTTTCCATTCATGAAGTATAATTTGGAGATAATATTTGCCTACACAAGTGCAAAATGCCCCTGTATCCAAATTCACTTTGGCTTCAATATCACTCATCAAAACTGATGTGATACAGGATGCTCCAGAAGTGTAACCTTTTCCTCTAGCAGGTTTTGTTTTACACATTCTGGAATCTTGGATATTGATCAGGTTGCGGCAATCCTTGCTGTACTGTGGCAAGTGGGTATGGACTTCTGTGACCTCAAAGAAAGCTGTAATGTTTTCAATGGGATAGTCCTCCACTGGTGTATCCTCAGAGACTTCAGAATCTTGATCAGATTCCTCTTTCTCTTCAGTACACTGAATTCCTTCAATGACTTGAGCTTCCTTTATTTTTGTCTTTTTGGTGCACGTGTTTTCTGAATGTGAAGTACTTTCACATTTATGACACTTCAACACAGGTCTTTATGGACTTTTATCCTCTCTGGGAATATTTGGGACCATCTTGAATTCTATAGGGATTCTAGTCCAATTTTTACCAATTCTTGTTCTGGTAATGATATCTTCCATTGCATTAATGTAGTCCTTTGTTGAACAGGGTTCTACACATCTGCTTTTGATAGCATGTTCCAGTTCTCCTCCACACTTTCTTAATATTTTCATATTAATAATAGTGTCAGACATATCTGGGTGTAAAGCAGATAACCTGTCTTTTTGCTTGAAGAACCAAGTAAGTGGTTTATCTTTCTCTGAGTTGAAAATGGCACTTTCAAAAGCATTCTCCATTTTAAATCTCCAAGAATTATTGGCCCATTTGGTAATCACTTCAGATTTCTACCAAGACCAATCATGTTTTCCATGATCTATCCTCATCTTGTAATACCATTTCTTTGCAGTCTTGGTAAAAAGACAGTTTAATTTACCCACTATGATTTCATCAGGTATATTAAAGTCTTCTTGCAACATATCAATAGTCCTGATGAACTCAATGTGGTTATATTCTCCTTCACCAGAGAATGTTGGCAATTCTACCAATTTCGGAATATTTTTAACAGAGACAAAATTTTCTCCTAAAAGTGGGGTAAAATTTCCTTTAACAGAAAGTTTTTCTTCAGTCAAAGGTGTAGAATGTCTTGGCATATGTGGCTCATAATTCTTATGAATTTTTTCTACATTTGCAATGATTTCATTTTTTAACTTCTGCCTTTCACTGTCACTTTTTGCTAAATGTGTAGCAAACTGATTGGTATTTTCAACTATCTTCAAGACATGATTTTGTAGAATTTTAAGTTGATCATTCATTTTAAAAATGGAAAGATCTTCCATTTCATCATTCTGAATATGACATGTACTCTCAATTCTGCTACAAGCATTGATAATTGAATCAAATTTGGCATTTGTCAATTCATACCATTTGGTATATTTCTTATCATGTTTTTTCAAATCATTAATATCCAATGTTATTTTAGTTAGCTTTGAATCAAGTTTACCAATTTCTACATTAATACCTTATTGTACACAATCTATTTGCGTGAAAAGGTTCTGTTCATCCTTTCCTGCTCCTTGGCTGTGCATTCCATGAGAGTTCTGGCCATGCTGAACACACTGTCCATAGCTGAAGGCTCCAATTTGGGGATCCTGTACCCCTGTGGTTAAGGTCTGTGCCAATTGGATTTTCCTTTGCCCTTGCCTTGATGGTTCTTGGGACCTCTCTGCTTCTTCTGAGGTCCTTTGGGCTTGTCTTTGGACATTTCTGGACCTGGTTTGGAGCTGGTAGACGCCCCTGGGGCCTCTGTCTCCAAATCTGGAGTCATTTCCAGCTCCTTCTTCTGGTCTATGAATAAAAGACTTTGGTTCTTCAACCAATTCTTTATCTTTTTGACTTTTTCTTTGCAAGACAGGGGGCTCCATCCTCATAAGAGTTCTATGGTCTTCTTCTGACCCAGAAAGCTCTTGATGTGTAAGTAGGAGTTCATGGCCCCCTGCCAAAGGCTTGGGCATATTTCCCACTCCTCTTCTTTAGATGCTCTGAACCAATTTTTGTACTGGCATTGATATATTTCTATTGCTGCCACTTGAAAATGGTTCAGCCCTGGAAATATTGTCATGAATCAGTTCAGGCTCAGAATTCATGTCAAAATCTATTGGTACAGACCTTGGGGAATGGGGGGCAACTCTGGCATTCTCCAAATGTGTCTTTATTGAGGAAGACTTGGCACTTCTGGATTTGGTCTTGCCTCTTCTTTGTCCACATCCATCTGGTTGGACTGAATAGTTTCTTCCATTTCTGGTATGCACCATTTTCACATCAATTTAAAGATAAAAGATGAAAATATAAGATAAAATACACACGTTTTGGTGGTAATTTAGTCTTTTCTGAGTTAAATAAGGTGCCTCTTTTAACAATTTGCACCTCAATACTGTCTTCTGATTCTGGACTGGTAATATATATCTTACTGAGTTTGTTACCAGCTGAACAGTATTTGATTAAAGACACTAGAAAAAATTATAAAAGAGAGAAATTTTTTTTTATACTTTTAAAAATATTTTTTAGAGATTTTTTTATAAGTTTTATATTTTTTAATATTAAAAAAAAATTTCTTTTTAAAGAAAAAAAATAAAGTTTAAAATTTTTAGTGAAAATTAATTCAGAGTAACTCAAAGAATAATTTTATAAGCTTTTGGATGTGAAAAGCCACGTGTAAAAACAGTATAAAATTAAACCAAATTCCTCAATGAAAAAGATTTCCAAAACAATTTCAAAAATAAGAATTATTTTAAATTTAAAATGAAAGAAAAAATTATTAAATTAATATATTTTAGAGCTTAAAAATATATTAATTAAGGGTACAAGGTTCAAAAAACATGGCCAGGCCCCCAAATGTAAGATGTGACTATGAAACTGAGGACAATATTACTATGAAACTGAGGACAATATTACTATTAATCAACAGTACTATGTCTGTTCTTATGAAATAAAATAATAAAATATTCTTATAACCACAATTAAATAATTCAAGAATTATTTCTTTCACGTGTTAAACACTACTAGTGATTTTAACAGTAAGCAGTAATTGTCTACAAGAATCAATTACAAGATGACTCTAATAAGAAAACTTCTTTTATTAAAATAATAAAATTATTTCAATATATAATTATCTTTTATAAGAATAATTAGAAATATAATTCTTGAAGAAAACTAATTATTTAGAGAAAATTGTTAAGAATTAAGAGTAAATCACTCACTAATATTCCAAAGAGCTTATTGAAAGATGAGATAGAGAGATTTGACATAGAATTGTGGATTAAAAGGATCAAAAGGTATTTATAACAGTATTACAACAATATATAGTTGGATTCTATGATTTCACGTCTTTCTGATTGATTCTGAAAGATTTCAAATACTTAAGAATAGCTTTGACTAATACTTACTTGTT
This sequence comes from Austropuccinia psidii, assembly GCA_023105745.1. Lineage (NCBI taxonomy): Eukaryota > Fungi > Basidiomycota > Pucciniomycetes > Pucciniales > Sphaerophragmiaceae > Austropuccinia > Austropuccinia psidii. The sequence continues at coordinate 76,834,176 of JALGQZ010000001.1, read as the reverse complement.
GGTAATAATGTTTTAAATGATAATAAGATGATGATGTGGAAAAACAGCAAGAAGAGGCCTCCTTTAAGTCAACAACAGCTCACAGAGGCGTGCCATGGAGCAAACTAAAAAACCAGTGAGTGAGAAAACAATAAACCCTTTTGGATTATTGATTGCATCATCTGTTGTCACGTAAGATTATCATAATTATTTAATTAATGCTTTTACATGACTACCAACCCCTATATGGTTAAGAATAAAAGGAGTAACATCTGTAAAAAACAAGGTTTAATACACCTTGGAAAGATTGTGTGGACAAAAATCCCAAAGAAAATTCTAATAATATTAAGTATAGATCTGCAGATATAATCAGAAAGTGCCATATTTGCGAAAGCACCACCCACTTAGCTAATACATGTCCAAAGACGGGGAAAATCAATGAAATTGACATTGAAAAAGAACATGACGTTGAAAAAGAGGATAATATAATTGATAAAAATTCAGATGATAAGTCATCAATATTTTCTGAATCATCAAAAGATATAGAAAATATCAATTTCACTTTTGACATCATGGAATCTTATTCCCACTTGCCACAATGAAGCAATGGTCAACTTGATTTGTCAAATATTCAAGGTGCACAACTTATGAAAACCAAACCAAACAGGGTAAAAGGTTATACAGCTGGTAACCCCTGTATAACAGAAGTGGTAATTGACAACAAGCCCACTAAAGGTTTACTTGACCCAGGAGCCTTCTGCTCTTGTGTTGGAAAATCTTTTCTTATAACTTGTGTACCAAATTTTGAAGACCAATTGTTACCAACTGATGACATAAAATTCAATAGTGCAAGTAATCCAATGAAAGAATTGGAAATCTTTGAGACCAATGTCACATTTCCACATATTGATGGAAATTTAAGAATCACTGTTGAATTTGTTGTTATGGAAAATTGCTCTAGAACCCATTTCATATTAGGAAATGACTATTTGATCATGTATGGAATAGACTTACATAAAAACAAGGACAGATAATTTACTATTGGCAACAATAAGCATCAAAAATTTGCCTTTTTACCATTCAAAAGACAAACTACATTAAGTAAAGTAGCACCAGTCAACATGGAGTTGGAAATATCCAAATCTGAACAGTTAAATGAAGCTGAAATAAGCCTTCATCTGACTGATAGTCAGGAAAATGAACTTTCTCCCCTTTTATATGACCACAAAGAAGAATTTGCATCAGACAAAGAACCTTTGGGGGCAATTGTTGGTCATGAAGTTGACATCATCCGTAATATTGCAAGACCTTATCCACCACTCTTAAGAATACCTGCATATCCAGCAAGTCCAAAATCAAGAGAAGCTCTGGAAATTCATATTAAAAAACTTCTAGACCTTGTTGTAATACAAAAGGTTGGCCATAATGAGGAATTAGAAATATCTACACCAGTCATAGTGGCATGGAATAATGGAAAAGCTAGAATGGTTGGGGACTTTAGAGCTCTGAACACTTACACTGTTCCAGACAGGTACCCAATACCAAAAATCTAAATTGCCCTTACCCAGATATCTCAAGCAGTGTATATAACCACTATGGATTCCCTTAAAGGATTTCACCAGAATTTAGTGACACCAAGGGAAAGAAAATACTTGAGAATTATTGTTCATAGTATATGAATATTTGAGGATGCCTTTTGGTATCAAGAATGCACCTTCACACTTCCAAGGAATGGTGAATTAAAGATTCCCTGAAGAACCTTCATAAGGATAGTTAATCATTTACATTGATGACATTATTGTCTGTTCCAAAACTTGGGAAGAACATATATACAAATTATCCAGAGTTTTGACAAAAATACAATCTGTAAACATGAAAATTCCTCCAAAGAAATGCCATTTTTGATTTAAAGAACTTAAAGCACTGGGACATGTAGTATCTGATTTATCCCTTGGAATTGGCAAAAACAAGTTTGTAGCAGTATTTCTCAAACCCATGCCTCAGAACAAGAAAGAAATTCAGTCATTTTTGGGGTTTGAAGGATATTACAGGCAAGATATTAAGGATTTTGCATCAATAGCAAGACCTCTTTATAAATTATGTGACAACGACACAGTACTTGAAATGACTGTTGACAGAGTCAAAGCCTTTGAATCCTTGAGACAGGCCTTGACCACTGCTCCACTCTTACTGATGCAAGACTTTAAGCTGCCTTTTAAGCATTATATTGATTCATCAGGAGATGGGCTGGGTGCTGCACTTCATCAAGTCAATATTATCAATGATAAACCTGTGGAAGGACCCATATGCTTCATATCCAGAAAAATCAAACCAACTGAAGCCAGATATGGAGCCATTCAAATGGAATGCTTATGCATTGTCTTGGCCTTGGAGAAGCTAAATTACTTTCTGGAATGATGTGTTTTTGAAGTAATAACAGATTTTACCACTGTTAAGTGACTTTTAAACATGAAAACTCCTAACAGGTATATGCTCAGATGGCAAATAGCCATACAAGAGTATAGGGGCAATATGAACAGTGTTCATAAAGATGGGAGTATTCATAAAAATGCAGATGGACTGAGCAGATGGCCATTACCAAATAATATTGATACTCCTGCTTATGTACCAGAGGAAGTTTCCCCACAAATCTTCATAGAAGTAATCAGTGTTACAGACCTGAACACCACTTTCTTTCAGGAGGTAAGACACATTTATACTCAGGATAAAAATTGTAGCATTTTATTCCAATTACTTACTAAGGACTGTGAAGACAATTCTTTGATACATTCCTTAGATGAGATATGGATAAAATCATATGATGAAGGAATATTCCACTTACTGGATGGTATAATTTACCACGGATCTAAGCATACATGTGTCATGAAAGTTGTAGACAGGTCCTTAATCAATCTTGTACTGAAAGAATGCCATAACAGCCCTTTCTCAGGACATCTGTCTGAGGACAGAACAAGAGAAAAAATAAAAACCTGCATATGGTGGCCAATGTGGCAGAAAGATGTTGCAGAGTATTTCAAAACCTGTGACAGATCTCAAAAAGAAAATAAATCCACTGGCAAAAGACTTGGAAATATGATGAAGATACAAGAACCCAGCAGACCTTGGGAAATTGTCCATATGGATTGGGTAACTGGACTGCCACCAGGGGGTGACAGAAGTTATAATTATTGCCTAGTGATTGCTGACAGATTTAGTAAGACTCCAATATTTCTACCATGTCACAAGGATGATACAGCCATGGATACAGCTCTTCTAATATGGAATAGAGTAGTATCATGGACTGGCGTATTCACAAACATCATTAGTGACAGAGATCCTAAATTCACCTCAGCACTATGTACAAATCTTCACCAACTATTTGGGACACACTCATCCTTCTCTACAGCCTACCACCCACAAACTGATGGTTTGGCTGAAAGGATGATCCAAACCTTGGAGGATATGGTAAGAAGATTTTGTGAATATGGCCTTGAATTCAAAGATTGTGATGGATTTACCCATTATTGGTGTACTCTTTTACCAGCACTAGAATTGGCATATAAGACATCCATCCATGCCAGTACCAACCAAACTCCTGCTATTCTAGAAAAAGGATGGAATCCCAAATTACCTTAAGATTCTGTAAGGAAAGAATTGGTTGAAATACATCCTACAGCTGCTAGCTTCAAAGGAATGCTAGACAAAGCTAGAAAGCATGCAATAAGGTGCATGGAAGACTCTTTTGCATATGCTAAGGACAAATGGGACAAGTCCCATGCCACTCCAGATTTCGACGTGGGAGATTTAGTACTTGTCTCCACCACTAACTTCAATAATATCAAAGGATGTAAAAAGCTCAAAGATTCATTTTCAGGACCTTTTGTTATTAAGGCCCTCCATGGAGAAGATGCTGTTGAAGTAGAATTATCTGAAGAACTTAGCAATAAGCATCCTACTGTGGTATACCTATACCAGTTTAGCTTAATGGACCAATATAAAAAAAAAGAAATCAACATCATAATCCAAAGAACCTGATTGTGTAACCTTAAAAACTCATATTCTAAAAAAAAAACCAAAACAAAACAAGTCAAGTCAGTATTCTACTGATTTAATGAATATTTGAATTCAAGAAAAGAAAAACCCCCTTATTTAATTTTTGGATTCTAATTTTGTGTAAACTTTTTAACAAAAAAAACAATAATGATATAAATTATGAGAGCTGTGTTATTGTAGTATTGCATGGGAATTAATTTCTCTTATTGGTGGAAATTGTACAGTTGTGGTTGGTTTTAATTCAAAATATTTTGTGGAAGCCTTATTTAGTTTCTTTTGTTAAGAAGAGTATTGAGATGAGCTCTGTTTGAATTAAAAAAAAATTATTATTATTCTGAGTTAGTGAAGGTATATTTATTTTATTTTGATTTCATTCTACTTTTTGTTATAGAATAGTAGTAGTGTGAATTATTTTAAGTGTTCTATTGTGCTGATGATAGTGGAAGGGAATTGCTTTAAATTTTAATGGTGTAAATTATTGAGTTGATTAGTAGTGCTGATTATTATTAGAAAAAAAATATAATTAAGGATGTATAGTTTAAAGGGTGACAAGAGTGATGAGTGGAGTGAAGGTATAAAACCTTATCTTGGTGGTAGTAAATTAGCTATGGGTTTATAAAATGATTAGTAATCCAGGGGAAATTGAATAAGAGCTAGTATTCATATGCATATGCATGAAACAGTTTGTGAAAACCCTAAACCCTAACCCTATTCCCCCTAAAGAATATAAATAGTCAAACTTTTTTCCTCTCCAGACCTTTTCCCATCTGGAAATTGTAACTTCTACTTATTTTTTCCAAATCCCTTATCTAAGAGGTTAAATTAGAAATTTGTTTGATAAATTAAGCTTAGTAATTGAGGTTTGTTGTTGACATAGATCAAGAGAACCAATAGTGTGAAAAGATTTTAATTCATCCCTCACTAGCAGGCAGACTAGTAATCATAATAATTAGGATCTTAACACTTGAAGCTCAAGAGTAAGGCATCTCTGGAGTTTAGTGATTAAACCTTAAAAGCAATTTTTAGAGAGTTTTAAAATAAAACCATCACTTTAAAGTAATTTTCTCAGATTTTAAAATAAAACCTGAATTTTTCAAAGTAATTTTACTACTTTTAAGCTAAAGTAGAACCCCTTAAATCAATTCAATTTCATCAAGATACATATACAACTAAAATAAAACCCATCAACAACCTCAACTAAATTATTCAACATAATCAACAACAATTTCACATCCCTATTCACATTAATCACCTATCCATTCAGAGGTTATAAGTAGCAATTTTCATATTATACTATAGTAGTTGAATTTTTTTTAGGATATATATATAGCTCACCACCCAGTCAATTTAGCTTATTTTACCTGAATATATTTCAAGTTAATTTTCTCTTAATAATTATATACTGTTATAAGTGATATCAAGTGCTATTTATTTATCTCTCATATTGTAGCTGTCTGTACTATTTCACTTAAAAAAAAACATAAAATAAATATATATATATATATAAGAGTTTTGTTTGGATTTTTTAATAGTAAGAAGTGTGTTCTTCTTTCTTTTTTTATTTCATTTATTATCTTTTGTAAAATTATTTTGGTGTAATTCAACCAGATTTTCGGGAAGTTTTAAAAAGAATTTATTTGTTAAGGTTTTAACTAACCATTGTTTTAAGTAGAGCAAAGTCTGATTAGAGATTGTTGAGTACAATATTTTCTGATCAAGCCACTATCAATAATAAAATTGATTTGGTGAACTCAGTAAAGATAACTTAGCATATTAGGAAGGGCAGTCTAGATTATTCTAGCACACGAGCAGAGCAAGGGTTACAAGTTCCAAACAGCAATTCAAAACTGTTTTCTTGTAATTTCCCCTTCCAGGTACTGCCTCATTTTATCCCACACGCAGAGGAGTTCCCACATCTGGTGTCCCAACAGTGGCATGCAGATAGGAATATAATCAGAATACTTTCAGCTTGATCTTAGAAAATTAATCAAATAAATATACTTTTGAAAACTGGAATCAAATAATTTTACATATAAGAAGGAAACATCATCATCTCCCCATTCATCATCAAAAGCCTCATCTGAATCATATCATTACTATTACCCATTAAAGCAATTTACACCACCAGGACAAGAATCACAAGCAGATTCTAGCTTACTGGTTTCCACCCCAAAAACAAGGAAGAAGGAAGAGGAAAGGTTGAAAGAATTCTTTTTCAGCCTTATTCAAGACTTCAAAAGTAGAAAGCAGAAAGAAGGGAAATTTGAAGGAAGATCCTACAAAATAGAACAAATGGAACAGTCAACATCAAAATTACCACCTTTGCCTGAAGATACTGTTGAAGAACAGTATGAGGAAGAGAGTGAAGAAGAAGATCAATCTGAACATGTAAAAAATATTTTAAGTCAGTTGCAGATTCTCCTGACGGGATCAAAGAAGAAGAAAGGTAAAAGAAGAGAATCAACATCATACACACCAGGAGCTAGTCCTAGTGAAGCTACTTTACCCAGACATGTTAGACCAGAAGAATCACCAATTTCACCAACACCTGGACCTAGAGCAACCTCTACTCCAGCAAAAGAGCCAAGATCCTCAAATGTTCCAAGAAAAGTTTTTGTTTCAACACCAACACATCCAAGTCCATTACATCAGGAAATTCCAAGACAAGAAAGATCTGTAGTAAAAATAAAAGCAAAAAATTAAACTCTTAATTTCAATGGTGAAGAAGTTGAAAAATTTATCAAGAAGATTGAAAGAATAGCCCAAATTGAAGGTGCAACAGAAGAAGATCTGGCAATGCAGATGGCCTTCTGGACAACAGATTCCAAAATTAGTGATGCAATAGAAGCTATGCCTGGTTATGAAGAAGGAAACTGGACACAGCTCAAGAAAGATCTCATTACTAAGTGGGGAAGAGTGGAACCTGAGAGAAGATACAGAAAGGATTCCCTGCTAAAATTATTCAATGATACCCAAGATAATGGAGGAATTAGTACTCTTTCACAGTATAAAATGTTTATTGGAGAATATGAAACAATTATCACTTACCTTCTAAGATATAAATATATTCCCCAGGATAATATGTACCATGAAGATATTTTTGATTGTCTTTCTTCTGATGTCAAAGGAGCTATTAGCAAAGAGATGATTAAGGAAAATGTAATGGTTAGAGCAGAAAATGGAGGATATCTTATACCACCTATGAGAGTATTGAAAAAGTATATTGAGCAAGAATTGGAAGCTAGAATATTAGTAACCAAAAGACTTTCTTCCCCACATAGGAAAGAAAGAGGTGACTATCGAGTGAAAGAAAGAAAAGTACAGTTCAAAGAGCAGTCATTTCCAGGAATGCAGGAAGCACTGAAGAAGATGAAAGAGCTTACAAAATCCCTCAAAGAACAGCAGGAACCCTCTAAAAAAGAAATATTAAAGGAAAAGGATGATATTAAACAGTTCATGGATCAACTTAGTGAGCTAACAAGTCTTGCTACAACTCAGAAAAGAAACCCAATTCAATTTCAGACATCAAATCAGGAATTAAATACAAAATCTAATCAAATTCCAGCTTCATCAAGTCATTTCCCTTATATTCCAGCACAACAAGGACCTAGACCACAGTATAAGTGTACCTATTGTCTAAAGGATGGACATACTGTTAGCAGGTGTAATGATTTAACAGAAGATATTGAAAAACGTATTGTACGTAAAACTGGAAGTTCTTTCTATTTTCCTAATTTTCAAAGAGTCCCAATTGAAGGAGAACAGATACCAAGGGATCTAGTAAGACAGTTTGCAGCTGAACAAGAGGTTCTCACCAAGAAGTTTCTAGAAGAGAAAGATAAAAATGTACCAAAACCTGAAGAACAAAAGAAAGAAGAAAAGTCAACAGCTGTAGTCTCAATGGAAGATTGGGGTGAATGGCAACCACCATGTATTTCTACTGGAATAGAGCAATCAAATATTAATTTTGGATTAAGACAGACAAAGCAAAGAATGGAAAGGGAAGAAAGAAATAAATCACAATCTCTAAATATTCCTGAAAAGCTACCAGTACAGTCTAAAGAGGTAATAAAAAAGAAAGTTAGTTTTCCAGGTGGATATATTGAAAAAGAAGATACAGAGGAAGGTGAAAGAGTTATTATACCTTCAAAATACAAGGAGGCTAAGGAGCCAAATATCATTAAAGAACCAGAAGGTAAGCCAGTTCAACAGCCAATTCTTGAAGGGATTAAAGAAAAATCACCTGTGAAGAAACAAGAACCAGAAAAATTGTTTACAAAGCTAAATCACAAAGATTCAACACCTAGAAAATCAGTAATAAAAGAAGAAGATGGAGATTCAATAATTGAGAAGGTTATGAAGAAAGTTTTAGATCAAAAAATTCATCTCACCTTAGAAGAAATATTGACAATTTCACCCAGCTTTACAGACCAACTCAAGTTCTTATCTGAAAAAGAAAAGAAGTATTTAATGTCAATGAAGTCAATTAACAACCAAGAACAATTAGTAACTCAAGAAGAAGTGATCATTGATGAAAAAATGCACTATGCTTGTCCCCTAGGTATGATGGATGTAGCAATTGGGAAAGAAGGCTATAAACTGAAAGCATTGGTTGATACTGGTGCTGAGTTGAATATTATCCCTGAGATTGAGTCTATTAAAGCAAAATTAACCATGAGAGCTTTGAATATGCGTCTAAAGGGTATTGGAGGCCATAGTACAGCAGTTGTTGGACTTGCTGAAAATACTCTGTTAGTTCTACCGTCTGGTGAGGAGAGGAAGATTCACTTTTTTGTTGCCAGAGGTGCAGTTCATACTGTAATTGGTAGGCCATTTTTAGCTGATAATGGAATTAGACTTGAGCATTCTCAAGATCAAGGAGAAATATTGAGTTATAGAGAATCAGATGGTAAAAGACTTTGTATTCCAATTTGCTCACCTGAAGCAAAAGGATGGCATTCAGTACCACCAAAAGGGATGGAATTATGTAACATGGTGAAAGCTTCAGACTGGAAAGATTCAGATGAGGATAATTCTAAAATTAAACCAAGAGAGTTATCAAATTTTGTCACTTCAAATGGCAGAAAAAATGTTAAGCTCTATGTCCAAGAAGAATCAGATCATGAGAATCAGGGTAATATTCCAAGTCAAGTTCAGAATCAATTAATCAAGTCAAACTCACCTAGTAAGCTAAAAATTCTTTCCAACAAATTGAAGTTTTCAAAAACAATCAAAGTAAACCATGAACAAAACAATCTGGAGACTATAGTGGTAAAAAAGGATAAAGAAAATCATAAAGTAAAGAGAATGTTAGCAAAGGTAGTTGGGAAAATTAAAAGGAATAAAAATGAGGTTATTAGCTTTGATTTCCAATGTAAAGGTGCTACACCAACTATATTAGAAGACAATGCTATACCTTTGAATTTCAATGAAGTTCAACCTATTTCAACCACATTGCAACCAACTCTTTATCAATCAAAGGAAATAAAGGAACAAAAATCTTATGAAGGAGAACAAATCATATCACCTGAGCCCAAACCAAAATTGAACATAAGCTATATTAAAATTGAAGAAAAATCCATTGGAAGTGAGAAAAGTGAGTCTTCTGAACAAGAAAATGAATTTTGTGATAGCTTGAATCCTATTTTTTCTAGTTTTTCCCCAGTATATGTAAGAGTAGGTTGGGAGGAATATCCTGTTATGGCAATAATGAATCCAGACTTAGACATAAATATTATACCAATGAAAATGGCTTTACACATTGGAATAAGTCCTAATAAAAGGAAATCAAAAGGAAAGTTAGAAAATAAACTCACTAAAAGGTACATGAACAGAGTTCAAATAGTACTACCTACAGACGAAACAATCTACATGTTATTCATGATTGAGGGAAATGAAAATCACTTAATCCTAGGTAAAGAATTTTGTGATTATTTTTCTTTGGTTCAGAAATTTAATAAGCTATTTGAAGAAGAAAAGAAGGATGAAGATTATCAGTTCAATGTAAATAGCTCCAAGCTAATAGAAACAAATTATGAAGAATTATTAATAAAAGATGAAAGCAAAGATGATTTAATTAAGGACTTAGCTGAAAATATTGGGGAATCCTGGACCAATATGGAGAATTTACCTGAAGAGCATGGTGGAGATAATCAGAATCAGCTCACAGAAGAGGAAAAAGAAATACTAGAATTATTCAATGGTTTTTTTAATTTTGAAGCTCAAAACTCAGAAGCAAAAAGTTTAGCCCAAAATATGGAGTTAAATAATCCAGATTACTTCAATAAAAAATACACTTACCCTGAAAAAATCCCAAATATTCAATCCCATTCTCAAAATGATACTTTAAATTATCCAATACCAATTCTTGAGGAAAAGAAAATTACTAGAAATAGAAGGGTCAAGCAATTTACTAAAAATGGTCAAAAAGATAATTTTATATCTGTGAATAAGGTGAGTGTTAGTTTAAACTTAGATTTTAGTAATAAGATAAAAAGGCCATATTTCTTTAAAAAGCTTCAATTGAATCTAGAAAAGGAGTTAAATAGGTTTTTCAATAGTAAAATGGAAAGTAAAATGTCTTTTAGATTTGAAAGAAGAAAGAAATCAACTAAAAGATCCAAATACAAATTTGGAGCAAGGAAATCAAGTTGAAAATTTCATCTTATAAATTGATCAACTGATTATCTATTTCTTATTTTTATTTTTATTTTCTACTTCATTTTATTTAATTTGTTTGATTTTTTTCTTTATTCTATGTTGTTTTATTTTAATCATTATTATTATTATTTTATTTTTTTTGAGCCTTATATTATAGTATGAATGAGTTTTGGTGAATATTTAGTTATTTTTTATTATTTTTATTTATATTTTATTTCATTGGATTTTTGTTCAAGCCATGTATAAATGTATACATGATATATGTAACATTTCTGTTTAATTTTTCTGTGAATATATATAGATAAAGAGAAAATAAATAGAAAAATATATAAGTATTAAAAAAAAAGAAAAGGGTTTAACTAAAAAAAAAAGAGAGAGTAAATTATCATATATCTAATTAACCTTAATCCAGAACCAAGTATTTATTATTATTACTTTCTACGTAGTAATTGTTTTTCTTGGTTCCTTTTTGTTGCCCTTGTGCACCTATTTCCTTTACTTATTATTTTTAATAATCTTTTTACATGTACTTTATCTCTTATTTTTATTTTTTATTTTGTTTAGTTTTATGAGATTCTTTATTTTTGTTTATTTATTTCTTTGCTTGCTCTGATCTTATTATGGGGGGCAGGCTTAAAGCCAAGATATTAGGAAAATTAAATAATAATAATGATTATTATTATTTAAATCGCATTCCATTTTAAAAAAAAAAACATAGCCCGATAAAAAAAAAGAGAGAGAAAATCGTTTACTAGCTGGCATAATCAAACTAAGAACATTTTTTTATTTATTTATGTTTATTTTTTTTACTTTATTTATTTTTTTTTTGGGATTTACAAGGAATTTTCTTTTAAAAAGTAGTAATAAAAAAAAAGCGGAAAGCGCTTTTGGTTCGCTAGGACTAGACCCCTAAAATAAAAATTATATAACAACAGGGATTATTAGCAATTATTATTTGAATGAAGCTTAATATTAAAAAAAAAAAAAAAAATTACGTACTTTAACGTTTAGCAAAAATATAGTGGTGGAGTTTCTTGCTGCTCGGCCAAACGTACAGCGGCACTATATCATTTGTTTATTTATTTTATTTTATTATTATTTTTTTTTTTCAAAAAAAAAAAAATGTAAATAAAATAAATTAATAATAATTAAAAAAAATATAAAGAAAACTTAGACTTACTTGATCATGTGCCTGTACCAGTGCAAACATGACTGCACCGAATTCTTGATTATCTGGTGCTCTTGTTGAAAGGAAAAAACGTTGGGTGTACGATTAACGTAAAAATTCTGCATGTGCGAGTGCAGATCGTTCATTTCGCCGTTGAAGAGGCGGAAGTAATAACTGAAATCGGCTTGGAGAGATCGGATTGAGGGAGGAGTTGTATTATTATCTAAAAACGGGTTGTTACCCTCGGACTCGGGTGTGGTGGGTTGAGTATTAGTCGAGAGAGCTGGAGGCGAACTGGGTGCAAGGCCAACATGGCCAACTAAAGGATTGATTGGGGTCGGATCTTCGTGTTCGGAGCAGGTGTATAGATTGAAGGTAGGTAGGCCACGAGATGGAATTGTAAAACTATAATTAATTAAGTCAAGGGAGATAGTGACCTCTTGGTCACCATCAGCAATAGGTTGTATTTCCAACGTAAACGGCATAATGATGTTAAAAAAAAAAAATATATATATATATATAATAATAATAATAAATAAATAATATATATATAGACTACAAAAAAAAAAGAACAATATAGAGAAGAGAAGGAACGATTGACTATTTATAAACCTACTTACCTTAACTTACGACATCATCAGACAAAATTAAAAAAAAAGGGGATCAGCACAATCCAAGCGATAAAAAAAAATAGCTCACCCCAAAATTTTTTCGCTTTCGCATACGATTCAATAAATTAATTGTAATTTGAAATTTTTTATTGCAACATGTAAAAAAAAAAAAAACATTTAGTTTAATTAAAAAAAAAAGGGGGTTGTAAAGAAATAAAACTCATAATTCATGAGATAAGAAAAATAACTCACCCTGAAATATAAAAAATCAAAAGTGCTATTCAGATTCAGGACTATGATTTCAGTGGCGTTGAAGATCACTGATCGGCATTGAGAAGAGATAGTCGAAAATTAAGATTAAAACATAAAATAACAAAATAACGAAATGATAATTAAATCTGTACGTTACCTGTAAAAAAAAAAGCCACAGATGGCGGCGAAAGAGATAGGGATTAAAATGCTACGTTGTACCCACGGGTTATCAGCCACCACTTCCCCAACTCCTTCTATCTAAAATGACGTCAAATGTAAAAAAAAAATAGATAAATCAGTAAAATTAGTTTTAATTATTAAAAATAATAAAGTAAAAGGAATAAAATAAAATAAAAAAAAAAAGTAATAATAATATAAAGGCAGAATATTAACAATAAAAAAAAAAGCTCTGATTGGCGATTGTAGAAAAGGAATAATGCTGCATTAGCGCAGCAATTCTCAACGAATTTCTTTATTTTTTTTTTTTTTTAGTGCCTCTTTTGCAATACGATAACTGTAAAAAAAAAAAAAAAAAAAAAAAAAAAAAACATTATAAATTAGTTTTGTTATATATAATAATAATAAAAAAAGAAGATTTTTAATAAAATAGAACATGGGATAAAGAAAAACACACCGCGCGACCTAAGAGTAGCAAAACGATGCTACCGTTACGTAGCGATTCGTAGTGACTTTCTTTTTTATTTATTTTAAATTTGATTTGATTTTTTTTATTTTATTTTTTATTTTTTATTTTTGCTTTGCGATGCAATGACTGTAAAAAAAAAAAAACTAATAATAATAAAAAAAAAATAAAACAAAAGTATAAAATAAAATGATAATAATAAAATCTGCACGCGAAGCTGAAAAGAGACGACTGCTGCAGTAGCGCAGCAATGCTGAGCAGCTTTGCTTTGTTTTACAGTACCCGTATAAATTAAAAAAATATATATATATTTATAAAATTATAAAAAAAAATAATAATAATTAATATATATATATATATAAGGGAATATAATATATATATAAATTAAAAGAAAGTTTATATATAAATTAAATGACAAAAAAAAAAAAGAAAAAAAAAGAGACCTACTGTGCTACTAGTGCAGTAATTATCAGTCCTTACTAATAGAATAGATATAAAATAATAATAAAAATTATAATATCAAAGTAAAAGACAGATATGATCGAAAATAATAATGAAAAATATATATATATATATATATAAATAAACATATAAATAAATACATAAATAAATAAATAATAATAATAAAATAAAATAAAGAAAACAATAAAGATGATAATAAATAATGAAAAAAATAGATGAATTAAGTTATTAAGGAATGAATTAATTCCTTTACTTTTAAGAGTTGTCTTTATTTTATTATTATCTTGTATTTTTGTTCAATTTTTTTATTATTTTTTTGTAGTTTTGTGTATTTTTACTTTATTTTAGTATTATTTTTTATTTTATTTAAATTTTCAATTTCCTTATTCTATGCATGTTACCTTATTATTAATGTCAAATTAATTTACAAAGGAATATTTACAACATGCAAATAATAATTTTGGAACTAATGGTTATATATACTAAAGGAAGAAAAAAAATAATAATTAAAAAAAAAAAAAAAAAAAGAATTCAAAAGTAAAGTATATAAAAAATAAGTAAATAATAAAAAACAAAGGGAAGTGAAAAGAATAAATATATGAAGATAAAATTGCATTTTAGTATTTTGCTTCTATTTTATAATATAAATTTTAAGTATAAATTTCATTTTTTTTTGTTTATTAATTTAATCAGTATTTTGTTTTGGACATAATAAATAAAGAAAAAATATTATCAATAAAAAAAAAAGTGGATAAAGTGTTGAATTATTATCTTAAGTCAAAGGTCCTGAGTATGACCTTAAACTGTCTCATAAACATAATTTATACTAATTTCAGTCTCAGGACTAAAGTCAAAGGTCCTGAGTATGACCTTAAACTGCCTCATCAATAAATTTATCTTCATTATAGCTCAGGATGAAATCCAAGGTCCTGGACAAGACCTTAAACTGTACCAATATGTTCTGTTTTTTTTAGTTTTAATAGCTTATATGTCTATTAATCTCCTTATGGAAAGTCTTGGGAGATTATTATATTAGTGAGGAATTATGAGTAGTTAAAAATCAAATGGAGAGGGAAATTGTCCCTCAAGAAGTAATAATGATATTATTATAAAAAATAAGGGGTGGTACTTATTTCTTTTCATCACTCCTTATGATGTTAAGTTTTTGGGGAAAGTGGCCATTCAATTAATTTTATTCTTGGGTCTTTATTTGTGTAGTCAGTTGAGAAAATTTCATTATTAAATTTCATACAGGTAATCTTTCATACACATATTTTGAATAAAGAATAAAAAAAATTATGTAGAAATCATCTTTTTTTAAATGGAGAGGGAATGCCTCCCTCATCTCTCAAAAAAAAAAAATTAATAAATAAAATAAAAAATCAAGATTGATACCTTAAAGAAGACAAAATGGAGATTCAAAATCAATATAAAGAGCAAAAAATAAAATGTTTCATGGGAGTTCAATCAAATATTACAGGATTTTTTTTTTTTTATGTGTTGTCATTTTGGCAGGAGGCAGGTGTGGATGAAGGAAGAAAAGTGGTAAGGAAAGGGATTTGTCCCTTAAGCGTCACTGGAAATGCTGGGGACAGCATTAAATGGAGAGGGGGATGTGGTATACCTATACCAGTTTAGCTTAATGGACCAATATAAAAAAAAGAAATCAACATCATAATCCAAAGAACCTGATTGTGTAACCTTGAAAACTCATATTCTAAAAAAAAAAACCAAAACAAAACAAGTCAAGTCAGTATTCTACTGATTTAATGAATATTTGAATTCAAGAAAAGAAAAACCCCCTTATTTAATTTTTGGATTCTAATTTTGTGTAAATTTTTTAACAAAAAAAACAATAATGATATAAATTATGAGAGCTGTGTTATTGTAGTATTGCATGGGAATTAATTTCTCTTATTGGTGAAAATTGTACAGTTGTGGTTGGTTTTAATTCAAAATATTTTGTGGAAGCCTTATTTAGTTTCTTTTGTTAAGAAGAGTATTGAGATGAGCTCTGTTTGAATTAAAAAAAAATTATTATTATTCTGAGTTAGTGAAGGTATATTTATTTTATTTTGATTTCATTCTACTTTTTGTTATAGAATAGTAGTAGTGTGAATTATTTTAAGTGTTCTATTGTGCTGATGATAGTGGAAGGGAATTGCTTTAAATTTTAATGGTGTAAATTATTGAGTTGATTAGTAGTGCTGATTATTATTAGAAAAAAAATATAATTAAGGATTTATAGTTTAAAGGGTGACAAGAGTGATGAGTGGAGTGAAGGTATAAAACCTTATCTTGGTGGTAGTAAATTAGCTATGGGTTTATAAAATGATTAGTAATCCAGGGGAAATTGAATAAGAGCTAGTATTCATATGCATATGCATGAAACAGTTTGTGAAAACCCTAAACCCTAACCCTATTCCCCCTAAAGAATATAAATAGTCAAACTTTTTTCCTCTCCAGACCTTTTCCCATCTGGAAATTGTAACTTCTACTTATTTTTTCCAAATCCCTTATCTAAGAGGTTAAATTAGAAATTTGTTTGATAAATTAAGCTTAGTAATTGAGGTTTGTTGTTGACATAGATCAAGAGAACCAATAGTGTGAAAAGATTTTAATTCATCCCTCACTAGCAGGCAGACTAGTAATCATAATAATTAGGATCTTAACACTTGAAGCTCAAGAGTAAGGCATCTCTGGAGTTTAGTGATTAAACCTTAAAATTAATTTTTAGAGAGTTTTAAAATAAAACCATCACTTTAAATTAATTTTCTCAGATTTTAAAATAAAACCTGAATTTTTCAAAGTAATTTTACTACTTTTAAGCTAAAGTAGAACCCCTTAAATTAATTCAATTTCATCAAGATACATATACAACTAAAATAAAACCCATCAACAACCTCAACTAAATTATTCAACATAATCAACAACAATTTCACATCCCTATTCACATTAATCACCTATCCATTCAGAGGTTATAAGTAACAATTTTCATATTATACTATAGTAGTTGAATTTTTTTTAGGATATATATATAGCTCACCACCCAGTCAATTTAGCTTATTTTACCTGAATATATTTCAAGTTAATTTTCTCTTAATAATTATATACTGTTATAAGTGATATCAAGTGCTATTTATTTATCTCTCATATTGTAGCTGTCTGTACTATTTCACTTAAAAAAAACATAAAATAAATATATATATATATATAAGAGTTTTGTTTGGATTTTTTAATAGTAAGAAGTGTGTTCTTCTTTCTTTTTTTATTTCATTTATTATCTTTTGTAAAATTATTTTGGTGTAATTCAACCAGATTTTCTGGAAGTTTTAAAAAGAATTTATTTGTTAAGGTTTTAACTAACCATTGTTTTAAGTAGAGCAAAGTCTGATTAGAGATTGTTGAGTACAATATTTTCTGATCAAGCCACTATCAATAATAAAATTGATTTGGTGAACTCAGTAAAGATAACTTAGCATATTAGGAAGGGCAGTCTAGATTATTCTAGCACACGAGCAGAGCAAGGGTTACAAGTTCCAAACAGCAATTCAAAACTGTTTTCTTGTAATTTCCCCTTCC
This sequence comes from Austropuccinia psidii, assembly GCA_023105745.1. NCBI lineage: Eukaryota > Fungi > Basidiomycota > Pucciniomycetes > Pucciniales > Sphaerophragmiaceae > Austropuccinia > Austropuccinia psidii. The sequence goes on along the minus strand of JALGQZ010000001.1, from coordinate 76,816,766 downwards.
AGGTACTGCCTCATTTTATCCCACACGCAGAGGAGTTCCCACACTACATTTCCAGTGAGATTGATAAAGCCATATGAATCTAGTGATTCTGAAAAATTTCCTTTGAGGAATAAAGTTCCCCAAGTTATACCTCCTATTTAATCATCTGGTATTAAGAAGATTACCAAAGCTCTCAAAGAAAGAAAGATGAGAACCAATAAAGTAAGGGAATACCTTGTTAGGTACAGTGACCCAGCTTGTGAAGATTAATGGTTAGCAGAAAAGGACATACCTGAAACTACTAGACTTATCAGAATATTATGACACACTAGAAATAACAATATAACAAAGTAATATTTTTTTAGGGGGGGGGCATGAGCCTTAGAGGTATTTTCATATACCCAAAAGACCACAAATAACAAAATCAGATATAAATATAAATAAAATCAATTTATTTATATTATCAAAATAAAAATTGAAATATAAATAAAAATTTATATACAAAAATAAAAAATTACATTAAATTCTAAAATTATGAAATTGCATTTTTACTTGAAAAAATTAAGTAAAAATGAATTTTTAATAAAATTGATTAAATTCAACTATTTTTGGTAAAAGGTTACATAAAATTTATTATAAATTTTTAAGCAATAAATAAACTTAAGAAAATTACTTCACCATTGGATTTTTCCTAAAAAATAACGTGAGGTCACCTCTGGGTAAAATTTCTGTAACTCAACTCTAAATAAGCTTAAATTAAGTTTTTAGTATTTCCTGTATAAAAGTTGAAAATCCTCAAAACCTCAATTTAATTCACACCACATGTGGTGTTAACAATCAATTTTTGTGTCAAAATTGAGGTGTTGTGTGTAGTTTAGAAGTTATGAGGAATTGAAGTATTTTCAATTGAAATGTCAAAATGTGTGTGTGTATTAAATAAGTGAACTTTAATTTACATATGAGTTATCAATTATTACAGTTGTGTACTGTAAAACTCAATTGAATTGTATGTGTAAATTACAAGTATATTACATGATGAGGAATTAAAGAAAAAATAAATTTGAAAGATTAATTCTGGGGGGGAAGGTACTCCAGCACCAAGGGGGATCCAGACGCCAAACTCCTTGCTGACAGGCATGGGATGTCAAAATCCACATAAATGTTCATCACTTTTGGCCTGTAATTGAGTCACAGGGTCTGTGACTCAATTGATTATGAGGTTTTGATACCAACCAGGACAGTTTTAACTGTTGCCAAGAGGGTAAAACTACCCTTAAGTTAAAACAATATTAGTAAAAACAGTTTTAACTGGTTTCTACTTCCTTTACACACATTCTGACATGTATTGGAGGCTCTAGACCAAGTATTACTATAGTAATGGCTGATTTAAGGGTCTAAAATGGCTAAACCCAGCCCTTTTGGTCTAAACCAGGGTTCAATGATGCCATAATTAGCTTTTCTGTTGTCAGAGTGTTTTCCACAACTAAAATGGCTAAAAATGGCTTAAACCAGCCCTTTTTTGGTCCAAACCAGGGTTCAATGATTCCATAATTGGCGTTTCTGTTGTCAGACTGTTTTTCACGACTGACAAGAGTAAATTTTACTTTTGAAGTAAGGAAATTGATGGCTATAAAAGAATGTCTTCTTTGCCCCACTTTTCTCTTCATGTTAGAATCTTTTCCTTTTATAATTAGTTTAAACATTGTTAAACCAGTCAATAAGAGATTCCATCCACCCTTTTTATATCATTTTTAACCTTTTAACCATGTGAAAAAATCACGATAATCATTTCTTGTAACTCTTATAATCATTTTTACCCCTTGAACCACCCCATAAGTCAATTAAAGCATCTTTCATCACTGTTAACTTTGTCACTTTGTTTCCAAATTCACTCTGGTCACTCTTGTGAATGTTTTCTCTTTAAATATCTTATTTAAAGACTTTGTTCTTTAATCAATTTCTTGCAGCTCTTTGCTCAATTAATTCCAATTGAAATTGCTCTTGTAGAAATTTCTTTTGTAGCCTTAAATATCTCTTGTAGATTATTTTTGGATAAATTTTTATTGTTGGTAAAACAATAAATCTTTATAATATTATTGTTTGATACTTATGAAGTTAAAAGCAATAAAATAGGCGTGTTTTCTCTTCAAAATACTATTTCATACTAATTTCAATCATTTCTTACCTTATACAAATTTTGAGGACAGGAAAAGTACTTGATTTTGAATCAAAGTTTCATATTCACACCTTGCAATAAGAGTATTTGATATTTATCCTTGTAAATACCTTATTTTCTACTTTTTGAAGAATATTTAAATTCTTCTAAAGTTAAATCAATAATACAAATTAAGAGATTTCTTCTTTTGATTTTTTTCAAAACATGAATTAAATGATCTTTGGAATAAATATGTCATTTTTACAGTGAATGTAAATCTAATATACCAAAATGAAGCTTAACATTACTTGGATTTAGATTATCATAGAAAAAACTTACATCTTGAAATTTAAAAAAATCAAAGGAAATTCTCCTGGTCCAAAAACCAAGAAGAACGTTTATCCAACAAGATATGAAATAATTGAGGTATTTCCAAAGCAAGAGGAGAACCCCAATTCAAAAAATACTAGTTACCAAATGCCAAGAGCCCAATAAAAGCAGTGTTCTACATCCCAGATCATGGATATAAATTAATCTTCTTTTGAAAATTAAAGCTCTACCTTCAGTGTTGCAAGGCATAATTTATCCCAAAGTAAATTATTATTATCCCGGAAGTTCACAAAGAACAGTCAAAATAAAGGAAAGTTCAATAATGCCACACATAGCTGTTACCACTTGGAAGCTTTTCATGTCATTTCCATGAGCTTTGAGCCTTTCAGAATCAATTACCATCCAATTAATGAGTACTCCAAGATCTTCCTTATTTTTCTTTTCAATGCCTAATCTCTATAACCTGTTCTTATTTCCTATTCTTCCAAATACCTGGCTTATGACAGTTTGAAATATACACTCTGAAGAATATTTGCAAGTCCCTCAATGTAAGGCTGTCCCCAAAAGATAAAAAAATCAAGTATTTTAAATTTCCCACCCTGATCAGGGGGCAAACATTCTTTTTGAATTCATTTCTTGAATATCATGGAGGGCTAGAACTATTTGATGGGATTGGCCTCATAGTAAGTTTTTGATAATGAAATGATACCAAAACACAAAAAATAAAAAATAAAAATATTGTGTGTATGACCATAAAAATTACATCTATTTATCAGAGAAAAAGGTCTGAAAGTGTGTGACCAACTTTCATTCATGAAAATTTTGCAAGATCATTTGATAAAGGTGCTGCAGTATTATAAGTTTATATTTTTCTTAAACCTGAGAGACCTTCCTCAGATGGTAAACCTCTGGCTATTTTGTAAAGAAAAACCTACAAGAAAGAAGTTCATAAGTAAAAAAATACTGATGATTCAATGTTTTTGTGAACTTTGGTTTTGGTGGTTCAGCAAATAGTCCCTTCATTTTGACTTCCAGAGTACTTATCTAAACATATGATTACAAATAAATTTCATAAAACAAACCAAAATCTTTATTAGCTGTAAGATGAGGCTCTAGGGGTATTAAGTTTTTCAAATTTCTCTGTGATTCACCTCTCAATTTTCTGAAAAGGTTCTGGCTGATGTAAAAAAATGTGCCAAGGTTAAATCATATGTTCAAAAAAATTGGAGTTGAATTTTGGGATAAAAGATTATTACACTGCAGAAACTCCTCTTGTGTATGATTAAAAGGATGCATTATCTGAAATATTAGACTGAAGGTAGATATTTTTGAATTTCTGATGAATCCTGTAACCAATGGTGACAATGGTGTATTTCCTGCTCCTACTAAAATAACTAACAAAAACTCCTTGGATCTCACAAAGCAAATATAAAAGATTGGTTGAGTATTTTCAAAACCAAATAAGAAATATTTAGCAGCTTAAAATCAGACATATTCAATGAATGATAAAATAAGATAAATTTCATTAATACAGTTAACTTCAACATTCAAAGGGATACCTAGCTTGTTCAAATTATTTATTTTGCTAGACTTGGTGATAGTTTCTTTTTCTTGGTGATAAAAAATTGATATATCAATTCTTGAGAATATTTTAAAACTTTTTTTCTGGTAACAATGGTTTTGGGAGATAAAATAGTGAAAGAAAATTTATATAATGGCGTTTTTGAGAGGTTTTTATTTTTATCTTTAAATATGTGGCTTTGGTGAGTTAAGATGAGAGTAATAAGAAATCTCAAATATATAGGGTAATCAATTTTGAGTTGTGTTTTTGATATTAAATGGGAATAAATATTAATACTGACTTTATGATAAGTGGAGAGAAATATTTCTTTGCTGATAGACTTCCACTGAGCTTTGCTACTGGGTAAACTTACAACACTAAAATATCTCTCAGATTAGCTAGTGGGAGGCTCAATGACACCATACTCTACTGTACTACCTCCCAGGTGATGGAGTAATGAATTCCAATTCTTTGAATGTAAGCTGTATGGAGGATTTCAAAACTTTGAAGGAGAGCTCCCCTCTATTCATACCTTTTGAGAGCCTATGGGTTCCTTCATGGTAACTTTCTTTTACAACTCTAATTTCTCTTCAGTTAATCATGTGACTTAATTCTTGGTGAAAAACATCCTTGCATGGATGAGATGATTTAAGGTTTATTAATAATTTTTCTTTCTTAAAAACTCCATTTTTTCACATTATTTTCTTTTGTTGAGCTATTTGTTATATGATATTCTTGTATTTTCCTTGGTTGCATGATGGTATTTTTTTTCTGGTGACTTTTATTTTGAGAAGCCTTTCTTCTGTCACATAATATGTTTTCTGTGGGTACAATATCAAATTATGCCTTTGTATTTCCCATTCATATTTCATATTTTAAGCCTGATAGAAAAGGCTGCTTAATTTATGCAGGTGTCATAGCTGTGTTCCTTCTTGTTGGAATTTATACCCAGTCAAGGTGACTTATTCTTGCAGTAGTGGATTTCTTGTGATGTGAAATATGGCATGATCTTCTAGTTTGACAAATTATCTTCTTAGTAATATACTATATCTACTTCCATATCCTGATGGTTCTGGGTCATTATACAGGCTTTTTGGATCTTCATTGAATTAACTGGGGAATTATGTGTAAGCTAGTTGTCAGTAGATTATTTCCTGCATGCATTGATTTGTTTTGGTTAATGCATGTAGTCATTCTGTGTCAATCAATTGAGTGGTGTTACTGTTAATATATTTCTTTACCTTCAGTCTTTCTAAATTCATGATATTCTTACAAATTTTCAGTGGTTCTAGACCATTTTTGTATATTTTGATATTCATTCTGCAAATTGAAGGTGTCACTCAAGTATTCAAGTAGTTTTTTGTTTTCCATGAAGGATTTTTCATGATTTTATGGGCTATTGTTGAAATGGTGATACTTATAATATGATTTGAGTGTTTTTTTATAGAGTTGAAGCCAAAATCAGACTACTGAAATGTTTTCTTAAGCTTTATCACCTGTTTAAGTAGCTCATTGTCAGTAATATACTAGTGATTATTTAATTTTATAAGATTTGTTAATTTTTTGTACATCTTCCATAGTAAAACTGTGAATCAGGTTTAGAACTTTTACTACACTCTAACATTCTTAGAAATTAATGAAACTTCTTATAGCATCCAAAATATTCTCTAATATTCACATAAGTTCCAGAAAATTCCTTTCCCACTGTACCCTAAATCTTGAGGGGATTGTCACTTTGGCTTAAACCCTTTTCCTTTCCATATTTCAGATTCAGGGATCCTCCATACCAGATAGGATAGAGGGACTACTTCTTTATATTCATAGTTTCTTCTACATTCACACAAATTTAATTTTCACTAATTACTCTCATTATCTTTCCAGCTACTGTCCCTCTAGATTTGTTTTTAAATGTGACTTGAGGCTTCTTTGATTTAGATTCTACTTCTGAAACAAAAGGTCTTGGATTTATTGCTGTATTTTTTGATAATCTAATATTTTCTTTTGAAAACCTGTTTTGATGTCCTTTACTGAATGAGATTTGTGGTCATTCCAATATATCATTGGGGACTAATTGAGAAGTAAAATCAATTCTTGATACTTGTATTTATTTCTGAAATGCGCTTTTGTCCCTGACTTTGAACCTTTAGGTAAAGGGTGAGCGTGAGTTTGGCCAAAAATGGTATGGAATACCACAAAAAATATCACATAAATTCTTTTAATAAAAATCTTCAGATATTTTGTTAGTGAAGTGTGAATTTCATTTGAAGGAGGCTTTATTGGGGTCACATAATACTGAATCAAATAGTATTTCAAATAACAAAAAAGTTGAGTTTTTTCCTTTAATCAGAGATACTCACTATTAAAAAAATTTAATTCACCTTCTCAATTCCTATTGTAAGAATAATGTGAAGTTCTAATTAATGTGTTATTTCTGGTTACTTTTCCACAAAAATTATTTGAATTTTTTTTAAAGTGGCTCAAGTAAGTCAGCAATGATTTCTTCTTTTTCCCATTCCATCTCATTGATCTGGTATTATTTCATACTTTTTACACTGAAAACTGACTATAAGAATCTTTAAGTAAGGCCTCTCACAAAAGGATATTGTATGTTTAATATCATCACATACACCATTTGAGATTGAAATTTCTGCTTTATTTGGCTTTTGTTTGTAACAAATCAGCTTAGATGTTGCATTTAATCTCTCATTCCATTGAGGTCTCTGATTTAAGAATCCTCCTAGCCAAAAGAATTTGTGAAATAATTCAATTGAAATGGATATATTAAGAATTTTTTGATTTAATGAGGCTTTCCACTTCCATTTTCCAATATTAATCTAAAAATAAACTTGAAATTATACTTTATAAGCCCTTTTCAGAGGCCTGAATACTGTCTTGTGGTTCAATATTCATTGTGTGCCATACAAGCAAAACATTGTTTCTTCTTCTATGAAGGCTTGAAAAGATCTTTGCATTTAATTACACACTTATTTATTTATTGACTGATTCATTCCTTTACTGCAAATTATCAATCTCTCAAGATCATATGGGTGGTAGTTCTGTCAATTTTCTTTGCAAGTGAGAACCGGAAATGAAAGGATATTCCATTAACCTATCAATTATCTGCCACATATTAAGTTTTACCTGTTATTTTTTAACTTTATAATCTTGAAATTATTATGAGACATAAAAATAGTCTGTCACATTGGTAATTCTCCATTTACAAGTACTTATTGGTATGTGAGCTGAATTAGTGGTCATTATCTGGTTAATGCAATCTTTATAATACAAATATGTGTGTAAAGTAATCCATAAATAATTAGTGGTTCACCATAAGAGCTTCCAAATCAATTTAGATGTTGTTTATTGATTGATTGGGAGAGGAGAATTGTTTTTGGATATTAATTGTACCAATGTTACCTTGATAATTTCCTAATTTAGTATCTGTCTCAAGAGAAACCAAGTAGCTATTTTTTGTTCATTCAATTAAATAAAAAGGAAAAATTAATATTTGAGTTTACTTTTGAGGTTTTTCGAATGAAATTTCTGGTTTTTTTCTGGGTTTACAGATTAATCCTTGATATTATTAGAAATACACTTGTTTCTTCCAGTATGGTTATTTTTTTTTCTTCCATGGCTTTCTGAAACAATAAATATCCATCATCCATAAGTAAAATTTTACCTTTAGCCATGAACATTTTTTTATTTGACATATGCCTTGTGCATGGATTTCTAATAAAGGTCTGTTTTTTATTCTTGGTGTTAAATGGATTAGTTTTTTGGTGATAGTGTTACACATTAAATTTCAAATGGAGTATGATGTTTGATGGAAAGTATAGAATCTGAAATAGTAAAAAAAGAAAAATAAAGATATCGTTGAATTTAAAGGAGAAAACAACAAAAGCGTTTTCAACATGAAAATATATATTTTGTCACATTCAAAACAGTTAAAAAATAAATAATTTGTCCTAAGAAAAACTGTATTTTTCTTTTTATATTCAAGAAAACCAAAAAAAATGGATTTTATGTTAAAGTAAAAGAAAGATTCATCATTTTTTATATTTTTTTCATTTTGAGGGAAAAAATAATTCATGAGCTTTTTTTGGTAATTTTTATTGAAATATTTTCTACTTGAAGAAATAGAGTGTATCAGTAGAATCATATATTTTTAGGAAAATAAAAAAATGGAAAGGTTTTTATTTCTAAAAGAAAACGGAAATACCACAGAGAGCTTATTTTTTTAGAAATAACAAACCATTTCAAAATTTGGTCCTTACTGTACCCATCCTGTAGAGAACCTAAGCTGGATTAGGTGTGACAGGAGGCATTCATCTTATAATAATACCAGAGTTTCAAAGCTGGTCTAGGTTTCAGATGTAATAAAGAGGCCAATATTCCAGAAGGGAGAACCCTTACCTCAGTTTTCAAGGTTATGGGGGTTATGTTTAGGGATATTTTTCCCTTCTTATTTAAACTACTGAAGACAGATGGGGAGATTTAAGGGTATCTTTATTAATAAATTCAAAAATTTCAGCTTCATTAGGTTGTAATGGATACTTTTTATCCTTACCTCGACAGGACTTACACAGGAATAAATGCTATAAATATGTTGGTCAAGCCCCCAAAAGAAATTGGATGGTGATGCCTGACAAGGAAAGTCCAACTTACAGTGATTATTACATACCGGGATCACATACTGATTAGCTTAATAAATCGCCTATTCCCACAATGATATCATTTGAATAACAATAGTTCAACTTTCCTTTTGTTATGTAATAGTATTTGTAACTTTATTTCCTTGGCTGTTATTATATCCAAATGACTTCCCATACCAAAAGTCATGCCTTGTTTAAATTTAAATTCTTAAAACTAGCTCTGTTGTGGCTCATGAGCTACATAAATATTCCTTTCTGTATCTATTTTAACGTTTCTAACCCTTAAAAATTCTACCAATTTTTTTAAGATTAAATATAATGACTTCTTGATATTTTTATGTTTTATACATGACTCTATATAGCTCTTACTCAATGGCTTTTGGCTTGTAGGACCCCACTCAATATCATTTTTTAGCTTATTCATTTTATTAAATACATAATCACTTCATTTCTCCAAAAAAAGAGAGATCTCAAGTATCAACAACTTTTTAACAAAATTTTGGCTCAAAATTTATCAAAACTGAGAATTTTCCCATTTTTAAAATAATACTTCCCCAAATAAATTAATCTAATAAATAAGCTCAAATAGCCTCTCAAAACCAATCAGAGGTAATGAATTGTATAATAAACTATCTTAAATTCCTTCACACAAGGTATAAGGTTACCAAACCAAGGGTGTGGTGAAATGCCGCATCTTGGTCTCAAAGCTATGACCCATTTTTCCCATCCAAAACCTCTAATTTATTTTTTGAGGGTCTCCTAAAATTATTTTAAATCTTCAAAAAAGTATCAATTTCATCCCAAACCAATAATTTCTACTCAAATATCAAACCTTCCCAATTGTTTTACAAAAGATAAAAAATTGTGTCAATATTTGAAATTCTGAAGGGGTCCCAAAAGAATTTTTTTGTTTTTGGTGGAAAAAATCTTAATTTTTTTGATATCACATCCTTTTGAAATAAATATAGCTTATGTGTTTTAGACATAAATTTATAAAAAGAACATGAATTTTACTAAAAAAATATTAGGTATTATGTTTATTTACCATTAACCTTTGGATAATATTCTAAGATATTTTGGAAAATATTAATTTTTTCTGGAATAAAAAAGCTTTAGTTGTGTTTTTTTCCCTTTAAAAAACAGAAAGGATAGCTTAATTATAATATATATAGGTAATTTGTGGATTCATTCAAATGGTTTTGTAAATCAATTCCTGCATATCCCTTGTTTATTTTGCCCCATTTTTGGTCCAAAATAGTGAGGGATTGGCAAAAAAAGTGAGTATCAAAGCAGAATTTCCAAAACAAATCCTCAAAGAGAAAAAAACTCACTGAAAAAACAAAGGAAAAAGAGGTATTTTTACTTAATCCTTTTCTTTTTTTGTTTTTTATTTTTTTTGATTATACTTATTTTTTTTCCTCTTAATTGAAAAAAAATGAAATTCCATTTTAAAATTATTCTAATTTTGATTTTTTTTCAAACTTACAAACAATATAAAATTTCAAAATTATATATGTATATGAATATATTAAGGGGTGTCAAAGCTACTAAATCCCAAATTTAAAATCCTGAGTTTAGTTGAATTCAAATCCCATATTTCTTTGTGTCAAAATAGATCATACACCTCAAGAGCTATAGTATTTCAAGGTACAAAAAACCTATATTTTTGTATCAAATCCACCATTTAAAAGTCCCAGATCTCACATCAATCCTGTGCACTGCGCACTGAGATCTATATGAAATTGCATTACATGCATTCCTCCTTTAATTCATCTCACACACTTTTTCTTCAAGATCCAGAACCTCTCCACCAAAATTTTCCAAATCTTAGTCACTATGACAAAAGCCTTCTGTCAGAAATGTTTCACTCACTCATTGAAATAACTTCAATTTTTTGTTGCAATTTAATTTAGAAGTTATTTAGAAGTAGAGTATGATACAGTATTATTAAAAATTCTATATATTCAAAGAGATATTTTTACCCTTGAAAGCCCCATAAATCACCATATATTTACACCTCTCATGCAATATGTTTTGTCACCTATTTTGTGAAACATTCACTTAATTTTCAAAATTAGTTACAACAATTCAAGTTGATGGAATATTTTTCAATTTTTTCAGAAATAAATCAAGAGATCTCAAGCTCAAATTTGAAGTGGAACTGAAAATATTGGGAATCAATGGTAATTGAGAAGCTTTGGGTAAGATTGAAATGTTATTTAGAGTTAGCAATGGGGACATTTCATTTTATAATCAATGTTTAACTTCAGATTTAATGAAATATAAGAGGAATTATATTTCTTGGAACAGAATTCACTAGTGGAAGGATATTACAGAAGTTATTAATTTTATTTTTGGATGGGGCAATCATGGCACTTTAACAACAGACTCCCAACAATGTTAAGGCTTATTTTAAAAATAAGAAAAATTATAGAAGTATAATCCAACATGAATTGATATATTTGATGGATAATTTCAATTGAGCTATGTACCCAATTTCAATCCAACTGGCGCTTAAAATTGAAAATAATTTCATCTCATTGCATGTTGAATGAACTGGGCTCCTGAATTACTCAAGTGTTTACCAAAGGATTAAAATACAAAATTTCCCCAAAAATACTATAATGGACACCAGTTTCTTGTTTCATATTTGGCTTATTCCAGTTTAGCATTAATAGTTTTAGAATATAAAGTCAATGTGTCCAAAAATTAGTCCTAAATCTTAGCCTTCAAAGAAATTATTTGAAATCCAGTTTCTTTCAATGATGATGATTTAAGAACAGGCTTAAAATTTTAATTTAAATGAAATACAATTGATGATTTTTCTCTATTCTGGGAAAGTTAAATCGCTTGATTTATGTGGTATTAGAGAATTGAATTTCTTTGTGGCCTTTCTTTAATGTTCTTTTGTTCTTGGGATTCTGATTCAATTAAATAAAAAAATCAATAACAATGGCACAAAAAAAGATAATTGAATGGAGTGAGGTTCAGCCTAGATATTAATTCAAATTTGGGAAAATCAAATATCTTCATAAGGGTTAGGGTGAGGAAGATTTCATAGCTGGAAATTCTGTTGAAATACTAGGGGATACAATTAGAAATATTCTGTTTTTTGAATTAAAGAAATCTGTGAGCCTTTGAGAAATGACCACATATCTAAAAAGGTCACAAAACAGCTTTACAATATTTAGTCTAATAATAAGAATTAAAGTTATTACCTCAAAATAAGTAAAAAGGAATAAATTCTTCATTATCTCTTAATCTAATAAGTACACATGTGGAAAAATTTGCACCATTAGATTAACCATTGTAAAATACACATATAACATTTTGATGTCATGTCTGTAAACATAATACTTACTGAGAAATAAGTGAAAAATTCAATGAAAAGGCATAAATCCTTTATTATATCAGAAACCAATGAATCAACATCTAGAAGAAATTCCAGGATTGGATTACCCATGAATCTTTACACATATAAAGTTTTTATTTCACATTTTTAAAGTCAATACTTAAGGAAATAACCTGAAGATATGCACTTTTATGATCAGTGCATATATTAATGGGTTTTAGCTCATATCTCTTGAGATATACATTATATAGAGTTGAACCAAAAAGAAAGCTACCGCATGATCAATTTAAGAATACATATATAAACTTCATTTCACAATTTATAAAAAAATCTATAACCTGTAAGGGTTTATTGAACAAAATTGTTATAACTGTTGACCACTTTGCTGTGAAAGTGGACCAAAATTAAAAAAAGTAAATATTCAGATTCCACCGGCTCATACGTGAGTAATTATGTAATTTTTATTATTATATTCAAGTTATAACCCCCTTCAATCATGGTTTTAAGTTTAAACTAGTAAACCTCTACAGAAAAGATGAGTTACAAGAAAAATCATCAAAAATGGCTTTTTGATTATGTAATTAAATGCTCTTGAAATTTTAATGATGGAATTCAAAGATATCAGAGTTCACTCCCTGAATGGATGGAGCATTTATAACTCAAATTTTATTAATGATCCCAGTTTAAGCCTAAAATTGGTCATTTATGATCACTCATTGTAATCTTAAAATTAAGTTTAACAGTCATATAAGTGATAAAAGTTGTTAATACTAGTTTATTTGGATTGAAACTAATAAGATCCACAAATTTTAGTCTTCTGAAAAGCCTATGATGTCAGCAAACTTAGAGTTACAGTTCTAACTCTAAATAATGGCATAATAATGAGATAAGATGGTTTAATTATGATGCAATTATCACCAAACCTTGAAATACTGATCTGCTCCAGTGGATATCATCATTAAATGTCTACTAGAAGCCTTCTGCACTCTAGGAGGGGGTTTTTTACTATATTTAGAGCTCTTTTACCTCTATTTCCCCCTCAGTTGCAACAAAAACATTAAATTATTAAAACCAATGGTAAAAGCTTTATTCTATGTATACGAAGCTATTATATATTTGAAAAATCAAGTTAATATTTATTTTAATCATCAATATTGATGTGATTAAGCCAATTTTTAATTGTTTTTGTTAAATTTCTCTCCAAAATCTCTAATTCCACATAAAACAGAAATATTTGTGATTTCTTCTATTTTTTAATTATAAATACAATTCAAATAGGTTTTATTTACATCTTTAGGCGTAAATTAATTCAAAATTATGATATTAAATTTCAAAAGTAGGTTGTTTTCACCTTTTATGATTATTTTCTTTTTATTATTAGTTTTAAGAATACTTTTATTAATATAAATATTATTTATATTAGGGGGTGTCAAAGTTACCAAATCCCACACTCAAAATCCCGAGTTTTTTTTTTCCAAAATCCCGCATTAATTTTTTGGGATTTGGGAAATACCACACCTCAAGAGGTGAGATATTTTGAGGTGCAAAAACACAGGTTTTTTGGTACCAAATCCCGTGTTTAAATACCAAAATCCCACCTTTAGCTTCCCATAAAGGCACATTTTCCAAACACACAACTTAGTAAGGGCATGTTAAATTGCATAAAAATTCCTTCTCTTGCATAAAATCTAAATACACTCATCATTTATTAAGTTATTTGATTTCAAATTTCATTTACTACCAGCCTTTTCTTTATTTACCATGCCCAAGGCATTGCAAAGGCTACCTTTACTTCAGACCTTGAACTCACTTCAGTTCATTGATGCTCTCAACTCTGATAGTGATTCTGATATCCAGGAAGATATAATCTTATTAGATATGATACCATCACAAAGATACATCAATCCTCGTAGAAGATATCCATCTCATTACATGTATACGATGAATGATTTACAGACATTATCATCTGAAAAGTTTCGACAGCTATGTAGGACCACACATGAATCATTTGAAAAATTGGTTGCACAAATTCAAGCTGATAAAACCTTTCAAAACTCATCACAAAACAAACAACGCAATCCTGCCATCCAATTGGCTGTGGCATTATCAAATGGAAATGGGGCCGCTTTGGGAAAGATTGGAATGTTGTTTGGAATTAGCCATGGGGCTATTGTGTTGTACACTCAAAGAGTCATTCAGATATTAATGAAGTTGAAGCACAAAGTGATTGTGTGGCCAACAATAGAACAACGCAGAGAGATGTCTCAAGTAATGCAAGCAGAAGGCTTCCCTGGGTGCATTGGGTTTATTGATGGGAGTCTCATACCATTATCACAACGTCCTCCCAGAGATGGTGAAGCATATTTTGATCACAAAAAAAGGTAAGCTGTTGAATCTTTATTCTTTATTTCGATCTTACTGATGGTTTACATATAAGGTATTCTATGTCAATACAACTGGTTTGCGATATCAACAAACAGTTCACTGCTCTGCATGTTGGTTGTACTGGGTCACTTCATGATTCGAATGTCTATCAACATATGAAAATAGCACAAATACCTCAAGAGTTTTATGAAAAGGATCAGTACTTACTTGCAGATTCGGCATATGCAAGCTCTCCTTGGGTTGTTCCAGCATATAAGGGAGTTGTAGCACATAATGAAGACAACTGTTCTTTCAATTACTTTCTAGCAAAATCAAGAGTCAGAATCAAGCATGCAATTGGAATTTTGAAGAGGAGGTGGTTTTCTCTAAGGGAAATGAGAAATCAAATGAGGGATAATCATGAAATTGAATATTTTGTTAGTTGGGTTGTGTCTTGCACGATTTTACATAATATGTTAGCTCAAATTGGTGATGAGTGGTTTGATTTATATGAAGATGATGATCCACCACAAGTGGAAAATCTGGCCAACAATGAAATTGGGGAAGATGTGCTAAATATGCATGAAAAAATTAAACCAATCACTTTGGCATGGAAAAATAGTCAATTGTAAATTTCATCAGGACCAATTTTTTATAAACTTAATTTATTGGCATACAACGGAGTGGAGATGTTATTCATAAAATAAAAGTATTTACAATTAAGATTTTGTAGTTCTTTTTTGATCCTGCATATTTCTTTCAAAGTACCCATTGACTCTTGAATTAATTTTGGTGGGTGTCATTTTCAAGAATTTGTCACCTACATTAAATAATTTATGGTTTATTTGAAAAGAACATCCAAAATGAGTAATTTTGTCATGATTGATAATTTCTGGAGGTGGTTTTGTTGTATGATGAACCATTGTTGATGTCTTCCAAAGAATTTCCATGATGCCAGGTTTTTTTGAAAAATCAATCTCCATTTTCAATTCAGGGAAGTGTAAGCCATGTCCAGAGGGGGTGAATACAGTAGGAAGCGGATGGAAATCTTTTTTTGATACAAAAGAAAATATACCATAAGTCCAGGCATTGAGATCGTTTAACTCTTTGTGTGGCTTATTGAAAAATCCATCTTGGGTGACAATGAAATTGGTAAATGATTTGAATTCATCCTTGGGATTGGCAGAAGTCCATTGGAGCTGACTGAAATTGGGTGATTGGGCTGCTTCCATTAATGATTGATTTTCATTTGCTGCTAATTTTGAAAAGTGGGAGATTCTTGAGTAAACAAATTCGTCATATTGATGAAGCTTTATCCATTGATTGTTATCTGTTTCAATTTGATGAGGAGTTGAACTGGGTTTTCTGGAGTAAACCCCTAATAATTTTGTAATTAGTCAGTAATTATTAAGGTAATATGACAAAAATATAACACACCTGCAGATTTTCCAGAATCAGAACCAGATCAAAACCCAATACCTTTCATAATGCCACCTTGGAGTTGCTTATTGGTTTTAATTTCTTGTCGATTTTGAGATAAGGACATTAATGTCATGATGATGTTTTGCAGCATTTGAGAGTGGCCAGAAGAAATATCAAATGGGGTTATTTCATATATGATGACAGGCAAAAAAGGTTTGGATGTTTTATTAATGAGGATATAAGGATGGGGGAGAGTGTTAAGTGATGGAAGTTTTAACCATGAGGCATTGGCAGATTTCTTGTCAATCGAAATTGTTGAAAAGTTTTTAAATTCTTTTTTGGAATGGCCAAGGTGAGACATTATTTCTTTTGAATCATGGATGTGTTGTCTTTGGCTTTGGGTGAGCTTTCTTTTATTATTTAATTTGGTATTATTATCCTCATGATGTTCTAAATTTGGTTTAGTCCTAACCATGACATCAAGAGGAGTAATGTGAGCTTCATCATCTTTCAAATCATTCTGATGATGTGCTGAGTCTGGTTTAGTCCTAACCATGACATCATCAAAATGATTGGAAGAATGAGAGAGAGGAGGAGAATTTTCTTTGAATTATAAGGATGATGGAAGGGATGGGAAATGAAATGACATTGCAAAATAAATTCTTATAATTAATCCTTCCCTATATGACCAAATAAATAAAAAAGTGAAACAAAAATTAGAATAAAAAATAAATCATGGGTCAGTAATGATGATTATCCCAAAAATTCAAAAAAAGGAAAAAAAATCATCAGTAAAAAAAATATCAGTATCAGTAAATGATTGTTCAAATATAATAAATGAATTAAAAAAAATCAAAAAAAAAAAGATTATCAGTAAATGATCCAAAAAAATCAAAAAAAAAATCATTATCAGTAAACCATTTTTGAATTAAAAGAAATGATTAAAAAAAATCAAAAAAAAAACATCAGTAAAAAAAATCATGATCAGTCAAAGGTTTTTGCAATAAAATAAATGAATAAAAAAAAACAAAAAAAAAAAGATCAGTATCTTTTTTTTTAAATGATACAATTGAAAAAAAAAATAAAAATAAAAATAAAAATAAAAATAAAAATCATCATTCTAATGGCCTCTAGGGGCCATTAGAATGATAATGAAGCAAAACGATGCCAAATCGATTCAGAATCAATTCAGCGCAATTTGAATGCCTCAGGCCCTGGAACCTCCCAGGAGCCTATTTGGGAGGTTCCAGGATTAGTGAGGTGGGGGGTTTTGGGAGGTGGATGATGAATGATGATGGTGATGGGTGGGTTAGGTGTGGATGATGATGGTGATGGGTGGGTGAGTTGTGGATGATGATGGTGATGGGAGGGTGAGTTTGGGAGGTGCAAAAAAAATAATAAAAAAAATTTAAAAGACAAAAATAAAATTACCTACAGAAAAATTAAAAAAAATTAGCAAAAAAGGGTTGTGATTAAACAAAAAGAAGAGAAATTCACTTACCTGAATTTTAAAAAAAGTGGGGTTTTTTTTTTATAGGGAAGGGTGAAAAGTACAATTAGAAAAAAATTAATTGAGAATTAAAAGATAAAAAAAAATTGTTGAATTTTTTTAAGAGGGAGGGGTGAAAAGTAAAAATAAAAAAAAATAAAGTGAAATTTAAGATTTGAAATTAAAAAAAAAGGTGTTTTTTTCAAATTGGAGGGGTGAAAAGTAAAAATAAAAAATAATATACTCAAAGAAATCAAAGAAAAAAATCAACTTTAAAAAAAAAATTAAAAATTAAGAATTAAAAATCAAAAATCAACAAAACAAGGGACATTGCCCAATTAAAAGTTGAAACCCTTCAAACTAAAAAATAACCATTAAATTAAAAAAAAAATATAGAAAAAGATGAAAATATTAAAAAAAACCCATAAAATGACATTTTCATAAATGTCATTTTATGAAGCCGTCATTGAATTTGATTTTTGAACAGACTTCATATAAATTCTCAATGCAAAACTTGCCCAAATTTTTGAAATTGCAAGTTGGTGCCCCAATTATGCATAAACATTGAAATTTCCTTTTGGTAATAAAGTGGAGTTAGATTTCATAACATAAGATCAATAATTAAACATAAACATAAGATTTATTGAACAAGCACCATATATAAATTGATCACATTACATATATGTAATAAGTTATTTTTTATTGATTAATGCCAGAATGCGTTCCAGCTCCCCAATTGGCCTGCTTGATGACAATGCCACTATAGTGAGATCCATCTGGCATTGCTTTTCCTTCAATTCCGATTCACAATTCCACTTTTCTTTTTCAAATTCATATTGCTTCGCATGTTGCTTCTCCTCAAACTCCATTTGCTTTTGCAACTTGACTTCTTCAAACCTTTGCTTTTCCATGTTGCTTGCTTTCTCTTCATTCCACCTCTCCCTGTCCCACTCCAAACGAGCATTGTCACTGGCTTCACGGGCTACAAATCATGAATTTATTCAGTGGGATTGATAAGAGTAGCCATAAGTCCAAAACATACCCTTTTGCCATGATTCAAGCAAATTGGCATATGTTGGTGCAAACATATCCATTGGCCTTTTCCTAGAGCCACTCTTGTCATTCAAGTTGGGTGTCAATGCTTGATTACGCTTTTGTGTTGAATGTTTTATGGATTTAATTTGCTGTTCAAAGGAGAAATAATCAACAATGGATTTCATAAGTATCAGGCTTAAACATACTTACTGATTCATCTTGAAGGTTTTCCGCTTGAACCAAGTCATCTTCATTATGAACCAAAGGAACGAGATTGAGAGGTGATTCCAATCCATTATTCTCCTTTAAAAAGCACATGAACTTTAATTATCACAGGTAAAAAAGGAAGAGACAATAACTTACCTTATTGGGAAAAACATCATCATCATCACCATTTAAGCTGTCTTTTGCTTGTGAATCATAGCTTGCAACCGGAGTGACATTGGGCTTGTGGCCAAAGAGAACATCCATTTCAGCATAGCAAGGACACATACTTTCAATCTTTTCACTCATTGCCTTTATTCCTTTACTCTCATCTTCTTCCGTTATTCCAGCCCCAGTTAAATTCTCGAATTTTTTTGCTGCCATATATTTCTTTTTATATGTTTGCCATTGATCTTGGATGCTGCTTGAACTAAGGTTTAGTCAATTACGTGATTTTCTGTTAACCTCAATCGCCATAAGCTGAAATCCATGCTGCTTTGATGAGGGAGGTCTTCCAATAGATGTTGAACCACTGGTACCAAAACATGACTTGAAATTGGCTTTGACTGAAAGCCAATTAATTATGGTTAAATAATCTGTACGTATTAAGTGACCTGATGGATGAGGAAGGCTAGAGGTGATCTTCATATCTGTCTTAATTTGTCTTGCTTTGGATCGAGGCATTATTATATGGATGAAGAAGTATAAATGGACTGTAAGCTGTTTGATCAGATTTTCCAAAATGGAGTGTAGAAGAATATGTTGTGCAGGTATGAATTGTGAGTACTAATTTGGGTTAGGTTTCAAGCTGAAATCCCAGACGCATGGGATTTGGTCAAAATACCAGGGGACTCAGTTAAAATGCCATGGGATTTACACATAAAAAACCTGGGATTTAGTGTTGGGATTTGGGGTCCAAATCCCGTGTTATTTTAAGGCAGGATTTGGTGACTTTGACACCCCCTATTATGATATAACTTCAATATTGGTAATATTATTGTCATTAATTGTTTATTATTATTAAATGACAATTTTTTATTCTTTTATTATTTTTTTGTAACACTAATAAAGTTCCATAAATATATTAATATATTTATTTTTATTATATTGATTTTTTTAATATGATTTATATTATTATATCTATTTAAAAATATAAAAATTTTACACTATAATTATAATAATTCTTTATCTTATTCTCTAATTCAATAAGGAAATTCATAGTAAAATAAGTAAAATATTGGTAATATGTACTTATTGTTTCATATTCAAACCTTACATTTGGGGGCCTGTCCATGATATTTAATTAAAAGACCTTTTGAAAAGATTCAAATTGGGTTTATCCAATAAAGACTATATGATAGTTTTATATTTATTGATTTTGAAAGCTATTGAGGTGTTTAGAAAGCAATTTTACTTTCTTATACATGGTTTTTCCCATCCTTAGACTTGCAAGTACTTCCTTTGAGTGACTCTAGTGATCAAAAAAGATATTTATAAATTTATATTATAATTTAATTTTAAGAATCATCTTCATTTTTATTTTATTCTTTGAAAATAAAAATATAAAAAAAATGAAAAATTAAAAAAAACAATAAAAAAATAAAGAAAATAAAAAATTAAAAAATTAAAAAATTAAAAAATTAAAAAAATTAAAAATTAAAAAAATAAAAAAATAAAAAAATAAGAAATTAAAAAATTAAAAAAATAAAAAAATTAAAAAAATAAAAAAATAAAAAAATAAAAAAATAAAAAAATAAAAAAATAAAAAAATAAAAAAATAAAAAAATAAAAAAATAAAAAAATAAAAAAATAAAAAAATAAAAAAATAAAAAAATAAAAAAATAAAAAAATAAAAAAATAAAAAAATAAAAAAATAAAAAAATAAAAAAATAAAAAAATAAAAAAATAAAAAAATAAAAAAATAAAAAAATAAAAAAATAAAAAAATAAAAAAATAAAAAAATAAAAAAATAAAAAAATAAAAAAATAAAAAAATAAAAAAATAAAAAAATAAAAAAATAAAAAAATAAAAAAATAAAAAAATAAAAAAATAAAAAAATAAAAAAATAAAAAAATAAAAAAATAAAAAAATAAAAAAATAAAAAAATAAAAAAATAAAAAAATAAAAAAATAAAAAAATAAAAAAATAATTTTTATTCATTTCTATTGATTTCTTTATTTCATTTATTGAAGAGATATAAAAGCAATTTTTATGTGGAAATTGCCATATCTTCTCAAAAATAACACTACTTATGGAAATACTTATATTTATTTGTCTTTTTTAGTGTTTGAAGACAACCCAACAAAAAACAATCAGACCACTGTTGAGATATTGGTTGATTAAATATGTCAAAGCTCTCCAACACCTGTTGTTAATAAGAAAAGAAAGACCAGTAACTTATTCTTTCCAGGACCCACTGTTCAGGACTCTGAAGGTGAGTACCTCTCTTAAAATTTCCATAAAAAACCTTTTTAGTGTTCTGACATTTGTTATTTCTTATTCCTTAATTATTACT
This sequence comes from Austropuccinia psidii, assembly GCA_023105745.1. Taxonomy (NCBI): domain Eukaryota; kingdom Fungi; phylum Basidiomycota; class Pucciniomycetes; order Pucciniales; family Sphaerophragmiaceae; genus Austropuccinia; species Austropuccinia psidii. The sequence goes on along the minus strand of JALGQZ010000001.1, from coordinate 76,795,708 downwards.
ACTAGGAGAGGATCCCAATACTCCAGCCAATCTGATGGAGCTTGACTCAGAAGAAGAATTGATCCCTCAAAAGGGAAAAGAAAGGGAAAAATCCACACAAGGAAGTGCCATATCCCAAAGGCAAGTCCCAGAAATCCCCCTAATATCTGAGCCAGAGTTGAAGCTAAGTATGAGTAACTTCAACAGGTACAAATCACATTAAGAGGTCTTAGATAGACATATACATGAGCCATTACAAGCAGTACTAAATGGTGTATTAGTACAAGGATTGGGAAATGTTGCCACAAATCCACCAAGGAGTGATGAAATCCTGGAATATCCTGAAAGGTTCCTCAAAAAGGAGTAAATAGTGAGATACTCCAATGGATGGAATCCGCTATCATCCAAACCTTAAATCAAAAAATAAAGGAGTACCATGCCAAAATGAGGGAGGAAATCAAGGAAGAAGCCCCAGTAGCTTGTACCAGAAAGCCTCAAATCAGCCAACCTCCCCAGAAGGGAAGAAGAACAAGAAATATTATTGGAGGAAACCACATTCTCCAAGTTACAGGATTCCAATAATCCAAAAAGATGCCATGGCCAGAACCTTGATGGAATTCAAGGACAAAGAGGAACAAAGAATGAAACAACCCCATTTCCCAAAGGAACAGCTTTATCTCCTGATGTTGTGAATAATTTAACAGAAATTAAAAATAGTATTTTACCTCTAAAAGACATTAAAAAATTTTTATTATCTTTACAAGAAATAAATAATATCTCAGTATCTTTAACACAAATTTTTCTACAAAATAAAGGAGAAATAGACAACATTAAATTTATTGTTAAAAATAATAAACCAAAAGTCCCAATTGAAAATACTCATAAATTAATACAAGCACAGCAGAAATTGTAAAAATACATAAGAGATATCAAAGAAAAGACTTTTACAATCATTTATGATGTTATTATTGACAATCTGACAGAGAAACTAAACAAATTAAGCATTTGTGTTGAAACATTTGAAGAAAAGACTTCATCACATCAAAAATTACTTCTAGACCATGTAGAAAAGAGTGATGAAGCAAGAATTGATCTTAAATATGAAATTCAAAGTGAAATAAGACTTATCACTGAAAAAATGGATAAAATAAATGAGGCTAACTTAAATATTCCAAAGTTATTGACCCCACTTTCTCACATAAGAATTCCTGTTAATCCAAAAGAGAAAATGACAAATCCATTAATAACATACCTGAGTCATCAAGACAATAATCAAGTTTTGATGAAAGAAGCACCTCAATTAAATGAATTTCCAACATTCACAAGTGTAGGTTAATATAACCATATTTCATTTATTAAAACAATTTACATTTTGCAAGAGGATTATGCCATACCAGATTAATTAATCACTGCAAGATTAAATCCATTATTTGAAAAATCTGCAAAAAGATTGTCTTATGGTATAAGACAAAAAAATGGCAAAAATAACTGGTTTTGGTTGAAAAATGAAATAATCACCAAGTGGGCAAATGAATCCTGGAGGTAAAAAATAGAGAATGCATTTGAAAATTCCTTCTTTTTCAAAGATAAGGATAAAGGTTTTACTTTGTTCTTAAGACAAGTTGAAAGATTAAATGCACTGTACCCAGAGATGTCACAGAAAATGGTGCATATGAAGATACTCAAGAGATGTGGTGTAGAACTGGAACATTCCCTGAGAAGCAGGTACATAGAGCCATGTTCCACACCAGAGTACATTAATGCACTAAAAGACATAGTGACAAGAACCAAAATTGGATATCAAAAGTCCAAATAAACCATTTATTAATAAATATAAGCCAAGAGAACCTTTCAAGCCCAATACATCCAACACTAATGAGAAAATAAAATGCCATAAATGTGGTGGTATTAGACACTTAGCCAATAATTTCCTAAAAAGGCAAAAATCAATGAAATTGTGGAAACAGAAGACCACAATGATAAAGAAGATGAATCTGATTCTGAAAAATACATTGAAGAGTCAGAAACGTTTTAAAGTGATTAGATCAATATAATTAATGCACAAATTAATAATCTTGATTTGATATATGAAGTAATAGATGTAAATTCAAACTTATCACAAGTTGGAACATCTGATACAAGCCTCACAAAGATACAAGATTCTAAACTGCATATAATGAAACATGCAAAAGGAATGGGATATACAGCTGGAAAGTCAATTGTAAGTATTTTCATGGTTGAAAACCAAGAGACAAAAGTAAACCTGGACACAGGAGTATACTGCACCTGTGTTGGTAAGAGTTATTTTACAACAATTATACCAGATTGGGAAGAAAAACCTATAATAATACAGGGGGTTAAATTTAGTAGTGCAAGTGGAAGAATGAAGCCCCTTGTAATAATTGAATTGACACTAATTTTTACCCATTCTTCCCAATGAATAAGACTGAAGGTAGCATTTGAGGTAATGTAAAACTGTACTAATAACTATTTCATACTAGGAAATGGTTACTTGTTGATTTATAGTATAGATATCCCTAACCAGAAATACAGACATTTTACCATAGAAGACAATAAAGGACATAAATTTGGTTTTTTAAACAATAAAAAACAAATTACTGTTATAAAAAATGAAGAGACAAGCCCAAAAATACATTCATTCATAAGTGAACAACTTTTATAGGCAGAATTCACTCAAGAATTTACAGAAAAAATGAAGGAAATATTGATTGATCTCTTATTTAAATACAAAAGTGCCTTTGCAACTGACAAAGAATCACTAGGTTCTATCATTGGACATGAGTCAGATATTATTCTTAATGTGGAAAAGCCTTATCCACCCCGGTTAAGAAGACCAGCTTAACCAGCTAGCCCAAGAGCTAGAGAAGTGTTAGATTTACACATTGAGGAATTAATGGACCTTGGGGTATTAAGGAAAGTAGGGCATAATGAACAGGTAGAAGTCACTACACCTGTCATTATAGCTTGTAACAATGGAAAATCAAGGATGGTTGGGGACTTTAGAGCTTCAAATATCTATATTATCCCTGACAGATATCCACTACGTAAAATCCAGGAGACATTAACCTTACAGTCACAGGCCAAGTTCATTACAGCCATGGATTCTCTGAAGGGCTTTCACCAGAATATCTTACCATACAATTCCAGAAAATATGCAGGATAATAGTCCATTGTGGAATTTGTAAATACCTGAGGATTCCTTTTGGTATAAAGAATGCCCCTTCCCATTATCAAATAATTATTAACACCATATTCCCCAAAGAATTATCAGGAGTATGGTTAATAATCTATAATTATGATATCATAGCATGCTCAGAAACTTGGTAAAATCACTTAAAAAGACTGGAAAAAGTCTTACAAAAGATATTTCAATTAAATACCAAAATTTTCTTGAATAAATTTTATTTTTCGTAAAGTGAACTAAAAGTACTGGGACATTTTGTATCTGGATTAAGTTTGGGAATAGATAAAACCAAAGTACAAGCAGTACTACTTAAACCAATTCCCCAAAAGAGAAACATATGCAATCAATTCCAGGATTTGCTGGATATTTCAGACAGCATATAAAAGACTTTGCAAGAATTTCCAAATCCTTGTACAAGCTCTGTGACTAACAGACAGACTATAAAATGACTGAATAAAGATTTAAAGCATATGAGGAATTTGAGAAATACCTCACAAATTCCCCATTTTGTTTAATTCCAGATTGGAAACTACCTTTCAAAATGTAAATTGATCCTTGTGGAGAAGGACTAGGTGCTGCATTACACCAGACACAAATCATCATTGATAAACCCATTAAAGGACCAATTTGCTTCATTTCAAGACAGATTAAGCCAACAGAAGAAAGATATGGAGCAATCCAAATGGAATTCCTTTGCTTAGTGTGGGCTTTGGAGAAATTATACTACTATTTGGATGAAACAGTGTTTGATGTCATCACAGACTGTAATGCTGTAGAATCTTTATTAAACATGAAGACACCAAATAGAAATATGCTTAGATGGCAGATTTCTATCTAAGAATATACAGTAAATATGATTATAAGTCATAAATCTTGAAATATTCATAAAAGCTCAGATGGTCTTAGCAGATGGGCTTTAGCAAATATACCTCAAAACCCAGAATGGGTACCACAAGAAGAACATCATATAGAAGACATATGTGTTACAGATATTGTGTCACAATGCTGTCTGCCAGACCTCAGCAAAGGGAACTCTTGCCGAAAAGGCTATTAAACCGGTTGAAAGACCGATTAATACTGGCAAGCTGTAGATCACATTCCACCATGTGACATATTGCCACAGAACTCTTTAATCAAGTTAAAGAAAGCTAAAGTATGGATGAAAATTTCCATATCTTATTCAAAGTCTTAATGAATTATTTCAAAGATCCATCATAATCCTCAAAACTAGATGAAGTATGAAAAAAAGAACATGATGAAGGGAGATTCCACCTCCTTGATGGAATTCTTTATCATAGGAATAAATACACATGTGTTATGACCATGACAGATAGAACTCTGATAAAATCTATACTACATCAATGCCATGATAGTGTTGTATCTAGAAATCTCTCAGAAGATAGGACACTAGAGAGAGTGATAACCTTCTCTTGGTGCCAAATTGGAGAGAAAATGTTACATAGTACTGCCAAACCTGTTACAAATTTCAAAAAGAAAACAGAGCCACAGGAAAAAGGTTTGGAATTATGCTCCAAATCCAAGACCCAAAACCCCATGGGAAATAGCTCACATGAATTGGGTAACATCCTTACCCAGCAGGAGACAGGAGTTCTAATGCATGCCTAGTATTAGCTGACAGGTACAGTAAAACCTCAATTTTCTTATCATGTAATAAAGATGACACAGCAATAGTTATATGGAATATAGTCATTAGTAATACAGGCTTATTACAAAATATCATAAGTGATAGAGATCCAAAATTCATTTAAGAATTACAGACAAATCTCCATAATTTGTTTGGAACAAAGTTATCATTCTCAACAGCTTATCACCCTCAAACTGATGGTATAGCAGAAAGAATGATATAGACCTTAGAAGATATGATCAGGAGATTCTGTGCTTATGTCCTAGAACTCAAAGACTCTGATAGATTTACCAATGATTGGTGTACCTTGATACCAGCTCTTGAGCTGGCATATAAAACATAATTTCGTTCTTCAACTGGAAAAACACCAGCAATGTTAGAAAAAGGTTGAAATCCAACACTTTATTATGATACTCTCAAAAAGTACTTAGTGGATATACACCCAACAGCAATAAGTTTTAAGATAATGCTTGAAAAAGCAAGACATCATGCCAAGAGAGGTATGCAAGATTCCTTCAAATATGCATAAGAAAGATGGGACAAAATTCATAAGCCGCCTTAATTTAAAGTAGGATACTTTCTCCTAGTATCAACTCTAAGCTTTGATAACATTAAAGGACCAAAGAAATTTATAGATTCCTTTTCAGGACCCTTTATGGGAAGAGCACTACATGGCCCTAATGCTGTTCAACTAGAACTCACAGGTGAATTAATGAACAATCACCCAATCTTCCCTGTAATTCTGATAAAACCTTAAAGCTCAAGTGATAAAGAGTTATTTCCCCAAAAAAACAGCCACTTGGAATTCCCTCTCTAGAAGAAGGAGAAGAAAAGAAAATTTTAAAAGTCCTTAAGAAAGGAAGAAAAGAAACAAAAAAGAAAGGGAATACCTTGTAGGCTATAGAAACCCAACTCAAGAAGGTTAAGGGATACTTGAGAAAGATATAACTAATTCTGATAAACTATTAAGAAGGTTCAGACACAAAAGAAAACCTAAAAAATAGAAAATTTAAGCATTATTGAGCTTCAAGACTAATAAAAGTCCAATGAAGAGGTAGGAGAGTGCATGATGCCCCAATCAACTATATCAAATTGTGGTAAAGTACTTTTTGGTGGTAGGGAATGTGACCCTTTAAAATATCACCACATATACAAAAAGGTTACAAAACAACTTTACAGTATTTATTCTAATAATAAGATTTCAAATTATAACCTTGAAATAAATAGAAAGGAATAAATTCTTGATTACCTCTGAATCTAACAAATAATAAGTTTGAAATAAATTGCAAAATTATATTCACCATGGTAAAATACACATAACAATTTCATGTCATCTCTGTACAGATATTACTTACTGAGCAATTAGTGAGAATGCCATAAAAAGGCATAAATCCTTGGCTATATCAGAAGCCAATGGATAAAAATGTTTTTTAAATTGCACCATTTAATTTCCAATTAAATGTTACACATATGAAATTTTTATTTCATATCTGTAAAGTCAATACCTAAAGAAATAATCTGAATAATGCAATTTTATGATCAGTGCATATATTCATGGCTTTTAGCTCATATCTCTTGAAATATACATGATAAAAGGCTGAGAAAAAACCAGAGTTACTAGATAATTACTATAAAAATGAAGATATAAACTTCATTTGACAAGCTATAAACAAGGCTATAATCTGTAAGCGTTTATTGAACAAAATTGTTATAGCTGTTGACCACTTTGTTGTGAAAGTGGTCCAAACTTAAAAAAAAGTGGATATTCAGATATTGATAGTTTACAGGTGAATAATTATGTAATTTATATCATTATATTCAAGGTATAACCCCTTGAACTCATGGTTTTAAGTGTAAACTAGTAGATTTAAACATAAAACATGAGCTGCAACAAGAATCATCAAAAATAGTGTTTTGATTATTGAATTAAATGCTCTTTGAATCTTAATATTTAAATTCCAAGCTATCATAATTCATCCCCTGAATGGCTTTATCATGTATAACTCAAAAGTTATTAATAATCAAAGTTTAAGCTTAGAATTGATCATTTATGATCACTAACTGTAATCTTAATTTAAGTTTAACAGTAATATAAGTGATAGAGGTGGTTAATACTAGTTTATTATGATTAAAAATAATAAAATCCACAAATTTTAATCTTCTTCCAAGCCTATGATGTCAGAAAACTTAGAGTTACAGTGACAACTATCAAGAATGGTGCAATGATGAGATAATATGGCTTAATTATGATGTAATTATCACTGAACCTTAAACAACTGATCATTTCCGGTGGATATCATCAGTAAATCTCTACTAGAAGCCTCCTGTACTCTAAGAGGGAGGAATTTAGTATATTTAGAGCTCTCTTATCTCTATTTACCCCTCAGACACAGAAAAAACATTAAATTATTAAAATCAAAGGTAAAAGCTTTATCTTTTTGAAAGGTCCTTTAAGTAAAGATCATGGCCAGGCCCCCAAATTGAATTTTTTACTATGAAACAATAAGTAAATATTACCAATATTTTATATATTTTACTACAAATTTCTTTATTAAATTAAAGAATAATTACTATAATTATGTCATAAGATATTTATATTATTAAATAAATATAATAATATTAATTATATCAAGAAAATTGATATAATAAAAAAAAACTGGTATATACTAATTAATATATTGATTTCACTTTATTATTGTTAAAAAAAATAATAAAGGTGTAAAAAATTGTTATTTAATAATAAAAACAATTCATAAAAAGAATATATCCAATTTTAAAGTTATATATATATTAATAATTATTAAAAAATAATAATAAAGAGAAAATTACTATAAAAGATGAAAATAACCTACTTTTGACATTTTTAATAATAATTTTGAATTAATTTACACCTATAGATGTAAATAAAACTTATTTGAATTATATTTACAATTAAAAAATAGAAGAAATTACAAATATTGTTGTTTTACATGGAATTAGAGAGTTTAGAGAGAAGTTTAACAAAAAAAAATATACATTGGTTTAATCACTTCAAGATTTATTATAACAATGAAGATTTAAATTAAGTATTCAAATATATAATAGTCCTATATAAAAAGAATAAAGCTTTCACCTTTGGTTTTACTAATTCAATTTTTTGGTTGTGTCTTAGGGGGAAATAGAGGTAAAAGAGCTCTATATATAGTAAAATCCTCCCTCCTATAGTCCAGAAGTCTTCCGGTAGACGTTTACTGAGTATATTCACTAAAATTGATCAGTATTTTAAGTTTTAGTAATTATTAAATCATAATTAAGCCATCTTATCTCATTATTATGCCATTATTTAGAGTTATCACTGTAACTCTAATTTTTCTGACATCATAGGCTTGGAAGAAGACTAAAATTTGTGTATTTTATTAATTTTAATCATAATAAGCTAGAATTACCCCCTTTTGTCACTTTTATTCCTGTTGAGCTTAAATTAAGATTACAGTGAGTGATCATAAATGATCAATTTTTAGCTTAAGCTTTGATCATTAATAACTTTTTAGTTATACATGCTGCAGCCATGCAGGGAGTGAATTCTGATATCTTGGAATGTCACTTCTGAGCTTTAAAGAGAATTTCATTACATCATAAAAAATCTATTTTCAATGATTTTACTTTTAACTTATCTTTTCTGTTGAAATTTACGATTTTAAACTTCAAACCATGATTTCAAGGGGTTATACCTTTAATATAATGATAAATATCACATCATTATTCACATATGAGGTAGTAGAATCTGAATATCTAATTTTTCTTAAGTTTTGACCACTTTCACAACAAAGTGGTCAACAGCTATAACAACTTTGTTCAATAAACCCTTAAAAGTCATAACCTTGTTTATAGCTTGTCAAATAAAGCTATTATCTGTATTCCTACAGTAATTTTGTGGTAACTCTATTTTTGATTTAACTTTATATAATTTATATTTTAAGATATATGAGCTAAAAACCATGAATATATGCACTGATCATAAAAGTGCATATACTCAGGTTATCTCCTTAAGTATTGACTTTACAGATATGAAATAAAAATGTTATATGTGTAACCTTTTATGGGGAATCCAATGGGGAAATTTCATTCACATGTTGATTCATTTGTGTCTGATATAATCAAGGATTTATGCCTTTTTGTTGCATTTTTCACTTATTTCTCAGTAAGTATTATGTTTACAGATATGACACAAAATGTTATATGTGTATTTTACCATGGTTAATCTAATGGAGAAATTTCTTTCACATTCTTATTTATTAAATTCATAGATAATCAAGAAATAATTCCTTTTTATTTATTATAAGGTAATAATTTTAATTCTTATTATTAGAATAAATATTGGAAGGTTGTTTTGTGACCTTTTTGGATATGTGGTCATATCTCAAGGGCCTACATTTTTTATGTGTAATTAAGGTATAAATCCCATTTAAAGTTGAAATTTTATAGCTTTGAAATCTCCTATTGTTTACATGTTATGAAAAAAAATTAAATTATTTGATTATTTCATTGAATATTTGAATATGAAAAGTAAACTTATAGTTATTTGAAAATGAAACATTTTTTACCTCAATTTTTTTCATTTAAATTATTATTATGAAATCCTAAGAGGAAAACTAGTGAATAATTAAATTAATTACTCTCTTTTTTGATATATCATAAGCCTGTTTTCATTGGACAATAGGGTTAAAAGCACTTTTTAAAAATTACCCTAAATTTTTTAATAAAAAAACAAAATAATAATAAAGCAATTTAAAATAAGAAAAGTAACTAATTGCATTTGAATTGAATTAATAAGTCCTTATTTTCCCTTTATTAATACCCTATAGATAGATAGGTAGGTAGATAGATAGATTTATATATTTTAACTTGAATCTGACTAAATTCAATTTCTTTAATTTTATAATATTTTTAATTAAAAGAATTGAACTTAAAACTCCAATAATTTTAAAACACAAAACTATTTCTTGAAAGGAATTTTCTTCTTTATATATATATCCTTTTTTTGAGGATTTTAAAAATAAAAATATTAAAATAGAATTCCTTTACTATTTTTTGATATATATATATAGGCTTTATAGTAAATATACATAAGGTTTTAATAAAAACATGTATATTCTCATGTTTTTTGAACAAATTATGATCAAAACACATAAGATACCCCTTTTTTTTATATTGGTTTTTTACTTGATAATTAATTGCAAAAAATTATTTTTTTCAATTGAAAAGGTTAAGTAAAAATGGTTAATTTTCTTTTTAAATTTAATTAACAAATCTCAAGATTATGAAATTTATTAGATTTTTTTTTTGTTTCAAAAAAAAAAGGAAAAGAATAATCTGAAAAATCTTACAAAAAAATATTCATAATATCATAATTTTAAAATATTCTTTTTCAAATAAATAATTTCAATATTTCAAAAGTTGTGTTCTTGATCAAAAAAAAAAAAAGCTTTATTGTAAAATGATCTTTTAATCGATAAATTATTAATATGTTAAAAGCCAAACAATTCCTTTTTTTGAAGTAAAAGATGATTAAAAATTCAATTTAGGTGGGCATTCAAAATTTAATTTAGGCAGGAATTCAATAATGCATTTTTAACAAAAAAAACTCAGTGAGTATCTTTCTATAACCTGTATTATTAAAAAAATAACAATTATTTTATAATACAATTTTTATTCTATTGAAGAAATTTAAAGAGTTTTATTAAAAAAATTAACACACTTTTATTGAAACAATAACAAGAATGTTATTTTATTAATAACTAGAGTTTTGTTTTTATTAATAAAAATAACTTATGGTATAAATAAATATAATCTTATTGTTTTAAGAATAAAAATTCTTTATTTTTACTAAGAATTTTCTTTATAATTAAAACAAAAAAATGTAATCATTTTTTGGTTTTTTTTTTTTTTTTTTTGTAATGGAAAAATTGAAATTTTATTATGAAAGAATTTTTTTTTTTCAAATTTTTGAATTCTTTTTTGATAAGTTTAATAAAATCATTTCCATATTCATAATAAGAATTTTTTGTTTGTTTGTTTATATGAAAATAAAAAAAATAATTTTGATCATTATTATTTATTAATAAAAATTTACATAATGATTATGATATCATTTTTTTAATAGCTTTCAAATTTATGTCAAAACTCTTATATAAAGTGTATTGGGTAATTATTTAGTCTTTATTACTATAATCTTACTTTTTTTTCATCAAATTATGATTAAAACATGAAATATTATTTTATTAAAAATGTAAGAACTTAGAAATTTTATCTTTACAAATTTACTTACTTGATTTTTTTATCAATACCATATATATATATATATATATATATATATATATATAGTGGATTGGTAGGAGCACATAAGGTTTTGGTAAGTTCATGTAACCTCTAATGTGAATTTACCCAAAATCCTCAAATTCACATAAGAGGGAGGGGTATTAGAGTTAAAAAAAATCGTCTCCACTCATTTTGCATTACTTAATCTCTCTTTTTTTTTACTGGTTTTTAATTCTTTGAGCCCCCTCTCAGGTACAATAATTTTTCTACAAATTTTTTTCTTTTTTTACCAAATAAGATGATAAATTTTTTTTCTCTTACCTTTTAAATTAATTAAACCACTAAAAAAAATATTATAAAAATTTAACCCACTTATTAATAAAATAAACAATTAACTTTTAGAAAAATCTTTAAATTTATTCTTGTGCTTCCAAAAAAAAACCCTCTTTTTGAGCCCAAATATGGCTTTGCGGAATACTATGGAAATTTAAATTGAGTGTTTGTTTTTTGAAATGGGAATGTAATTCAACTTATTGTTTAGCTAATAAACATAGTGATTATTTATAATCAAAATAATAAATTTGGGATTAATAGAAAAAGGATAGAGTGGGGATAATGAAATGTACTAAAATTATGGTAAGATCATTTGAAGTCCAGCTTCAAAATGGTGAATGACTTTTTGGAGGGAAATAAAGATTAGATCAGTACAATATTATATTTTCCCTATATTTTTTCTTCCCAGGCAAACGTTTGAGGCCTAGAATTAGCTTTCAAATTGATATTGATTAGTGTAATAGGAAAAGGTATGGAAGTAATGAGTTCCCAAGGTAAAAAAATGTTTCTAGCCATCCAAACAAAGAAATATTGGGTAATTGTCATTTTTGGGGATAAAGATGGGGGTAAAAATTAATAGATTATAAAGAAGAATAAAATAAAAAAGGTCTTTTATTATTTTTTACTATGGGATCCCCAATTTTAAGAATTAAAATTCACTTCTTATAAGGGGAAGAACCTATTTCATCATACCATTCCAATCTTTCCATTTACTTTTCAATTAAATTAAATAAATTATTCATGTCTTCATTAAGGTTTCAATATTCTTGTATTTTTTTTAACAGATCCCCTCTAACATCTTTCCATTGGTCTTTTGTGTTTTAAATACAATAGACAACACTTCTCTAGCCACAATAACCATCACCTTGAACATTTAGAGGCTAGAAACTGTATTTTTAATAAGGATTTTAGAAGTTCTTTCAATACAGAAACCTAAAAAAATTTATAATTTTTACTTGGAAATATTAAAATTTAAATAAAAACATTAAAATCAAACTAAAATAAATCTTAAAGAATTCATTACTAATGTTTTAAGTTCTTTTTTAATTCTCATAACTAAAATCAAAAAAAACTATATTCATATTAAGATCTTTTTCTGGAGTATGTTTTATTCTTACCAATTTCAGGTTTGAGACAATCATTTAGTATATTCTGAGGCTATCTTTATTATAATATTATTCATTTAATTTTTTCCTTTCTAGAAATAAATGTAAGGAATCTAATTATTAATTACTTGAAGAGGAAATATCAGAAGATTCAATGGAAGACAAATTTTCATATTCTTCAGGCTTTTATACTTGGGATTATGCTCTAAATGTTGTCTGGATACTTTTTCAAGAGTGTTTTCTTTCGCTTCTTTTTACTTGTTTCTCAACCTATTCAAGTTTGGATGGGTCCCTCTTAGTTTGATTGGTGGATTCAGGTTGTCTTCATTTAATCTTAGTACACTGAAAACCCTCTTCATATGAATCTTTTGAGGAATCAGTCCAATATTTAAAATTAATCTGACCTTTTAAAACATCTTTGAAATCTTGAATTATAGAAATTATTTAAACCATGGTTATTCTTAATAAATCTTCTTCAATTTTTTTAAAAGATATTCTTTTCTTTCTCTTTTTTATCATCTTCAATTCTTCTATCATGACATTGATATCCTTCCTACATAGTTGAATAAACTTATTAAAAAATGAAATTATAAATCATAAAATTAAATTCTCTTACTGGTAGTTCAAAATTCCAGTTTTGAATGTAAATATTCTATTTAAAACCTTTTTCCTTTTTTAAGAATCTAATTTAGTCAAATTTTTATTAGGGAAACCTTTATATTTTAAATTCATTTCCGTGAATTTTCCTTTTTTTTTTTATAAATATTGTTCTTTTGATTATCCAGTGCAATTATAATGAAATGATGTGCAATTATTCAATTAAGACCAAAAAGATGTGAGGTGAGTCCTCTTAATGTGAAAAATAATTTAATTTAATATTCCGTTGATTATTTTAATTAATTAATTCTTGGAGGCCATTTAAAGTGATTGAATTACCTCAAGTAGGGTTCCAGTGTATTATTTGAATCCATATTTATTTTGATCATTGAATTAGCCCCTTAAACTCTTAAGGTTTTAAGAATACCAAGATGTTTATAATTTTTGGTTCAAACTGGGGTAAATTTCTTTTTAAAAGGAATTAATTTTTTGAATAAATGGTAAAATGATTCTTTATTCTTGATAGATTTTTTGTTCTTTTCCAATTGGACTTAAATTTATTTTTATCATTAGAATTAATGAACTTAGAAAACCATAAAATTAAAATGAAATAAATCAGTTTTGTGATAGCTAAAAAATTTATGAAGTGGTAATTGAATAAGAGGACTTTTTACTTCATTACAAAGATTCATGAGCTTATCAAATCAATTTCCAAAGCCAAATTTCTTGATAAAATGATTAAAAACATTCTTATTGATGTGTCAAATTCATATATGTAGTTTTGATTGTGGAAAAAGAATCTTCAGGCTGTTCATTAAGGCAAACTCTCTATTAATAGCTATCATTGGAGGAGAATTAATGTTTAATTTTTGAGGAATATTTTTTCTATGTGTTCAAGTCTTAGCTATAGGCCTCCTGGTTTTCTTTAGTAAGCAGGAAAAATGCAGCAAAGAAGGTTTTGTTGGTAGACGTGAACCCAAAAATGTGGAAAAAAGGCATTCTGTAGTTGTTTGTTTTATAATTCCAATCCATGTGTAGGAAATGAGGAAATCCTTCAAGAATCTTTCTTGCCATTCAATGAGTGAAGAATAAGTTTTGGATATGTACATTGGGATCTTGACCAGCTTCCCACACATATTTTTCTTTGTCCAAGTTATCAATAAGGGCCTCAATTGTCCCTTTTCCGTAAAGGTTTTCTTTGGTGAATTTTTTTGCTTTGGTTTTAAATCTATTGAATAGTTACTCCCCTTTCTGGATCTCTTTTAGTGCATAGATTAGCCTTAATTTTTCTTGAAAAAAAGATGTTCTAAAGAAAGCTCTATTATTTGGGGATTTTTTGAAGATAAAAAACCTCTTGGAGGAGGTTTGAGCCATCATATTTTGGGTGGGCTCATGATTATGCTCAGGGCTCTTCCCTTTCATATGCCAAGGACTTTTTTCGGAAGACTTTCTGGCATATATTATAAAAGGGGAATCCACATTCTTGGAATATAACATTCAAGCAGGAGTGCCCTTTGTTGATAAAGCCCCTAATTTTTACAAAATATTTCAGCCATATTTAAAGTCAAATTGGACCTATAAGTTATTTTAGAATACCCTTCTGCCCTTGAAACATTGTGTAAATGTTCCCGGAGGCTCTCAAGTGACTGAAATTATCCTCTTGGAGGTGTATTAAGAATTATTATAGAAAAAGATGATTAATTAGTAACAGGAAAAAAGCCGGATTAAACAAAAGAAAATATGTATGATTTGAGGGTTCAAGAATGAGTTTTTTGGAACAGAAATGAGAGAAAATAGGGAAAAATCAAAACAAAATGGATTTAAAATGCAAAGAAATGGGTAAAATTTGATAAGAAACGATTGTAATGGAAGCTTTAAGAGCTAAAAACAATGAAGATTATTTCATGAGATAGAAATGAGGTACAGATGAGTAAGTTTTTACTTTTATTTTTTTTTTGAATTTTTTGTGAAATTTGTGAGATTCTCAAGGCTCTATGGCCCTATTTTCAATTGAAGATGGGGCTGGGGGCTTTCCTTCCATGAATTAAATACTGAATTATCTTACTTTCACAAAAAAAAGAAAGAGAAAAAAATAATACTTCGAAAAATACCAGAAAACACACCAAAAAATTGTTATAGACATGCTATCCTTAGAATCTCTTTAGATGCATTGTATGTATTTCCCAAGGGGGGAGGGTTGGTCAAAAAAAACCCTTAAACAAAGCAAACAAACTTTTTGATATTGATTTTTCTAAGTATTTTTATCCTATCAGCTTCTTAGTACTAAAAATTATTATCTTAATATCAAGCTAATTGATATCAATGTAGATTTCTTTTTTCAAGTCATAAAAAATTCATTGGACTATACTATGAAATATAAATTTTATTTTGATAATGATATCATGAATTTTCTTTTCATTTAAAATATTAAAATAATTAATTTTATTAAATATGTTTTTTTAATTCATCTTAAAATTTATAATTTATCAATATAAATTAATTATTTTTTGTTTTTGAATTAATTTAAGAAAATTTTCTCTTTGAAATTAATTTTATTTTAAAAATTCATTATAAAAGAAATGAAACCTTTTTACCAAAAAATAAAAATGAAAATAAAAATTAAAAATTAATAAAGAGTTCTTAATTCTAAACTACTTCTTAACTAGGAGAATAAATTATCATACTCAGCCATAATAGTTTAGTTTTATAAATAGCCCCTTTTGATAAAGTAAAAAAAAATCTTAAAAATAACAATGAAGAGGATCTTTGTTTTATAATATAACTGTATAACATTGAATATATCAAGAGAGATTTTTAAAGTAAACTCAAGATTTTTCTTATCAAAAAGGGAAAAATTAATCAAATAAATATTTGTTTTTCCTCATCAACATGTCATACCTTGGGAGCTGTGAATATGAAAGCTCAAACCTCATATGAAACCTCATTGAGGCAATAGATATTAATATATATTCTATAAAAGTTTTACTAATATAATATCTCATAGCTAACCAATCAAAATTTCAAAGAAAATACAGTGACACTGGGCAAAGGGCATGCACAGGGCCCCAGTGAGTGCCTAGCAACTTTCCAACATGCAATTAGCAATGCCCCAATCTAATTTGTATATAATAAAAAAATCATCACTTTAATGATTAACCTCTCAAAAACACCCAGTTTCAATATTTTTAAGTCATAAAATTTTTCTAACCTTTTTGATTTAGGGGTCATGGGTTATATAGCATTGAACAAATATATGGATTTGAGTTTATTTTAAGCAGCCCACCAAATTGGTGGACTGGCTTCTTCATGTGGTTAGGCTGGTGTTGGGTTTTGAGTTGAATATTTTGACAATTTTTTTAAAAATCATTGCTTTTCAATAAATAAAAAATCAGAAGGATTTCGAATTTCTTACTTGGCAAAAAGCTTTTTTTTGAGGCTTGTTTCTTTTTTGAAAAACTTGGGTTATGATTGATTGAACACCTAGTCTTGTTACCTTGTTCATAGAGTTGAAAAGAAGGCTTGGTTTTGATGTTGACACCCCTTGCCTGTGAAATCATGTTATTGCCTACATCCGCCCAATAAGATTCATTGAGTGACAGGTACTGTTGGGCGAAATTTAGTAAATCAAGGAAAGATTGTTAAGGTCCAAAGGCTGATCGCTTTCGAGGGCAGCGCGTTGCGTTGAATACTGAACAGGCAGGAGTAGTTTCACTAGCTTTAGATCGGTTTATGTGAGTGAGAGGTCGTTTGGACACCAATAGTACAAGAAGCAAGCAATTTATTTAAAATTCTGATTTGATATTTTGCAAAAGTTGTCGCTCCCATTCCTTTAATCCATCGACTTCGCTAGGGGATTCCTCCCTACCCTCCTCTTGATTTTTGATGGCTTTCTCGAATACTTGCCATTCTATACATGGTTGTTTACCGATATAAGGCTCGACACCCTCATTTGGATTCAACGCAAAATCACCTTGTCTTGTTCGAATTAAAGATACGACCGTGGCCGCAGATGAGACGGCTTTTCCTATGTCACTAGTAGAAAATAAAGTCAACCGATTGTTTGAGCAAACCAAAAGGTTAAGGCAAAGCATGCGAACTGTACTATTGTCCTAACATAAGTACCGGAAGACACGGTCATTTCTATAGTAAATGCCGGTGAAAGCCCATTGTCATCCATAGAGACTTGAATATCTTGGGGTTGCTTTGTTGTAGGAAGGTCATGTGAGAGAGCCTCTAAGTTGTGATCAGTTGGGGTGATTTTAATTTTTTTGGAATTTACTTCTTCCTCTGAATCTTCCGCAGGACGTTTGGTAGCAGAGGTTGTGTCTGTGGCAGGAGAAATGGGAGCTTTGTTACTGTTAATCAGTTTGCTTGTCTTTTCCAATATTTCTATCTCTTGGTCGGTGCACATCTCAGAGGGCCATTTGTAAGAATGAGCTTGAGGTTGTGTGCCACCCTCTTGCCAATCAGTCATTTTAATATCCAAGATTTCGCAATCCCTGGCTTCGATCGGACGTGGCAAGGGTATATTCTCGCGAGCATATTCATATAATGGCTTGCCGTCCATCTTGAGAGCGGAATAACTGTTAGAGAGATGACGTTAATTATGATTATTTTATTTGAAAAAGAGCCAGAGTCAAAGAATTGACGTACATGGGAGGAATTTGACGATTTTTACCTTTGATTGATTGACAACTTTTTTGAATTTGATGATCGGTAACGTGTCTCCAATTAGCCAACCTGACGACTTTTCCTTGAGAATCGTATGAATCGGTCTGACATCCCAATAATCCGACAGTTTTATATGTCTTTGTGCAATGTAAAAATTGTGAAAGTTTTTTAGTAGCTGAATTTAAACCGATGACTAGCACGCCACTAGCTAGGGGATCTAAAGTACCACCTTGGCCGATTTTCAAAATTTGATGCTGTTTTTTCCTTTTGAAATTTCGATTTTTGATGATATTTTTGAATTCATTAGTATCTTTAACAAAGAGTTTTGAAGTTAAGAACAAAGATTTAAGTGACTCGAGAAGCGACATTGAAATGACCCCACTAGGTTTGTT
Source organism: Austropuccinia psidii (assembly GCA_023105745.1). Classification (NCBI taxonomy): domain Eukaryota; kingdom Fungi; phylum Basidiomycota; class Pucciniomycetes; order Pucciniales; family Sphaerophragmiaceae; genus Austropuccinia; species Austropuccinia psidii. The sequence continues at coordinate 76,777,483 of JALGQZ010000001.1, read as the reverse complement.
GATGGCAAACAGTCCAGACAATGGTACTTTATAGTCTAAGCGAGCCGCAATCTGTGAGCTGGGCGTATGGCCGAAAGAGGTGATATCGGACATGATGCGATTAAATGTTCCAAAGCGATGGACCAAGAAGTTGCGATTCAATTGATGATGAGTGTTTCTTGCGATGGAAGCCAGTGAAGGAATCATTCGTTTGAGCAAGAAATTTGACTGCTTTTAGACTCTATCGAAGTTTTTATTAAGATTTCTGTACATTTTGCATATCCCAAGTTAAATGGAATACGCTAAAAGAAGTAATCAATCAGGCAGAGTAGAGAAAATTGTTATCAAAGATTGAGATGAGAAAAGCCCTCAATCAAGCCCAAATTGTCAAAAAAGCATCTTAAATAAGTGCAATTATATGATAAGTGCTTCAATCTAGAATTATTGAGATTGAAGTAGAGAAAACCTTGATAAGATTAGAATCAATGTGATTTTTAGGATGGATTGATTGAAATTTTTGATGAGGATAAAGCAAATTGAAAAATTAATGAAAGTCACAATCTTGGAACAAATTACTACTGCTTTCTACTTTAGTTAATTTAAGATCAAAAAATCTTAAATGTCTAAGTTAAAATGATGAGATAAATTTTCATTTTATGATTTAATCAATGACAAAGAAATTATTAATGAAGGATTTAGTGAGATAAAATGGCAAAGAAATATATAAATTTTTCAAAAAAATCTTAATCAATCAAGCTTCAGGAAATTTGCTGATCAATTATTAATTTGCCTTCAAGTTCTTGCTTCCAATCCTACTCTACAAATTAACTTGATAAACTTAATAATTTATCATAGTTATCTTTGAACCTGTAGCAGCTTCAATTTCCTGGTTTTGCTATTAGGGGGCTGGTTGTAATAGATCAGATCACTGTCTATTTTTGGCTATTTGCCTTGTCAAATTTTTGCTTTTATTTGAAATTTCTGTTCTTTTCACTAAAAAATATTAATTGAATTTATCATAGTTTTTTTTCTTTTTTGGGAGAAAGGTGAGAAATTTGAGTCAAGTATGAGAAATCAAAAAGAAGGCAAGTCACATTTTTTGTTTTCTTCCCCCAAATTTTTTGGTCACAATTAAGAAGGGAGAAACATTTTATCCTCTGAACCAATCATTTACTCATTCAAAAAATAATTCAAGAGTATTTTTTGATCCCTTGCAATCAATTTTTTTTATCTTTATCTTAATTTTTTTTTATTTATTCTTTCCCTAGTTTGCCTCCTTTTGTATGAAAATTTATTCATAGTTTGTTATTATGTATTTTGGTTCATATTCCAAACTGAATAACTAAAAAGATAAAATTAATCATCATTTCACCTTTCAATCTATATAGATTCATCAAAAATAATATCCCATGTGTAATTATCTAAATTGAGAGTTCAAAATACTCTTTCCTCTTACAAAAAAAAACATTAAAGATTTGCGATGAGCTGAAAATATCATAGTTTTATAAATAAAAACTCCACATAAAGATTATTCACTTCTTTGTTTAGATATAGCCCTATAAAAACAAAAACAAATACCAAATTTCACCATTATTCACATTGGTTACTTTTATGAATGATGAGATTAATTCATTAATTTCTATTTTCATGAAGCTGATAATATTTTTCCTTATTTCGTTTTCTTTTAGATTCTGAATCATCATTATTAATAGAACAAAAATAATTTTCATTGTATCAATGAGGTTAAAGTCAATTTTAAATGATGAAAATACAAATTTAGATTATTTAATTAAGATTTTTATTTGAATCCAACTTTAATATTTGAAATTTATAATTTAAATATTTCAAATTTGATATTTTTTTTGCATAAGCTCTTTCTATCTAAATTTATCTCTATACTAAAAAAAAAAGCAAATTTTTTCATCAATTAACTTAAGTTTTATTAATTTTTAATTTAAACTTTTATTAATTATATAAAAATGAGTTTCTTATTATTTTGTGTATGTTTTTTTTTGAAAAAAAAAAATACATATTCAAAATTGAGAATTTTTTAATCAATTTTATAATTCCCATTTATTTATTAGTTCTTCTTTGATTTTTAATAGAAGAAATTTTCCAAAATTAATGAAAATAAAATTAAGTTTTTTTTGATTTATCATTTTTTAAAAAGAAAAAAAAATCTTGAACATATTTTGAATTAATTTATATCCTTATTAATCTTCTATTCCACTACATAAATATATATATATATATGAGAAGATTGAGAAGATAATAAGACTTTGGTTTGAGATAAAAATATTATGGCTAACCTTCCATCTTACTGCCATAGGTGAGATTTCAATAACCTGAATCTAATTATGGAATAGTAAAAAAGTGGCTTTAAGGTTTTAAAATAGATTATTTTATTCATGATTAATTAGATCTATTTTTTTAAAAAAAATTGTGAGTTTTTTTTTATAAATTTATATTTTATTCAATTTTGGTTTTGATGAATAAATTTGTTTTTTTTTTGTGAATTTTATCAATTTTAAAAATAATTTTAATTAATGAATCAATTAATTATCAATAAATATTTAAATTAAAAATAAATCTTAAATTTAATATATAACCTTAAAGGTCAAAGAGAGAGAGAGAGAAGTGTTTTTTTTTTTTGATTGTGGGATTACACATATATATGTATATATATATTTAAGGGGTAAATAAGATTTTATTGAAATTTCAATTCATTGTGAAATATAATAATCAAGTTTTTTAAGATATGTTATCTACCTATATTAATATAAGATAAAAATATTTGTTTGAAATCTTAAAAATTAATATTTAGAAAGGATGATTTTTCTTTTTAAATTTAAAAAATGAAATTTCTTTGTCTTTGAGGTCTCCATTATACCTATAAAATATTCAAATAACTGAATTAATAATATTAAATTATTAATAAATGATTAATTATCTGTTTTTAATTATTTTATAATTCAAAAACAAGAAAAAAACCTTTTTTTTGCTTCTAAATTCAAAACCAAATTATTATTATCTTTTTTTTTAATTATTTTTTTTCATATATATTTTAGAAATTAGAAATCTAACTTCTTTTTTTTTTAAAAAAAAAGAATTGAGCTCAAATTTTTTCCTCAGAAATATTTTTTTTTTAAAAATACCTAAAATTTATTTTTTTTTGAAAGAAGTACATCCAAAAAGATCCAATTAATATTTTTCTCCTAATTTCAAATATCATATAGGCTAATAATTACCAAGTAATATAAATATATATATATATATATAGTGTATTTGTCCATTACAATCAATATTACCCTTTTCATCCTCAAATGTCCTTTAATAAAACAGTTCCCTGTTTTTTTATCAATTTTATTTTAGTTTATATAAAATGTGAATTTGATTTTTATTTCAAACCTAGAAAACTTCATTTATGAAATCTTTTAAGGTTTTATAAAAATTTCTTTCTTTTTTGGGGTCAAATTTTTAATTTGAAACCCATTTTTTAATTTATTTTTATTTTAATTCTTAAAAAAAATTTATTAATTTAAAAAATAGAAAAATGAATTTTTTTTTTCTCTTTTTTTGGTTTAATTTTAGTTAAAGAAATTTAAATTTGATTTTTTTTTGAATTATTTTTTGAAATTATCATTTTAATTGCGCCCTTTTTTTTGTGATTTTAAATTCTCATTTGATTTAATACAGAAATCCTATTAATAAAAATATGAGTATTTTTTTACCAACTGAAATACCAATGTTGGAAATATCTTCAAAACCAATTTGAATACTAATAATATAAAGTGGCTACACCTGACATCAGGTGTTTCATTTGGAATTTGACATGGGATATGAATTGGATACAAGTGGGAGCTAGGACAGAAATTGTATTTCAGAATGGAAGTTTTGGAAGAATTGAAAGCCACACATGCAAGCCACAAAAACACAATTGAGTGTCCTGAATATTATTTTTTTTGGACAGGTTGATCAAAGCTCAGTGGATCAAAAACACATTTTAAGCAATTAATTTTATTCCCTATTTATTTTAATTCCTTTATTTGATGATATCATGTCATTAACAAAAAACACCAACCTTTATGGTCTTTATCATAGAAATTTACATAAATATTAAAGCATCACAACCTCAGTTACAGAAAACCATAGCTAAAGAATATTAACACTCGAAAACCAGTATATTGAGATCATTAATTGATGAGAAAAAGTCTCAATTACTTGAATATTTTCTGAAAACACAGATATGATGAAAGAGAAAACCTAAAATAAAAGTTCTGTGTCTTATCAAATTCTGTATTGAGTGGAACATAATACACCTATTTCCCTTCTCTTCTTATACTAAGACTACTTGTTTCAAATTTGGAAAAGAACCTCAATTTTAATTAAACAAATCATATTTGAAGGAGGGGTTTGAAGAATAAAGTACACATTAAGGATATATTTCCATTATTTTGGACTTAACAACTCTGTAGAATGATTTTTTTCACTTATAACCGGAGTATGTAATAGTTTTAAGAAGAATATATTTTCCTTATTTTATTTTTGGGAAATATTTTTATGAGCTCATCCCAAGGTGTAAATGGAGGATAATTTTTTTCTTTCAGGAAAGATCAATGGAATGAAAAAATCATACTTAATTTAATTTTCCTCTAAAAGACAGATTTTTTATATTTATGTATAATACAATGGTTTTTTTTCATAACAATTCATCCATCAATTAGTATATATTTGTTGAAAGATTGATTTTTTAGAAATAATAATCTTGTTTCATCTCATTTTAACAGCTCTAAAAGTCAAATTTAATCCTTTATAAATTGTTTAATTCTTGAGATATCATCTTGAGAAATTCAGGGGAGATGCTATATCAAGAGATATGATATAGCTACAGCCCCTAATACTTCTATACTTCATATGAATCTAATTCAATTCAATGTCCTATATTGAAGTGAGTTTTAACTTAATTTATTTATATTTTTAAGCTTAGTATTAATCATTCTTCATTTTGAAATTTTCCATCAAACTCATCTTCTATTTTGCTTCTCTTTGAAGTATATTTTTTATGATTCATATTAATTCCTTTTCCTTTTTTTCTTATGAACGCTTAATATATTCTGTAATAATTGGAATTTATGGAGAGTTCTCCATTTTTTAATAAATAAAGATTTTTGTTTTTATTCAATGGTTTTCTGGAATTAATTATTTTGGAGTAATTCTTCAATTCCTCCAATTGACAACAGTTAAAAAACTGAAATCAATAAAAAAAATTGAGAAATAAAATTTCTGAAGTTGTCTGAGTTAAATTTTTATTAAATTTGTGAAGGGAAACTCTGCAAAGTCTTCAAAAAAAATCATTTTAAATAAGGTATGAATCTTGGATAGAAATTGGAAATAGCTGAGAAATACTTATTTTTGAATAAGTAGAAAAAATGATCTAATTTTCAAAATAACTAATCTCCATGTTAATTTAAAATTAAATGATTGTAAGAAGTATTTTATCTTATCAAATATATTTCCTGAGTGTTATTCATCAAAAATATTAGAGCTCTATGAAAATTAATTTATGATGACAAATCTATTAAACCTGAAAATAATGGTAAATCTTTACCCAACAGTAATTTCTAAAGTGAACTAAATAGAATTATGTATTAATATCTTTTTAAAATTTTAAAAAAAACTACAAAAAGGGTTCATTGTTTTGTTTTATTTTATTTATGTTGATTAATAGCCAATAAGGTTCATTAAATTTCTATTTTTAAAGTGAGGGATCACAGAAATAAACGTAAGATTTTCTAGAAGTAATATTGAAGTGATGCAAATATTAATTCAGAGCCATATCCAGACAGGTTAAGAACATAGTCAAAATTAAATCTCAAATTCATCTATTCAATTTTTGAGTATTTCACAAGTTATTTACTCAGATTTTTAATAGTTTTTTATGGTACTTTGTTAAAATTTTCCTATAAGAAATATCAAAACTCACAATTAAAATGAATTTCATACATCCAATTCATCATCCATTTAATCTATTTATCATCAGCTTGTGTCAAAGTAAATACAATCAAAATTTGCAAAGTTTATCTTTCAAAATAATAAAATTGGCTTGAAGCTTTGAAGAATTATCATAAAGCTTTCAATTTGAGGCTTGACTTGATTTAAACGGAATTAAATTGAGATAAATTTTATGGAAGACTATTTGTATTGATACTGAGACAGTTATATTCAGATATCTCTGAGATATGCAATTATTTGGTCCTCATCTCTTAAGATCCAACATGATATTGAAACTTCAAAGTAATATGGTAATTGGGGTATTTAATTTCTCAATTTCCTATCATTTTTTACCCCATTTCTTTGTTATAATTTGAAAATTTCCTCTCTTTCTTGTTCATAGTAAAAGTTGAAAGCATCAAAGCATAAAAAAAATAATCAAAACACTTTTTTCTTGAAAATTTGAGATCATAGAATAATTTGACCTTAAAAAATGAATGATAAAAACAAACCATAGAAAATTATCTTTATCTTTATATAACTTAAATTGAAATTATTTTTGAATTTTTTTTCTAATTAAATAACTAGACAAACTCTTCTTTTTCTAATGTAAATATTTTTTTTATTTATGTTAGTTCACTTTTTTTAATTTGATTGTCAATTTTTCATGAAGCTTATTTTATTTTATGATGTCATTGTTCTTTGTTTTTTGGTATTTTTTTTGGTGTTGTCTGAGTTCTGTGTAGTATTTACAAATTTACAAATTTTTAAATTTTTATATATTTTTGTCTTATACTTTTATACTGAGGATTACAGTAGCAGTCCTGTAACACCTGCTACTGTAATTCCTCCTGAATTGAAAATGATTAACATTTTCACAATTTTTCTCCCTTTGATATTTAATTTTTAATACTAATCAGAATTTTAAATCCTTTTTCAGTTTCAGGATTCACCTTCAAGACCCCACTACTTATAATTTTAATAAAAAAAAAAATTCAAAAGAGCCAAAATAAGAAATTTTTTTCTATTTAAAAAAAGAGATATTTAAGATTTTCTCATAGGAAAAATTTATGAGATTCAGTAAAGATAAAATAATCTAGAAACTGAAGTTAAAAGCATAATAACAATTATATTGAGAAGATCCTGAAATATGAATGAGATATTTTGTATTGTTTTTTGTATTGTTTGTACTTTTCTTTTCTTTATGAATAATTCCATTCATGAAATTTTTTTGAAGTATTCCTTTTAATTATTTTGAATTTCTAGAAAAATTATCATATAAAAAAAGGGAAATTATTTTTCTCCTTAAGATGAGAATTTCATTGAGGGGAGCATTTTTTTTAAGACACATTTTGAAGAAAACATATAAATTCATATCACTATATGTCAAAAATAGGGAGGTATTTAAGGAAAATAAGGGCTTAATTGATTTTTTGAAACTGAATATTACCTATAAAGGCCTTCAAAAGATAAATAAAATTATTTAAATTAATAATATATATGTAGGGTAGAATGATTATAACATGCAATCTCTACATTAAAATGAAAATAGAATGAAAATCCTGTTATATAAATAAAAATCTCTAGAGATATCTCATATGACGAAGTATATGTGTACTGTATAGAATCAAAAAAATAATAATATTGAAAATTCCTTGATATCCCAGTGTCTTGGAAGAACCTGGAATATAAATGAACATTGGAATCCTAGTTAAAACCCAATTCAGAGGAGAGATAAAAGCTCATTCCATTCTGTGTCCAAGCTAGTTTTCAAGTGCAAAACCTGCTGTCATGTGCAGCCAATTTGCTCATGGTGATAGCTGTAAAACCATGAATAAATAGCAAATTATTTCATCTATATTAATGATTAATTTTCCCAAGTGATTATTCAATAATATTGGTATAATTTATCGAGATTTTTTAAGAATATTTATAGTTCTTGAATATTATCAGTCTACCTTATATGAGAGTGATGGCTTAATTCTATTTATGAATAAGGCTGGATGAGGGAGAGAATATTTATATAAATTAATTTTTTGCTTTCATAAGTATAGCAAACAAGGTGTGAATAATTATATTTATTCTTCTTGTGTGTGAAAAAATTATTGTTCTGATGGCTAATGTCAAATGATACAATTGGTAAATTTTTTCTTTTTTTCTTGTAAAAAAACCCTTTTATTGATATTGATAATTTTAATCAATTATCTTGGGTGATTCAAGCTGTTTAAAATTCCTGAAATAGCTTTATTTTACGTAAATATTAAATAATTTGATTTCTAACTGTTTTGATTTGATTTGTGTATACTAATTAGAGTAAATATTACAAGAATTATCCAACGTGATATTTGATTATTTTTATATGAACCTTTAGCTTTTCATTTATACTTATTCAATTAATTATCCTTAATAAAATTAAATTTTGATGAGATTTGGTGATGATGGAATTTTAATTTAATTCCTTTATATGGAAATCGAGGGTATTTATAATTTGTGTAACATTCATTTTAGGCTTCAATGGTATTTGAAGTTTGAAGTTTTTTTTATGTAGCTAGAGCAAAGATAGGTCGAATTTAATTTTCTTATGTAGATTTATCATTTTCAATAATTTACTACAAATTATATTACTTAATTATTTTCTTCAAAAAGAATTCATACTAAAATTTTTAATGAAGCTCATAATATTAATAAAAAAAAGTTTTCCTCTGAAATTTGGATGAATTTTTAATAGGAATTTATTAATATTGTGAAAATAATTCAAAAATAATATTTTCAATAAGCTTTAGAAATATCATTTATAAACATACCATGAATTTTGAATATGTAAAAATATTGGCTTGAAAACTTTAAATTTCTACTTATCATATTTTTATTACCAACTTACTAAGTAGTCATAATAAAGAAAGAGTTTTCTGAAAAGTGAAACCTCTTTGATATATTCATATAGCCTCCTTGATCTCCAAATATCTCGTAACACTCGGAAATAACTTTTTTAAAGAGTTGGTGAATCCTTTACTGGGTTTAATTCTGTTTTCAAATTGGATCTTTGAATATATAATTACTAGTTTGATCACTGAATATATTGAGGAATTTGGATTTTTAGCTAAAACTCTGTCTTGATATCCTTTACTGCTTGTGATTCATGGTTGAGCCAATATTTTATTAGGGGTAAATTCAGTTTTGATATTCCTTCTTTTTCTTTTCTTAAATATTGAAATACTTTGAATTTTCCAAAAAAATGCTACTCAGATTTACACTACTGAAAAGGCATGGAATACCATAAAACATCTGATTCTTTGTTTGTGTCTCTTTTTGTGGAACATTTCTTTCACTACTTCTTTTCCTCTTTATCCAATAGTAATTTTAATTTTTTCTTTTATTTAATTCAGCTTCTTCATTCATTAATATTTTGTGCTTTTGGGTTTACCTTTGGCTGTCTCTTGTGATAGGCTCTGTTGGAAAATTCACTTAGTACTTATTTCAGGGTCTTTCCTCAATTATTTTTATTCATAAAATCTATCCTGTTTTCCTTTATATTATTATATTTATCTTTTTATATTCAAATAATTATTAGTATTAAGCCGCATTATTAATCTTTTTGGTTCCAATTGCAAATTCCAAATTTATAGAATTAAGACATTAATTATAATAATAAAACAAAACACAATTTCAAATTTCAAATCATTTGGGTTTGAGAAAGGAAATCATATAATATTTGGTATGAATTAAATATTAAATATTTTTCTTTTCAAAAAAAAACAAAATTCAATTAAAAATAAATTATTGAGATTATGTAAGCTTAAATTTAGTATACTCAATGAAATTTTTTATTAAAGAAGAAAAAAAAGGAAAATTTAATATAACAATAATCTTATTAAATGGAAAAAATATCAGCAGATATTCATATTTATATATAAATATAAATAATTGGAACTAAAATTAAGAAAAAGTGAGCTATTTTTCCCGTTGGTTCAATAATTTATAAGAGAGAATCAAAGTATACTAATAATAGTTGTTTTTTTTAGAAAAAGCTTCAAATAATTAATTATTCAATTAAAAAAAGGGTGTTGGTAAACACACGTAAGCCCTTACGTCTTTTTACTAAAAACTTATGTGTTTTTACCAATTTATGGTAAAAACACGTAAGTGACCTTATTTTTCAAAAAAATTCCTCAGGCTCAGTTTTGAGGATTTTTTTAATTTTTTTTCCATATTTTTCCCGACTTGGCATGTCAATAAGCACAAATTTTTTCAATTTTTTTTTTGCCAAATTTCACCAATTTGGCCAATATGCCAAAATGGCATATGTTTTTCAAAAATTCATTTGAAATCTTCCCACTTATGAATTTCCTTCATTTTTTTTTTTTAAAATGAAGGGTTAAATGTGAAGAATAAAGCACTAGAATCCCATAATTTTGGGAATTTTTTTGGGTGGGACAAGTGAAGGCGCAAAAAGGTTTTTTTTCAAATGTTTTTTCCCCTCATTGTAATATGCCTATTTTTAAAAAGTGAATTTAATAACTTCCAACTTATGAATTTCCTTCATTTTTTTTTTAAATTAAAGGGTTCAATCTGGAAAATAAAGAACCAGAAGCTCATGAATTGGGAAAATTTTTTTGGTGGGACAACAAGTGAAGGCACAATGAGTGTTTTTTTTCAACTGTTTTTTTTCTTGTGTGTAATATGACTATTTTCAAGTACAAAACTTCCACAGGTTTGATAAAAAAGGAGACTGAGGTGGGATTTAAGCAATAAATATGACTGAGGAGGGGGATAATTGGCATAAATTGTATATACAAAAATAATTCAATCAGAATCAACCTCCAAAATAGTGGGTTTTTTCTGAGAGGGGGGAGGAAGATTGGACAAATACAACATTCTGTGTTTCTTAAATTTATCAGCCTACCCCAGGGCTTGTGTTTGGGCATGAATCTCCCAGTTCACAGTAATGGGGGGGACTGGATAAACTTTAGAAATGATGATGTCCAAAGGAACAAAATGAGCACAACTATTCAAGAAGCAGATGAAAATGGGGGATTATCATTTGGAGGACAGAAATAAGGGAAAAAGGAAAAGATTGGGCTGTGGAATAAAAGGAAACTGGTCTTTTATACTTATTTGCAATTGGATCCCCCATGTCAGGCATGGACATCCACTTGCTTTTTGGAGCCTGGCCAACATCTTCATACCATTCAATTCTTTCCAAATAAGAGGATACTGAGGGGATTAAGGTGTTCATGGCTTCATAAAGGTCTTGATTTTGGTGAATTTCTTCAGCCAAGTCACCTCTGACATCAGCCCATTGATCTTGAGTCTTGTAAATGAAGTGGGATACTGTTCTGTAGCCACAGTTTCCATCACCCTGGACATTGATGGCCTTGACGGTGTATTTCAATATAAACTTGGGCAAGTCTTCTGGCCCAGTTATCTGATAAAATAAGTTCAAAAAATGAATAAATATCAAAATAAACAACAGAAAATTACATTAAAAATAATCAGAAACTCACAAACAGCTTGGAGCATTCATCACTTGTGTGATAATTGCTTTGACAATGCTCACAGGTCAAGTCAATTGCATCATAGATATTCAAACTGGTGGAAGGCTTGTGTGATTTTCTTTGTGAGGTTTTGCTTCCAATTTCCAATCTTCTGGACCTTCTAAGGGTTACTTCTGATTTATTTAATTCAGTTGCTGAGGGTAGTGAATCTGATGAACTGATGGATTTAGATAATGAGTCCTCAGAATCTTCAGAATCTTCAGATGAGTCCACTTCCATAATTGGAGAGGGGACATTTGACTGGGATCTTGATGTTGTTGTACTGGTCACTTTTGAGGGGGGTCTTCCTGTTCTCTTGGATTGACTTTCAATAATTTCAAATCTTGAAGGTTCTCTTTTGTTTTGATTTTTGTTTTTATTCTTGGCTCCTTGGGGTCTTCCACAGATATTCTTTCATCATAGAGGGTATTCATAATATTGATCATCCTCTTGACTCTTGGGAATTTGATCAAATGGGACTTTTCCAGTCAAAACATCTTGAAAATGCTGAAGTATTGGAGTGATTTCTGCCATTGGTCTTTGAAACAGGTCTTCCACAATGTCTTCAAATATTTTCTTGGCTTCATTTTTTCTTTCTTTTCCAACACTTTGATCATCACCTTGAAAACCAGCCTGAGAAGAATATGACAAATAAAATCACTTAATAACACAAAAAATAATAAGAAGAAATTAAAAAACCCTCACAGGCAAATTCAAATGCCATTGAGGATGGAAGTCTGATAATTCAAGCCTTTGGCGCTTGGCAAATGCCTTTAGGGTCTTATGCTTGCAAGGAATGCCTTTATAATTGTTGTATTTCTTGGTGCATTTTTCATTTGGAGGAAATTTTGTCTTGAAATTTTCAAAGGAAATCTGAAGAGCATAATGAGACACATTGCCATTGAGGGCAAAGATGTGTGGAGTAAAATTCTTGACATGGACAATCATTCCTTTGGAGATTCTGTTGATTATTTAAATAAATTGTTTTCTAAAATGCCATGTGGAGAGCCCAGACTACCTCCAGGATAGTACCAGTGGACTTTTGGAGCCAAAGTTTAACCATGGAATGGGCACCTTCAACTCTGGAGGTGGAGCCCACACCCAGGTGGCAATGGTGGTTGGTCCAGGCTGGCACATTATACTCCTTTAGGGAATCCATGTCTTTTCCAAATATTACAAGACCCCAGAATTTTTGACTTGCTTTTGAAGCTTCTTCCAGTTGTCTTTGAAAGAATTTTCAGTGGATGAATACATAAGCTGAGAAATGAATTCCAAAGTCATTAATAAAGACAATAATAAGAAAAAAAGTGAAATAAAGTGAAGAAGTATATTACTTGATTCCAAAGGCCCATAAAATTTTCAAAATCAGTTCCATGACCAAATTTCTTCATGCAATGAGCAGATACATCCTTGTTGATGTGCCAAATGCATGGAATGACTTTGGAGTCTGGGAAGAGCTTCTTAATAGAGTTTTTCAAGGCCAGATCCCTGTCAATAACAATAACTGGAGGGGGAACAAGATTGGTGTTGTTGAGGACCTTTTCAATGTATTGATTTAATGCCCAAGTATATGAAGTTTCATTTTCATTCTTCATCAAACAAAAAGCCCCAGAAAAGGTCTTATTGGTTGAGCTGAATCCAACAATATGAAAAAGGGGCATTTTGTACTTATTAGTTTTATAAGTACAATCCATAAGAATGACATGAGGAAAGCCATGAAGAAGTTTTATGGCCAGGGGGTGAGTAAAAAACAAGGAGGTAATGTGTCCCTCAGAATCCCTTGCAGAGGAACAAACAAAATTTTCTTCTTTGAGAGTGTCAATCAGAGCATCAATGGGCCTTCTGCCTTGCAGTTTGTCTTTCTTGATTTTCTTGACTTGGTTGTAAATGTCTTGAAGGATTACAGGCCTGTCAGACTCCCTCTGGCTGCATAATTGGGCCTGAATTTGCCTTGGCATGAGCAGTGATTCAGACATTTGAGAAATTTTGGATGTTTCTTGCTCATTGAACTTCCTGAAAGCAGGATGTGCCATGATATTTTCAGTGGCATCATGGCTATGTTCAGGATTTTTGACTTTAAGAGTCCAAGTGGTACTCTTGGCATATTTACTGGCATAAAGTCTAAAAGGACAGTCAAGCTTTTTTGAGATGACTGTTTTGGAGGGGCTATTGTTGGGATTTGGGGTGCAAGACCTGTCAAAAAATATTGCAATTTGGTTGTGGGTCATATTGGACCTCAAGGTGGACACAGCATACCCCCAAGCCCTGGAAACATTATGCACATGTTGCCAAAGAAGCTCAAGGGTCTGAAATTCACCTTCAGTGGGGGGTTGCAGCATTTTTTAATGAAAAATCTGTATAAAAGTGAAAAAAAGGGGGAATTGGGGGATTTGGAATGGGGTCAGAACCTTTTGAAATGTGAAAAAGAGGTGAAAAAAGGTGTGAAAAATGAACAGAAGTGGTTAAGAGTGAAAGAAAGTGGTTTAAATGTGGGATTAATAGATGAGGGAAGGTAAAAAATTGAAAATTGAGAGGCTTGAAAGCAGGTTGTTGTGGTGGAAAATGCAGTCTTTGGGGGAAAAAAAGAAAAAAAAGTGTGAAAAGCTTTGCAAAATGGCTTTGGTAATGTTGTTTTTCCAAAAAAAAAACAATGGTTTGGGGTGGGGATAATGTGGATTATTGGGGTGTTTGGGCTTGTTTTTTTTGAGGGGGGGGGGGCTGGGAAAAAAAATCTGAAACAATTTGGAGTTAGAGAGGTTTTGTGGGGAAAAAACCTCTTTTGGGCATGTTTTGGCCCAATACAGGCCCAATTGTGTTACATTTTTAATTAAAAATGGGCCCAGGGCACCCCTTATGTGTTTTTACCAATTTATGGCCAAAACATGTAAGTTTTTAGTAAAAACACGTTAGCTCTTACGTCACTTCCTGCATTATTCCATCACCAAGGTTCATGTGATGTCACATTACAAAATTTTGGTTCATTTGAAATCACATGTCTGTGTTTATCTATTCCCCATGTGATTTTTAATCAGCCTATATAGATGTGATGGAATAATTCTTATTACATAAACAGTGGAATGGTTCATTTTACATGAACCTCAGGTTTTTGATATAAGATAAACCAGGGGTTGATGTAAAACTAACTAGAAGATGATGTAAAATCAACCATAAGTTGATGTAAAATCAGCCATAGGTTGATGTAAAATCAACCATAGGTTGATGTATAATCAACCATAGGTTGATGTAAAATCAGCCATAGGTTGATGTAAAATCAACCATAGGTTGATGTAAAATCAACAATAGGTTGATGTAAAATCAACCATAGGTTGATGTAAAATCAACCCTAGGTTGATGTAAAATCAACCCTAGGTTGATGTAAAATCAACCATAGGTTGATGTAAAATCAACCATAGGTTGATGTAAAATCAACCATAGGTTGATGTAAAATCAACCATAGGTTGATGTAAAATCAACCATAGGTTGATGTAAAATCAACCATAGGTTGATGTAAAATCAACCATAGGTTGATGTAAAATCAACCATAGGTTGATGTAAAATCAACCATAGGTTGATGTAAAATCAACCATAGGTTGATGTAAAATCAACCATAGGTTGATGTAAAATCAACCATAGGTTGATGTAAAATCAACCATAGGTTGATGTAAAATCAACCATAGGTTGATGTAAAATCAACCATAGGTTGATGTAAAATCAACCATAGGTTGATGTAAAATCAACCATAGGTTGATGTAAAATCAACCATAGGTTGATGTAAAATCAACCATAGGTTGATGTAAAATCAACCATAGGTTGATGTAAAATCAACCATAGGTTGATGTAAAATCAACCATAGGTTGATGTAAAATCAACCATAGGTTGATGTAAAATCAACCATAGGTTGATGTAAAATCAACCATAGGTTGATGTAAAATCAACCATAGGTTGATGTCAAATCAACCATAGGTTGATGTCAAATCAACCATAGGTTGATGTAAAATCAACCATAGGTTGATGTAAAATCAACCATAGGTTGATGTAAAATCAACCATAGGTTGATGTAAAATCAACCATAGGTTGATGTAAAATCAACCATAGGTTAATGTAAAATCAACCATAGGTTGATGTAAAATAAACCATAGGTTGATGTAAAATAAACCATAGGTTGATGTAAAATCAACCATAGGTTGATGTAAAATCAACCATAGGTTGATGTAAAATCAACCATAGGTTGATGTAAAATCAACCATAGGTTGATGTAAAATCAACCATAGGTTGATGTAAAATCAACCATAGGTTGATGTAAAATCAACCATAGGTTGATGTAAAATCAACCATAGGTTGATGTAATATCAACCAAAGTTTGATGTATTACCAATCAAATTTTGAATTGGTATATCAATTCCTCATCATGTGGAATTAATTCCACATCATTTGGAATCAATTCCTTACTATGTGGAATCAATTCCTCATCATGTGGAATCAATTCCTCACCATGTGAAAACAATTCCTCATCATGTGGAATCAATTCCTCATCATGTGGAATAAATTGCTCATCATGTGGAATGAATTCCTCATCATGTGTAATGAATTCCTCATCATGTGTAATGAATTCCTCATCATGTGTAATGAATTCCTGATCATGGGGAATGAATTCCTCATCATGTGAAATCAATTCTTAATCATGTGGAATCAATTACTCATTATGTGAAATCAATTCCTCATCATGTGATTTCACATAATGAGTAATTGATTCCACATGATTAAGAATTGATTCCACATGATGAAGAGTTCATTACACATGATGAGGAATTCATTCCACATGATGAGGAATTGATTCCACATGAAGAAAAATTTATTTCACATGATGAGGAATTGATTACAAATGATGTGGAATTCATTCCACATGATGAGGAATTGATTTCACATGATGAGAAATTGATTCCACATGATGAGGAATTCATTCCACATGACTCTCAGTTGATGACCCACAGTGGAGAATTGATAGCGCAAAATCAAACATTGATCCCTCATGATGAGGAATTGATATACCAATTCAAACTTTGATTGGTAATACATCAAACTTTGGTTGATATTACATCAACCTATGGTTGATTTTACATCAACCTATTGTTTATTTTACATCAACCTATGGTTTATTTTACATCAACCTATGGTTGATTTTACATCAAGCTATGGTTGATTTTACATCAAGCTATGGTTGATTTTACATCAAGCTATGGTTGATTTTACATCAAGCTATGGTTGATTTTACATCAACCTATGGTTGATTTTACATCAAGCTATGGTTGATTTTACATCAAGCTATGGTTGATTTTACATCAACCTATGGTTGATTTTACATAAAGCTATGGTTGATTTTACATCAACCTATGGCTGACTTTACATCAACCTATGGTTGATTTTACATCAACCTATGGTTGATTTTACATCAACCTATGGTTGATTTTACATCAACCTATGGTTGATGATCATAAAATAATTATGCACTATTATCTCTTGTCAATTTATTTCTGACATTGAAGAATCCTAAATTAAAATTATTCCATATCTTTTAATTCAAGACTTTAATCTTTAAGAACAGCCACTGCAAGGGGAAATGTGTAGGCTTTCAAGAGTTTTACCCATCAATAACAGCCTCCTTCTCCCACCAGGATGTTTTATTCAACCACTCAGTATTCCTCCAAGGAGATACTGTCAAGGTAATTTAAAGACAATTTGTAAATGTTCCAAATATCAATACACCAAGGACCGCCCCAATTAAGCCAGCACAGTCTGCAGTCAAAGCAACCTTTATGGCATTGAATGTCAGCCTGTGACTCCAAAAAGAGCACCAGCGTGACATCCAAAATACCATAAATAATGGTATATCAATTGTTGAACAAATACTGTCCATATAGGTATCAATATGATGTGGGAAAAAACCCAACCAATAATATACCAATCTTATCCAAATAAGATAATAAACAACAAAGATACAGCCACTTGAAGATAAGACAAAATAAGTAAACACCTTATTTTCATCTCCCATCTATCTCATTCATATTTATTGAAACCACATTCAAAATGGTATGTTTATTAAATATATCAATGAGAGCTAACCAATGGTACCATCCATTTTTCTGTAGCACTCTTACTTCAGGAAGTACCATTATAGCCCCTTTTTCACCAAATAAACCCCTAAGGTCAAAAAGGGCTTGTAAAAAACTTTACAAAAGTATAACCAAATTGAAAATATAAATGAGAGCTTAAATTTGAGATACATTAGACCTCTTTATATCCAAGATTGGAAAAGTGATCTTTTCTCAAAGGTTTATTACTCAAAATACAGGACTGCTGGAAATAGAAATATAGAGAAATCCCCACATATTTTACATATATATATACATATCCTCTTTGAAGTATACCAAAATACATCTTGAATAAATCCCTATAAATCCTTATCATTAAAATACAGATATATTCTAAATTGGAAAAGATATCTGGTTTGGAAGTTTTTGAAAACACATACTGATGTACAAAAATACATCAAAACACTTAAAACCCCTATAGCTTTTGCTTTCTTTGAAAAGCATAAAGATAAAGAATACCAAATTGAAAAGTTTATGAGAAATTTAAGTTCTGGGCCCTTGGATTCTTGATATCTCTATTATTTCCTGAGATATCTGCGTTGGAAGGTTTTTGGTCAATACTTGTCTGTACCAAATCTGTACCAACCAGTACTTGCTTAACACTCAAAATAATTGTTTTTTAAAGCTTAAAACCTTCCAGAATGTTTGATAATAGCCAGTCAAACACTCTGTACAAGAGATAAATGTTCTTACATGACCTCTGAAGAGTTTTTCACCCTTTATTGATTCAGAATGATCATTTTTGGTCCCAAAACCACAATTCTGACTATGCTGATTATAGAATTGATGGTACAGAAGCATAATCCAGCAACAAGAGTTAAATTTTTCACTCTTCAGACATGTGAAGAGCTTACTAGCCCCTCATAGTCCCTAAAAGGAATGAAAGAGGGCCTTTTCTCACTGGAAAAGGAGCTCATCATCAATTAATTAGCATTCTTACATAGTAAAAATGTCTTATACCAGTAGTACTATTAGGATAATATTGATAGAAATTAATTGATTAATTATTGTAGCTATTTTTACAGCCAATCGATATTGAATAATTTCAACCAAATTTCTCAGTAGATTCATTACCACTGTTATCATATAACAGTAGAACCTTCTAGCTATTTTTAAGATTATTTTTACTGTGTCACAGTCATAGTACTAGCTTGTGTTTACTATTTTAAGCTAATTGATAGACTAAGCCTGAAACTTTGTGTGCCTTACCATTCTTTCAAGCTATTCTCAACCCATTTTGGTTCTTTTTGGACTATTTTCACTAATTTTCAAGTTTTTTAACATAAAACTGAGCAAATTTTTTAGTTTTTTTCATTTTTATTCTAATTGTTAAGATTTTGCAAGAAATCAGCGAGAAATCTGAAAAGGAAGAAGACAACCACCTTCTGGATAAAATAATAAGAAAGGGACTTGAAATCAGGAAACTCCTGCTCAAAGTCCCATTCCAAGCAAAAAATTGGACAGATTCAGGAAAGGTCACTGAGATTCATCTACTCCTGAAAGACTTGTTTACATGGAGTATGGAGACCAAATTTTCACCTTGGCAGAATAATGGGAATAAATTGTAATAATGAGTCAGAAAATCTTATGCAATCAAATGACTTGACAAAAGACTCTGAAAGAGATGAGAAGTTGGAACAGATATTTCATATTCTTAGAAGAAAGAGCAACCTTAATCAGAGGAAATCAGGAAGAAGCCAAGCCATAGAGAATTATTGGAATATGGAAGAGCCCAATCTGATGCAGGAACACCAAGCTATGGAGGAATAAGTTATATATTTCCTAAAACATTCTAACAGCTACAGAACTTAAAATCCAAAGGAAATTTTTTCCTGGAATCTCCAGTCATTCTTGGTTGATTCCAGCAGAGAAAATGGATCCCAAATAGAAAAAAATCGTTTTTCAGAAAGGAGATGGAATAATAAGATACTCTAATAGAATTACTAAAAGAGGTCGCTAAAAACAAAGAGGTACTTTACCTACCAATATTGTTGCTAGCTCAGAATCAATTCTTTTCAGCTTATGCCTATTGATGATAAGATTCCCCCTCAAAATTTTGAAACCAATGATTCCAGAGGTAGTAGTTTAATATGGTCCAACATAGGAAACTTTATGCAATGGACATATGATCATGTAAAAGAATTGAGTTCAGAAATGAAAACACTAAAGGTAGAAAATGCCTTCTGGGCTACAGTAATGAAAGACAAAACCACAAATTTAGCCAAAATTTGGGAAGAATTTGAAAAATCCAATAGAAATTTGAACTAAATACTAGAAGAAAAACAGACTATGAGGAGGGACTTAAGAAATGTACAGAAGAACCAGGAAAGCCTTAGAAAACAGGTTTATTACCTCTATGAGAAAGAGGAAAAATAACAAAATTTCTCCCCTCACACAAACCAAGGTGATGAACCCATCATCCACAACTCCCAAAAAGTAAAAGAGAAAGAAAAATCATAAATTCAATTTTGTACATATCAGGATCCAAGGTTAAAGTCTGAGTCTTTTTACCAAGATGGTGAAAGCCTCAGTTACTCTGAGAAATGAGCATTGAACCAGCTACCTGAATGGGTCGATTTCCATAAATTCTCAGGAATTAGAGAATATTATTTAATGGAGATCATTGATTATATTGATGGAACTTTTGTTGATTTCCCAAAGATAAAAGACTAAAACCTGCATTCAGAAGCCATGAAAACATATGTTACACTGAAATGGAATGAATACATGGAAGAAAGAGCTGGCCATGGTGTAAAAACCAAGTAATAAAAGTACGGTACTGCTACTTGGATTTGGAAAAAACCCCATCTCTTTTGAGAGTGAAAGGTACTCTACAGAGAAAGACCATTCTTAATGGTGTCTTGAAAAAACAAAAAGACTCAAATTCATTTATAAAAACATGAAAAATATAAATGAGAAATCACAAGCTTCTGAAAAAACTCCCAGGAGACTTAGAGCCTGCATATAAGTGCAGATGCAGAAATATGAGAAGAATTGATTACATAGAAAATGTCATACAAGATTTCAGAAAAAAGACATCAATTTGGAGTAGTTGAAACTATAAGTAACATCATAGCAAAGAAAAACCTACTCTACTAATAGAAAAAGAAATTGAGTCTACCAATGGTGCAGAATAACCAAGGAAAATAAATACATTTCATAATTATGGATCACCTGACCAATATGAAAATAATTGTCCCAAGGGAGAAAAGACAATATCTTCAATATAGGAAGAGTCAGTAGAAGAGCACATGGAGTACAAATCTTACTCTTATAGTATTGGAAATAGGCTAAGAGAGGATTTGGAAAATTAATCAGAGTCTATTGAACAATATTTATTGGAGTATGAGGATGAGAAAACCAAACCAGTCCTGAAAAACTCCTTTAAAGCTGAATTAACTAAGCCAAAAAATGGTGAAGGCCTTAGTGGGAGAACCACTTATTCCAAAGAATGGGTATGGACTTTATTCATGGAGAAAAATCCAAGCTTGATTTCTACATTGAAAATAAGTAGCATCCTTTGATTTTTGACACAGGAGAAACTTTCTCAGAAGTATCCAAGAAGTACTTGGACAAAAAAATTCCCAATGTGGAATGCAGAAAGACTTTTAGGAAAAGCAAGAAGCTTTATAAGTGCTGCATGGAAAATGAAGTCACTTGTAATAATCCGAAAAGTGATTATAATACCACACACAATTGGGAATCTCATATTAAAGACTGAATTTGTGGTACTTGAAAGTTCTGATATTGATTAATTCTCAATAGGTAAATATTACCACATAATATATGGCATAATCATACATAATTCCACTGAGAATTACTTTAAAATTGAGGAAGGAAAAGAAATAAAGTTTTACTTTTGGAGCTGACAACCCCAATAAAATGAAAAGATTTTCCAATAAGGAGTACCTAATAGAACAAAATAATAAACCACCAGACAAGTATCAGTGGGTAAGGCTGGAGAACATTACAGATCAAGAGCCCCCATGAGGACAAAAGAGTATCATCAATTATAAGCCTTTTTAGGAGGGTGGGTATTTCAGCTTGTGACTCCAAGCAGAGCACCAGAATGAAATCAAAAATAATATAAACAATGGTATAGAAATTATTAAACAAATAATTTCCATACAGGTATCAATATAAAGTGGTAAAACACCCAAACAATAATATACCAAGCTTATCCAAATAAGATAAGAAACAACAAAGATAAAACAAATTAAGTAGAAAACTTATTTTCACCTCTCATCTAGCTTATGAGTATTTAATTCAACTACAATCAAAGCTGTATTTCTATCAAATATCGCAATTAAAACTATCAAATGGTACCATCCATTTTCTGTAGCACTCTTACTTCAGGAAGTCCAATTATAACCCCTTAAGGTCTAAGAGGGCTTGTACAAAATTGTACAAAAGTATAATTAAATTGAATATCTGAATGAGCTTCAATTTGAGATACTTTAGACCTCTGTATATCCAAAATTTTCAAAGGGATCTTTCCTCAAAGGTATATTACTCCAAATACAAGATTTCTGAAAATAGAAATATAAAGAAACCCCCATATCTTTGCCATATATCTATACAGCTGTACTTTGAAGTATAACAAAATGTAGATCTAATCAATATATGAAGCTCTGCATAATTCAAATACATATATCTCCCAAATCAGAAAAGATATCTGGCTTAAAAGGTTTTGAAGCCACATAATTATGTACAAAAATGCATCAAAAAGCTTGAAACCCTTATAGCTTTTGCTATTTTTGAGAAGGATAAACATAAAGCATACCAAATTGAAGAGATCATTGGTCCTTTTAATTCTGTGCCCTCTCGTCCTTTATATTACAATTTTTCCGTGAGATATTAGAGCTGGAAGGTTTTTGGCCAATACTGGTCTGTACCAAACCTGTACCAACCAGTACTGGCTTAATACTTTAAATGATGGTTTTTTAAAGCTTAAAAACTCCCATAATCGTTAATACTATTAATTAAAAAACTCTGTGAATTTCATAATAGTGCTTATGTGGCCTGTAAAGAGGTTTTCCACCCTGTATTGATCCAGAATGATCATTTGTGGTCCCAAAACCTCAATTCTGACTATGCTGACATCAAAATCGATGGTACAGAACCACAATCCAGCTTCCAGAGTAAACGCTTACTTCAAAGATGTCTTAAGAGGTTACTAGCCCCTAAAAGTCCCCAAAAGGGATAAAAGAAGGCCTTTTCTCACTGGGAAAGGACCTTATTATCAATTAATTACCATCTTTACATAGTAAAACTGTCTTATACCAGTAGTACTCATAGGATACTATTGATATAAATTAATTAATTAAATATTGTAGTGATTTTTACATTCAATTGATATTCAATTATTCCAACTAAATTTCTCAGTAGATTCATTACCACTGTTATCATATAACAGTAGAACCTTTTAGCTATTTTTACAATTATTTTTTTCTGTGCCACAGTCATAGTGCTAGCTTTTATTTACTGTAAGGTTTGACTATGAAACAATAAGTAAAAATTACTAATTTATTACTTATTGTACTCTGAATGTCCTTATAATTGAAATTAATAAGATTAAAATAATAATAATAATAAAGAAATATTATTATTATGGCGTAAAAATATTATATTATTAAATAAATATAATAATATAATTAATATTATATAAAATTATAATATTGAAAATAATATATTAATATAAAATAATTAATATATTATAAAGCTCTTTATAATTGTTACCAACAAATAATAAAGGCGTAAAAAATTGTTTTTTATAAATAAAAAACAATTAATAACAATAATATTACCAATATTAAAGTTATATATTAATATAAATACTATTTATATTAAATAAGAATTATTAAGAGTAATAATAAGAGAGAAATTATTATAATAAGATGAAATAACCTACTTTTAACACTTAAGATAATAATTTTGAGATATTTTACGCCAAAAGAATATAATACAACTTTTTCAAATTGTATTTACAATAAAAATAAAGAAATTTTACTAAAATTCTTGATTTTTCGTGGAAATGAGTTTATAGAGAGATTTATAACAAAAACAATTAAAGAATTGATTTAATCACGTAAAAGTGGTGATTTAATATTAAGATGGTCTTTGGTCTTTAATAATATAAGAGTTTTATATATAAAGAATAAAGAAATTACCTTTTATTTAATTGATTTAATGTTTTTGATGTGTCTGAGGGGAAAATAGAGTAAAAAGAGCTCTATTTATAGTAAATACCTCCCTCCTAGAGTCCAACAGGCTTCTAGTAGACGTGTACTGATCATATCCACTGGAATTGATCAATATTTTAAGGTTTGAGGGTGATTACATCATGATCAAACCATCTTACATCATTATTGCACCATTATTTAAAGTTATCACTATAACTTTAGGTTTGATGACATCAGAGGCTTGGCAGAACCCCAAATTTCGTGGATTTTATTAGTTTTAATCATAAACTAATAGTATTCACCAATTTTATCACTCTTATGACTGTTAAACTTAATTTAAGGTTACAGTAGGTGATCATAACTGCTCAATTTAAGCTCAAACTTTGATCTTCAATAACTTTTAAGACTTACACGCTACAGCAATTCAGAGAGTGAATTCTAATAGCCTGGCATAACCTTATTATGCTGCCAAGAGCTTTTCATTACATCATCAAAACTCTAATTTTGATGATTTTTCTTGTAACTCATCTTTTCTGTTGAAATTCAATATTTTAAACTTCAAACCTTGATTTCAGGGGGCTATACCCTGAATTTAGTAATAAAAATTACATCATTCTTCACGAATGAACTAGTAGAATCCAACTGTATACTTTTTTTTAAGTTTGGACCACTTTCACAACAAAGTGGTCAACAGCTCTGTTGATTTTTATCCATATTTCATCATAGGTTTTAACCTTGTTTATAAATTGTAAAATAAAGTTCATATCTGTGTTCTTACAGTAATTACGTGGTAACTTTATTTTTGGTTCATCATTCTATCATGTATAGTTTAGAAGATATTAGCTATGATCCTTGAATATATGCGTTGACCAAAAAAGTGCATATATTCAGGATAATTCCTTAAGTATTGACTTTGAGAATTAGCTTATTAATTGTTTTATGTGTGGATTTTCGTGGAGAATCTACTGGTACAATTTAATTCACATGTTGTTTCATTGGTTTCTGAGATAAATAGGATTTTATGGTTTTCATAAGGTATTATACCTTATAATTCATTAAATATTGATTTTACAGATATGCCATAAAAATGGTATATGTGTATTTTTCCATGAGGAATCCAATGGTATAATTTATTTTAAATGTTGATTCATTGGTTGTTAAGTTAAACCAATTTTTGTACCAATTTATGGTATTTTTTGTATATTTAAGTAATTAATTTTAATGTATAATCATTTTAAGTAATTTTAGTATAATTATATTAAAGGTATAATTATTCTTAATCTTTTTTGTGACCTTATTGGGTATGTGGTCATATCTCAAAGGCTCACATTTACTATTTTTGAGCTAATAAATAGATGCACCATGACATTGACCCTTTTGGAGAATTCAAATTAATACTGTGGGTAATTCAACATAGCTAGTTTATTCCCTAATTTGGACCAGTGTGTTTTCCCCAGACTTCCAACACAGCTCTTCAAAACTCATACTTATGATTTTTCAACCTGCGAGGATCAAGTGCTCAAATTTTGATATATACTGACCATTGTTTCAACCCCTAGGGGCTTTACCCCTAATTTATTAATTCTTTACTTACATTAATGTATCTTCATTATTATTCCATCTTTTGATAGTGAGTACTTATGATATTAAGTCAGTCATTTTCATCTTTTACTCACATTTTCAGTAGATACTTTCACAAATTTCCTTTCAAATTATTTTATTCCTTCTAAAAAGGTTTAAACATCTATTCAAAGATTAACTTGGTTGGCTATTTGAACATTTTCTGCTTCTTCCTCTTTTTCTATCTTTTTATTCATTTCTGTTCTGGAAATATAATTATATCATTTACTTATTCAATTTAATTCATTATTAATTGAATACAATTCCACTTTAAATGATTAAAAGCCCCTGTGAAAAAATATATATAATTTATTATATGATTTAAAGTATTTAATCATAAAAATGATGAGATTCTTTGAAGAAAACCTCAAGAATAAAATAAACCAATATAATTCCTTTAAGATTTTGAATTATCAGACTCTTCAATAAAAAAAGAAACAATTATTTCAAAAATAAAGCATTTATTATATATCCAGTAATGAAAATTAAAAAATGTAACATCAAAAGAATTTTTTTTGGAAAATCAAAATCATCCTCTTCTTTCATGAAATTACATGAATATAAAAATTTTATATTTAAATTTTAGTCCCCAAAAAGAGAACTAGGCCAATTGATGAAAGAACTAAATAAAACTAATCAGAAAAATTGAAACCTAAATTTATTATTAATTGATAATTAAGAAATAAGATTAAAAAATGGGAAATAGAATAATTAATAAAAAATTGTGAATAATTTTTTCTCTTCTGATTTAACAATGATATAAAATTTGGTGATGAAATAAAAAGTTACATAATTAATATCATATAATTCGAAATATTAATAGGCACTGTCAGGAAATATGATTTTTGAAAAAAGAAAAACATTTTAA
Organism: Austropuccinia psidii; assembly: GCA_023105745.1. NCBI lineage: Eukaryota > Fungi > Basidiomycota > Pucciniomycetes > Pucciniales > Sphaerophragmiaceae > Austropuccinia > Austropuccinia psidii. The sequence continues at coordinate 76,751,160 of JALGQZ010000001.1, read as the reverse complement.
TTAAAAATAAATGCTTATTTATTTCTATATTTATTTTATTTTGATTTTGAAGCTCAAAAGATTCAAACCAAGAAAATAAGTGGAAAAAAAAACTGAAAAATATAATGTAATTTGGAAGCTTCCTCTATCAATTTATTTTAATAGCCAACCTCAAACTCAAGCCCCCCTCAAATATTGAATAAATTTGAAAGAAATTTGAGAAAAAATAATCATAAATTATAAATATTAATCCATTGTTTTATCACTTGAAAGAAAGCTCTATTAAATGAATTTCAAATTTATTTTATTATCAAAATAAATTTTAAGGAAAAAAACAAAAAAAAATTTATAAATTTCAAATTGATTTAATTTAAATTTTATTGAGGTTTTTTTTCTAGAAATAGTAATTAGAGGTTATGGCAATAATTAATAATAGTTTTATTTAACATTATTATCATTATGAAATTGATTCTTTTAATTTCTGCTGATATTCTTGACTCTTAATTTCAATTATTTTTCTTCTGAAAGGTTAATTGAAGCTCAGCAATAATGGAATAAATATGAAATATAATCAATTGTTTCAAATTATAAATATTTTTTTCAATTTATTGTATATTCAAGAATTTCTTATATTGATAAAGGTATTTGGATTGAAAGAATTCATTAGAAATATTAGTATTTTTATTTTCTCAATATTATCAATAAATTGGTTTATATATATAAATTGAAAAAAAAACTTAACAATTTTTATTTTCATTAATTAAATTATTGAGAAATAAAAAAATGAACTAGTCATTATTCAATGAATTTTCTTTGATATATAAATGAAACCATGATATAATTTCAAAAAAATTTCTTAAGGTAATAAAAATATATTTTAATAAAGTGTATTGGTACAAAAATTTAAACAAAATGGTAAATACTGAGGGTGGGCCTCATGTATTTTTTCCTACCTTTGCCCTTGACCTATTGCATCCCATATGTAATATCTGTTTTTTAATTTTATTTTATGCCTTCTCCAATCTCTTGTATTACTTCAGAGATAAGGAGGGACATTCATGTTTTTTTCCCTCCTCCTTTTCCCCCAAAATTCTTTTTAAAACATCAAAATTTTGGTTTTTTCATTTTTTGTACAAACAAGTTTTCATGAACCATCCATTTCCTTCGTGAAAATTTCTGTTTCCTGATTATTTGATATATTTTTTCCTTTATATTTTCTTCCAATCTCTTATCTTTTTCCTTTTTTTTGTTTGAAATTTTTTAAAAACACAGTTACAAATTCCTATGCCCACCTCCTTTTTTGCTTGAAACTGTTAAAAGTTCCCTGAACCTTCATCAAATCTGTAAGCTGAAACAAGCCCCGGTTAAGCAAGTCAGACAACTCAAGTCTCAAATAATGACCTTATCCAATCAAGAAAATTCTCATGTTTCTGGTCTATACAATTCACATGTTCAGCTCAATTTTAATGATTTTTCTGGTAATTTTTCAACAATAATCTCAAGTGAAATGGAGCTGTGAAAAGAAAAATCCATGACTAAAAATATGAAGTTATTGCATTTCCTGACCAGTACCTGTTCAATTCAACCAAACCACATGTCTCAGGTAGCTCTTTATACTTTTGGAAATCATTGGCATACATATAAGCTCAGTAGCTTCTTCTCATTATATGAGTTATATAACTGTAATTGATTAATTTGATATTTCAAGAGAATGCTCTTTCTCCTAAATCTTTGAAAGAATCCTATGTTTATTCAACGTGTAAAAATTTCCCCCTTTCTGTGACAGAATTGGAGCCATTTCGTGAACCTCTTGCGCTCTGAAAACCTTCAATATCTAGCATAATTTCTCAATAAAATTCTTTGATAGATTAAATATCAAATGTATTGTTTTTTAATAAATCATTAATCTGGAATACCCTTTAATAGAAGCGTTTTTACATATGTTTTATCACAAATACTTGAAGAAGCACATATTTAACTAAATTTATTGCAGTGAAAGATCATTCTTTTAGTTATTAATTCAAGATGACATCAATAATTTCAGGATTTGGAATAAATGAGGGTATATTTTTATTCATTATTATTTCTCGATTATTCTCTTTGAATATGAAATTCATTATTGAATTTATGTTTTCAAAGGGAAACATTCATGAGCCTCACTTTAACATTTATTTATGTGAATGATCTATTTCTATGGTCTTGATAATTTAATAGAAGTATTAAGAAAATACAATTCTTCATTAAATAATTAAATATTTGGGAAAGCTGAGGCAATATCATCAAAGCTCCATCAAAAATCTCAGACAATAAGATTCATTTCCCACACACTTCACTTGGAAGAAAAAGATATACTGAAGGCCCTGGTAGATCTCAAAGCGATGGGAATGACTCATCAAGAACCTAATAGCACAACCCCAATTTTAATTCAGAAAATTACTAACACTAAAGCAGGAATCGATATCAAATTTGACTCATCTATCTCAAAATTATTCCAATCAGAATCATAATTATGAAATATCCCTCAATGAGGAGAGAAACTTATCAGAACTGTTAGCTTTGTTTACAACAACAATAAAATAAAAATAAAATAAAAATAAAATAAAAATAAAATAAAAATAAAATAAAAATAAAATAAAAATAAAATAAAAATAAAATAAAAATAAAATAAAAATAAAATAAAAATAAAATAAAAATAAAATAAAAATAAAATAAAAATAAAATAAAAATAAAATAAAAATAAAATAAAAATAAAATAAAAATAAAATAAAAATAAAATAAAAATAAAATAAAAATAAAATAAAAATAAAATAAAAATAAAATAAAAATAAAATAAAAATAAAATAAAAATAAAATAAAAATAAAATAAAAATAAAATAAAAATAAAATAAAAATAAAATAAAAATAAAACAAAAATAAAATAAAATCAAAATAAAATCAAAATGAAATTAAAATAAAATCAAAATAAAATTAAAATAAAATTAAAATAAAATTGAAATAAAATTAAAATAAAATTAAAATTAAATTAAAATAAAAGTAAAATAAAATGGAAATAAAATTAAAATGAAATTAAAATTGAAATAAAATGGAAATAAAATTAAAATAAAATCAAAATAAAATTAAAATACAATTAAAATAAAATGAAAATAAAATTAAAATAAAATTAAAAGAAATTAAAATAAAATTAAAATAAAACTAAAATGAAATTAGAATAAAATAAAATAAAAATAAAAATATTTTTTTTTTATAAATAATTTATTTAATACCAAAATAAATTTCCCAAAAAAAAAAACAAAGAAAAAAATTGGAATTTTACTTTATCTTATTTTAATAAATATTTATTAAAATTGAATAAAACTTTCAACTTAAATAATTATCATAATAATTTTTTTTTTCATGATTTTTTTTTCGTTTAAAGTTATTAAAAAAAATTAAATTAATTAATTTTATTGAATGTATAAAATTATTGAAATTCTCTTTTTTTTTATTTATTAAAAAAAAAAATTATTAAGTTTATTAATAATTAAAAAAAATTTAAAAAGGTTTTATTTTTAGGTTTTTTCAAAACTTAATTCTTAAAGCTTAAAAAAAACCTTAAACCACAATATATAATTAATTTTATTAGATAAAAGCTTAATAAGTATTTATAATCAAATTTCAAATCTCTTTTTTTCTTAAAAAAACAAAATGTTTCGATTTTGGTAAGGTATTTAAAATCCCTTCTTTACTCTTAAATATTTCTCTTTAAATTGAATATGAAGAAGTACCAAATTTTGAAATAGGTTTTTTACCAAGAAATTTATAAAAAAATGAATATTTCTAATTGAGAATTCCAAGAATAATAACCATTTGATATTTCTTTGAATTAAAAACAAAAAATTTATATTGAAGGTAAAATTAAGTTTTTTGTATGGTTTACTCTTAATTATAACTTTAAAATGTTATAACTTTGTAAATAATTAGCCAATTTGGATATGAATTAAATATTAATGTATAGGAGACTTGCCTATTTAATATGGTTCCTGTATGATTTTTATATTCTTCATATCAGAATTCCAAATTGGATCATATTTTTATCTTCTTTGAAATTTCTATTCAAAAATATTCAATATAACAATATAATTATTAAAAAAAATATGAACGGGAAAATTTTTTGTTTAAAAACAAAATGAAACCATCTTAGCCTTAATCTGTAAATTATTTTTCAAAATAAATTGAATAGTAACTAGATTATTTTTCACTTTTGAAAGGAAGTATGGTTTATTTGGGAAAATGATTTTTTTCTATTTTTTTGGGTGTGGTTTAAGTGTGGTAAAATTTGGGATTTTTGATCTAATTTCGAATCAGGATTTCCTTAAAGTTTATTACTAATTTATGTTCAAAATATTGAAGAAGTAATTAAATATATATAAAAGGCTTAAATTTATCTAAAATTTCTTTCAAATGTTTTTATCAAAACACTAAAGATAACTTGATTCAAATCTGCATGAAATATATAACTAATTAATTGATATTTTGTATAGATTGTATTATTTTTTTCTGATTAAAAATAAAATAATTATACTATTATTATTCAATTATTAAATTAAAACTGAAAAAAAAAATAAAATTCAATTAATTCTTAAAAAAAAAAAATTTACAAAAATTAAATAAGTATTTATTTTAAAAAAAAAAGAAAAGTTTAATTTTTTAAATTATTTATAAAAAAATTTTTTAAGAAGAGAATAATTTTTTTTTAAATTTGAATTTATTTATTTATTTATTTTTGAAAAAAAAAATACTATTTTTTTTCTTTCAAACATGAAATCTTCTTTATATATAGGGTTTTGGTAAAAGAACATAATACTCAATGTTTCTTTTTACCAATTTATAGTTAAAAATCTTTTTTTTATAAAAATACTTAATTGACCCTTTTTTTTGACAAAAAACAACTTCCTCAGGCTAATTTTTGAGAAATTTTTGATTTTTTTTTGGCCATATTTTTTATATTTTTGGGATATTAAGATTCTCAAATTTTTTCATAATTTTTTTTTCTTCTCCAAATTTCTCCTAATTTAATAATTTGGCAAAATCTCCAAAAAAAATCAAAAATTAATTAAGAAAATTCCCACTTATGATTTTTCCTGATTTTTTTTTTTGAAAAAATATGGGGTCAATCTTAAAAATCAAAAACCAGAAGCACATAATCTTGGGAACTTTTCTGTGTGATATAATTGTAGGCCAAAAAAAGGTTGTTTTTTTCATATGTATTTTTAATGTTTGAAATATTACTGTTTGTAAGTAAAAAAGTGCCATATTTTTGGTAAAAAAAAAAACTTACTGAAGGTGGATTTAAAAATCAAATAACAATTACGAGGGGGATAACTGGGATTAAGTCTATATAAAAAAATAATTTAAATCTTAATCAGCCTATAAAACAGTGGGGTTTTTGAAATGTTATTCACAAATCCATAAATCTCATTAAAAATGCCATAAATTTCATTAGCAATTCCACAATTCCACAATGCCATTAATTTAATTAATAATGCCAAGAAATGAAATTAACAATGCTATAAATGTTATTTAGAATTCCATAAATTTCATTAACAATTTTATAATTTCATAAATGTCCTTGACAAGGGAAAAAACCATTTTTGGGGAGTTTTGGCAGGTCTTTCAATTGAAAAGGGGGCCAGGGCATTCTTTAGGTTTTTTTACTAATTTATGATAAAAGAACATAATTATGTGATTTTACCACAACCCTATATATATATCATTTTCATGATCAAACAATTTTTCATAAATTATAATAAGAAAAAAAATGAAAATTTATTATTATTATGAATTAAATTTAGGAAAAAAAAAGTTTTTTCTTTTTTTTTTAATTTTCTTATGAGAATAATAATAATAATTATAATAATAATTTATCATTATTATTCCCTCCATGCACTAAAAAATTAAAGATTATATCTGAACTTGATGGGTTGATAACATTAATTATCTCAAAATATCTTTCTGACTTTATCATTGATAAAAAATAAAAAAAATGAGATTTTGGAAACCATTTAGAATATAACTTTCCAATTTCTCTAAATTAAATTTTCCTCATAGATATAGGGTACCCTTTACCAAACTCTTATTAAGACTTTGATTTGAGCTCAATTACAAACTAAATATACATTGAAACAAATTAGAAACTGCATATCTATAAGTAAACTGAATAATTGATTGGGTTGTTTTGAAATAATAGGAAGATTATGACAAGGAAAAATAACTTGTATAAATAGGTTATTTAAACAAATTTCTTTCTCATAATTTTTTTATAACTATTTTGAGAGACTTGATAAGTTTAAATTAGTTTTATAAATCTATGAAGCCTAAAATAATAATAAATATTTAATGATCAGTGGTTGCTAAAGCTTATTTGAAAATTCTATATATGTAGTTCTTTCAATTTTTTTTGCCATAAAATAGGAGAATATTTCTTTTTGTCTTTGGTATTTACTTTTTATTGAAGGTTTAACTTATTCATTAATGTAAAATTTTGAAGAGGAAAGCCACAGAGGTAAGCTGGAAAAATTTGGCAAGTAAGCTTTAACTGGCACAAATATCACTTCAGAGCCATATCTAATTGAAATCAAAAGATAGTCCAAATAATGTTTCAAGTATTTACTTTCTATTATGAAAGGGTTCCCAAGGGATTTAATGAGCTTATAATACTTTTATGGATATTTTTTGGAAAGTGATTTTAAGATATTTTTCAGACCACAGAGACATTTATTTCAAAAAGGAATGGATCAATTATTTAAGTAAATCATAAATCATGTGCTTTGATCCATGAAAATATCATAAAAGTTTTCAATATTTTTTTTTAGAATTAAAGAAACTTCTCTTGGATGTTTCAGAATAAATAAATACTATTAATTATAATATTGACAATATTTGGGCAATATTGCATGGAAATAAAGCTTTTTGAGACTTTTTTTTATAAAATCCTGTTATATATGGACAGATAGTATTTAGATCTTCATTTAACTAATCCTTCTCCCTTTAAATAAATCAAAATACTTCAATCTTTCATTTGTTCTATAAGAATTATATTGAGCTCATATAATCCTATTGGTATCTCATACATTTTTTGTGACATAAATATCCTTTAATTTTAATGTTGGATATGCAAATAGAAACAAAAAACTGCAAGAAAGATCTCAAAAATCTTTTTTGAACGATGATTTTGAACAAAATGATGGAGTTCATTCAATCAAATAAGGGATAGAAGAATTAATTCAAAATTTTCTGCACTTCTTTTTATTATCAAAATCAAGATTTTGTTTGTATTTGTTAAAGAAAATAAGTAGCAAAAACTTTCTTTCTGCTACTCAAAAGCCTTGTTTTTTGATGTTTTGTTTTCATTTTTGAGTTCTGTTAGTCCTCTTTATAGTGATATGTTATTTTGAGTACTTTATTACTTTTTGTTTTTTGTGTTTGTGTTTAATATTTCCTAAGTTTCTTTTTTATGTTATTAATTGGCTTTAACTTAGTTTTATGGTTTTTTTTGTAATTAAATCACAATGGAAGGCCTTGTAAGGCCCACAAATGTTGATTCATTCACACATGTCAGATGTGTTACAGTACAGGACCTGTAATATCCACTACTGTAAATTTGTCAATGATCATCGACAAATTTACAGTAGTGCCCATCAGAGGGCCTGTACTGTAATTTCCTTTTTAAATTTCAAATTTTCCCCAGTTGAAATGGATGTACTATATACCAGCGGTGTCATCTTGGTTATTCCAGGCAGTTCAAATGGACTGCATATACTTGAAAATCATTACAGAATTAATCAGTCCCCAAAAACAATGATGCATACCATGCCGGCCCGCAAATGACCAATCACAACACAGTCTGGTATGTCTGATCAATGGCATGCAACTGCATAAACATCATCATGCCCATCTTCAACGTTCAACCTAAAACCATACCTCCATCCATGCCAGACCCAATTCCTTCACCCATCTTATGTCCAAATACCCAAATTTCAGATCCAGATCTCACTGCTGTTGTGAGCCCAACTTACCAAAATACTAATTCTAGTCTTGTTATCAGTGGGTTGTTTTGTACCAACGCGCCCAAGATTCTGCCTTCAGTCCACATTTCTTTCCAACTTCAAAGCACCCTCATGGCCAGCCACAGCATATAAATCCGCTCCCCTTTGTTAGTGATTTTATAACTGACACTGATAGCTCTGCCCCAAATTACAAAACAGGGCTGCCATCCTCTAGTTATTCCAACGCAAAATTGGCCTCAAATAATTTTGGAAGTGATAGCAGAATCTATCACCCCATGGACTTGGATGAGAAATCATCAGAATAATATGAGGGAGAGGACAATGAGTATTTAATCGCAGACAATAGTGGCCTAGGGGTTTATGACGATACCCCTCCAAAAAGGCGCAAGCTTGCAGGCAAAAGTTGACGCATACAATTATTTTGAGGTGAATTGAAGTTGTCCGTTATCCATTTGATCCCACAAGAGTTCTGAGATGGCTCTTATCTTTAGAAACTGAATCCCAGTGGGGAATGGGTGGAGGCCAAGGGCAACTTCCACTTCATGTATAAATGCTGTCATTGCAGGTGAGAACTTACTTTGTCACTTACAATATTGCCTGCACTCATATCACTTTCATTTGATTCCAGTGTGAAGCTTGCTATAATTGGTCACAAAACTTCAAATCTAAACAAACACCAAGGGCGTTGTTGTGGATGATTCAACGCATGGGCATCCAAAGCCCCAGGATCAGTGGATCCAAACATGGGCCCCAAAATTGCTGCCAAAGACCAAGACTCCATCCTGAAACAACTGATGGAAGCCCTCATAGCCATTCAGGTTTCATTTTCAATATTTGAAATTCCCTGCTTACGTCAAGTATTACAACAATTGGCCCCTAATTTTGGATGGCCCAAATAACATTTAATGGCCACAACAGCCTCTCAGTTGTATTTTGAACACAAGCAAAAGTTGATTGACAAAGTGGCCAATCTACCATCTGAGACACCTCTGTGTGGGGAAATTGATTGTTGGACCACCAAAGATCAGACTGAATCATACTTGGCTATTGTATTACAGTGGATTAATCCAAACAATTACGTCTTTTGCAAATCCCTGGTAGCATTTGAGGTAAGGATTCTAATTAGTTTTGCGAAATTGTTTGAAATTTTAACCATTCCCCCCAGTCACAGTCAATTCATGGTGCTCATTCAGGGTAGGCACTATCATGGAGCTTGTGGGAAGCTCTGTCTGAGCAGGGTATGATCAAGCAATTGTACAGCATCACTGGAGACAATGCTGGCAATAAAAATACAATGATGGGACATTTACAATGCGAGTTCCATGGCATCAATATCATTTGGGACCGCGAACAATGCTTTAATCAATGTGCTTGTCACATTCTCAATGTGGTGGCCAAAGATTTCCTCTTGTACATGGGCCAACTTATCAATGAAGACTACAATTTCTTTGACAACTACCTTTTGACCAATAAGGTGACTCTTGAAGACAGTGATAACAAGGCAACACCATCTGTTCAAGATGTGCAAGGTGCGCACTTAATGCAATGAAAGATAATAGTGTCTATGTTAACTATCACATTTTTAGCCTTACTATGCAGCAAGCATCAAATCGATAAAGAAATCATCAGGTTAAGCCCAAAGGAAACTTTGCAGTCAACCACTTAATCAAGCCAATTTAGAGACTCAAGATAAATCCAGTGATTTGGCAATAATTTGGGGGGATGAAAGCGATAATCCAGGCGATTGTGACATTCACAAGTTGGGCCCTGTGATGGCTCCTCCTGGTGGGCTTTTTTGATTTCCTAAGCATTCAGGTGCATATGGCTTACTTATAGGGAGCGAGACTGTCATGAGACTTTTACAAGCTCTCTGTACTCATATTTGTGGGTCTACCAAGCAGCGAGAGCTTTTCATTGTGGCTCAAACAAAACTTGAGATCTAAAACTTTTACCAATTAGTATCCCAATGACACAATGGAACTTTTTCCTCAAACAACTTCAATGTGCGCACAAATTAAAACTCTTGATCCAAATCTATACAAACACACCTCAAGATAATAAGTACCATTTGAGTGAGGAGACGTGGAGTGCCATGGAATACATGGATCCCATACTCCTCATGTTTGAACAATTTTATAACATATTCCAATCCAAAGATCCCACAAAACACCTTGTAATGCCATATTATCAGGTCATCATGAACCGACTCAAGCATTACGCTAGTGTAAGTCCCCATACATGGCGGCACGCATGCAAGGCAGCTCATTCAAAATTAAAAATATTTTGACTACAAAATGGCCACAAATGACACCCTGATAGCAACCATTTTGAATCCAAAATACTGCAAAAATATTTTTGAACAATTGGGTGTTTCATCCAGTCGTGCCAAAGAGGTGAGTGCGCACAATTAACCATAAATGAAGGTGACAACACCCTTGGAAATAATGGCTCACCATCCTCAGATAATCTCAGTGAACTGGACAATTTCGATCTACTAAAACATCTGAAGGAGCCACCCATCGAGGAATCTTATGATGTCCTTAAATCACAAGGCAATGAATTGGCCTCATAATTACAAGACAATTATCCAATGGCCAAAGGTGGACACATAATTGACTATTGGAAGGTGAGATACATTTAGCTTACACATGTTGGTAATACTCTTGTTAATTTTATCCATTTCCCAGTGTCAGATTCTTTGTGGTAACTATCCCAAACTGGGAAAGCTGGCGCTCAGATACTTAAGCATTCCAGTGTCCTCTGCCTTGGTAGAACATGTTTTTTCTCATAGTGGTAGGCTTAAATGTCCAACTTGGGAATCCTTAGGAGCCAGGACCATTGCCCATCTTACTTGTCTGAAAGAGTGGCTCAATGATGAGTCCCCCCGTTCTGAGTTATGTGGTGCACTTGGGTTTGGCAGTTTGCTTTTTGTTTAGTTTTATAAAAGTTATTGTACAAATATTTGTATTTAAGTACTGCATTGTTAACTAAAAGATATGGACTGAGACTGAATACGTGGTATTCAGTCTCAGACTTAGTAATTACATGCAAATTATGAGAACTTTTGGCTGCAGCCTTATTGGGTCTGACTCAAATAGAGTCAGACCTGGAACTGCTTTTGGACTGTATATCAACCCTTGCTATATACATCCAAGTATTTCTCTTCCTCACTAATTAATAATACTCTAAAGCAAAAAATAGTAATTAATTTCCTCTCCAAAACTAAGAAACATTTCAGCCTTGGAAAAAATTGCTGAAATCTATTGATGAGCCAATGTTATCAGAAAATGGAAAAAATAAAAATGATCAATGAGCTTCAGAAGCTTTAGCAAATGAATAAGACAATAATTATATCTTTTTGAAAAAAATGTTTTGAAAGGAATTTGAAAGCACTCACTTTTTCCTTCTGAGGTTACAGGAGTTTAACCATTTAAAATGAAAAATATCCACAATCTCATTTCTTCAGAGAAGTATTCAATGGTAAACAGCTGAATCTGATATTTGGACTACATTCTTTGCAGACAAAATAGGAAATGATATTGTTATAAAGTAATAATAAGTAAAAAATAACAAAAGATAAAAGGCTCTATTCATTTTCAAGATTGTATTTAACTTCTCGTTGGCCATAAAAAGGATAGAATTGTCTAAATTTAAAATAAATTTGTAAATCCCAATTTCTTATCATGAAGAAAATTCTTTTTAAGATCAAAATATAAATAGAAAGTACTTTTATATAAGATACCATATGTTTAATATAACCAATTAACAAAGGAAAGGGAATCTTGGGAATTTTGTAATATTCCAGTGGCTTAGAATAACTTGGAATAATAACAAACATTGAAATCATGGGTCTAACCCAATTCACAGAAAGGCTCCAAGCTCATTCTAGGATGGGTCCAAGCTTATTTCCAAATGCAACACCTGCTGTCAGGTGTATCCATTTTGCTCATGGTGAGTGTAAGGCTAAAAGTGGTAATATTTCACTTTGAATACTAATATAGATCCAAATTTTCCTATATTTACCAGTGTAAGGTTTGACTATGAAACAATAAGTAAAAATTACTAATATTTTACTTATTGTACTATTAATATCCTTATAAATGAAATAAATAAGATGAAAATAATTATAATAATAAAGAATTATTATAATTATGGTGTAATATTTGTATATTATTAAAAAAATATAATAATATAACTGATAGTATAAAAAATAATATATATAAAATAAATATATTAATATAAGATAATTAATATATTTAAAAGCACTTTATTATTGCTACCAACAAATAATAAAGGCATAAAAAATTGGTTTTTATTAATAAAAAACAATTAATAACAATAATATTACCAATATTAAAGTTATAAATTAATATAAATACTATTTATATTAATTATAGAATTATTAAAAGTAATAATAGAGAAAAATTATTATAATAAGAGAAATAACCTACTTTTAATGCTTAATATAATAATTTTGAATAAATCTATTCCTATAAATGTAAATACAACTTATTTAAATTGTAGTTACAGTAAAATTTAAGAGAAATTACAGTTTTTCTTGATTTTACATGGAATTGAGGTTTTTAAGAGAAATTTAAACAAAACAATTAAATAATTGTAGTAATCACGTCAAAGATGAAGATTATTATAAGATTACCTTTGGTCTTTAATAATATAAAAGTCTTATATATAAAAAATAAAGAAATTACCTTTTTATTTAATGATTTAATATTTTGTAAGTGTCTGAGGGGAAAACAGAGTAAAAAGAGCTCTATTTATAGTAAATACCTCCCTCCTAGAGTCCAAAAGGCTTCTAGTAGACCTTCAATGATCATATCCACTGGAATTGATCAATATTTTAAGTTTTGGTGATGATTACATCATGATCAAACCATATTATCTCATTATTATGCCATTATTTAGAGTTATCACTATAACTCTAGGTTTGATGGCATCAAGGCTTGGAAGAACCCCAAAATTCGTGTATTTTATTAGTTTTAATCATAAACTAACAGTATTCACCAATTTAATCACTCATATGACTGTCCAACTTAATTTAAGGTTACAATGAGTGATCATAAATGATCAAATTAAGGTCAAACTTTGATCCTTAATAACTTTTAAGTTTTACACGCTACAGAAATTCAGAGAGTGAGTTCTCATAGCTTGGCATAGCCTTATCATGCTTCCAAGAGAATTTTATTACATCATCAAAACTCTATTTTTGATGATTTTTCTTGTAACTCATCTTTTCTGTCAAAATTTAATATTTTAAACTTCAAACCATGATTTCAAGGGGTTATACCTTGAATATTATAATAAAAAATACATCATTCTTCGTGAATGAACTAGTAGAATTCAACTGTCTACTTTTCTTTAAGTTCAGACCACTTTCACAACAAAGTGGTCAACAGCTCTATTGATTTTAATAAATAATCCCTTACAGGTTTTAACCTTGTTTATAACTTGTGAAATAAACTTCATTTCTGTATTCCTACAGTAATTACGTTATTACTTCATTTTTTGTTCATCACTTTATCATGCATATTTCAAAAGATATTAGCTAAAATCCTTGAATATATGTGTTGACCAAAAAAGTGCATATATTCAGCTTAACTCCTTAAGTATTGACTTTGGAGATTAGCTTCTTAATTGTTTTATATGCAGATTTGTATGGAGAATTCAATGGTACCATTTATTTTACATGTTGTTTCATTGGTATTTGAAATAATTAAGGATTTGTGTTTTTTATAAGGTATTATTACTTATAACTCATTAAATATTGACTTTACAGATATGCCATGAAAATGGTATATGTGTATTTTACCATGGGGAATCCAATGGTATAGTTTATTTCACATTTTTATTCATTGGTGTTTAATTCAAACCAAGTTTTATGCCAATTTATGGCATTTTTGTAGCTTTAAGGTAATTATTTTTAATGTATAATTATTTTAAATATTTCTTGTGACCTTTTTGGGTATGTGGTCATATCTCAAAGGTTCACATTCCCTACCACCAAAAAAGATTGTACCACAATCTGATATGTGTAATTAGGGTATCATCCACTGTCCTACCTCTTCAATAGACTTTGTTAGTCTTGAAGCTCAATAATGCTTAGCTTTTCTATTTTTCAGGTTTTCTTTAATGTCTGAACCTTCTTAGTAGTTTATCAGCATTTGTTATATCTTTCTCAAGTAGCCATTCATCTTCTTGAGTTAAACTTCTATACCTTACAAGGTATTCTCTTTCTTTTTTGTTTCTTGTCCTTCTTTCTTTAAGGACATTTACAATTTTCTTTTCTTCTCCGTCTGCCAAGGGGTGAATTTCAAGTGGGGATTTATTTATTAGTGGAAATAATTCCTTGTCACTTGAGCTGTATGGTTTTATCAGACTTACAGGGAAAGTTTGGTGTTTGTTAATTAATTCACCTGTGAGTTCCAATTGTGCAGCATTGGGTCCATGAAGTGCTTTTATCATAAATGGTCCTGCAAAGGAATCTTTCAATTTATTTTGACCTTTTATGTTATTGAAATTAAGGGTTGATACTAGGACCAAGTCTCCTATTTCAAATTCAGGTGGTTCATGACTTTTATCCCATCTTTATTTTGCATATTTGAAAGAATCTTGCATACATCTGTTTGCATGGTGTCTTGCCTTGTCAAGCATTATCTTAAAACTGCTTGCTGTTGGATGTATATCCACTAAGTCCTTTTTGAGGGTATAATAAGGAAGTCTTAGATTCCAACCTTTTTCTAGCATTGCTGGTGTTTTGCCAGTAGAAGAATGGATTGATGTTTTATATGCCAGTTCAAGAGCTGGTATTAGTGTACACCAATCATGGGTAAAACCATCAAAATCTTTAAATTCTAGTCCATAAGCACAGAATCTTCTGATCATGTCCTCCAAGGTCTGTATCATTCATTCTGCTAAACCATCAGTTTGAGGATGGTAAGCTGTTGAGAATGATAATTTTGTCCCAAACAAGTTATGGAGATTTGTCCATAATTCTGAAGTGAGCTTTGGGTGTTTGTCACTTATAATATTCTGGAATAAGCCTGTATGGCTAATAACTTTATTCCATATCATTATGGCTGTGTCCATAGCTGTGTCATCTTTTTGACATGGTAGGAACATGGGAGTTTTGCTATACCTGTCAACTAATACTAGGCATGCATTATAGCTTCTGTCTCCTCCTGGAGGTAATGCTGTTACCCAATCCATATGAACTATTTCCCAAGGGGATTTTTGTTCTTGGATTTGGATCATCATTCCAAGTTTCTTTCCTGTGGCTCTGTTGGCTTTTTGACATATGTCACAGGTTTTGCAGTATTCTGCAACATCTTTCTTCCAATTTGGCCACCAAGAGCAGGTTTTCACCCTTTCTAGTGTTCTGTCTTCTGAAAGATTTCCACCTGCAACACTATCATGACACTCATGTAAAATAGTGTTTATCAGGGTTCTATATGTTAAGGCCATAACACATGTATGTTTTGTTCTATGGTGAAGGATTCCATCAAGGAGGTGGAATCTTCCTTCATCATATGCCTTTTTCTATGTTTCATCTAATTTTGATGAAAGTGATGGATCTTTGCAGTCTTTCATTAGAAGTTGGCTTAATATATGACAATTCTTGTCTATCTTATAGCTTTCTTTAACTTGGTTAAAGAATTCTGTGCCAATGTCTGTAACACATATTCCTTCTATATGGTGCTCTTCCTGTGGTACCCATGCTGGATTATCAGGGGTATTTGCTAGAGCCCATCTGCTAAGACCATCTGCATTTCTATTAATATTGCCAGATTTATGAACAATAGTCATATTTCCTCTGTATTCTTGGATAGCAATTTGCCATCTCAGCATATGCCTATTTGGAGTTTTCATATTTACTAGAGATTTTACAGCATTACAGTCTGTAATCACATCAAATACTGTTCCATCCAAGTAATAATGTAATTTTTCTAAAGCCCACACTAAGCAGAGGCATTCCATTTTGCTTGCTCCATATCTTGCTTCTGTTGGCTTTATTTGTCTTGAAATAAAACAAATTGGTCCTTCCACTGGTTTATCATTGATAATTTGTGTCTGGTGTAGTGCAGCACCTAGTCCTTCTCCACAAGCATCAATGTAAAGTTTGAAGGGTAGTTTCCAATCTGGCATTGTGGGAACTCCTCTTGTGTGGGATTAAAATGAGGCAGTACCTGGAGGGGGAAATTACAGTTAGCTAGTTTTGAATTTCTAACAACTCCTGTAACCAAGGGTGGCAAGGGTGTATTGCCTGCCCCTGCTAGAATACTGAACAAAATCTTCCTTGGAGCTCACAAACCAAAATAAAATTAGTAAGTGGCTTTACAACTGCAGAAGACAAAATTCAGAAGTCTCAGATCAGACCTATTCAATAAATAATATGAAAAATAATGTCAGTTATTTTTGGTTAAATTTGAGATTTTAATGAAATACTTGTCTGTTTAATCTTAATATCTTTTTTTAGTGAAATTGAGGTGAGTTGTTTCTTATTGGTGATAAGTCCTTGGTAGGATGGGTTATTTAAGGCTTTCTGGAAAATTTGATTGGTGTTGATAAAGTTAATTTTGTCAAGGTATAGTTATAATAGAGTAAAATAATTCTTGAAAGGTTTGTTATTTATTGATTTTTTAAGAGGGTTAAATAATAAGATAAAATAGTATCTGTTAAGTTTAAGAGGTAAGATTCTTTGATATTTAATATTTTTTTAAAGGGGTAAGTGAATTTTAAATCTTGATAAATGGTGTTAATTTTACTAGGTGAAATATTTTAATAGAGTAGTAACCCTAATTTTGGGTACTGGGTAATTTTTATTTTTATTTTAATAATAATAAGATTCCACTGAGCTTAGCTACTGGGTAATCTTCAACACTATACTTCTACTGAGCTTAGCTACTGGGCAAGTGAATTTACTATAATATACTGGACTACCTCCCAGATGAGGGATGAATTATTCCTGTGCTTGCAATGTGCAGGGGATATAATTTGCATGGGATATAAATTGCATGGGGGGATTTTGAAATTCGGGGGAGAGAGCCCCTCTATTTATTTATACCTTTTGGGAGCCCAGGGGGCCCTCCATGGGAGCTGTCTTTTTCCACTTTAATTCCTCTTTATTTCATCATGTGACTCCATTTTTGGTGAGGCTCTTTCTTGCATGGGTCAGGTGATTTAAGGTTTGGTGATAATTTTTCTCTGCACAGCCTTCTTTCATCACATGATGGTCTTTTGGTGAGCTAATTATGATGTGATTTTCTTGGATTTTCCTTGCATGCATGAGGTGATTTCATTTTGGCTGAGGATTTTTCTTGTGCACAGCCTTTTTTCTGTCACATGATATGCTGTTGGTGGGTTCAGTATCACATGATGAATTTGTAATTCCTTTGCATATGTCATATTTTATTCTTGGTAGAAGTGGCTGTGTAATTTATGCAGGTGTCATGGTTGTTTCTCTTCTTTTTGAACTTTAAAATGAGGTCAGGTGATAATTTCTTGCACTGATGAATTTACTGTTATGTATGAGATGATGTGAGTTTTGAGTTTGACACATGCTGGGCATAGTCATGTGGTTGAGATTTAATTAGAATTGTGTACTGCATGCAGCCTGTTGTAACTAGCTTTGGTTTGCATGAGGTGATGAGTGGTGTAAATAATTATGATTCTGTTTTAAGGTTTTAAGTGGGGTTACTGTGGATATAAGATAAGGTACTCCTGTGGCTGTGTTGTAAATGAATTTCAGGAATTTCATGGGTTTTAGATTTGCATCATGTGACTTCTCTATGTTGAGTGCTAGGTTGATGTGTAATTCATGCAGGTGTCCTTTTATTGCTGCATGAGTCCTGTGGCTGTAATGGGGTGTAAAGCTGGGTGGGGTGTGTAATTTAAAGGGTGGTACCTTATTTGTTGTAACTAGTTTACTATATGTAACTTGATTTTTACATATGCATAATGAAATTGAATAATTTATTTAAACACATACACTGCCATTTGGTGCCTGTGCCATGGTTCTATGAGTTAAATCCAGCCTCTTGCTGTAAAATTGACCTTTTGGTGTAAAATTTGAGTGTAAGTCTGCCTGTAGGCTGGATTTACTGCTGTTTTGGGGTACTATGAGCTTGAGCCTGGTGAAAAAAATGGTATGGAATACCACATCCCCCTCTCCATTTAATGCTGTCCCCAGCATTCCAGGTGAGAGCTCTCTATTATTCATCTGATTCTGTGGTATCCTCAAATACCTCTTCCTCATTTATTGATTCATCTTCTTTACTTTGTTCTTCTTCTGTGTCATCTTTTGTGTTTATCAACTTCCCTCTTGGGTAGAACCTCTTGACTTGAGATGCTGCAAATCTTCTTGCTAATTCTGTTATATCAAGTTCCTCAAGTTCATATGGTCCATTGTTTATTTTTCTGATTACTCTGTAGGGTCCATTCCATTTGTTTTTGAAAAGTAGTCCCCAATTAGTTTCTATTGCTTTGTTGTAAACCAGGACCAAATCTCCTGGTTTGAGTGGTGATCTTAGTTGATGTGCCATTCTTCTATCCCAATATTTCATAGAGTCTTCCCTAGATTTTTTGAGTTTTTCTGCTGCTTTTCTTCTCATCTCTTCTTTTCCTTCCAATTGTTTGGCTCTGGATTCCAGTAATTCCTCAGTTGTGGATATTTTGTGCCATTCTACTGCTAAAAATGTTTTTGTTTCAATGTCAATTGGTAATACTGGAAGTTGTCCAAATTGGAGTTCATATGGTGAGAAACCGGTTGTCCTTTTAGTTGAGATTCTGTCAGCCAATGTAACCAAAGGTAGATATTTCTTCCATTTTCCTCCGTTTTCTCCACACATCTTGACTAATGCATCTTTGAGTTGCTTATGGCCCCTTTCAACCATTCCTTGAGACTCTGGGCAATAGGGTGTGGTGACTCTGATTCTTGATCCTGCTTTCTTTACTGAATCTTGCAATTCTTTTCCAAACTCTGGCCCCCCATCAACAGTTACTTCTTTTGGTGAGCCATACCTGCATATCCATTCTGCAACTGCTTTTGCTGTTAATTTAACTAGTCCAACTGTTTCTGGCAACCCTGAAAAATCATCTCTGGCCACAACCATATACTTCCATCTTCCAGATTTGATATGGACTGCATCCATACTGACTCTTTCAAAGATTGTTGATGTTGCTGTAGATTTTCCTTGTTCTCTTTGTAAGTTTTGACTTCTCTTTTGGCAGGCTAGGCAAGATTGAACCCATTTCTTTACTGATTTCTTCATTCCTTCCCACCAAAATCTTGCTTTAATTCTTCTGTAAGTTTCATTTTCCCCTCTATGGCCCATGTCTTCATGAAGTGACTTCAAAATGTAGCTTTGAACTTCTTGACTTGATATCACCAGTTGAGGGTTTGGGTTGTTTCTTCTTTTAAGCTGGCCATCTTCCAAGAAAAAGTTGGGTGACCTTCTTTTAATCCTTCTAAACTCTTCATCTTTGCTTGATTGTGGTTTTTTCATTGTACTTAAGTATTCTTGCATTCTCTTCCAAAATACTTCTTGTTTGGTTGGTACTTGTACTCCTGAAAAATGGAGTGAATTTACATTCTTACCCCCAAATCCAGGGTGTGGCTTGATCCAATCTTCTTCTTCATCAAATTCTGGTGCATCTTCATCTTATTCTTCTGAGTTTTTCGGTCTTCTGGATAGCCCATCTGGCATAGTGAAAGTTTTCCCTGGTTTGTGTACCAAATCAAAGGAAAATAGCTGAATGAAAGCCACCCATCTTGTCATGGGGGAATTGGGTAAGCAAGGGGTGTTTATCATTTCAATTAAGGCCTTGGCATCAACCTGTAATTCAAAATGCTGTCCCCAAAGTATTGTTTGAAGTTTCCTGAGAATTCTTGCAGCTCCACAGAGTTCCAATTTGGGTTGTGAGTATTTTGATTCTAATTTTGAAAAACTTATTGATTAATATAATACTGGTCTGTCTTTTCCTTCTTTGTCTTCTTGAGTGAGTACTGCTCCTGAAGCAATGTAGCTTGAATCTACTGCTAGCTTAATTTTTCCTGATCCTTTTTCATAATCCAATTTCTTGAGAGTTATTTCTTCTCCAACTATTCTTCTGAGCTTATGGAAAGCTTCTTCACATTTTTGATCCCAGTCCCAGTCAACATCTCTGGTGAGCCTTCTGAGTGGTGATGCAACTTGTGAGAAGTTTTCAATGAACATCCTTACATAGGCACAAAGTCCAAGAAATCCCCTTATTTCATTCTTGTTATAAAGAGGTGTTTGCCAATTCTGAATTTTTTGAATCTTTTGTTTTGAAATTGTTCTTCCTTTGAATGATACAACATGCCCTACTATGTCCAAAGCTGGAACACAGCATGCAAACTTGGATCCTGAAATAGTAAGTCCTGCTTCTTCAATCCTGAATAAAACTCTTTCTAAGGTTATGGCATATTCCCATATAAATCTTCTGATTGAGGAGTTTTCTGGTAGTGTTTCTTGGTTGTAAAGTGACCTTGGTCCTTTTATTCCTCCATCATCAATAAAAATTCCTACACTTTCTGGTATTTCTTCTTGAAGTATCCAGGTCATTTGGGCTTGGTATACTGCTACTGAATTGGTGGCTCCTTGGGGTAGTCGTGTGAGTTGCATCCTTCCAAGGGGTGTTTCAAAAGTGGTTAGAGGTCTTGTAGTGACATCTAATTCTCTTTCATCATATCCTCCCATGATGTCTCCTAGTCCATAACATGCTCTTCCTGAAAATGCATCTACAAATTCTTCAATGTGAGGCCGTAAGCCAGCATCCTTGATGGTGACCTTGTTGAGTTCTTGAAGGTCATGGACAATTCTGAGTTTCCAATTTGATTTTGCCACACAAAAGATTGGGCTTGTGTAGCTTGAGGTGGATTGCTCATAGAGTCCAGTCCTGATTCTTTCTCTGATTATTTCAGTAAACTGAGGTAAAATTGATTTGGGAATGGGAATTGGTTTCTTCTGCCAAGGTTCATGAGGTATTACTGGTATCTTGTAAGGTTTTCCATATGAGTGTTTGAGTAATCCTCTTTCTTCTTCACAGAAAGCTATTGCTTTTTCCCTCAAGGTAATAACATTTCTGAGTAAATTGATTTCTTCATTTGATAACCATCCTGGTGGACCAAAGTTGACTGCTTGGAGTCTTTCATGGGTGACCTTGAAGGTTTCTTGAAATATAGGTTGGTTTGGTGATAAGGGTGTTTTGTAAGGATCTCTTGACAAAGGTGGTCTTTCCAAAGGTGGGTTAAGTTCTTGAGGCATTGGCTCATTGACTGGTCTCACCTTCTTCAGGACTGATTTGTATTTGGCTGCTAAAATTTGGTGATCCATCTCCAATTAGTGTTTTTTTTTTTTTTTTATACTTTAAGTATAAAATAACCATTAAGTGAGATATCTTATTAAAATAACAATTTAAAAGAAATAATCCTGAATCACAATTAAGATCATGGAACTGTTTGGTTGAAGGTGGTAATTTGTGCCATTTAGCAAAAATTGGTGCTCTTGAGAGTATTCATAATTAATATGACATAATTGAATGATCATAATTTGAGTTCTTTATTCATATAATGACCCTTATGATACCACAACTCTTCCTTTTGGAATCATCATTGTGACTCAGACTTTATTTCAAGTCTATCCCCTTTATGGTTCAGATTTTCTGTTACCCATAAATGCATTTGAGTTGTTAAAAATATAAACAGTGAAAAATAAAAAATTTGTACAATAAAAAAAAACTCTTCTTGGCTTTTTGGGGGGCTTTTAAATTCTTTTTGGAATGAATAGCACATTGAGGTATTATTAATATGTAAATTCCCCAAATTATGTCATCAATTTATGAGTTTTTTAATATAAATATCTCCTTCAGAGTTCAATTAATGCCTTCATGGCA
Organism: Austropuccinia psidii; assembly: GCA_023105745.1. Lineage (NCBI taxonomy): Eukaryota > Fungi > Basidiomycota > Pucciniomycetes > Pucciniales > Sphaerophragmiaceae > Austropuccinia > Austropuccinia psidii. Next base: position 76,729,207 of record JALGQZ010000001.1, on the reverse strand, counting down.
CAAATACTTCTTCTTTTCAAACAAGTTCCAATCACTTTCTTGTAATTGAAGAAATATTTCAAATAAATTGATTGTTTTTTTTCTTTTTTTTTCTTTTTTTTTACCAATTAGTTGGTTTAGAGTTTTTCTTTTTTTTTATTATTATTATTATTGAGTTGAAAAATTAAGCCAATTTAATGGCTTTTGTTGTAATAGTAGGAAAATTGGAATAAAGATGATAAAAAAATAAAATATTCTTGAGCTCATGAATGGGATATGACCCTTAATTCTTAGTGCAAATGAATAAATGAATTTAAAAAAGAAATAAAAAAAATATGTTCAAAAGGTTCAAGTCAGTACATATTTCTAATACTCGTTTATAATGACATAAATCAGAAAGTAAAAAAAAGAAATGAAACCTTAGGTATTTTATAGTCTTGCCTAGGACTTATCCTCCTTTGATAATCCTTGTTCAATCTTTTTGAATATTTTAAATAGGCAGTTTATGGTCTTGCCAAGGACTATTGGTTGATTTTTGTTTATTTTCGAGTCCTTGTTGATAATTTTAGTGATTCATTTTTTGATATTTGAAGGGGCAGTTTATGGTCTTGCCAAGGACCAATGCTTGAATTTTTTTGATGGGCAGTTTATGGTCTTGCCAAGGACCATTGGTTTATTTTTTTGTTGATAATTTCTTGATTTCTTGTTGATACTTTTGGTTTTGATTTATCTTCAAAGCCAAGTTGAAAATTGAATTAAACAGTTTATAGTCTTATTTAGGACTAATCCTCCTTTGATAGTCCCTGTTCAATATTTTTGAGTATTTTAAATAGGCATTTTATGGTCTTTCCAAAGACCATATCTTGTGTCCAGGCACCTGATTCTTGCTTTTGGGGTCTCATGGAATGTGATTTATCTTCAAAGCCAAGTTGTATAAGTAGTTCAAATAGTTTATAGTCTTATTGAGGACTCATTTTCACTTTAAAAGCACATTTTAAGCCTATAAAATAAGAGAAATATTTTGTTAATGTTGAATACCTGGAGAAGCCAAATCAAATATGTTAGTATAGTTATTATTCAAAATAAGAAAGCATAAAAGAGAAAATAGCAGTTTAAAGCCTTGCTTAGGGCTTTCATTTTCAGATCCCTGTAAAATAAAAAATTATCTTCAGTTAATTGAAATAACAGAAGAAACCAGCAGTTTATAGCCATACTGAGGGCTCTTATGTTTTTCAACCCTCAATCTGATATATATATTTATCTTTCTTTTGTTATTTTATATATATTGATTGATGAAAGCTGTAAAAAATAAAATGAAATTGTCAGTAAAATAATTAAGTCAATAAAATGATAAAATAATATAAAATTGAGCAGTTTAAAGCCTTTCCCGGGGCTTTTATTATTATTATTATTATTTTTTAGAGCCCTGTAAAAAAGTAAACAAAAATATTTTTTTTTGTTAATTTGAAATAAAATAAGAAACCAGCAGTTTATAGCCATACTGAGGGCTCTTATGTTTTTCAACCCTCAATCTGATATATATATTTATCTTTCTTTTGTTATTTTATATATATTGATTGATGAAAGCTGTAAAAAATAAAATAAAATTATCAGTAAAATAATTAAGTCAATAAAATGATAAAATACTATGAAATTGAGCAGCTTAAAGCCTTGCCCAGGGCTTTTATTATTATTATTATTATTATTATTATTTAGAGCCCTGTAAAAAAGTAAACAAAAATATTTTTTTTTGTTAATTTGAAATAAAATAATAAACCAGCAGTTTATAGCCATACTGAGGGCTCTTATGTTTTTTTTTGTATCCTGAGGGCTTTTTCCTTTTTAATCCCTCATTCTGTTATATATATTGTTTTTTTTTTCTTATATATAAATGTATATATTAATTCATAAAAATAAATAAATGTGATTTATGTCAGCTTTCAATTCTTCATAAGTACTGCCTGTCATTTGTATCCCCCTTTTGTTATTTTTTGTTTAATTTTCAGCCCTCCTTCTGTTATATATCAATCTTTCTTTAGGTATATATATATATTGTTTTTAAAAAAACTGTCAAGAAAAATGAAATAAAACTGTCAGTAAGTAATTAAGTCAATAAAATGATAAAACAATATAAAATTGAGCAGTTTAAAGCCTTGCTCAGTGCTTCTTTTTTTTTTTTATTCCTTTTAAGGCCTTTGTAAAAAAATCATCAGTAAATTTAAATAAAATATTGAGTAAAATTAAAAATAAATAAGCATTTTATTTGTATTCTTATATATATATATATATATATATATATATATATATATATATATTAATAATTATCATCATTTGTTTTATATATAAAAAAACCAATTAGTAAGAAATAACATTAACACTAAAAAGATAAATAAATTCAACAGTTTAAAGTCTTGTTGAGGACTCATTTTCCTTTTAAAAGTTTTTTGTTGAGCTTATAAAATCCTGAAATTGGTCCTAATGTTGAATACTGTTTTTCTGCACTTTCTTTTGTTTTTCATTGAAATATACCTATATGAAATTAAAAACATAATATTAGCATTTATAGAGGCAATATTATTAAAATAAAATTAAAACCAAGCAGTTTTAAGCCATGCTGAGGGCTCTCTTTTGTTATTTTTTTTTTTTTTTATTTTTTTTATTTTTTTTGTTGTTTTTCTTTCTAAGACCTGTATAAATTGAAAATTTAAAGCAAAATCAATTATAAGAGAGAAAAATCATTAAACATTGAAAATAAACACAAATATAAGAAAACATCAGTTTAAAGCCTTGATGAGGGCTCCTTTTTTTTTTTTTTTTTGGATAAGGGACCCCCTCTCCATTTAGAAATCTTGAGTTGGTTTCTGAATTTTGAAGAGGATATGTTCTCATTCCCCCAAAACTTCCACTATAAGGGATAGTGCAAGAAATAAGTTTTCCCACCCCTTATTTTCTATAGTGATTTTGATGAGGATAAATAATGATATAGTAAATATGCATAATTTTATTTTAATGATGATTCAATAATAAGTTGTTTTTTTTTTCTTTTTATATCTCTTTATCTTGAGAAAAAGAAGAAATATAAAAAATTCTTCAATATCAATTAAGTTTATATTTTATTTCTTCCTTCTAAGCTTATATTATTTCAAGCTTATTTCTAAATTCTTAATATTTGATTTTGCTTCTTTTTTTTTTGTATGAAAGAAAATTAAAATTGTAAAGTGAAAGATAAAATAATGGTAAGGAATAAAAAATGAAAAATTGAGGAAATAAATAATAATAATATTAATGGAAATGGGATGGATGATAAATCAAAGAATTGGGTACTTAGCAGGTGAGATTTATTTTGATTAATTCCTTTGACCAAGTATTTTATTTACTAATTGATTCTTGATGAACTTTCCTCCCCTGCATTTTTCTCTTTTCAGTTTTTTAAACAAGTATTCTTTACAGAATCAGTTGCAATTTTCTGTATTCATTTTAGTTCTATCATTTTTTATTCTGAGTATTGCTGGTATAAGTTCTTCTTCCCAATGAAAATCCCAGGTGGCATTATTTGCAATATAGCCTCCTGATATTTTACTGATTTTTCCATTTTTAATTTCAAAATCCTGGAGGTTGAACCATTCTTGGCATTCCCAGGTCCTCCAAAACAGTGATTTCCTGAGATGTTCATCCATGTGGAATGTTTCATTCCAGCATTGGTTTCCAAGGTTGCCATCAATTCCATCCCAGGTAAGTAACTCCAGGAATTCATATTTTGTAAGGTTTAATCCAGGTAATTCTTTCAATGGATGTGAAATTACAGTTTCTAATGGTGATTCTTCTTTTTCAAAGATGTCCTCAAACTCAATATATGGAAGGATTATTGTGGAGATATCTGGACAGGGTTCGGGCTTGGTTTGTAAGAACCATTCAGGATATTAACTTTCTTCTTGGGCATTATTGTAATTGGTCCAGACTTCTTTTTCTTCTACCCAGCTGATATCTGTGTCCATTGACCAGGGATTTTCATCAAGTGATGGCCATGACTCCATTTTGTAGGATTTGGTGAATTTTGAAGTGTTAAAGTAAGATGAATTGAGGATAGTATCAAATTTATTTATCAAAAAAGTTTGAGGGTAGGTTTATTGGGTAATAATTTGGATAATCCTCTTTGATAAGGCAGGAGGTCACTTCCTAGTGATTTTATGGTTAGTTGTTTTTTTTTCTTGGTGAGTGAGATTATTGATTTTGGTTGATGAGAGTTGATATTCCTCTTTGATAAGGCAGGAGGTCACTGCCTAGTGCTTTTTGATTTTGGGTGAGTGAATTTGGTAATTTTGGTTGATAAAAAAATTATTTTCCTCTTTGATAAGGCAGGAGGTCACTGCCTAGTGATTTTTGGGTTTTTTGATATTGAGTGAGTATCCTTAAAGTGCAAAAGGGTTTCTTTATTGATATCTTTATTTTCTGGCTTCCAAATTGAATATTTATTTATACTTTAGTCTTCTTTTATGAATTATTCCCCATAGGATCCAAAATGTTGGTGAATTGGCCATGGTGGAGGTGATTGATATATATATTTTTTTAATGTAAGGTTTTTTTTTTAATTTTGAAGGAATACTTTGTTGATGAATTTCTTCTTTGTTAAGGCAGGAAGTCACTTCCATTTGAGAGAAAAAATGAAATAAATAAAAAAAGAAACTAATGATACATTTTATGGGTGATACTGATACATTTTAGAGGAAAAATCTTGATTTTGTTGGTTTTATTCAAAGTTGAGCTCCCCCTAGTGGGAAAGGTGAGTGTCTGTTGAGTAATCTTGCCAAAATAAGGCCTTTTAGGGCTTCCACAAAGTTATTTCTTTCCTCAATCTCTGGTTCTGATGGAAATTCTGACCACCATAAGTCTTCATCAATGAATATATATCCATCTTCAACCCATTTCAATTTTCCAGTTTGGTATGTTGATCCATTCAATCCAAGGTACCACTGGGCCCAAATTTGATTGAAGTAAAGTCCTCTTCTTGGTAGTGTGGCCATTTCAAATATTTCATCCCAAAATTTGCTTTCAAGGTTACCTTTAATTCCCTCTTCAGTTAATAAATCTAAGAATTGGATATTTTTCAAGCTTGATCCTGGAAGGTGACATAAGTATTTATCTTTACATAAAATTTCTTGAGCTTCATCCCCATAAAGGTCTTCAAAGGTGATGTATGGCAGGTAAATGTAATTGTATTCATTTTCTAAGATGGATTCTGTTTCTTCATCTTCATTGGGAGGTTGCTGGATAAATTCAGGGTTTTCCAGTTGCCATTCATAAGGTTATTCTTGGTTGTTCAATGGTCTGTCCAAGAAGTTGATATGGTATGTGTCTTTTAAGTTTTTGTCTCTTTATTCCATAATTTTGAGGTCCTTTTCAATTTCATTTATAATTTCTTCATCTGAAAGCTCATGATGTTCACTAAATCTGACTTTCTTCCTTTTGGGTTTAGTTTTGAAAGGGTTTCCATTTATTTTCTCATTTCCATCTACTAAGATCTGGAAGGTTTCTTCCTTATTGTTAATTGGCTTGTAACTTATATGGGGTAATTCATCTTCAGAGGTTGAGTCTTCAAGTTGTCTTTTGAGGTTGTTTGGCCATTGGGTATTTTGTAAATCTTGACCAAATTCATCACTTTTTGGAGATATGGATAACTCTTGGGTCTTCTGGGTTAAATTGATTATGGTATTGTCTCTTTTTTCATTTTGAAGCTTCTTTCCTGGGGTATTTCTGACCAATTTTGCCATATTGCATAAATCCATTCCTCTAGGTGGTCCAGTGTGCCATCCAAGTGCTTGAGGTTTGCATATTGGCATGCATAACCTTCTTCCATCAGGTTCTTGATAGCTTAGTATTTTGCCTTGTTTATGGGAGAATTCTAGTCTTATATTGTTGTCTGCCAAGAAAGGTCTTCCAAGTACTGTATGGACAGATCCTTTGGCAATAAAAAAGTGGATTTGAGTTTCTTCACCTGAAGCCAAAATGATTGGAGTAAATTCTGATAGTGCAACCAATGAAGTGGTATGTCCTCCAATACCTCTGAGGTTCATGTTAAGATTTCTTGTTGTGAGTGAGGCTTTTATTGCTATTTCTTCTGGTATGATGTTGAGTTCTGCCCCAGTGTCCACTAATGCTCTGATAGGATATTCTTCCTTTCCAATGAAGATTTCCATAAATCCCAAATGACAGGCATAATTAATCTTGGGCTTTGGTATTTCTTTGAGTCCAAATGTTAATAGTCTCTCTTGAAGATCCATTGAATCGAGTGATTTACTCTTTTCCTTGTCTTTTTCTGATAATTCCTGTAATTTATGGACAACATTTGGTGACATCCTTAAACTTTCTTCAATGGTGAGGTTGATTTTTTGTTGCATGATTTTCTTAATAATTTTGTCAATTTCTAGTTTGCTTTCAACTTGCTTCTTTTGAGTTTTGCTGACTTTCTTCTCTTTTGGAATGTCCTCATCTTCATTCTTATTGGCAATATTTTCAATTTCCTCCTCAGGTTGGTCTGGTTTTGGAATATTTGAATTTTGGAATTTGGTAGGTATTATGACTCTCTCTTCCTCCTTTTCTCTTTCAATGTAAGTTCCTGGAATAGCTGCTTTCCTCTTTAGCTCTTGACTTTGGGATTGTCTTTCCATTCTTTGCTTGGTCTTCCTTAGTCCAATGTGTTATTCAAAAGGGCCATTGGCTGAGGAAATGGTAGGTGGTTTCCAATTTGACCAATCTTCAACATGTGCAATTGAGGTTGATTTATCCTCTGATTTCTTTTCAGTGAGCTTAACCTCTTTTTCTTTTTTTTGTTTTACCACAGGTTTCTCCATAAATTTCTTGTTGAGTTCTGCTTGTTCTTTTGCAAAGGCCCTGACTATGTCTTTGGCACTTTCATTTCCTTCCATAGGTACTCTCTGATAGTTGGGGAAGAGGTAAGATGCTCCTTGGGTTCTGACAATTCTTTTGTCCAGATCTTCAGCAAGGTGAGTGCATCTTGTTGCTGTATGACCTTCTTCCTTGCAGTAAGAACACTTAAATGGTGGTCTTGGAGCCATTTGAGCTGGTATGTATGGTTGATAACTGGATGAAAATGGTGGTAAAGGATTCCTTGGCCTATATGGCTGGCTATTTTGAGGTAACCTTTGCTCTTGATTATTGTTCCAGTTCCTTCTTGGTGGATTAACTGCTTCTGAAAGGGTTTTGAGTTGATTTAAAACTTCTTTAACTGATTCTTTTCCCTCATTTGTTGGTTGAGGTTCTGGTTGTGGTGGATTTTTGATCTTTTGGGTGAGTTCTTTTACTTGTTTTAAAACTTCATCCCAGCTTTCATCCTCAAATCTTGTTTTCTTTTCTGGAGGTTTTGGTTTATAAAATTCTTTTTGTTGAATAAGTACCTTGGCCTCCAAGTCTTGTTCAATGTATAATTTCAAAATATCCAATCTTGGTATGATGTAACCTCCATCCAAGGCTTGAACCATAGCTCTGTCTTTGATCATTTCCTTGTAAATTGATTCTTGAACACTAGTGGAAAGGCTGGCCAATATTTCCTGGTTATGATTGATCTCACCTTGGATATATTGGTATCTTTTGAGGTAAGTGATGATTGCTTAATATTCCCCAATGAATTTTCTGTATTGTGTCATGTTTCTTATTCCACCTTCTTGTTGAGTTTTTGTGAATAAATCAGTGATTGAGGATAATATGTATCTTCTTTCAGGTGAGACTGTCCCCCATCTTCTTTTCATATCCACTTTCAATTGATCCCAATCAGCTGTTTCATATCCTGGCATTCCTTCAATATGATAACTGATTTCTTCATCTTTTGTCCAAAATGCTATTTGTCTTGCAATGTCTCTTCCACTTGCTCCTTCAATTTCTGCAATATTTTCAACTTTCTTGATGAATCTTTCCACATCCTTTCCATCAAACCACAGATTATAGTCCTTGGCTCTGATTTTCCCTATTGGAGTAGTATTTCTTGGAATTTCTTGATGTAATGGAGTTGGCATTTGGGAAGAAATGTTGACTCTTCTTGGTAAGGTACTTTGTCTTTGTTCTGTATAAGGTGTTGATGTGGCCATGGGTCTAGGATAAGGTGAAGGTGATCCATGCTGCCTGAATGATCTTGGAAGGGTGGTTTGTTCTTCAAGTGGACTATTTTGTGGAGTATAACTTGATGATTTATTTTTTCCTTCTTTTTTGATTAGTGCTAGTAGTTCTGCTTGCATTTCTAGCATCTTCTGCTGAAGTCTCTCTGTTGAGGATATTTCTTCCTGTCCTTCAACAGTTTCTTCATTAAAGTTTTCTTCCTGGATTTCTACAATACTACCAGGTAATTTTGATGATGAAGGTTTATCCATTTTTGATTGGTTAATTTCCTCTTTTGAGATTGATTTATTGAGTTTATTTCTTTCAAGGATATCAAGGAAGAATTTCTCCACAACCTTCAAGTCCCTTTGATTGGTTCTTGGTGTTGCAATTGGGAAATTGGAATATTTATTTGATTCCTCCCCTAGTTCTGTTTCTTGCTTTGGTGGATAATAGTAATGGTCAGAGTGAGTTGATTATTCAGATTCTTGAGATGATGGTTTTGGCTGATTTTGATTATTTGACTCCAGTTTTTGTTATAGTAGTAATATTTTTTTTTTGATTTATTGGAATTTTATTTATATGTTATTGAAGTTTGAGGTTGACTGGGCCACTGTTGGGACACAGGATGTGGGAACTCCTCTTGTGTGGGATTAAAATGAGGCAGTACCTGGAGGGGGAAATCACAGGTAACTATTTTTGAATTGCTAATAACTCCTGTAACCAAGGGTGGCAAGGGTGTATTGCCTGCCCCTCCTAGAATACTGAACAAAATCTTCCTTGGAGCTCACAAACCAAAATAAAATTAGTAAGTGGCTTTACAACTGCAGAAGACAAAATTCAGCAGTCTCAGATCAGACCTATTCAATAAATAATATGAAAAATGATGTCAGTTATTTTTGGTTAAATTTGAGATTTTAATGAAATACTTGTCTGTTTAATCTTAATATCTTTTTTTTAGTGAAATTGAGGTGAGTTGTTTCTTATTGATGATAATTCCTTGGTAGGATGGGTTATTTAAGGCTTTCTGGAAAATTTGATTGGTGTTGATAAAGTTAATTTTGTCAAGGTATAGTTATAATAGAGTAAAAGAATTTTTGAAAGGTTTGTTATTTATTGATTTTTTTTAAGAGGGTTAAATAATAAGATAAAATAGTATCTGTTAAATTTAAGAGGTAAGATTATTTGATATTTAATATTTTTTTTAAAGGGGTAAGTGAATTTTAAATCTTGATAAATGGTGTTAATTTTACTAGGTGAAATATTTTAATAGAGTAGTAACCCTAATTTTGGGTACTGGGTAATTTTTATTTTTATTTTAATAATAATAAGATTCCACTGAGCTTAGCTACTGGGCAAGTGAATTTACTATAATATACTGGACTACCTCCCAGATGAGGGATGAATTATTCCTGTGCTTTCAATTTGCAGGGGATATAATTTGCATGGGATATAAATTGCATGGGGGTATTTTGAAATTTGGGGGAGAGAGCCCCTCTATTTATACCTTTTGGGAGCCCAGGGGGCCCTCCATGGGAGCTGTCTTTTTCCACTTTAATTCCTCTTGATTTCATCATGTGACTCCATTTTTGGTGAGGCCCTTTCTTGCATGGGTCAGGTGATTTAAGGTTTGGTGATAATTTTTCTCTTCACAGCCTTCTTTCATCACATGATGGTCTTTTGGTGAGCTAATTATGATGTGATTTTCTTGAATTTCCCTTGCATGCATGAGGTGATTTCATTTTGGCTGAGGATTTTTGTTGTGCACAGCCTTTTTTCTGTCACATGATATGCTGTTGGTGGGTTCAGTATCGCATGATGAATTTGTAATTCCTTTGCATATTTCATATTTTAGGCTTGGTAGAAGTGGCTGTGTAATTTATGCAGGTGTCATGGTTGTTTCTCTTCTTTTTGAACTTTAAAATGAGGTCAGGTGATAATTTCTTGCACTGATGAATTTACTGTTATGTATGAGATGATGTGAGTTTTGAGTTTGACACATGCTGGGCATAGTCATGTGGTTGAGATTTAATTAGAATTGTGTACTGCATGCAGCCTGTTGTAACTAGATTTGGTTTGCATGAGGTGATGAGTGGTGTAAATAATTATGATTCTATCTTAAGGTTTTAAGTGGGGTTACTGTGGATATAAGATAAGGTACTCCTGTGGCTGTGTTGTAAATGAATTGCAGGAATTTCATGGGTTTTAGCTTTGCATCATGTGACTTCTCTATGTTGAGTGCTAGGTTGATGTGTAATTCATGCAGGTGTCCTTTTATTGCTGCATGAGTCCTGTGGCTGTAATTGGGTGTAAAGCTGGGTGGGGTGTGTAATTTAAAGGGTGGTACCTTATTTGTTGTAACTAGTTTACTATATGTAACTTGATTTTTACATATGCATAATGAAATTGAATAATTTATTTAAACACATACACTGCCATTTGGTGCCTGTGCCATGGTTTTATGAGTTAAATCCAGCTTCTTGCTGTAAAATTGACCTTTTGGTGTAAAATTTGAGTGTAAGTCTGCCTGTAGGCTGGATTTACTGCTGTTTTGGGGTACTATGAGCTTGAGCCTGGTGAAAAAAATGGTATGGAATATCACAGCATTAGAAGAAATGGGGCATTTGTTAAGGAGTTTTTCAATTATTCATATGCCTTGACTCTTTCTTCTGTCATTTCATAGACTGTTTATTGGTCACATAGCTTATACAAGGATTTAGAAATTTTTGCAAAGTCCTTTATATGCTGTCTATAGTAACCAGCAAATCCTAGAAATGATTGCATTTATTTTTTGGTTTGAGGCATTGGCTTAAGTAGTACTGCTGCTACTTTATTCTTGTCTATTCCTAGACTAAGTCCAGATACAACATGTCCTAGTGCTTTTAGTTCACTGTATGAAAAATGACACTTTTTCAAGGAAATTTTCATATTCACTTGCACTTTTTTTTGTAGTACCCTTTCTAGTCTTGTAAGGTGATTTTCCCAAGTTTCTGAGCAAACTATGATATCATCAATATAGATAATTAACCATCCTTCTGATAATTCTTCAGGAAATATGGTGTTCATCATCCTTTGATAATGGGAAGGTGCATTTTTTATGCCAAATGTCATTCTTAAGTATTCAAAAATCCCACAGTGGAATATTATCCTCAGTAGTTTCTTTTAATTGTCTGTTAAGACATTTTGATGAAAACCCTTTAAGGCATCCATGGCTGTAATTAACTTAGCTTGTGACAATTGTGTCAATGTCTCATGGATTCTGGGTATTGGATATCTATCTGGAATGGTATAGGTGTTCAGGGCTCTGAAGTCTCCTACCATCCTTGATTTTCCATTATGACCAGTTATAATGACAGGTGTAGTGACCTCTACCTGTTCATTATGTCCTACTTTTCTTAATACTCCAAGGTCCATTAATTCTTTAATGTGTGCCTCCAAGGCTTCTCTATCCCTTGGACTAGCTGGGTAAGCAGGTCTCCTTAGTAAGGGTGGGTAAGGCTTTTCTACATTAATAATTATATCCACCTCATGCCCAATTATGGCACCTAGTGGCTCCTTGTCAGTTGCAAAGGCATTTTTGTACTTAAATAAGAGGTCAATCAATTTTTCTTTCATTTTTTCTGTTAATTCTTGATTGAATTCTGCCTCTTTAAGTTGTTCAGATATAAAAAGGTCCTTTTCTGCACTTTTCTCTTCATTCTTAATAACTATTATTTGTTTTTTGTTATTTAAGAAGCCAAACTTTTGTCTTTTGTTATCTCCTATGGTAAAATATCTGTCTTTTTGGTTAGATATATCTATACCATAAATTGATAAGTAGTCATTTCCAAGTATGAAGTGATTACTAGTACAGTTGTCCATTACTAAAAACTCTACTTTAATTCTGACACACTGTGAGAGGTGAGGAAAAATTAGTGTTAAATCAATTATTCCAAGGGGCTTCATGCTCTCACTTGCACTACTAAATTTGACACCCTGTATTGGCATAAGTTTTACAAACACAGGTGCAATATGCTCCCGTATCCAAGTTCACTTTTCCTTCTTGGTTATTAACCATAACAATACTTATACTTGATTTTCCAGCTGTATATCCCATTCCTTTTGCAGGTTTGGTTCTGTACATTTTGGCATCTTGTATATTTGTCAGGTTTGTGTCAGATGTTTCAACTTGTGGTAAGTTTGAGTTAACATCTAGTACTTCATAAATTATATCAATATTATTAATTTGTGCATTAATTATATTAATTTCATCACTTTCAGAACTTTCTGACTCTTCTGTTTCTTTTTCAGAGTCAGATTCCTCCTCTTTGTCATTGTGGCTTTCTGTTTCCACAATTTCATTAATCTTTGCCTTTTTGAGGCAATTATTGGCTAAGTGTCCAATACCTCCACATTTATGGCATTTTCTTTGCCCATTATTGTTGGATGTATTGGTCTTGAAAGCTTCTTTTGATTTATCTTTTTTGATAAATGGTTTATTTGGACTTTTAATGTCCAATTTCTTCCAAGCTCTGCAAATTTTTGTTCTTGTCACTATGTCTTCTAGTGAATTGATATACTCTTCTGTGGAGCATGGTTCTATACACCTGCTTCTTAGGGCATGTTCCAGCTCTCCTCCACATTTCTTAAGTATTTTCATGTGCACCATTTTTTGTGACATTTCTGGGTACAATGCATTGAGTCTTTTGACTTTTTTTAAGAACCAAGTTAAAGGTTTGTCTTTGTCTGGGTCAAAGAAGGAATTTTCAAATGCATTTTCTTTCTTGTACCTCCAGGAATCATTAGCCCACTTGGTGATTATTTCTTGTTTCCACCAAGACCAGGTATTTTTGCCATTTGTTTGCCTTATGCCATAATACCATCTTTTTGCAGATTTTTCAAACAATTAATGTAATCTTGCAGTGATTAATTCATCTGGTATGGCATAATCTTCTTGTAGCATGTCAATTTTTTTGATAAATGACATGTGTTCATATTCACCTTCTCCTGTGAATGTTGGCCATTCTTTTAATTGAGGTGCTTCCTTCATTAAGACTCGGTTATTGTCTTGGTGACTTAAGTCTGTTATGAATGGATTTGTTAATTCCTCTTTTGGTTTAACAGGGCTTCTTATGTGAGAAAATGGGGTTGATAACTTTGGCATATTTGAGTTAGCCTCATTAATTTTATCCATTTTTTCAGTGATAAGCCTTATTTCACTTTGAATTTCATCTTTCAGATGCATTCTTGCTTCATCACTTTTTTCCACATGGTCCAAAAGTAATTTTTGTTGTGATGAAGTCTTTTCTTCAAATTTTTCTACAGAAATGCTTAATTTGTTTAATTTTTCTGTAAGATTATCAATAATCACATCATAATTGATTGTCAAAGTTTTTTCTTTGATATCACTTATTTATTTGTACAACTCTTGTTGTCCTTGTATTAATTTCTGAGTATTATCAATTAAAACTTTTGGTTTATTATTTTCAATCATAAATTTTATGTTATCAATTTCTTTTTTATTTTGTACAACAAGTTTTGTTAAAGATGATAAGCTATTATTTATTTCTTGGAAAGATAATGAACTATTTTTAATGTCTTTAAGAGGTAAAATACTATTTTTAAGCTCTGTTAAAGTATTCAAAACATCAGGAGACAAGGTTATTTCTTTGGGAAATGGGGTTGTCTCATTCTTTGCTCCTGTTTGTCTTTGAGTTCCATCAAAGTTCTGGCCATGTTGAAGACATTGTCCATGGAATCTTTTTGGATTTTGGGGATCCTGTAGCTTGGGGAATATGGTTTTCTCCAATTCTTTTTCTTGTTCCTCTTCCCTTCTTGGGGAAGTGGGTTGGCTTGGGGCTTGCTGGTAGAAGCTACTGGGGCTTCTTCCTTGGTTTCCTCCATCTTTTTGGCATGGTATTCCTTGATCTTTTTGATTTGAGGTTTGGATGATAGTGGATTCCATCCATTGGAGTATCTCACTATTTCCTCCTCTTTGAGGAACTTTTTCAGGATGTGCCAGGAGTTCATCACTCATTGGTGTATTTGGGGCAACATTTCCCAATCCTTGTCTTTGTACACTGTGTAGTACTGTTTGTACTGGCTCATGTAAATGTCTATTTGAGCCCTCTGAATGTGATTTGTACCTGTTTGAGTCACTCATACTCAGTTCCAATTCTGGTTCAGATATCATGGCCATTTCTGGGTCTTGCCTTTGGGATAAGGCACTTCCTTGTGTGGATTCTGTTCCACTGGGGATATTGCCCTTCCTTTTCCCTTTTGAGGAATCAATTCTACCTCTGAGTCCAGCTCCATCTGATTGTATGGAGTATTGGGAGCCTCTTCTGGTAGACATATTTTAAGAAAAATAAGAAATAAGAAGATTTCAGAACAGGAATTCTTCTTATGGCAATTTATGAATGAGGTACTCACCTTCAGAGTCCTGAATAGTGGGTCCTGGAAAGTCCAATTTCTTGGCTTTCTTTTTCTTAGTGATTATTGGTGTTGGAGAACTTTGGCAAGTTTCTTCCACCAATCTTTCAACAGTGGTTTGGTTGTCCTCTGTTGGATTGTCTTCAAACACTAAAAAAGACAAATAAATATAAGTCTTTTATGTAAAAGTGTTATTTTTGGTAAGATATGGCAATTTTCCATGTAAAAATTTCTTTTATATCTTTTAAAAAGTTAAAATAATTAAAGAAATGAAATTCAAATGAATAAAATAACTTTTTTTATTGGTTTTTATCATTTTTTATTATTTTTTATGTTTTTATTTTTAAAGAATAAAATGAAAATGAATATGATTCTTTTTATAAAATTAATTTATAATATAAAATTATTTTTAATTTATAAAATATCTTTTTTAATCACTAGAGTCACTCAAAGAAAGTTTTTTCAAGTCTAAGGATGTGAAAAACCACGTGTAAGAGGGTACAATTGCTTTCCAAATGCCTCAATAGCTTTTAAAATCAATAAATATAAAATTATTATATAACTTTATGATTATAATTATAATTTATTATTGGATAAACCCAATCAGAATCTTTTTAAAGGTCTTTTAGAGTAAATATCATGGCCAGGCCCCCAAATGTAAGGTTTGACTATGAAACAATAAGTAAAAATTACTAATATTTTACTTATTGTACTATGAATGTCCTTATAAATGAAATAAATAGAATAAAAATAATTATTTTAATTATGGTGTAAAATAATCATATTATTAAATAAATATAATAATATAATTTATATTATAAAAAATAATACATATAAAATAAATATATTAATATAAGATAATTAATATATTTAAAAGCACTTTATTATTGTTACCAACAAATAATAAAGGCATAAAAAACAATTGATAACAATAATATTACCAATATGAAAGTTATAAATTAATAAAAATACTATTTATATTAATTTTAGAATTATTAAAAGTAATAATAGAGAAAAATTATTATAATAAGAGAAATAACCTACTTTTAATGCTTAATATAATAATTTTGAATAGATTTATGCCTAGAAATGTAAATACAACTTATTTAAATTTTAGTTAAAATAAAATTTAAGAGAAATTACAAATTTTCTTGATTTTATGTGGAATTGAGGTTTTTAAGAGAAATCTAAACAAAACAATTAAATAATTGTAATAATTATGTCAAAGATGAAGATTATTATAAGATTACCTTTGGTCTTTAATAATATAAGGTTTTATATATAAAGAATAAAGAAATTACCTTTTTATTTAATGATTTAATGTTTTGTAAGCATCTGAGGGGAAAACAGAGTAAAAAGGGCTCTATTTATAGTAAATACCTCCCTCCTAGAGTTCAAAAGGCTTCTAGTAGATGTGCACTGATCATATCCACTGGAGTTGATCAATATTTTAAGTTTTGGTGATGATTACATCATGATCAAACCATATTATCTCATTATTATGCCATTATTTAGAGTTATCACTATAACTCTAAGCTAACAGTATTCACCAATTTAATCACTCATATGACTGTTAAACTTAATTTAAGGTTAGAGTGAGTGATCATAAATGATCAAATTAAGCTCAAACTTTTATCCTTCATAGCTTTTAAGTTTTACACACTACAGCAATTCAGAGAGTGAATTCTGATAGCTTGGCATAACCTTATCATTCTGCCAAGAGAATTTCATTACATCATCAAAACTCTATTTTAGATGATTTTCCTTGTAACTCATCTTTTCTGTTGAAATTTAATATTTTAAACTTCAAACCATGATTTCAAGGGGTTATACCTTGAATATTATGATATAAAATGAATCATTATTAACTAATGAACTAGTAGAATCCAACTGTCTCCTTTTTTTTACGTTTGGACCACTTTCACAACAAAGTGGTCAACAGCTCTGTTGATTTTAATCAATAATTCCTTACAGGTTTTAACCTTGCTTATAACTTGTGAAATAAACTTCATTTCTGTATTCCTACAGTAATTACGTTATGACTTTATTTTTGGTTCATCACTCTATCATGCATATTTCAAAAGATATTAGCTAAATTCCTTGAATATATGCATTGACCAAAAAGTGCATATATTCAGCTTAACTCCTTAAGTATTGACTTTGGAGATTAGCTTCTTAATTGTTTTATATGTGGATTTTTATGGAGAATTCAATGGTATCATTTTTTTCACATGTTGTTTCATTTTTATTTGAAATAATTAAGGATTTGTGTTTTTTATAAGGTATTATTACTTATAACTCATTAAATATTGACTTTACAGATATGCCATAAAAATGGTATATGTGTATTTTACCATGGGGAATCCAATGGTATAATTCATTTCACATGTTTATTCATTGGTTTTTAAGTTAAACCAAGTTTTATGCCAATTTATAGCATTTTTGTAGCTTTAAGGTAATTATTTTTAATGTATAATTATTTTAAATATTTCTTGTGACCTTTTTGGGTATGTGGTCATATCTCAAAGTTTCACAACCAGTCAACTCGAGGAATTTGGACCTACACATAAACATGTTTTGTTAAGATATCAAATTTCCAAGAGATTCTGATATTCTTGCAACAAGCCTAAAATGAATACTATATACTATGTTCACACCCAACACCCATGATTACCTAAAGAAACAGTTTGCATCATGGGAAATTTACAGTAAATGGCACCCGTAGATAAAAGGAAAATATGGTCATGAACTAAAAAAATACAAGTGCTTGCAGAAAAATAGCAACAGCTTGACAATGGCCACCTTCATGAACAATGAAGCCATATGGCCAATAATCAAGAACAGAAACACAGTTTATTATGCTAACCATAACAGAATACACAACCTCAATTAAAGATTAAATGTATTAGAAAGTGAGCTTCAAATGGTCCCAAAATCCCTGGATCAGGTTATCAACACATTGTGTTCAAAATAACTTCAAGACAACTCAATGAGTGATAACTTCCCAGTTTTTTAAATTTCTTGCTACAGCAAGAATAATTACTATATGATTTTTAATATTTTTATTTCCTATAAATATATCATGCCACAATCATCAAAAAGATAAGAATAAAAATTTAATCAAATTACAATAAAACAGTAGCAGCATAAGTGCTTTGGAATCTAGTATTATTTAATTTTGATGGTAATTAAATATTAAAAAAAAAAAAGAAAATCTTGAAATAAAATAAAATAAATTGATGAATTAATTTTTATTTAAAATATTAAGAAAAAAAAATAATTATGAGAAATAATTTTCCAGATTTTTTTTAATCTTGTTTTAAATAGACTTGTTCAATTTTTAATTAATTAAATTAATTATAAACTCAATAAAATAGTATAATAATCTAAAAATAAAGTTATTCTAGGTTTTTTTTTTCTTTTTAAGCTATATAAAACTATTTTATTTTAATTTATGTTAGTTATTTATTTAGTACAAATTAATAAGGTTAAATAATAATTTATTAGTATTATAAAATAGAATTACAAGCTAATATGAAAAAAAAGACTTATTTTAAGTTAGACCAAGTATTAATGATTCCACTAAAAAAAAACTAATAAAAACTTAATTTAATAAGATTTCTATTAATCTATAGATTTTTTAATTGGAGTACTCTACACTAGATTAATATATATATCTTAAGCTAAGTTAATGTTTATTATAATTTACACTTAATTTTTTTTTTTTTTGTTACATATTCTTTCATTAACATTTTTATTCATTTATTTTTTATTTTTTTTTCAAAAAAAAAAACTTTTTAAAACTTTCCAAAGTAAGATTAAAATCATTCAAGTAACTTTTTTCAATTTAATTATTATTTTTATTAAAATTTACAAAATCTTAATCACTTTTATATATTTATTTTCTCCTTTTTTTTAAGAGCTTTTTAATGATTTAAAAACAATCAATTTAAATTTGAATTGTTTTTTTATCATTCCTTTTTCAACTTATTTATATATATATTTAATTCCCTACTTTTTTCTTTTTTAAGAAGATTAATTTTCTCAAAAGTTATATTTGAATTTTGTACAAATTCTTTTAGTAAAGTTCAAGTCAATTTTAATCTAAAAATTCCAGTGAAGTTGGCTATGTGTTTAAGCATGAGTTTATTGATGACTAAAGTGAGAATAAAGAGTCATTATAAAAAGTTTCAATTAATTTTGAGTGAATTGATTAGAAATTATAATTAATTTGAAGTTTCTTTGGTGGTACAGTACAGTTGTACATGTGCTTAGGCGACGATTACCACCAAATCTATATGAAGAAGATCGGTGGTAGATTCCATTGAGCGATTTGCGAGTACCATGACCAAGTTACAGTTTTAAAATTTTGAATTGATTGAGATGAAATTTTTTTATGAAAGGATGAGTTATTATTATTGTATCTTGTGATCAACGATCGATCATCAATAAAATTTTAAAAGATGAAAGTTTTAAAATTTTCATAAAATGAATTAATTCAAATTTATTTTATCATAATAATTCAAATATCATCAAATTCACCGTCCATATGATATGGCGTTGGCTTTTCCATCGTTTTAGTAGTTTCCTATATTCATCAAGTATTCCAGAATCAAGTCACCTCTATCTATCAACTTTTCAACTATCAAGTAGGAATTTATGCGATCTATCCAAACAAGCTTGAAGTTAAGATTATGGCTATCAATCGATAAAATATATTTAATCTTACTCTATTTACTCTCCATCGAATCACTTGATTTGATAATCTTGAGACCCGAACTGAAATAATATTCTCCCTCGACTAATCAGTCTGAGTCTGTCTGACTCTGAGCTTATAAAGATATCCTGCTTTTAACGATTTACAATCCTTAGTGTATCAATCCTCGGTTGATAATATGATATCGTGGCCATATATATATCCTAATCGACCCTTCAAACTCCAAACTACTATAGACAACTTTGGCAGTTCACTAGTTGAAATGGAGTAAAGTCGGTACTTGATCATTTGGATACAGTAGCTCGAATTCGCTCCCGGATTCCAGCTCCTACTCCCGACTGTAGACATACATGTACTGTACTACACTCCCTGCCTTGGCTAGGGCTCTCGAGTCGTCGAGCTCAGTGAAAGTGACAGTTAGTGTTAAACTTGGTCTTGATCAGTTCCTTTTATGGCAAGTTGATCCTGTTCCGCTGGATTGATAAACGTTGATATATCCCCAACCGAGGTTGTTGACCGATATCCTCTTCCAAACAGTTCATGATGATGATATGCCAACCTGGACGGGGAGGTTTATCACTCCTTCGAAATATTCAGTTTGATTGACTTATTTTGGTTATCTTTAAATTATTTCAAAAGTAAATCCAAAAATCCTTTCTTGTTTATTATTCTTCCGAAAAGTTTTCCTTTGTTTTCAGTCTTTGTTTGGTTTTACACTCAATCAAACAATAATTCCACCTTAGCTTCAATCAACCTGATTGTTGGAAATCTGCCCTGCCGCTTGCCCACTCCCTCAAACCCATTTCAAACTCCATATACTCTATCTAGTTCATTCAACTTTTGCATGGTATACATTCCGATTCCGCTTGTCTCTCAGCTCTTTTATATTATATCTTTTAGCCTCTAATACTGGTGCTTATCCTGGCCTGTGGTCACTACTGCCTTCACGATTATCAAACTCCCCTTTAGGTTTCTCAATCAATAATTTGACTACTTTGACTCAATTAGCTACTGTCCGAGGAGTTCTCTCTCCTAGAGTGAATTTAAAGATACTTACCTAAATTTTATCATAATTTAAATATAAATCTCATCTTTTTTGGGTCATGTCCAGAAATAGGCGTGACTTCATCAAAAATCCAGTCCTTGACTGTTCAGTTCCATCGGTCAATCTTCCTCAAGGAAATCGCTATACTACCGCCACTTCTTCTCCACTCAGTCAGCCTGTTCAGGCACATCAGAATTCTATGAGGATAAATACTACCGTCTCCCAGGTTTCAACATTTTCAGTACCCTCATCTCCTACGGCTACAAATAATCTATGTCCTGCTCCTCCGGATTCTTTATTGAATACCCAAAACAATTCCTTTTCACCACCTCCGACAAGATCAATCTTAGTCAATGGGGAGCCAACCATCCCTTCTTATCACGAAAAACAACCAAAGCAAACCAACATGAGCTCTTCCCCACCCAAACCTGGACTTTTTCGCTCAATCATCCTCATATTTTCATTCACAGCAAAGCGGGATTACCTTCTCCTTTTGTTACCCGCTACCCTGGGTTCTGTTTTCAGTGGCCTACTGCCACCATACATGACAATCATGATCGGGGATGCCTTTCAATCATTCACAGACTACACCGTCTCAACAACTGACCCTTCCAACAACTTAGCCGATGTACAAAAAGCTAAAGACCTTCTACGTCATCAAATCGGAGTTGTTGCCATAAAACTTGTCTGCCTCGGTGCGGCTACTTTTTTTCTTAGTCTTCTAACTCATACCCTCTGGGCAATCAATGGCTCAAAAATCACCCAGAAACTTCAAATAGCTATCTATGATTCAGTGTGCCAAAAAGAACTGGGATGGTTTGAAAAGGGCATGAAAACTCAATATTCTTTTCAAGACAAACATCCAGATCAAACGATAAGTTCCATCTCTGAAACCACAGAAAAGTCAAACGTCAACCAATCATCAATCACTTCCCAATCACCATCCGGCTTGATGAGCCGATTCTCGGGGTAAGCCAAATTTTGCTTCCTTTTCCAATTAGCTCATAGAAGCGTTGAGCTTTCTCTACTTGGCCTTTTTGAAAACAAGACAAACAGAAGACATCCGAGCTGCCATTTCTGGTCGTTTTGGTTTGGTAATCCAGTACACGATTACTTTGATCATAAACACAATTCTTGCGTTTACTAAATCATACAAGCTCAGTTTGGTTATTTTGTGCACCATACCAGTCGTTGGCTTTTTGACTGTGCTTTCGGCCAAAATGACAGCACCTTTGTTAATGGAACAAGGTATCCTGGAGTCCACATTCTCTACTGAAATCGGAAGATTAGTCAGAACTATTTCAATTGTTAAAGCATTCAATGCACAACCTTTGGAAATCGTCAAACTAGTCCGTCTGTCGGTACAAATATCCAAAAACTATATTTCTCTCGTTCGAATATGGGCTTTACGCCTTGGAATTTGCCAATGCTTATCGTTTTTAATGTTTGTCCAAGGCTTTGGCTTTGGCTCAAAATTAATTTCTTCTCATGAAGTTACAGCGGGCGATGTCAATACCGTCTTTTGGTCTTGCCTAGTTGCCAATTCCTATTTACAGATGCTTATACCACTATTAAGCTATTTGGAAAAAGCTCAAATTGCCATCTTTAACTTGCTTGCTATCATGGAACCTTTGAGCTCTGACTCTGACTTGAATCCTCCAAGACTCAAAACACCTGATGATCACTTAACTTTCCAGAAAAGAAATCCAATTTCAATCGGATCTGATTTACCACCAGTTTTAGTTCCGGTATATCAACTCCAAAAAAAAAGTTCTCGTCGACATTTTTCCAATGAATCTCGCTCTCAATTATCCACCATACTGTCCTCTTCTACCGGTTATTCAAGCATATCAAACATAAGAAATTCTAGAAAATATGCGTCATATCCAGCAACCTCTCCAGATTCCATCAATAAGAATTCCAAGTCAAAAACTTATTATCGTTCTCAAAAAGGTACTGTGAGAGAACTACGGAAGTTGATACCTACCGACTTCAAGGGGCAGTTGGAACTTAAAAACGTTACTTTTTTCTACCCATCTAATGAACCCAAGCACTTTACAGCTTCTACCTCCTCAAGCTACCTTAAATTACCCAACCTCGATTCTGTGTCACTTTATTTTCCAGCAGGACAATTCACCTTTATTGTGGGAGAATCTGGAAGCGGAAAATCTACAATCGGCGCAATTCTGATGGGCCTTTATCCTATCTTCCAAGGTTCAGTGGAGGCTGATGATTTTGGTTCCATCACTTGGTTAGATCCTCATTGGTTTCGAAGTCAAATCGGTTTGGTTAGCGGTTTGACTTCTAACTTTATTCTACCTGGCACCCTGCACGAAAACATTGCCATCGGAGTGGGTGGGTCCCGCGATTGGAGAACTGTTACGCGTAAAGAAGTTATTGGGGCCGCAAAATTCGCCCTTTTACACGAATTCATTAGTGATTTGCCAGATGGATATGAGACTCGGCTGATAAGTGAAGAGACGATACCCGAAAAGGAAGATTCCCAATCTAACCTTGAAGAAACAAAAGGCAGAGGAGGATTTCAAAACCTTAGTGGGGGTCAGAAACAGCGGCTTGGTTTGGCTCGTGCTTGGATTCGCAATCCTCCAATTTTAATCCTGGGTAAGATACTTGACCTATCTCCATTCTTACAAGTTTTTTTCTCGCTTTCAACATTCAGTTAATAAATTTAAATTAATTCATTTTTGGAAATATAATGTTTTGGTTTTTCCTAGATGAAGCAACATCAGCCTTAGATTTAACAACTCAAGCCCTTATGTACGATGCGCTCCGCCTATGGAGAGCTAATAAGACAACAATTTGCATTACTCACGATTTGAAACCAATAAAGGCATCCGATTATGTTTATGTAATGCAACAGGGTCAAGTTGTAGAGAACGATTATCGCTGCAACCTTGAAGCTCGATCTTCTAGTAAAAGTCTTTTCAAAAAAATGCTTAAAAGGACTGAGGGTAACAGAAAATCGGGATTGATAATTGCGCCAAAAGTTAAGGTGGACTCTTTGAGTCTATACTCTTCACAAGCGTTTTCAAAAACCAAGGAACTCTCTCATATTTCCAATTCTTATTCCACTTCTGGCGAAGAAAAACAAGAGAGATCTTTTCAAGTTCATTTTTCAGAGCCAATTAATGAGGCAAAACATGCATTCCAAACCCGGGACAGTAGTAAAGAAAAACATATGACTTTAGCTAAAGGATTCTTTCGTGCAATGCAATCTGAGACTGGATTCCTTACTCTCCAACCAGGTGGTGTTGCTCCAGGTTTTTCCCCCAATCAAACCTCGTGGAAGCATCTTTCCAAGCGCCGTCCATCACAAGAGAGCGATCTAAAAAGAAACTCTCGTTTTTCAAGTAGAGAAACTTCAGGAGACGAATCATTGACCACAAATCCATCAAAGAAATCTCGGAGGTCTCGAAATTCGCTCAACAAATTATTATCAAAAGGTCTTCAACCAACTAGCGATAGAATCTCTAAAACAAAACTATTGGGTTACCCTATTGAAACAGAGGAGGATTATGAGGACTTTTCTACGGCTGTAATATTACAAGCCAGTAAAATTGCCTCCAATCGCAGAGCGCCTAAAGATAGCAAAATATCACTCAAGGAGGGTAGTTTGGAAAACTCCTTGCCTGAGCGCCGCAGAAAGTGGTCTAAGGAAGAACTTCAAAAGGCAATTAAAAATTCAGAACTATCTACTGATTCATTTTCAAAATCAAAAACATCATCTAAATCCCACCATACGATAGATATGGGAGGTACCCCCTCAACATTCACTTGGTCACTTAAGCAGACAATCAAGTGTATTATACCAACACTTTCTCAAAAATGGCTAGTAATCTTTGGTTGTGGTATTAGCATAGCCTCGGGTGCTATGACTCCATTGTTTTCAGTAGTTTTGGGAAATTTACTAAGCCGAATTGCTGATCCACCAGATGGATATATTCTTCGCTTCTCGATGTATATCATCATAATTTCTGTCTTGGATGGCTTTTTGTCTTTTTTAAGAGTTTTCATAATGGAAAGCGCTAGTATGAGATGGTTGGAAAACATGCGAAATAACGGATTTGAAAACGTTATCTTACAAGATCAAGAGTGGTTTGATCAACAAGAAAATTCTCCTTCTAATTTGGTCAGCCGCTTGGTCAAAGACGGAGTTGATGGTAAAGATCTAATTGGACAAGTACTTGCCGAAGCACTTACTATTATTACTTTAATGCTCATGGCATTTTTATGGTCCTTGATAATTGGATGGCAGTTAACTTTGGTGGGTTTGGCTATGGCCCCAGTATTTTTCGTGATAGTTGGTGGTGGTGGAAAAGTAGGGGCCAAATTTGAATTTAGAAACAAAGTATTAAGGGAGAAAGTTGCGAATAACTTTTATCTAGTATGGCTAATTTTTTTTTATTTGAATTCTTTTTTATGGTAATTTTTTCCAACCTAATAAACCACTGATTTCTTTTTGGTTCGACTTCTTAATTTAAAAGGCCATTAGTAATATTAAGGCAGTACGCTCTATGATGCTTGAACCGCTCCTTAGAGAAAGATTTGTGAATGAAGCCAAAAACTCTAGAAAAATGTTTATTCGAGCAGCGCCTTTGAGTGGAATGACATTTGGAATAAACATTGCCTTAACATATCTTGCTGAAGGTTGGCTTCAATACATCCCAAATTTTGAAGAAATCTTTCAACATTAATTTGATTCTTTAAATTCTAGGTTTAATGTTTTATGTCGGAGGCTTATTGGTTACAAGTGGTGCTTATACATTCTCAAGGCTTTCGCAGGTATTTTCTTTAATCATTTTTTCAGTCACATTTGCTGGACAGATGATAAGCTCCAGTCAGTCTATAAGTCTCACTTGATGGATTGTGGCTCAATCGACATTCTAGAATCGTCAACTCATGAAATTTTTGTAATTTTGTTCAATTTAGTTCCATCCTACTCAAAGTCTGTCAGAGCAGTACAAGACCTAATGCGACTGGTGACATTACCAACTGGAGTGAAAGAAACAAGGGGAGATTTAAGGATTCCTCTTAAAGGGCGGATTGAATTTCGACAAGTCAATTTTAGCTATCCTTCAAGGCCGGATGTTCAAATTTTAAAGTCTGTTTCGTTTATAATTGAGCCTGGGGAATGCGTAGGAATTGTTGGGTTAGTTTGAAGCTAGATTAAATGTTCAGGTTTTATTATGTGGCGATTGATTAATTTGCTTTTTTGGGTTGATTTTCACAAATTTATCTACTTAGCGCCTCAGGGTCCGGTAAATCAACTGTTGCGACTTTATTGCATCGGTTGTACGAACCTAGCTCAGGCTCAGTTCGTCTTGATGCATTTAACATTTCACAGCTTGATTCTAGACATGTGCGAGAACATATAGGGATAGTAACCCAGCACCCAGTGTTATTCAATGGGACAGTTTTCGATAATGTTTCATATGGTCATATCCCTTTTGGTCGACTAAAGCTACCATCGACTGAAATGAATCATCAATTCCTGCGTTCAGAAGTTGAGAAGGTGATAGATCAAGTTAATCTAACTGGTTTTATTGAGTCTCTTCCACAAAAGCTTAATACGAAGATCGGCGAAAATTCTGAATTAGTATCAACTGGGCAAGCTCAAAGGTTATCCATCGCTCGGACTTTATTACAAAAGAATAGAAAAATATTAGTTTTTGACGAGTGTACGTCTGCTTTGGATATTATTAATCAAAACTCGATTTTAAAAACAATTGAAAAAGTCAAGAATGGAAAAACATCAATAATCATTACTCACAAGCAAGCTGTAATGAAAATGTGTGATAGATTAATTGTGATGGATCAAGGTAAAGTTGTTGAAGAGGGTAAATATGAAGAATTAATTAAAAAACCAAATGGAATCTTGAGTACATTAAGTAAAAGTGGTGAATATACAATTTAATTATCTTGTCTTGAATTTTTGACTTGTTTTTTTTGTTTATTATTAAGAAATATATATATATATATTGTTTTGTAAAAGAATATTCTTTTAATCAATCTGCTATGTTGTACTTTGTATTACTGTATCTTTTTCACAAAAAATTAAAAACATAGGTTTTGGTCAAAAACATATAAACCCTAATTCATTTTAATCAAAAAAACCTGAATATATATATATATACTAGAGAACAATGCGGCTACGCCGCCATTGCTGTATTGTAACTTGTAAAAAACCAAGTTTTTAAATTCAAAGAATAATTTAAAAAAAAATCGTAAGAAAATCTAAATTTTCCAAAATAAGAAAAGCATACCTATTTTTACAATAAGTAGTAATCAAAATGAAGTTCTGGATTTGGATTTAATGATTTTTTAATTAAATAAACAAATACAATAAATTGAGAGAATCCCTCCATTTTTAATTACCTGAGAGTTTGAAAGATTCTCTTTGATAGTTTGACCAAGATATGAATAAATTTTTTAATTCAAAAGATTTCTTCAAAAAAAAAAAAAAAAAAATTAGTACATAATAATATTTTTCCATATTATAAACCCAAATATCTTTTTTTAATTTTTGAAATTAAAATCTCATTACCATTTAAGACAATAAATAAAAGGTTTACCAACATTTTTTAAAGAAGGTTATTTTATTTTTATTTTTTTTTATTTTTTATTTTTTTTTTTTGCTGAAAAATATAAAGATTCTTAATTATATTTTAAAAACAAGTGAAATTAATTTGATTTTTTTTTTTTTTTGAAATATTTTTTTTTTTTTTTTTTTTTTTTTTTTTTGAATGAAATGACTAAACAAAAAAAAGTTAAAAAAAAAGAAAAAAAAAAAATAACTTATTTTTTTTATTTTTATTTTTTTATTTTTTTTTTGAATAAAACTAATTATTAATATATATAAATTATTAAGGAATAAAATAAAAAAAAAAATTTCAAAAAAATCTTTTTTTTTTTTTAAAAAAAAAAAAAAATTAATTAATCTTATATTTTAAAAAAAAAAAAAAAAAAAAAAAAAATTTTTTTTTTTTTTTAATAATATAATAATCTTATTATAAAATAAAATTTCTTTAAAAATTTTAAAAAATATATATATATATATATATATAGTTTTTTTAAAATATTTTTTTAAAATTCTTTTAATTTTATTTCTTTTTTAGGTTTAATTTTAATTTAAAAATCTTAAAATAATACTTTTGTTTTTTTTTTTTTTTTAAAAAAAAACAAAAAAAAAAAAAAAAAAACTCAATTTAAAATAATTTTTTTATATATAAAAATTAATTGAATTTTTTTTTTTTTTTTTTTAAAAAAAAGAAAAAAAATGTTTTTTTTTTTTTTTTTTTTTTTTTTTTGAAATAAAATAAGTTTTAAAATATATTTAATAAAAGGAATTATTTATATTTTTAAAAAAAATATAAAAATAAAAATAAAAATAAATAATTTTTTTTTTTAAATTTTTAAAGTTTTTTGAAGAAAAAATTTTTTATGCCTTTTTTTTTTTTTTTTTTTTTTACAAGTTTTTATCAAATAATATAATTTTAAATTAAATTGAGTTAATTATTATTATTATTATAAAATAAGAATTTTTCTTAAAAATAAAAATTCAATGAATTATTTAAATAATTAATAATAAAAAATAAGTTTTTTTTGAATATTATTATTTATTTATTTTTTCAAATTTGAATATTATTTTATAATAAATATTTTTGAGAAATGATGATTTATTTAGTTATTTATTTATTAAATAAAGAAATAAATTATAGAAATTATTAAAAAAAATAAAAGAAAGATCATAATAATTAACCTGAAAATCATGAATTGATGATGATTAACTAATGTTTTTTTTTGAAAAAAATCATTTTAAATGGATTTTTTTAATGAAAGGGGTGATGATGTTGTTAGTTGTAAAGACAATATATTAAAAAAATAAATTTTCCAAAAATGTGGTGTTAGTTTTCAAGCAAAAACCTAGAGTTACTGTACTGTACAGCAAGGGTGAATATGTGCTCAAAAAGCAGTTTTGGGTATGAATCAATGAGAGTCAGACCTGATAAGGCCTCAGCCCATTGTGCAAACAAGAGTTATGTTATCACTAAGCAAGAAAAGGAATACATGTGTATTCTGTTTCAGTTCAAACCTGTATGAGATAATTAGTGGACTGATTTACAAAT
The DNA here is from genome assembly GCA_023105745.1 of Austropuccinia psidii. NCBI lineage: Eukaryota > Fungi > Basidiomycota > Pucciniomycetes > Pucciniales > Sphaerophragmiaceae > Austropuccinia > Austropuccinia psidii. The sequence continues at coordinate 76,700,802 of JALGQZ010000001.1, read as the reverse complement.
ATTTTCCCAAGAGATAATTTTAGAGACCAAAAAACTTATAACAGAATAAAGTTTTAAAAAGAATAAGATTGGAAACAATAAGATATTTCTACAAAATTTTAAAAAGGAGGTGACTTGTCATTGAGCCACTCCTTCAAAAACATCAAATGGGCTATTGTCCTGGAACCCAAGGAATCCCTTGTGGGGAATTTGAGGTGCCCATGGTGATAAAAACCCCTTTTTGACAGATGCAGAAGAGGCTGAAATGCTTAAATACCTCAGAGCCACTTTCCCTAGGTTTGGAAAATCTACAGAGATGATCTGAAATTAGAACATATATTATGTGATTGAGTTCCCAGGTAATATTTAAATATGAAAAGAGAATCACTTACCTTCCAATAGTCAATTATATGCTCCCCTTTGGCCATTTGGTGGTTATTTTTTAAATATGACATGAATTTGTTGTCTTGAGAGTGAAGGACATTGTAAGAGGCCTCAATGGAAGGCTGTTTCAAGTGCCTGAGTAGCTCAAAGGTATTCAGATTACTCATATTTTCTGAGGATAGCTGTGTTTCTCCTCTGACATGGCCTTCTTGATCCTGTTGATTCAATATAGCACACCTTCCTGCCAATAGGTAAAAGACCTTTTTGGAAAAATTGGGTGGTACTCCCATTTTATTGAAAATCTCTTCTCAATATTTTGGGTTTAACAGGTTTTCTCTGATGGAGTCATCATTGGCCAGTTTTTAATCAAAGTATTTCTTCAGTTTCTGATGTTCCACCTCACAGGCTTGTCTCCAAGAGTGGGGCTGATGCTTGAATCATGCATGAGACAATTGAGAATAACCTGGTAATATGGAATCACAAGTTTTTTGGTTGGAGCTTTCAATTGAAACACATTGAAAAATGCTTAAAAATCTGAATAATAAGATCTATGTACTAAATGGCTCTCCAGATCCATTTGCTCAAATAATACTTTTCAGTTTGAGGGGTGTTTGTGTCTATCCAAATTGACAGCTTCAACTGTTGAGACCTTTAGATTTTTTGAGGAAGATGTTCCATCAAGTCATTGAAGTGCTGATTGGTAACAGTTTTGGGTTGAAAATTTTATTTATGGCCTCAATGAACAACTTGCATTTTTTTCTGGGGACACATATATGTGTACAAAGATACCACAAGAGTCTTACAATTGTTTTGTCACCTATGCGGATAAATAGTTAGCTATTCTGGGGATTCCCAAAGTGAGAGAGAGTGCCTACTTGGTGGCCTAAGAAATGGATTGAGCTCATAAGTATTTTGTTCAACTAGGTCATGAGACTCAGCCCCCATTATTAATGCTAAGGCACCCAGATTATCTTGAGTCTATAGGGTCGCTTGGTTTAGGGATTGACTCCTTTTGACCACTTTGACTCTTTCTGAGTTTAGGCGAAGGAAGTTATATTAGTAAGGGATGACAAATGAGGATATCAATTGAATTGGAGCAAACCTTGCACATCCTTGGGTTCCACCCCATTATAGCTGTCTTCAATCAAAACTATGCTCACTGCCCTGCAGTCATCAAAAAAACATATTTCTCATCCATAAGCTTGCCCATATATAGAAGGAAGTATTTGGCCACAAAGTTGAGTACTTGGCATGTAAACTTATGGAATTTTTGGTCTTGGTACCATGCTATGTTGATTCCGGAAAATTTACTGTGCAAATGGGACATAATTGAAATATTCTTCCCAGAATTGTCACCGGTAATGCTATATAATTTCTTGATCATATCTCATTCAGAAAGAAATTCACACAGGATCCATGTCAAATCCTACCCAATATGAGACCCATGGAGAAACTAAGAACTAACACAAAGACAGGTCAGAATTGTTAATAGATTTTAGGAAATTAATCTCTCACCTTAAATGCCACCAGACACTTTAAAAAGGTATAATCAACAGGATTGACACATTGCAGGAAAATTGCAATATAACTCTTACTATAGTCTTTGGTGGTCTGAAAATCAATTCCTTAACACATTGACATATTCTTAGGTAAGTTTTCCACTTCTTTTATTACTTTGGTTTTTTTCTCAAAGTACAATTGAAATAAAAAAAAAATATTTCTAGTTTTTTTTTAATTAAAAAGTTCAAAGTAATACTTTTTTTTTATTTTTTTTAAGAATAATCTTTATTTTTAAAAAAAAAACAAAAAACTCAATTTGAAATAATTTTTTTATATAAAAATTAATTGATTTTTTTTTTAAAAAAAAAAACTCCAATGTTTTTTTTTTTGGAATAAAATAATTCTTGAAATATATTTTATCAAACAACTAATCTATATTTCAAAAAAATAAAATAAAAATAAAAATAAATAATATCTATGTTTTTTGAATTAAAGATTTTTAAGGTTTTTGAAGAAAAATATATTTTATGCCTTTTTTTTTTCAAATAATAAATTTTTGAATTAAATTGAGGTAATTATTATTATTATTATTATTATTATCATTATTATAAAATAAGATTATTTCATTTTTTCAAAAAAAAAATTGAATGAATTATTTAGATAATGAGTAATAAAAAATAACTTTTTTTGAATTTTTGTAATTTTTTCAGATTTTAATAATATTTTATAATCAATATCTTGAATAAATAATTATTTATTCATTCATTAAATCAAGACATAAACTATAAAGTTCATTAAAAAACGAAGAAAGATTTTAATAATTAACCCGAAAATTATGAATTCATGCTGATTAAGTAGTATTTTTGTTGAAAAAAAGGCATTTTAAATGTATTGTTTTAATGAAAGGGGTGATGAGGTCAGTTTTGTGGAAAATAGATTAATAAAAAAATAAACTTTCCAAAAATGTGCTGTTAGTTTTGAAGAAAAAAACTAGAGTTACTGTACTGTACAGCAAGGGTGGATATGTGCTCCAAAAGCAGTTTTGGGTATGACTCAATTAGAGTCAGACATAATAAGGCCTCATCCCATTGTGAAAACAATATTCATGTAATTAATAAGCAAGAAGCTGACTATATGTGTATTCAGTTTCAGTCCAAGCCTGTATGAGATAAGTAGTGCACTGATTTAAACATATTTGCGCAAGAGATAATTTTAGAGACCAAAAAACTTAGAATAGAATAAATTAATCAAAAGAATATGATTATAAATAATAAGATATTTCTGTAAAATATTAAAAAGGAGGTTACTAGTCATTGAGCCACTCCTTCGGAAACATCAAATAGGCTATTTTCATGGAACCCAAGGAATCCCTTGTGAGGTATTTGAGGCACCCATGGTGAGAAAAAACCCTTTTTACAGATGCAGAAGAGGCTAAAATTCTTAAATACTTCAGGGCCACTTTGATAGTGAACAATATAAGAATAAATGTGTCAATTCAAAAGATTTCTCCAAAAAAAATTAGTACATAAGAATCACCATGAGCAAAGTGGCTACACCTGAAAGCAGATGTTCCATTTGGAAATCAGCTTGGACCCAGCTTAGACTGAGCTTTGTCCCTTTCTCTGAACTAGGTTGTCCCCAGTATTTTATTATTTTTAAATATTCACAGTCCTTCTAAACCACTGGAATATTGGAGAATTTTCAGGTTTGCTATTCTATCCTTTAAATAGGATATAATAGATCAATAGTACATTATGTTTGCTGTTTTCATATTTTGAGATAAATTAAAAAATCTCTTGATTGATTATATCCTCTTCATAAAATATCATCTGCTATAGAAAATTTACTTTCAAAATTACATTACTAATTTAAGTACTTAATTTTACCTTTTGAAGGCCTCAATAAGTCAAGCTCATCCTTGAGAATTTCGAAATCCTTTATTTTTTTGGGGGTATTTATAATCAAAATAATGAATTAATAGTAATGATGTTTTTTTTCTCAAGAGATGACTTACAAAAAAAATCATTTTAAGTCAGAAAGTCTCCTTCACATCCTCTATAACTCTAAATTATTTAATATAACCAAATTTTTTCAAATTAAGAAAAAGGTTTGTAATAGCGTCTTTTGAAAAAAACCCTATAAAAACAAAAAAATATAGAATATTTATATTTTTCTTGAGTTATTGTATTGAATTTTTTCAATTTCATTATTATTTTAATTTTTTTATTTGAAAGTTTCTTTATCATTACTCATACTCAACATAATGATTTTAATAAGCAATAATAATACAAATTTTTGTAAGAAAACAAAATTCTTGAATTGTGTTTTTTTATGGTATTTTTTAACTTTTTAATTTTTTAATTTTTTATTAATTTCCTATTTATTAAATGATACTTTATAATTGATTGAAGCTATATTTAATTGTTTTTTTAATTTAGAATATATGTATAACGATTTTATTGTAAAAATTCAAAGGATAATGATTCGTTGGAGTAATGTACACCTCCCGTAACTGCAAAATTGTTGACAATTGTCGACAATGTTACAGTAGCAGGCCTTAATAATGCTGCTAAAGCTCTGTTACATAGAAAATGAATTAAATAAAATCAAATAACCAAATCAACAATGGAAAAAAATATCCAAGAAATATTTAAAAAACACTAAAGATATATTCATATATAAACATAATCATCAGAATGAAAATACACAATAGAGCTCAAAATAACACACAAGCTATTCTTAAAAATAAGGAGAATATATATCTCTCCTCATTTCATACTGAAAATTGCAAGGAAATTTAATTTTAATGATGAAAAAAATAATAATTTACTAATAAATAAAACCAACCCTCAGTTCATCTCTCATAAATTTTTGGGATAATTTTGACCTTTTCTTAAATATTCTGAATTAATTTGAATTATTATTTTTTATTTATATTTTCTCTCTAAAAAATCAAAATAAGAAATCTTGAATTTGGAAATGCCAAAAAAAACTCAGAACCAATGAGAGATAGATTTCTTAATATACTCCTAATCATTTCAGCTTAAAATTTGTAAATTGGGTTCAAATTTCAAGAAATGAGGTCTAAGTAGCTCATTATTTGTAATATATACGCACATCTTAATGAAAGAATTCATCTTAAAATATTATAAAAGGATTATTTAGCCATAAAAATTGTCAAATAATGTCAAAATTCGAATAAACAAGTGATTTTTACATCAAAAAAAGGATAATAAAAATATAATTACTCCACTGATCAACTCCTAATTTCATTTACAAAAGGATATGATTATTGCTTCAAATGAGAAAAATTACTTTAGAATATGAACAGGAATAACATCAATGGGGTTCAGAGATCTTGACAGGAAATACTTTATAAATTCTAATAGAATCAATATTAAGATTTGTGTGAAATTGTTGTAAGGCTTTAAGTAATAGGAGGAAAATGCTTTATAGGTTATTGAGACCACTCTTTGAATCTAGTTGGAAATGGCGTAGAAGTGATATGTGTATAACTTAAAGCTTATTTCTGTCTACTCTCCTTTAAGAATACTAATTGAAGCAATAATTCAAGCCCTTTTTCCATCATACATACTTAAATTGTAAATAAGAAGATTTCTCATATTGGAGAATTTAAATACTTAAGTAAGTTGAATTTATGATCTCATGACCCAAACCTTTTAAAGAGCCCATTATTATCAATTTATTTTTATTTTGGAGAATATTAATTCCCATATTTCAGTTTAACTTCTTAAGCTTTTCATTAGTTTCCAAAATAAGGTTTTGAAATGATTTTTATGAAAGAGCTTCTTCATTTCAGTTATTTCTCAAGAACACATAAGATAATAATTATTACAAAGCAAGTAGTTTATTTCTTTCAGATGGAAGTGTTTTTAAATTCCTTTCAATATCTATTCATGAATTCTTAATCATTTTTTATACAGGTTTCCCACATACCTTTTTGAGAATAAATTAAGGTTGAGAAATGATCAAATAATTTCTTGAATCCATTTTCAAAATCTAATTTTGTTAAGTTTTTGGTATTGATAAGCTCACAGAATTAGTTTAGGATAATAGAGCTTTCCATGACTTAAACCACATCTATTATATTGAGGTCTAAAGTATAATAACAACTCTCCATTGATACCAATTATAAAAGGTTAGATGAAAAAGGCAGTAAACTAATAAAGTGAAAACATTCAGAAATTAATTCAACAAAAAGAAAGCTGAATGGATAACTTTGAGCTGGGCAAATAATCAATTTCAATCAAGCTGAACTATATATATATGTATGAAGGTCACCTTTATGAAAATTACACACATACTTTAATTTTCTGCATACTCACTATAGAAGTATTAGTTATTTGAGATTAAATCACCTATTTGATAGAAATCCCCTCCTCATTTAATTGAAATGAAAATGAAAAAAATCAAAAGAAACCATTATAATATATATCTATTTGTCTCATATTGAAATAATTTACTATATAGGAATCGTTGACCATAATAAGCTATATTCTGAAAGGAATACAAAAAGTGATATATCAATTTATTCTAGGGAGGAAAAATCTTGAGATTTCAAAGAATAAATGGAGGATATTTTGTATTTAGATTAGTAGTATCTAGGAAGTTATTAGGCTATATTCTTTCTCTGAAGCTCCTAGTTACTCTTAAATCAACTGTTGGGATCTTACAATAGAAAAAAATTATCCGCTATAAGCTAAAGCCCAAATATTCTTTAATAAATTCTGATAGATCCCATCTATAAGTGACCAAATATACTTTACAGAGGTTTTTTGGCTGAAAAATTAGTAATATTTAATTAAGAGGTAATGGATCTTGCTAAGATTTGCTTCATGATAAATTTGTGTACTTACACTTCAGAGGTTTTTAAAATTTTAAATATATGATATTACTTCAATAATAGGAGAAAAATTAGGGATATTACCTCTTTCTAACTACAAATATTAATCATATAAACCAAATTGATGGTGAAATCTCTATTTTATGTTTTGTGATTTATTACAAGATCCTCAATCCCTTCAGAGTATTTCTAATTAAATTAGAATCCCTTTCAAAGAAAAAGGGTTCAAATGTGAATCTTATCCAGATAATTATTCAGATATATCAGATGGATATAAGATTCATAGTGTTTTTTAAAAACAAAACTAGAATTTTGATATTTTTTTCAATAAACTAGTTAAAAGTAAACATAAAAAATCATCCTGAGCTTAGAATGAGAATTATTCCTTTGATCTTATATTGTTGAATTATTGATCTTTGAAAATCATGAGGACACAGTAAGATTGATCCAATTGAATTGAAGATTTGTGGCTTGCATATGTAGCTTAAATTTCTTCCAAAAATTCTATTTCTTGATTAAATTTCTATTCTATTTCCTACCTGAATCCAATCAATTTCTCATTTGAAATTCCAAATGCAACACCTGCTATCAGGTGTAGCCACTTTGATCATGGTTAATATTTTTTCATATTATAACCCAAATATCTTTTTTAATTTTTGAAATTAAAACCTCATTTCCATTTGAGACAATGAGTAAAAGTCCTACTCCAGTTTTTAAGGAAGGTTTTTTTTTCTGAAAAATCCAAAGATACTTAATATTATTTTGAAAATAGGTGAAATTAGTTTGATTTTTTATGAAATAAATTTTTTGAAGTGACCAACAAAAATTCAAAAATAGAGTATTTTTATTCAATAAACTTGTGAGTTATATATGAATTATTGGGAAATAAGATAAAACTTTTCATATAAATCTTTTAAGACTGATATGTTATATCCTCAAATTTAGAATCATAATCTTATGATAAAGCTATTTCCTAAGTCTCATAAGTATATTTGAAATTATTTGAGAAATTGGAGTTTGACTTAATTAAAGGTTTAATAGTTTTTTTAAGAACAATTCAAAAAAACATTTAAATTTTATAAGAGTATTTAATTTGTTTTTTTTGAAAAAAACCACTTTTTTTGAATAAAGTAAGACTTAAAATATATTTGACAAAGGACTGGTATATCTCAAGAAGAAAAAATTTATATGTTTTTTGAATTGAAGATTTTTGAAGTTTTTTGGGAAAAATATATTTTATGCCTTTTTTTGTGTTTTTGTTTTTTCAAAAAATAAAAAATTGATAATCTGATTTGATTTTGATAAATTTCAAAAAACTTTTTATTATATAAAAAATCATTTTTCTTTCTGAAATTTTATATCAAATGTTATATTTCAAAATTAAATTAAAGTATTTATTATTATTATTATTATAAAGTAACAATTTTTCTAAAAAAAATGATTGAACTATATAAATAATTATTAATAAAAAATAAATTTTTTTGAATATTTTTTTTTCAGATTTTAATATTATTTTATAATCAATATCTTTAATAAATAATAATTCATCTATTTATTAGATCAATAAATAAATAATAAAATTCAATAAAAAAAGAAAGATTATAATAATCAACCTGAAAATCATCAATTGATGATGATTAAATAGTATTTTTTTAAAAAAAAACATTTTAAATGTATTTTTTTTAATGAAAGGGGTGATGATGTTGTTAGTTTTGAAAAAAATAGATTAAAAAAATAAACTTTCCAAAAATGTGGTGTTAGTTTTGAAGCAAAAACCTAGAGTTACTTTATTGTAAAGCAAGGGTGGATATGTGCTCCAAAAGAAGTTTTGGGTCTGACTCAATTAGAGTCGGACCTGATAAGTCCTCAGCCCATTGTGCAAAAAAGAGTTATGTAATTGCTAAGCAAGAAACAGAATACATGTGTACTCAGTTTCAGTCCAAACCTGTATAAGATAAGTAGTGGGCTGATTTACAAATATTTTCCCAAGAGATAATTTTAAAGACCAAAAAACTTATAACAGAATAAAGTAATAAAAAGAATAAGATTGTAAAAAATGAGATATTTCTACACCATATTAAAAAGGAGGTGACTTGTGATTAAGCCACTCCTTCAGAAACATCAAATGGGCTATTTTCCTGGAACCCAAGGAATCTCTTTTGGGACATTTGAGGCGCCCATAGTGAGAAAAAACCTTTTTTCTAGATGAAGAAGAGGCAGGAATTCTTGAATACCTCAGAGCCACTTTCCCTAGGTTTGGAAAATCTACAGAGATGATCTGAAACTAGAACATATATTATGTGATTGAGTTCCCAGGTAATATTTAAATATGAAAAGAGAATCAATTACCTTCCAATAGTCAATTATATGCTCCCCTTTGGCCATTTGGTGGTTATTTTGTAAATATGACATGAATTCATTGCCTTGAGAGTGAAGGACATTGTAAGAGGCCTCAATGGGTGGCTGCTTCAAGTGCCTTAGTAGGTCAAAGGTATTCAGCTTACTCATATTTTCTGAGGATAGCTGTGTTTATTCTCTGAAATGGCCTTCTTTATCCTTTTGATTCAATAGAGAACACTTTCCTGCCAATAGGTCAATGACCTCTTTGGAACCATTGGGTGGTACTCCCATTCTCTTGAAAATCTTTTCTTAATATTTTGGGCTTAAGAGGGTCGCGATGAGGAAGAAATTATTGGAAAATTTTTAATAAAAGTATTTCTTCAGTTTCTTATGTGCCCCCTCACGGATTGTCTCCAAGAGTGGGGATAATTCTTGCATCATGCATGAGACGATTGAGGATAACCTGGTAATATGGCATCAAAAGGTGTTTGGTTGGAGCTTTCAATTGAAACACATTGAAAAATTTCTTAAAAATATTACCAATAAGATATATGTATTCAATGGCTCTCCAGATTCCTTTGCTCAAACAATAATTGTAAGTTTGAGGGGTGCTTGTGTATATCAAAATTGACAGCTTCAATTGTTGAGCCCATCAAATTTTTTTAAGATGTTCCATAAAGTCATTGAAATACTGATTGGTAACAGTTTTGGGTTGAAAACTTTATTTATGGCCTCAAAAAATAACTTGAATTGTTTTCTGGGCCACATATATATGTACAAAGATCCCACAAGAGTGTTACAGTTTTTTTGTCACCTATGCGGATAAATAGTCAGCTATTCTGGGAATTCCCAAAGTGAGAGATAGTGCCCACCTGGTGGTCTAAGAGCTTGATTGAGCTCATAAGTATTTTGTCCAACTAGGTCATGAGACTCGGCCCCTATTATTAATGCTAAGTAACCCAGATTATCTTGAGTCTCTAGGGTCGCTTGGTTTAGGGATTGACTCCTTTTGACCACTTTGATTCTTTCTGAGTTGAGGCGCAAGAAGCTATATTACTAATGGATGGCACATGAGGATATCAATTGAATTGGAGCAAACCTTGCACATCCTTGGGTTCCACCCCATTATAGCTTTTTTCAATGATAACTATGCTCACTGCCCTGTAGTCATCAACAAAAACATAGTTCTCATCAATAAGCTGGCCCATATATAGAAGGAAGTCTTTGGCCACCAAGTTGAGTACCTGGAATGTAAGCTTATAGAGTTTTTGGTCTTGGTACCATTCTATGTTGATGCCAGAAAATTTACTGTGAAAATGGGAAATAATTGAAATATTGTTCCCAGAATTGTCACCGGTAATGCTGTATAATTTCTTGCTCATATCCCATTCAGACAGAAATTCCCACAGGCTCCATGTCAAATCCTACCCAATATGAGACCCATGGAGAAACTAAGAACTAATAAAAAGACAGGTCAGAATTTTCAAGAGAGTTTAGGAAATTAATCTCTCACCTTAAATGCCACCAGACACTTGAAAAAGGTATAATCAACAGGATTGACACATTGCAGGAAAATTGAAATATAACTCTTAATATAGTCTTTGGTGGTCTGAAGATCAATTTCTTAACACATTGGAATATCCTTATGTAATTTTTCCACTTCTTTTATTAGTTTTTTTTCCAAACTACAATTGCAATGCAGCTATGGCCATTAAGATTCTTTTTGGCCAAGTGAAATTTGGGTCAAATTATCTTAACAAATTGCATAACAAAGGTGTCTCAAATATGTAAATAAATACTTGAATTTATATGAGAAATTCAACAAATTTCTTGGGGATTGATTCTTTTTCCTCAGCGGCAATCTTGGTTCCCATATTGGGATCAACAGACCCAGGGGCTTTAGTTGCCTATGCCTTAAATTGCCCACAAAACTGCACTTGATTTTTGTTTATATTTTAGGTGTTGTTCCCAACAATAGAGAGATTCACACTGGGAAAAGGCAATAGTCAGTGATGTATCATAAGATGTGACCCACCTGAAATGTCAACACTTTTATTTGAATCAAAAATTTCCCTTCAATCTGACCCATTTTCAGATGGAATTCAGTTTCTAAGTACATTCAAGCAAATAAATGACACTGAAATTAATTTTGGAAATTTTTAAAAGGAACTAAACTAAAAGTAATTGTATACATTCAACCATATACGCTTCCTATTCACTTATTTTTGACTGTGTTTGGGTGGTGTAACGGCTTTAAGCCCAGCTCAAGCCCATTGTGATCTTGCAATTATTCTTAATATAAATCCATTGGGAAATAGCGTCTACAATCACGAATTGTTGATCTTGGTTCTGGTGGAAGCTCAACTCACTTGATAAGGTCACTTGAGTGTCCAAATTGGGGATTGATGTATTTCTTTCAGTGAGGAAATCCGTCACCAATAGAAGAGGGTTGATTTTCTTTTGGTTATCCATGACGAATTCTTTTTATCTTTGAATTAGAGCCTAAGGTTTGTCAAAGAACAAATCTGAAGTTATTAGATAATCTTCTCTCTTCCAACAAGATTTTGAGACATCATTCTCACAAAAACCCTGAGCTCAAGGTTTAGACACATTAGACAACTATTTGGATAAAAGTTAATAGAAATATAGAGAGACGTCAGGTTTAATCATGGGGGTAATTGATTATTAATGCAAGATGGTGGAAGTGTAATAAAATGAGTTTCATGTGACAAAGAATTATGCAAATGGGTTCTTATTGGTGAATTCCGCCCCAGGTTGCCGTTTGGCATGGGTTTTGGGAACCAAATGGTTCCGTTGCAAGAATCTAGGTTAATAGGTCCACTTGGACTGCACGGAATAACCGAGATTAAAGAATTTCTTCACATTAATTTGTAGTTTAAGTAAAGATTACAGGAAGTAAGTAGTTCTTTAAGTTTGATGTGTAACCAATTTTAAGCTTTGAATCCATCTCTCTCTTAAACAACTGATTTGTTTCAATTTTTTTGAAATTTAAAAACAAAAATAAAACTAATAAACAAATTCCAAAACTAAATAGACTTGAAAAAGAAAAGGTATAATTTATTTTTCTTCTTAAAAGAAAAAGAAGTGACTCCTTTGTGAAAGTTTTCTATATCTTTTCAAAAAAAAATAACCAAATAAAATAAAATTTAGTTTATTAATTTGAAAATAATTTTAAGAATAGATTTCATCACTAAGCTTCAGTTAACTAAAAAAATAATTTAGTTATTGAATTTAAAATTTGGCCAATATTAAATGAACCTTAACAAAAAGAAAATAGGAAAAAAATAAAATGGAATTTGATATTGATTTGAGTAAATTTTTATTCATTTTTGAATAAATTTTGATTTAAAAGAATTAAGAAAAATCATCTTTATTTCAAAATTTCAAAATATTCCTTCAAATTTGAATCAATCTCCTCATCATATCATATTAACATAATACATCATGAAATTAAATCAAATTAAGTTAAATAAAAAAATCTAAATTTCACATCACCACTTGACTTATAGCTTAATTTAATTCAAGTTTTTTAAAAAGAAAAGATAAAAATAATCTCAATAGGTAAATTTAAAATAAAATAAAATTAATCTTAGTTTTTTAAGTCTTCAAAACTGTTACATAGCAGAACTGTAACAGTTAATCTACGCTGATGTGGAGCTGGCTGTAATCTTGGTAATGGATTTCAGGGCTCTGTATGAGGGTTTAAAGATGTAGGTAAAAGATATTTCTACAATTTTACAAATAATAAGGGTAAATGGGGTGAGGTGATGTCAATTTAAGCATTTTTGTGGATAATGAATGGTTATTGCTTAGACAGAGTGGCCATAATTTACTCAACTTTAGCCTTGGAACATTACATGAAACGAGCTGAAGTTTTAGTGTTTAACAGTTACATAAATTGTGATTTATGCTGAAGTGGGGACAGTATCAATCTTGGAAATATTTTTTGGAATGTAAGTGTGTAAAGGGTATATCCATGGTCTTAACATTTAGGTTGATTGGGGGTACAGTACATGGAATGAAGTAATAGCTGGAATCAACTATATAAATAGCTCGGGTTGATGTCCAGGTAGTTTCAGCACTTACTGTATGTACAGCCCTTAATTATCACTTTCAGTCAGTCCATCATGGGTATTGTTGCTGCGCTAAAAAAGCAGATATGGGAGCTTATAGCCCTCTAGCATTTGGTAAGCCACAATTGAAGGAATTTGGATTTATGTCTTACTACCAAATTATAGTAAAAAAGATGAAAATAGACTGCTTGATTATTACTTTTTCAAAAGAAAAATCAATCCCCAGAACAAGATTTTAAGTTCTTTCTTTTTATTGATTGATAAAATTATTATGCAAACAGATTTTTTCAATTTTCAAAAAAAAAGAAATTGCCTTGAAATTTACTTAAAATAAAAAAATAAAATTATCATTTCTAAAAAAATAATAAATATCAAATAAATAAATAAATATTTTTTTCTTTTGGAATTTTCATAATCTTTTTGAAAAAAATGAAAATTTTGGAAAAAAAAGAATTTTTGAATTTTTTATTTATTTATTTATTTATTTATTTTTATTTATTTTTATTTATTTTTATTTATTTTTATTTATTTTTATTTATTTTTATTTATTTTTATTTATTTTTATTTATTTTTATTTATTTTTATTTATTTATTTTTATTTATTTTCATTTATTTTTATTTATTTTTATTCATTTTTATTTATTTTTATTTATTTTTATTTATTTTTATTTATTGTTATTTATTTTTATTGATTTTTATTTATTTTTGATTATTTAATAATTGAAATAAAAAAATCTCATTGATTAATTAATTTTATTCAATTCAATTTTTTTTGATTGAAGAAATAAAATTTTATAAAAAAAAATTAAAAAGAAAAATAATTCCTTTTTTAATGAAAAAATAAATTAATTAATTAAACTAAGAAGCTCATAAAAATGAATTTAGCTTGAATATATGGACCTCTAATTTTGAATAAATATTTAAATATAAATACATATTTTTTCCCAAAAGAAAATTAATATCAAAATCAATCTAAGGAATATAGCTATAGATATTATTTTTTTCAACAAATAAAGAAATTCAAATGAAATTTAAATGCTAATTAACAATAAAATAGCCAAAATGAAATGAAATTGAAAAAAAATAATCTAAAAATAAAATAAGCAGGATATAAAGATAAAAATAAAAATAATTACATATAAATATTGAATATTTAAAACAAAAAAAATTGAATAAAAATATAATCATATTGAAATAATTCAATAATTTAAATTAAACAAAAGAACAAATTATGATTTAAATTAATTTAAGTCAAAAAAAATAAATAAATAAGAAGATTCATATTATTAAAATATATTTCCTTAATCTTTTTAGATATCCTGTATATAATATTTATTTATGTGTTCAAATTTAATCTTCAAGTAAATTCAATTTTAATAAGAGACAAAATTTCCAATATTCTAATTAATTCTAATTTAAATTTTCATTAGTTTGGAATACTTGATTCAAGAAAAGCAAAGACCAATTTGAAAATATCACATTTTCCAGCTTATTTAACTATAAGTTATGTTTTATTTATATTACATTTATGTCTTTTTATTGTGATATTTTGAAAAAAATATCATTTAACTACATTAATATCCCATTTATATTACTTGGAGACACTGGTAAAGTGGAATTTTTCTCTACCATTATAAATAAATAAATGAATATATAAAGCCATTATGAATTCAAAAAATCTGTATTGGATTCATTTTTGTTATTCATTTCCCCCCCAAAAAGACATTACCTTAAAAAAAGAAAGGATTGTTTGAAAAAAAAAACGGGGATAAAGCTTAAAAAAGCTTTTGTTAGAATTTTGCTATAGGAAATAATTAATGATTATTTACTTTAAGTATTTATGGAATAATTTTAATTTGAGAATTAGATAAATTATGGAATATTTTTGGATCTAAGTTTTTTTTTAAATAAATATAAATACATTTAAGGGAAAAAAACATATTACATATAATTATATCATTATTTATATAGGGTGTTGGTAAAAACACATAAGTTTTTAGTAAAAACACATAAGGGGTGCCCTGGGCCCTTTTTTAATTAAAAATGAAACACAATTGGGCCTGTATTGGGCCAAAACATGCCCAAAAGAGGTTTTTTCCCCAGAAAACCTCTCTAACTCCAAATTGTTTCAGATTTTTTTGCCCAGCCCCCCCCCCCAAAAAAAAACAAGCCCAAACACCCCAATAATCCACATTATCCCCACCCCAAACCATTGTTTTTTTTTTGGAAAAACAGCATTATCAAAGCCATTTTGCAAATCTTTTCACACTTTTTTTTCTTTTTTTCCCCCAAAGACTGCATTGTCCACCACAACAACCTGCTTTCAAGCCTCTCAATTTTCAATTTTTTACCTTCCCTCATCTATTAATCCCACATTTAAACCACTTTCTTTCACTCTTAACCACTTCTGTTCATTTTCACACCTTTTTTCACCTCTTTTTCACATTTCGAAAGGTTCTTACCCCATTCCAAATCCCCCAATTCCCCCTTTTTTCACTTTTATACATATTTTTCATTAAAAAATGCTTCAACCCCCCACTGAAGGTGAATTTCAGACCCTTGAGCTTCTTTAGCAACATGTGCATAATGTTGCCAGGGCTCAGGGGTATGCTGTGTCCACCTTGAGGTCCAATATGACCCACAACCAAATTGAAATATGTTGTGATAGGTCTGGCACCCCAAATCCCAACAAAAGCCCCTCAAAAAAGTCACCTCAAGAAATCTTGACTGTCCTTTTAGACTTTATGCCAGGAAATATGCCAAGGGTACCACTTGGACTCTTAAAGTCAAAAATCCTGAAAATATCATGGCACATCCTGCTTTCAGAAAATTCAATGAGCAAGAAACATCCCAAATTGCTCAAATGTCTGAATCACTGCTCATGCCAAGGCAAATTCAGGACCAATTATGCAGCCAGAGGGAGTCTGACAGGCCTGTAATCCTTCAAGACATTTACAACCAAGTCAAGAAAATCAATAAAGACAAACTGCAAGGCAGAAGGCCCATTGATGCTCTTATTGACACTCTCAAAGTAGAAAATTTTGTTTGGTCCTCTGCAAGGGATTCTGAGGGACACATTACCTCCTTGTTTTTTACTCACCCCCTGGCCATTAAACTTCTTCATGGCTTTCCTCATGTCATTCTTATGGATTTTACTTATAAAGCCAATAAGTACAAAATGCCCCTTTTTCATATTGTTGGATTCAGCTCAACCAATAAGACCTTTTCTGGGGATTTTTTTTGAAGAAGAATGAAAATGAACTTTCATATACTTGGGCATTAAATCAATACATAGAAAAGGTCCTCAACAACACCAATCTTGTTCCCCCTCCAGTTATTTTTATTTACAGGGATCTGGCCTTGAAAAACTCTATTAAGAAGCTCTTCCCAGACTCCAAAGTCATGCTATGCATTTGGCACATCAACAAGGATGTATCTGCTCATTGCATAAAGAAAATTGGTCATGGGACTGATTTTGAAAATTTTATGGGCCTTTGGAATCAAGTAATATACCTCTTCACTTTATTTCACTTTTCTTCTTATTATTGTTTTTATTAATGACTTTGGGATTCATTTCTCAGGTTATGTATTCATCCACTGAAAGGTCTCTCAAAGACAATTGGAAGAAGCTTCAAAAGCAATTCAAAAGTCCTGAAGTCCTTCAATATTTGGAAACGACATGGCTTCCTCTAAAGGAGTATTATGTGCCAGCCTGGACCAACCACCATTGCCACCTGGGTGTGGGCTCCACCTCCAGAGTTGAAGGTGCCCATGCCATGGTTAAACTTTGGCTCCAAAGGTCCACTGGTACTCTCCTGGAGGTATTCAGGGCTCTCCACATGGCATTCAGAAAACAATTTATTGAAATAATCAACAGAATCTCCAAAGAAATGATTGTCCATGTCAAGAATTTTCCTCCACACATCTGTGCCCTCAATGGCAAGGTGTCTCATTATGCTCTTCAGATTGCCTTTGAAAATTTCAAAACAAAATTTCCTCCAAATGAAAAATGCACCAACAAATACAACAATTATAAAGGCATTCCTTGCAAGCATAAGACCCAAAAGGCATTTGCCAAGCTCCAAAGGCTTAAATTATCAGACTTCCATCCTCAATGGAATTTGAATTCGCCTGTGAGGGTTTTTTAATTTCTTATTATTATTATTTTTCTTATTAACTGATTTTATTTGTCATATTCTTCTCAGGCTGGTTGTAAGGTGTGGATATGAAACTTTGATTAAAAATCAAGTACTTTTCCTGTCCTCAAAATTTGTATAAGGTAAAAAATCAACTAAAAATAGTATGGAATATTATTTTTAAGAGAAAACACGCCAATTGTATTGTTTATAGCTTTATTAGTATAAAACAATAATATTATAAAGATTTATCGTTTTACCAACAATAAAAATTTATCCAAAAAATACTCTACAAGAGATATTTTAAGGCTACAAAAGAAATTTCTTCAAGAGCAATTTCAATTGGAATTAATTGAGCAAAGAACTGCAAGCAATTAATTAAAGAACAAAGTCTTTAAAAAGAAGATTAAAGAGAAAACACGCCCAAAAGTGACCAGAGTGAATTTGGAAACAAAGTGACAAAGTTTACAGTGATGAAAGATGCTTTAATTCACTTTTGGGGTGGTTCAGGGGTAAAAATGATTATAAGAGTTACAAACAATGATTATAATGATTTTTTGACGTGGTTAAAAGGATTAAAATGATTTAAAAATGGTGGTTGGAATCTTTGATTGATTGGTTTAACAGTGTTTAAACTAATTAATAAAAGGAAAAGATTCTAACATGAAGAGAAAAGTGGGGCAAAGAAGACATTCTTTTATAGCCATCAATCATCTTACTCCAAAAGTAAAATTTACTCTTGTCAGTCGTGAAAAACAGTCTGACAACAGAAAAGCCAATTATGGCATCATTGAACCCTGGTTTAGACCAAAAAGGGCTGGTTTAAGCCATTTTTAGCCATTTTAGACCCTTAAATCAGCCATTACTATAGCAATACCAGGCCTAGAGCCTTCAAAACACATCAGAATGTATGTCAGAGACGTAGAAACCAGTTAAAACTGTTTTTACTATGATGGTTTTATCTTAAGGGTAGG
Source organism: Austropuccinia psidii (assembly GCA_023105745.1). Taxonomy (NCBI): domain Eukaryota; kingdom Fungi; phylum Basidiomycota; class Pucciniomycetes; order Pucciniales; family Sphaerophragmiaceae; genus Austropuccinia; species Austropuccinia psidii. The sequence continues at coordinate 76,682,531 of JALGQZ010000001.1, read as the reverse complement.
TTTACCCTCTTGGCAACAGCTAAAACTACCCCAGTTGGTATCAAAACCTCATCATCAATTGAGTCCACAGACCCTGTAACTCAATTCCAGGCCAAAAGTGATGAACTTTTGCGTGAATTTTGAAATTCCATGCCTGTCAGCAAGGAATTTGGGGGTCTAGCTCCCCCTTAGAGCTGGAGTTCCTTTTCCCCCCCAAATTTAATCTTTCCAATTTATTTTTCCTTTAATTCCTCATCATGTATTATACTTATAATTTGCATATTTAATTCAATTCAATTGTACAGTAAAATACAGTAATAATTGACACCTCATATGTAAATCAAAGTTCACTTATGTAATACACGCGCACATTTTGACATTTCAATTGAATTCAATTGAAAATACTTCAATTCCTCATAACTTCTAAACTAAAAACAACACCTCAATTTTAACACAAAAATTGATGGTTAACACCCCATGTGGTGTGAATTAAATTAAGATTTTGAGGATTTTCAACTTTTGTATTGAAAATACTAAAAACTTAATTTAAGCTTATTTAGAGTTGAGTTACAAGAATTTTACTCAGAGGTGACCCCACCTGATTTTTTATGAGGAATCCAATGGTGAAATGATTTTTATATGTTTATTTATTGGATAAAAAGTTATAATAATTTTCATTTAACTTTTTTCCAAATTTATTTATTTTTTCACAATTTTGTTAAAATTTCATTTTTACTTAATCTTTTCAAGTATAAATGTAATTTTATACTTACAAAATTTAATGTATTTTTATTTTTAAATTGTAATTAATTTTTTATTTTTAATGTAATTTTATATTTATATTTTGATTTTTATCTTAATAATATAAATAAATTTATTTTATTTATATTAATATGTTATTTTTTATATTTGTGGTCTTTTGGGTATATGAAATTACCTCTAAGGCTCACACTGGTTTTCAAGGTGATGATCAAAGTGTTGAAAAAGAAAGAAAGAAAGAAGCCAAGAAAATATTTGAAGACATTGAGGAAGACCTGTTTCAAAGACCAATGGCAGAAATCACTCCAATACTTCAACATTTTCAAGATGTTTTGACTGGAAAAGTCCCATTTGATCAAATTCCCAAGAGTCAAGAGGATGATCAATATTATGAAGACCCTCTAGAATGCAAGAATATCCGTGTAAGACCCCAAGGAGCCAAGAATAAAAACAAAAATAAAAAAAAAGAGAACCTCCAAGATTTGAAATTATTGAAAGTCAATCCAAGAGAAGAGGAAGACCCCCCTCAAAAGTGACCAGTACAACAACGTCAATATCCCAGTCAAATGTCCCCTCTCCAATTATGGAAGTGGACTCATCTTAAGATTCTGAAGATTCTGAGGACTCATTATCTAAATCCATCAGTTCATCAGATTCACTACCCTCAGAAACTGAATTAAATAAATCAGAAGTAACCCTTAGAAGCTCCAGAAGATTGGCAATTGGAAGCAAAACCTCACAAAAAAAATCACACAAGCCTGCCACCAGTTTGAATATCTATGATGCAATTGACTTGACATGTGAGCATTGTCAAAGAAATTATCACACAAGTGATGAATGCTCCAAGCTGTTTGTGAGTTTCTGATTCTTTTTAATGTAATTTTCTGTTGTTTATTTTTATATTTATTCATTTTTTGAACTTATTTTATCAGATAACTGGCTCAGAAGACTTGCCCAAGTTTATGTTGAAATACACCTTCAAGGCCATCAATGTCCAGGGTAATGGAAACTGTGGCTACAGAAAAGTATCCCACTTCATTTACAAGACTCAAGATCAATGGGCTGATGTCAGAGGTGACTTGGCTGAAGAAATTCACCAAAATCAAGACCTTTATGAAGCCATGAACACCTTAATTCCCTCAGTATCCTCTTATTTGGAAAGAATTGAATGGTATGAAGATGTTGGCCAGGCTCCAAAAAGCAAGTGGATGTCCATGCCTGACATGGGGGATCCAATTGCAAATAAGTATAAAAGACCAGTTTTCTTTTATTCCACAGCCCAATCTTTTTCTTTTTTCCCTTATTTCTGTCCTCCAAATGATAATCCCCCCATTTTCATCTGCTTCTTGAATAGTTGTGCTCATTTTGTTCCTTTGGACATCATCATTTCTAAAGTTTATCCAGTCCCCCCCATTACTGTGAACTGGGAGATTCATGCCCAAACACAAGCCCTTGGGTGGGCTGATAAATTCAAGAAACACAGAATGTTGTATTTTTCCAATCTTCCTCCCCCCTCTCAGAAAAAACCCACTATTTTGGAGGTTGATTCTGATTTAATGATTTTTGTATATACAATTTATGCCAATTATCCCCCTCCTCAGTCATATTTATTGCTTAAATCCCACCTCAGTCTCCTTTTTTATCAAACATGTGGAGCTTTTGTACTTGAAAATAGTCATATTACACACAAGAAAAAAAACAGTTGAAAAAAACACTCATTGCGCCTTCACTTGTTGTCCCACCAAAAAAATTTTCCCAATTCATGAGCTTCTGGTTCTTTATTGTCCAGATTAAACCCTTTAATTTAAAAAAATGAAGGAAATTCATAAGTGGGAAGTTATTAAATTCACTTTTTAAAAATAGGCATATTACAATGATGGGAAAAAACATTTAAAAAAAACCCTTTTTGTGCCTTCACTTGTCCCACCCAAAAAAATTCCCAAAATTATGAGGTTCTGTTGCTTTATTCTTCACATTGAACCCTTCATTTTTTTAAAAAGAAATGAAGGAAATTCATAAGTGGGAAGATTTTAAATGAATTTTTGAAAAAAATATGCCATTTTGGCATATTGGCCAAATTGGTGAAATTTGGCCAAAAAAAAAATTGAAAAAATTTGTGCCTATTGACATGCCAAGTCTGGAAAAATATGGCAAAAAAAAATAAAGAAACCCTCAAAACTGAGCCTGAGGAATTTTTTTTGAAAAATAAGGTCACCTACGTGTTTTTACCACAAACTTACGTGTTTTTACCAACACCCTTTATATATTAATAATATTCAGCTTAAGATATTATCAACAATATATTAAACTTAGAAAAAAAACTTTAATACTTAACTTATATATATATATATATATATATATTAAAAAGAATGAATAAAATCATGAAATTTCAAGCTCTTTATTTTTAAGAAAATTTTCAGATTTTATTTACTATTTTAAAAGAAAAAAATTAATTCATTTTTTTAAAAGTTCTATAAAAATCATTAATGTTAACATAATAACTTTTTAAATTGAAATTAATAAAAAAAATCATTTACTTATTTATTCATTTATTTAAAATTTATCAATATTTAGATGGTTTCCCTAATAATTTAAGAAATATAATTAAAATTTACTTAATTTCTTTTTTGGATTATTTATCACTTTTAAATGTTTTTTCATCAATATAATGTCAAATTTAACAAAAAAAAAGGATTAAAACTCAATATTTTTGAAATGAGATTTTAATTTCTTTAAAATTAGTTTTTTTATAATTTTATTTTTCAATCACCCTGTTAAAGGTTTCCAAATCCCAAAATCAAAATTACCAAATATTTTTATACCAAATAAAACATTTATTTTTGGGTATTTTTTAAATCTTCACATTTAATTTTGGATATTTTCAAAACACCACATTTCAAATTTTTTGATATTTGAGATTGAAAAAAAAACATTTTGCTTTTAAATACCATTTTTTCTCACAAATTAACTCCTAAATTTTGTTCAACATCCCAATTCAATTTTTCACCATACCCTAGAGCTTGGAACAAGAAAAAATTCTCTTGAATTAGCTGCAGCACAATATTCATATGCCATGTAAGTGGAGCTGATGAAGAGCTTAAAGATGACGGTTTTTTCTTGAATTAATTCTATTAAAAGTAATACCCAAAGAAATGGCATGTTCAAATTTATCCATATATTTATCAACCAGATGAGTTTTCCATATTACCATCTTCAAAGTTTCAGAAATTATACCAAAAATAATATTCAAGATTTCAATATTTGATCAAGATTATCAGAGTTAATGTGATATTTGGTAATCAAGAAATTAAATATTAGTATAAAATTGGCAGTGGAACTTTGTAGACTTGGTAATAATGGAAATTTATTTCCTTTTGGGGGAATTGGTCAGAGTAAAGTGATACTATAAACACAATTAATCATCAAAGCACTTTGAAACACAAATATACTTACATCAATTGGCCTGATACATTTTTGGATAAAGCATTAAATTGGGATGCTGAAGAGTTGTTAGTCCAGTTTACAGAAAATGTGGTGCCAAATGAGGGACCCAGAGGATATTCAGAGTTCTATTAACTGAGTCATGATCTGTATCATTTTATATTACTTGTTGACAAATATTTGTGATCAGTGGCTCTAATTTTATGATAGTGAAGACCCCCCTGATCTTCAAATCATTTCTGAAGTAAAAAAATGATTTTTTAGCGCAAAAGATGCATTAAAAGGTCAAAAAGTTTAAATTATATTGGTATAATGATAAATCTTAATTTACTTCACTGTTCAATTATCATTTTACTTACTCACAATTCCAAAACCTTTTTCTTCTAAATTTTCTATTACTTCAAAAGAAAGTGATTTATGTTGATTTTTTAGTTACTTTTTTCAAGTATAATTAGAAAAAAGTATTATTTTTTTAAAAATAATAATAATAATAATAATTTTAATTTGAAAATAAACACTTTATTTAACTTTTCAATTTATTTTTGAGATTATTTTTTTTTTATGATTTTATTTTGATTGAAAAAAAAAACTAACTTCTTTTTTAATAATTTGATCCATTTTAAAAAATTAACTTCTTTTTGCATCATTTGATCCATCTTCAAAAAAAAAAAAAACTTTTTTTAATTATTTAATCCTGTTATAAAAAAAAAAAGGAAAATTTGGATTTTTGAATTTTTTTGATTATTTTTATTATTTTTATTAGTTTTTTTTTTTTTAATTATTTTATTCTAATATTTTGGTCATTCCATTTTGAATTTTATTTCATTTTACTAAAAAAATTCTTATCATTAAGGTTTTTTTTTTTTTTGTCTTTTAATTTTTTTTTTCTAGTTTGATTAAAAAAAAATGTAAGCTTTATTTCCAATTATTTTTATTTTATTTTTTTAATTTCTCATTTTATGTTCAATTTTGTTTTGATTTTTCCAATTGTTTTTTTTTTAAATTTTTAACTTTGTTTATATCCTTTTCATAATTTTCTTCTAGTATCTTGAAAGAAATTTGGTCTTTTTTAATTAATTTATTTTTATTTTTTTTAAAAGAAAATTGACTCATCTTCTGATTGATAATTTATCTTTTATTTAATTTTAGTTTTTTTTTTTTTAAAAAGAAAATTCATTAATTTTATTTTGAATTTTTTTGGAATATTCTCTTTTTTGAATCATTAAAAAGTTTTTTTTTATTATTAATAACCTTTCTCTATTTTAATAAGTAATAAACTCAGTTTTTTTTTTTTTTTAATTATTTTATTTTTCTCTTTTTAAAAGACTTAACTGATTTTTTCCAATTTCTCATTTATTCTGAATTTTATTTGTATTTTTTTTTGTGTGAATTTCAAGTTTTTTTTTTTTTTTTTTTTTTTTTAACTTTTTTTGGATCATTCGCTTCTTTTTTTTTTATTTTTTTCATAACTTTTTTTCTAGTTTAATCAAATAAAATTGATTTTCTTTTTTTTTTAATTATTTCACTTTTGTTTTTCTAAAAAAAAAAAAAAAAAAAAAAAAAAAAAAAACTAATTTAATTTGACATTTCTTATTATTTTAAATTGAATTTAATTTAATTTTTTTTTTTTTTTTAAAAATATTTCATTCTTTTTAAAAATAATTTGATTATTTAAAGTTTTTTTTTTTATTTTATTAATTTAATCTACTTTAAATAAATAAATAAAAGTTATTTTTTTTTTAAATTCTCAATTTTCTTCTAATTTTTTTTTTTTTAAAAAAACCTATTGAATAATTGATTTCAATTTTTGGTCATTCATTTTTCAATTTTATCTTTATTTTTTTAAATATTTTATTATGTTATAAAAAAAAAAATTGAATTGTTAAATTTTTTTGAGTCTTATTATTATTTTTATTTTTTAGTTTAATTAGAATTAAAATTAAGTTTTTTTTTTCTTTTATTATTATATTTTTACTTTTTAAAAAAAGCTAACTTGTTTTTTTGTTTATTAAATTTTCAATCTACTTGATCAAAATTCTTCTTTCTCCTTTCATTAAAAATAATTAAGTTTTTGTTTTAGATTTCATTATTAATTTAAAATTTTTTATAAAAATATTGAAATTAGTAAGTGTTTATTAAGTTGTAATTTTTATTTTATATTCTTATAGAATTTCATTTGTTATAGAAAATTTTTCCATTAATTTTTCTTAATTTAATGATATATTTCAAATTATTTGGAAAGCTAAAGATTTTATGACTTACAATTAACCATCCACTGGTACTATAGCTGATACTAGACTGGGAATATATACTCAAATAGGCAAAAGACTTGCTAAATTTTTCATCTCAAATGATATTAATCCTTATAGTGTTTGTAACCTGTATTAGTTGTCTTTATTCCTTCTTATGAGTTAATTCCCAACTCAATTCATCTTTTATATTGAGATAATCATTTATTTTTCTGGAAAAAATAAGAAATCCCTAAAAATATTAAATAAGCTTATTGGGCTGTAGTAATATTAATGCATCCTGAAAAGGGTCACAAAAATTCAAATGAAAATGTGTAATATTTATATGAAATTATCAATTAAAACAAATGAGCATGCTATCTGTTATTAATAAAATCAATTATAGTTTTAAGCTCTACAGAAGAAAAATTTTACTGAAACATTTAAATTTCTAAAGAAATCTTCTTTTTTTTTCATTATTTGATTAAATTTGAATTTTTAACCCATTTAACTCCAAATAATTTTGTGACTTAAGTTTCCTTATTTTTTCAAATTCCAAATTTTCATTTTTCTTTCATGTTAAAAATAATTTTTTTTTATTTTATTGATTATTTCACTTTATTTTAAGATATTTTCTTTTAATTTCTTTTTTAATCTTCCCACTTTCTTTTTTTTTTTTTTTTTTTTCAAATTCTAATTTTGATTTGTCACTATAAATAAATCATAATATGTTGTAGGAATCAGATTAAATTATAATAGAATTAAGTTCAATTTTAATTAAAAACCTTCTTGACATACATTACATACTAATTCATGTTGTGTTTTAGTATTTATATTAATTTTTCTTATTTTATTGAGTCCTATTTATATGTAATTTTAATTTTCAAGAAAGAATATAATTTTAAAAAATGAAAATAAATAAAAATAAAGATAAATAGAAAAATTAAAAAAATTAAAAAAAATTGAAAAAAAAATTGAAAAAAATAAAAATAAAAATAAAAATAAATAATAATAATAAAGAATATATAAATAAATATTAAAAATTAAAAATAAAAAAAATTAAAAATTAAATAATTAAAATTAATTTTTTTTTTTTTTTTTAAAAAGTAAAATATAAATATAATTTTTTTTTTTTTTTTTTTTTTTATTTTCAAAAAAAAATAAATTTAAAAAACAATTTATTTTTTTTTTGAAAAAAAAAAAAAAACTCTTATATTTATATTTATATATATATATATATTTATTTAAATATTTTAATATTTTTTTGTTTTTTAAAATTTATTTATATTTTATTTTTTTAAAAATTTATTTAATATTTAATATTTTTTTTTTAAATTTATTTACTATTTTTTTTTTTGAAAATTTATTTAATATTTTTTTTTTCAAATTTATTTAATATTTTTTTTTTTTTTTAAAATTTATTTAATATTTTTTTCAAAATTTATTTAATATTTTTTTTTTTTAAAAATTTATTTAATATTTTTTTTTTTTTAAAAATTTATTTAATATTTTTTTTTTTTGAAATTTATTTAATTTTTTTTTTTTTTAAAATTTATTTAATATTTTAATTTTTTTTTTGAAATTTATTTCATATTTTTTTTTTTAGAATTTATTTAATATTTTTCTTTTTTTTTAAAATTTATTTAATATTTTATTTTTTTTTTAAAAATTTATTTAATATTTTTTTTTTTAAAAATTTATTTAATATTTTTTTTTTTTTAAAAATTTATTTAATTTTTTTTTTTAAAAATTGATTTAATATTTTTTTTTTTTTAAAATTTATTTAATATTTTTTTTTTTTGAAAATTTATTTAATATTTTTTTCTTTTTGAAAATTTATTTAATATTTTTTTTTTTAAAAAATTTATTTAATATTTCTTTTTTTTAAAAAATTTATTTAATATTTTTTTTTTTTTTTAAAAATTTATTTAATATTTAATATTTTATTTAAAATTTATTTAATATTTTTTTTTTTTAAAAATTTATTTAATATTTTTTTTTTTTTTAATAATTTATTTAATATTTTTTTTTTTTTGAAAATTTATTTAATATTTTTTTTTTGAAAATTTATTTAATATTTTTTTTTTTAAAATTTATTTAATATTTTTTTTTTTTGAAAATTTATTTAATATTTTTTTTTTTAAATTTATTTAATATTTTTTTTTTTAAAATTTATTTAATATTTTTTTTTTTTGAAAATTTATTTAATATTTTTTTTTTTAAATTTATTTAATATTTTTTTTTTTAAAATTTATTTAATATTTTTTTTTTTAAAATTTATTTAATATTTTTTTTTTAAAAATATATTTAATATTTTTTTTTTAAAGATTTATTTAATATTTTCTTAAAATATATTTAATATTTTTTTTTTTTTAAAAATTTATTTAATATTCTTTTTGAAATTTATTTAATATTTTTTTTTTTTTTTATAATTTATTTAATATTTTTTTTTTAAAAAATTTATCTAATATTTTTTTTTTTTTTTAAAATTTATTTAATATTTTTTTAATAATTTATTTAATATTTTTTGAATTTATTCAATATTTTTTTTAAAATTTATATTTAATATTTTAATATTTTTTGAATTTATTTAATATTTTTTTTAAAATTTATATTTAATATTTTTTTTTTTTTTAAAAATTTATTTAAAATTTATTTAACATTTTCTTAAAATTTATTTAATATTTTTTGTTTTTTTAAAATTCATTTAATATTTCTTTTTTTTAAAAAATTTATTTAATATTTTTTTTTTTTTCTTAAAATTTATTTAATATTTTTTGTTTTTTTAAAATTTATTTAATATTTTAATATTTTCTTAAAATTTATTTAATATTTTAATATTTGTTTTTAAAAATTTATTTAATATTTTTTTAAAATTTATTTAATATTTAATATTTTCTTAAAATTCATTTAATATTTTTTTAAAATTTATTTAATATTTTTTTTAAAATTTATTTATTATTTTTTTCTTTTTGGAAATTTATTTAATATTTTTTTTAAAATTTATATTTAATATTTTTTTTTTTTTTTTAAAATTTATTTAATATTTTTTTTTTCTTTTCAAAATTTATTTTTTTTTTTTTTCTTAAAAAATTTATTTTTTTTTTTTTTTTAAAAATTTATTTAATTTTTTTTTTTTTTTTTTTTTTAAAAATTTATTTAATATTTTTTTCTTTTTTTTTGAATTTATTTAATATTTTTTTTTTTTTAAAATTTATTTAATATTTTTTTTCAAAACTTTATTTAATATTTTCTTAAAATTTATTTAATATTTTTTTTTTTATTAAAATTTATTTAATTTTTTTTTTTTTTTTTAAAATTTATTTAATATTTTTTTTAAAATTTATATTTAATATTTTTCTTTTTCTTTTTAAATTTATTCAATATTTTTTTAAAATTTATTTAATATTTTCTTAAAATTTATTTAATATTTTTATTTTTTTTAAAATTTATTAAATATTTTTTTTTTTTTAAAATTTATTTAATATTTTTTTTTTTTTTAAAAAAATTATTAAATTTTTTTATTTAAAATTTATATTTAATACTTTTTTTTTTTTAAAATTCATTCAAAATTTTTTTTTTTTTATAATAAAATAAAATAAATTTATATATATATATATATATATATATATATATATTTTCCATATATTAAATTAATAAAAAAAAAAGATAAGGTTTTATTTTATTTTTATTTTTATTTTTTATATTTCCAAGAGTTAGGTAAGCTTTTTTTTTTTTTTTTTGGTTTATTTTGATTTAAAAGTAATTCAAACCAATCAAATTCATTATATATATTTATTTATAACGGAATAAAATGTTTTTTTTTTTTACCCCTTGCCCCCCCCAAAAAAAAGATGATATGTAATATTCATTTATCCATTGATTTTTATTTTTATAAAATCCAAAATTTCCCTTCTATTTTGTTTAACCAACAAAAAATAGCTAAGACTTTAAGCTTTTGAAATAGATTTTATTAGAAAAGTTCTCTTTTTGAATGATATTTATAGAAAGAAGTGATTTAAAAAGGGTTCCAAAATAACAAATTGGAAAAGCATTTTGGACTTGTCAAGACCTCTTGACACCTTTTATTCAGATCAGCTCATATTCTAAATGAGATTTCCAAGCTGTCTCACTCAAGTGTATACCTCTATTCAGGTTGGTGGTCAAGGTCCTAGGGGACAAAGCAGAATGTGTTGTAACCCATACGTGTTGATGGACTGATTTTCCTGAGTTTCCACAAGTGTATTGAGTGGCAAAATTTAGACTACTTTTCCTATGTTGTTATGCAGGCTAAGGTTTTCTGTAGGTATAGGTTAGGACAATTTCTACTGTATAAGGTAAGCAAAACTTAGGAAGAGAACTGAGTTGAGAGCATAATTCGATTCTAGAAAGTGCTTAGACCCAGTAGATGAGGCACAAGTGGTATGAAAAGACAAGTTATTCTCAACTGATTTAAGGCTCAAAGGTTGAATGTTAATGATTTGATTCAAGCAAATAAGTGATTTATGATTTCAAGCATGATTGTCCAAAGGATATATTATAGCAAGCATAGAGATATAATAATCTTGAAGGAAAATCCAATAAGGACAGAAAAAGTGATTTATTAGAATTTGTTGGCAAGTCAAACTTGGAAAGGTTGCTAAAAGTCAATTTGAAAAAGTGCTTTATAAGAAGACTAGTCAAGCAAGGTACAGATATGATGTTTCTTTTAAGGACGAGATTATTAGATTAAAAATTAATTTTGACGATTACATTGAACTGTGATTTCTTGAGCAAGATATTGATGCATTGCAGTTGAAGGGTGTAAGGTATCCTGATAAGAGTTGATAGAAATAGAAAGAATTAGGATGAATTTAAAGGGTAATGAGATGTGAATTGTACGAACCCAATACATTGCTTTGGAAGGATCTTTACAGATTGCGCCGCTTGTACTATTCCAACAAGCATCCACTACGTTATCAAAGTTAAACTAAAGATGAACCAGAAGAAGGTTAGATGGAATGATTTAAATAGAATTTTTAAAAGATGTTAAGAGATGACCTTTTTAGGATTATTTTTAATGTAATAAAAGTAAGGGACAGTATCAAAGATTTCTAAGAAATTATTTGAATGATCATTTGATGAAGATAAGGAATCGACAGCTTGAACTAGAGCCTTAATTTCAAAATGATTGAATTAAATTAGATTAAAATGGGTAAAGTAATTAATTTCCAAGAGGAAAAAAAAAAAAAAGGACTTGCTTGATTAAAAACGTTAGTTAGATTACCAGCATAATTCCAATAGATACTAGTTAGATTAGGATCATGTTTAGCTAAATCACGAGATTGATAATATAGATTAGGGATGATATCCATAGGAGCCAATAAGATGACGATGATATCAGAAGGAAATTGATTAATTTGATGATTATCTTTTAATGATTTAATTTGATTTTTTAAATTTTCTACTACTGAATGAATTCTAGATTGAGCTAAATTGAAATTAGTAAAATTTTGATTTTGAAATGTATTATTAGAGATGACATCATTCCAAATTTGAATGACATCATTTACACCGATCCAAATTGAATGTAAGATGTGATTTTGATGATTTTGATGATTGAATTGTAATTGATTAGGATGATTTGAGAAATCGTTTAGATAAGTTTGAATTTGAGTTTGAGTATCAGGAGCATTTACATTAATTAATTGATTAGTGACGGTGGCGTCACCACTAGGAAGAACCAAATCAAGATTAGTCATCAAGATTAGAGATTGATGTCAAGTCAAGTGAAGAATTTAAAATGACAAGAATGACATACTAAGCATAATCTAATAAAGTGATATTTCTACCGACTAGAGTACTTTGACTTAGATATTCAGCAAATACAGGACCATTAGTAAAACGACCTTGAAAGTAAGGAGGAGCTAATAAATTTAATCAAGTCAATGAATTGAATAATTTTTAGATTATAGTAGGTAAATTTTAAAAAGATTTAACTCAACATACGTCTAATAGTTTGATTTAATTCAGCAGGACGAGGACGACCGTTATCACAATCTGAAGCTCCAAATACGACTTTAAATGATTAAAGGTTAGTTTTTTAAGATTTTTGATTGAATAAGATTTTTAAAAAAAGGATAGAATAAATACCTAAATGAGTATAATTTCTTTTTAACCAATTTAAATTTTGAATGAATTGAGGGTAAGTATTAAAATTCGAATTGATGGAATTAGTTAGATTGAAAGGATTATTTGAATCATCATCCAAATTTTTATGATCAAGTTGATTTTTTGAGTTAGATTTAGTTTTTGAACTGATTTTTTTAAATTTTGATTAGTATGATTTAAGTAAAATTTGAATTTAAATCTTTTTACTTTACCTTAAAATGGCAGCTAAGACGATCGAAGTGGAAATAATTAAGAATAAAGAAATTAAAATTAAATTTTTATTAAAATTTTTCATCTTTTTAATAAAAAAAAACACTGTTTGAAGAGAAGAAATTAATTATTTGAATTAGTTTTAAAAATTTTAACAAAAGGGGTAATCCAAGAAGATTTTTAAGATCTTAAAATCAGAAACTCAGACAAAAAATCATAATCAGATTAAGAACAATTGAGAAATAATTAAGAAATTTGAGAAATTCAAGAAATTTAAGAAATTTAAGAAATTTAAAAAACTAAGAAATTCAAGAAATTTAAAAAACTAAGAAATTTGAGAAATTCATAGTAAATTGATAATCGATCGATTTTCAAAAATTAAAATTTTTACATTAGATTTTAAATTTGATTTTTTAATTGATTAGGAGAAAATTTAAAATTTAAAATTTAAAATATTATTAAAAAAAGTTATAAATTTATTTTAAAAAATTAAAATTTAAATATTTAAGAAAAAAAGCAGAATTTTTTTACCTACTCAAGATTTTAAGAAGAAAAATCTTTTTTAAAAATTAATTTTGTTGATTTAAAAGTAATAATTTAAGATTTTTTGAAAAAAATAATTGAGAATTTGAACTGATTTAATAATTAAATAAATGAATAATATGATCATATAGGCTTATTCCAAATTGGACATGTTAAATTTTTTACCCTAGTTCATTCAATATCCATGGAAATCTCAAATGGAAGCCAAGAAGACATTCAGAGCTTAACAATAGATGAGAAAGTTGAGGTTAGACTGAATTGAATGGACCATAGGAGCTCATATTAAAGAGTGAGGTACTTATTCAAGATTGGAAAGGCAACAGCTTACAGTGTATCACAAGAGCTAGTTGACAAAATTTCAGTTTAAATTTTTTATTCACTATCTAATCCAGTACTAGTGTTTTAAAATCAGACTTCTAGCTGTCAATAACAATTTTGAGTGGAATCCAATTAGAGATGGTTTTGGAATAGGCTTTTTGGGATTTAAAAAATAGATTTTGATGATTTTTATCATCTCATGATATTCTTCCAATCAATACAGCTAAGGTGAATATCAAAATAAGGGAAAATCAAGTGAAATTAACTTTTCAAAGCATTTAAAGCCATCTTGGTAAGCCTGTTCATGGCCAGGATTTTACAGATATTTTTTTATATCACCCACATTTATTATCTGTACTGTTTCTACAACAATCAAATTCATTAACTTTCTGTATTTCAAACATAAATTTATGTTGGTCTATAGAATTCTTCAATTCTGTTGGCAAGACCTATATCACATCCTCTTGAGCTATTTATTCCACTTCTTGATTTCTTTTATGATATATCTTTTTTTGTAAAATCAACATTTCATTTTTTTTAAAAAAACAAAAATCCAAATAAAATGAAAATTTCAGAAAGATTTTAGTCAACAACACCTCTACCAACCCAAGAAAATAACCCAAAATTGAAGAAACAATCTCTAAACTTACTTCCAACTGAAGAAGAACAACTTGGAATATCTTGACTGCATCTAAGTCAAGATCCTGAGAGCTCAAATAATCAAACTGGTGATCAATTCTATCCAAAGGTCTGTGAGAAAATTACATTATTGTGATGCCAACCAAATACATATTCAGTATTGTATTTTCAATATTTTTTACTTCTATCTTTTGATTTTATAATTTTTTTTTTGTTTTGTAGATAGCTTTCAATGAACACTGTTACACTCAAGTTCTCTAAAATTTATAATCAAATTTGTATTAGCCCACCAAGTGGCTCCTCACCCATAGATTGGATGAAGATGACACAGGAGTTATATCAAGAAAATAACAAGGGGAAGGCATTCAAACTATAGAAAGCTTGGAAAGTAGTATGCCATTTACCCAAATGGGCACAGGAGGGTTTCAATGCAAGAAAGGATCCAGGATTCTTGCTATCTGTACAGAAGATCTCATCACACTCTACTACTTGAAGAGATTTTAGCTCTAAAAGAATTAATTTTTATTATGGTATAGATTTACCCATAGAAGAGTTTTAATTAGAAAAAACTACTCTCTAATTAGCTCAAATTCTTAATCCTTTTGAGATTGGTAACCCAATAGTTTAGTTTTATCCTGGTTCCAAAACCAATTGGGTTGCTCATCATAAATAGTCCATGTTTCTCATCCAGCTTTGTCCCCCATCTTATTTTGTTCCTTTCATCCTTGTCTAGGTTTTCTGCAGCTCTCCTTTCCCTGATATTCCATAGGCTCAAGAATTATGTCTTTGTTGCCCTTAATAGGTTCACTGTGACTCTCCTGTCCCTGATATTCCATAGGCTCAAGACTTATGTCTTTGTTTCCGTTACTAGTTCACCTTTTCACAGATTATAAGACCTGTTGTCCCTACAACATGAACAACCATAATTTTGAGCTTCCTGAAGATCTCAAGCTTTCCAGCTCCAAGTACTTACAATTGAAGCCTCGCATGAAAAATCTTCTCATGCTCTTTGGGTACTATCATCTTATCACCAGGACTGAAACTGACAAGGAGTCAACTGCTGACAACAAACTAGATCCTTGTTGAAAATAAAAGGCTCTAGCTATCTTATTCCTCAACTGTGATGTTAAAATCGCTGATTAATTTATCCTAGAAAGCAATGATGATCCCAGCTTCTTTTGGGAAGTTATCAACAAAAGTTTTTCCCCCAAATCAGTCCAAAACCAAACCAGATACCTGAATTTTTTTTTCCCTTTGACCTATCATCTGGAAAAATAGCCAACAACATAGAGGACATCATGACCATTACCCAAAATATGCGCAGCCTTATTGATGACAACAAGACCAAACCTTCCATTCTTATAAATTCCATGATTGCTATGTGGGTAATCATCAATCTTCCCTCTCACCTGAAAACTAATTGGCAAAATCTTCTTGAAAAATTATAATGGCAATAAAACTCCCCCCTCTCTGAAAAATCACTGGGAAGAATTTTGTCTCTATACTCAAAGACAAAATCACAAAACTAACAATAACTACTCAGCCCTTGTTTCTATCCAAGGAAATCCCAATGTCAATCCCTTGAACGCACCTTCTAATCAAAACCATTCCAGTACTCCCTTTAACTCAAACTTATATTAACAGAACCAGTTCATAAACTTCCCTTGCTGTGCCCCTGGATGGCACAATCCCTCAACAAAACACAAAGAAGAAGACTGATCCCACCTCAAACCTACTGTAGCACTAAACACTCAAGCTAAAATTCCCAGTGATTCAGTAATAATCCTGGATTCTGGAGAAACTGATTCCATGTTTAACAAACTCTCCTACTTCATCAATTTCATCAAATCAACAAGAACAATTGTTCTTGAAAACGGTTCCCAAATCACTTCAAAAGGGAGAGGTATTGTTAAGATAGAATTACCTCATTCACGCCTTGAAATCAAAGAAACTCTCTACTGTCCCAATTTATCCAACTGTCTTCTCAGCATGGGTTTGCCTCTTAAAAACCAGTATATCCTTCAACCCAGTAACAATAATCAATTCCAATTCATTAATAAATCAAATAAAATTCTTCTAGACACCAATTACTCCTCTGGCACCTTAATCATTACAAAATCCCAACAGCACAGGAAGAACTCTGTTCAATCTCCCTCAAATTGACTGGTGACGCTTCATAAATCCAGCAGAAACTCATCTTCTGAATATCTCTCAAAAATGTATCCCCACCTCAATATTCCTCTGATTTCCCATTTAACCTGGGACCTCTGCAAGATGACCAAAATTCCTTTTTATGGTCAGTTCCAAAATGCCTCCTCAAAAGGAGCAATACTTCATCTTGATATTTGTGGGCCTATCTCTACTCCTTTGGAATCAGGCACTAAGTCCTTCCTTTGTGTTGTTGACTATTTCTCTTGATATGTCTGGGTTTTCTTTTTAAAAGCCAAATCTGAAGCTAAAGAAAAGATCAAAAATCTGATCCTAAAGATAGAAAATATTTCAGAAAAATCAATTGTTTAAAATATTGTTTCTGATAATGGATCTGAGTTCAAAAAACCACAAATTTCTCATGTTCTTTCAAAAAGAGGGAATCTCTCATCTATTCACCTCTACATAAACTCCACAACAGAATCCAATTTCAGAGAGAGTCAACCAAACAAATTTCAAAAAATCCAGATGCCTTCTCAAGTATTCCAGCCTTTCTCTCTCATATTGGGCTGAAGAAGTTAATACTTCTTTATATCTAGAAAAACTAACTCCAAATAGAACCATTTCTTTTGAAAAACCTTTCAAAAGATGGCACCATATAGAACCTTCTCTAAATCATTTACACCCTTTTGGATGTCAAGATTTCTACTATTACAACTAAATTAATGGAAAATTCTCAGACAGGGGAGTCAAGGGTACATTTCTTGGGATATGGAGATGGACACCACAGTTTTCAAATACTGGAAATTAAGAAAGGTAACATGATTATTTTTTCACCATGTAAAGTTTGATGATAATATATTCCCTCATAAAGAAAATTCTTCCTCTAAACAAGGATCACTTGACTTACTCTTCCATGATAATCCTTAATCTCCTTCTTACCACTCTTCCTTACAATTGTTAAATCCTCCTTCTGAATCTAGAATTGATTCACTGATGCCTTCCTCCATTGAAACAGAAAATATCCCCAACACTTCCACCTCCATTCCTTTAAATGACTTACCCAAAAATAAAGGATACACTTGGATTCCCGATACTTCTACTTTAAGCCAAAATGAAATTATTGGAAATATTGAATCCCAAAAACATTCTAAATAACTCAAGATTTAATATTCACTCTATTAACTCTGTCAGATGTCTCAATCCTGATCCAAAAAAACCTACCTTAAAGCCATTCAAATCTCTAAAAAGGATTTTTGGATCAATGAAATCAAATCTTAACTAAATAATATGACTACTCACCAATTCTGGATTACCTCCAATCATCCATCTCATTTAAAACCACTGACTAACACCTGAGTGTTCAAAAAAGAAAAACTAAAAAAGATGGAAATCTTATAAAATTTAAAGCTTAATTGTATATAAGAGGTTTTAATCAAAATGAAGATATTGATTATGATTAAGTCTTTGATCCCACTGGTAGAATTTCCTCTAATTGACTTCTTCTTACTCTTTTCTAACTAAATAAATTTGAAGTCCATCAAATGGATGTCCAATGTGCTTTCATAAATGGAAAACCTAAAGAAGAACTTTACATATTCTACCCTGATGGCCTTCCCACATCCAAAAACTTCAAGACACTCCAATTGATCAAGTCCCTATATGGGCTCAAACAGAGCCCTAGATTTTGAAACTTAGAGCTAGAAAAATTTTTGATCAAGATTGATTTAATCCCATCTGAAATTGATTGATGTTTATTCTTCTGAAAAGATAGGCTTAAACCTTTCTATCTCTATGTAAATGTAGATTATCTCCTATTTGGAGGAAGCTAGGTTGCGAAATTCAAAACAAAAATAAAACTCTAATTTGAAATTGAGGATCTACAAATCAGAAAATATTCCTTAGGTATTTGAATCACTCAAAAAAAAAAAGAACATTAAATCAACCTATTAAAAGACAAAATGATTTCCAAGATCATCTTTGAGTTTCAAGTTGAAAAAAAAAAAAAAACAAAGGTAAAACTTCCCTTATTCTGTAAAAATATATCAAGAACTTAAATACCAAAAAACTTTTCAAAAACTTTAAAATCCTACTTTAAATTATTAAAAAGTTATAGGCCTTTCAAAATATCTGGTTAAGTGAACTCAACTAAATCTTTCTTTTTTAAATTTTCCTTTTTGTAACCCAAAGATAGACATTTTCAGGAAATTATTCATGTTATTAAATACTTAAAAATCACCAAAAACTCTTAAACTTAGACTTGAATTGAAATTAATAACTAATTTAACTAAAGAAATTATTTATTTAATTAATTAAGTTTAAAGATTAACTAAATAAAATAAATAATTTTATGAATAAATAATTTATTATAATTATACACTTAAGTTAATATTTTAAAAACAATTTTTTAGTTTAAATTTAATCTTAAACAAAAAAAATTATAAATTACTTAAAAAAAAAACTTCTTTTTTTTTAAAAGAAATTTAATGAATTTTTTTTTTTTGAAAATTAAAAAAAAAAAAAAAATAATAATATCAATTTTATTATATTTTAAAAAATTAAAATCTTTAATAAAAATTTTCTTTAAAATTTAATTTATTAAAATTTTATAAGAAAGATAGATTTTAGAATTTATTTTATATTTTAACTTATTTAAGATTAAAATAAAATCCTTATATTAAAATAATAATAAAAATATTTTAATTAAATTTCTTACTAAGAATTTAATTTTTTTTCTAAATCTCATAACCTAATCAAGAAAAAAATTTTTTTTTTTTATTAAAGAAATAAAAAATTTAATTTAAGTTTAAAGTTAAAAGAGATTTAAAAATAATTAATTTTTTTATTTTGGTATAGATTTATTAATAAAAAAAAAAAAAAAGTTTTAGTTATAAAAAAATAAATAAATAAATAAATAAATATATACTCTTTAATTAGATTGATTTATTAATCCTTTTTTTAAGATTTTTAATTTAATAAATTAATTTTATTTTAATTTTAAAACAAATTTTAGTTTATAATCAAAAATATATTTATGTTTTTTAAAATTCATCTTTTTTTTTTTTTTTTTTTTTTTTTTTTTTTTTTTTTTCCTTTCTAACTTTTCTAGGTTTTCTAAAAAGTTTCCTTTAAAATTATATTCCATAGGTTAAAAGAATTATGGTTTTTTTTTTTTTTTTTTTTTTTTTTTTTTTTGCCTTTAATAAGTTCAATTTAACTCTAATGTCTTTAATATTTCATAAGATCAAGACTTACTGATATATATATATATTTTTTTTTTCCATTAATAATTTACCTTTTAAAAAAAAAAAAAAATCCTCAAATTTAGATTTAAAGACTTTATTTGATAATTTATCAATTTGTATCAAAAAAAAAAAAAAAAAAAAAAAAAAATATTAAACAAATTCAAATAGAAATAAAATCTAAAGAAAAAAAAAAAAGATTTAATTTGGAAAAAAAAATCACTTAAAGTGATTAAATCTAGTAAAAAAAAAAAAAAAAAAAAAAAAAAACCTTAAGATTTACTTAAAGATTTAAAGACTTAGAAAAAAGTCAACAAAAAAAAAAAGAAAATTAAAATAATTAAATAAACAAAAAAAAAAAAAAAAGAGGATTAATTTAATTTATTAAAAAAAAAAAGATAAAAAATTAATATTTAAATTTAATTAAGAAAGTCATTTTTTTTTTTTTTTTTTTTTTTTTTTTTAAAAAAAAGATATTTAAAAAATAAAATTAAATTAATTTGATATAATTGATTCCAAAAAAAAAAAAAAAAAAAAAAAAAAACATTAATTAAAAAAAAAAATTAATAAAATTTATTTAAAGTTTTTATTAAATTTTTTTTAATTAATTTATTAAGTTTTTAAATCTTTTTTTTTTTTTTAAATATTTTTTAATAGAATTATTTTAAAGTTGTGAGTTTTTTTTTTTTTTTTTTTTTTTTTTTTTTGAATTTAGTTTTTTATGGTATAAAACAAATTAAAATCATTATTTTTTTTTTTTTTTAAGTTATTGTTATTAAAAGTTTTAAAGTTTTTTTTTTTCTTAAGAAGTAAGAAATAATAAGTCTTTTTTTGTTTTTTTTTGTGTTAAAAAAAAATCATATTTTGAAAAAATTACAAAACAATAAATGATATTTTTAATTTTTTTTTTTTTTGAATGAATGAATGAATGAATGAATATATCCAAAATGGTTTTCTAAGAATTTGACATCTTTCTTTTAATACACCAAATTCCCTTTCAATATCTTTTCTTGAAATCTATTGCCTGTCTGAGAATATTTTTCTGGCTTCATCTTGAACATGAGGCAAGCTTTTGATTAAAAAAAAGCCCACTTGGGATAGATACTATCAACAAGATAATATCCATGTTTGTAATTAATTCCATTTAAATTGAAATAAACATTGGTTTCCATTACTTTTAGAAATTCTTTAAAGGTTTTGCTTTGATTGAGTTGAGGACATTAATGTCATTAAAATCTCTTGGCGTCCCAAAAAATGCATTCCAGATTTGGAGACTCTTAGAGGCAAGTGATTCTAAAATTATTGATGTTGTTTTTTACTTTCCTTCAAACTGCCCTTCCTAAGATTGAGGGAAGTTTTTCCAAGCCCAATGCATAAAATCAAGGCTTCCTAGACATCCAGGAAAGCCTTGTTGCTCATATTTTGAGATTATTACCCTCATTTCAGAAGGTTTAGGACCTTGTAAGTACTCCTTTCCATAGATGGTGATTAAATCTTCTACCAAAAGTTTCAAGCACAAAAAGGATGTTGATACACAAAGACACAAGTATTCATATGTGGTATCTGATGATACTCAATAGGATAATTGAAGAATTTCTGATGAGATCTTCTGGTAAGCTGAGAGACTGTCTTTCTTGCAACAATCCTTTAAATAAAACTATACATCTATAAGCTCATGTTACTTTAGAAGAAGGTTAACTGAATTACCTTTTTTGGCTTCCAATAGATATTGTTCTCTTGAAATCTCTCCATGATCCCCCAAAAAAGAGTCTTGGGCATATGATATCTACATTTAAATTTGTGCTCTGGATAGGTGCACCCTTCCTTGAAATAGTAATTAAATAAACGGCATACAAAATCTTCTCTGTTGTGATTTATAAAAACTCAAGAAGGATGTGATGTGATTGGCTGAGTCATAAGATATAATAATTCTTCATCTTCATCATCAATAATGAGCCTTTGGTTAATGAGTAGTTATGAAAGGAAACTCATCTTTTCTTACAGAAATTTGAATGTGAAACAGTCTCTGTAGCTCATATTTAAGTAATTTCTATGTGAAACTTAGAGAGCGGTTGTGGTTGAATCAAGTTCTGTATTTTTTTTCTGTATTTCTGTTCTAATAACTGTAATTTACAGAAAAAGATACTGAAACATCTGAAAATTCTCTCATGGGATACTACTCAAATAAGGTCTCAGGTGATCTCATTTTAGGCAAACCCCATCAAAAACATTTGTAGATGGTATTAAAGAGGGTACTAATTTATGGATTACTTGTCATTGGTTTATTATATTTATTATGTTTTGATTGTTTTTTTTTTCATTTCAAATAATCTGATACAATAAAAAATTAAAGAAATTACCCATAAATAAACTATATATAACTTCAGAGAAATGATGTGTATCAAAAAAACATGTTATCCTATTAATTAAACTTATGTTAATATGATCAGAAGTTTAAGAAAAAAGAAAAAACAATTTTAATGGAGATCACTTTTATTTACCATCAATCAACTTATTAAAGAAAATTTCACACTGAAATAATGTTTAGCCACCATAAATATCCCTAATTGAAGCAAGATCCACACCTGTGACTTTTTCAAACATAATAAAAATTGCAATATTCATACAATCTTGGTGTTCTTAATCTTCCACATGACTGCACTCCTCTTGAAGATTTCATTCTTCATCTCTTTCCATTTGGCTCATATATCTCTCCTCTGACTTCTCTTGATTCTGATGCATCATTATCATAAGTGGGAATAACATTCCTCTCATATTTGTAAAGAACCCCCAATCATTCCTGGTTGATGAAAATATTATGCTTTATTCTTGACTTATTTATCTGCAACAATTTCTTCTTCCAGATGCATGAATATTGTGTCCAAAACTCAAATTTCCTGGTTAATTGCTTTCTGCATTAGTCCCCTTAGTATTGTCATTTGGCTTCCCTTCTTCTTCTATATCACTATGATGATTTTCTCCTTCATTATACCCAAACCTATTCAAATTTTTGTCATTTTTAAAGTCATTATTCTCTTATTATTATTTTTGTGTGAAATCAAACAATTCTATTCCATTGGAGTTCATTCCACAATTGTTCATTTTAAATTTGCTTTAGTATATCATAAGCCTGTTGGAATTGAAATTCATTAATATCTTTCAAAAAAAAACCCACAGAAATGTTTACTTAATTTGTTTTTCATGTGATAATTCTGAAACTGTGTATAAAATCCTGCCCCTCAAGTCACATCAAAAGAATCTTTAATAATTTAAAAAAAATTGAATTAGAATGAACATTAAATAACAATAATCTTGAATTTACTTACTCTATATTTTGTCATTAATGATTTATAATTGCATTTTAATGTCTCAAATGACAAATGCTTAAGTAAATCAAAATACTTTTTTTGTGATTTTCATTATTTACAAAATAAAAGGACCATGCAATAAATACCCTTGTTTTAACATCCATATTCAAATAATCTATCATCAAATGCAATAACACTTTGGTACTGTCCTTATTATATAGAAATCAACCTTGAAAATGTTTTTGTTGTTCTTGATGTGCCAGTAATATTTCAGTTTACCTAAGTCTTTGTTATTTTTCATTAAATCTTTAATTTATTCTTCTTTGTATCTTAAGCCAGAATTCATTTTCAAATTTCCGGAAATTAAATTGGGCTTCCTAATTGGTTTATCATTTATATTTTTTTTTTTTTTTTTTTGGTAGGATGATTAAATTTTAGTATCATTTAAATTATTAATTATACATTAAATTATGAAATTTGAATCCATTTTTTTTTTTTTTTTTTTTTTTTTTTTTCAATCATTTTTTAAAAGTTTCAAAATTTTTATTAAATTAAAAAAATATTTTTTTTTTTTTTTTTTTTTTTTCAAATAATAAGAAAATAATTTAAAATTTTAAAAATTTAATTGAAATTTATTTTGAATATATTAAGTTATAGAGAAAAAAAAAAATTAAAATATTTATTATTATATTAATTACAAAAAAAAAAAAAATAATAATTTAAAATTCAAAATAATTAAAATGAATTTTTTCAAAATAATTAAAATAATTTTTTCCTTTTTTTTTTTTTAAAAAAAAACATTTTTTTTATTTAAAAACAATAATTTAATTTTTTTAAAATAATTTCAAAATTATTTTTATTTTTATTTTTATTTTTTTTTTTAAAAAAAAATATATATAATAATAAAAAAATTTAAAATTATAAATAAGTTTTGAATTTAAATTATTTCTTATTTAAAAAATCTTTTCTTAATTTTTTTATATTAATTTTTTTGTTTTTTTTTTTGAAAAATTTAAATAAATAATTATATTATGGATGAGAATTTAATCAGAACAAAAGAATTAAATCAAAATATCATAAGCCAATGTTAAAGAAAAAAATTCCAAATAAAAGTTAAATTAGACAGAAATACTCATAAATGGAATAAAAATAAAGAGGAAAGTCAAATCTTTACAAAGATAAAAATCCTAGTACTATAGGACAAGGAATGACAGTTATTCCTGCTCAGAGTTAGAGCTGAGCATCAACCTTAACTTTAACATCTCATCTAAAATCAAGAGAAAGAGCTAAAACCAAATAGAATGGATTTCAAAATGAAAGCTTCCAATCAGGGCTATTCAATGGTACTAGGAAAACTGAGCTAGCATCAAAACTTCAGAAATTATGGCCAAAGTAAAGCCAAATAAGGTTGCATAAATTATTAACCTCTCATCTAACTTCTAAAGATTTGGTTTGAAATAACTAAACTGGGGCCTTTTTGGGAAGAGAACCATAAGGGATGTTTTATGGCACCATCCATTTACTCATAGCTCATTTAAAACAAAATTTATGGAGAAAAAAAGCTCAAAACAGGATTAATAACAAATCCACAAATTGATAATGGAATTGAAAATTGATATAGCTTTTCTATATTTAATACTAGCTATACCAAAAGAGTAACCATAGTTTAGAACACATCAAGGGCTAAAAAATGAGTTAATTTTGAGCTCTCTATCCTAAAAAATGATATAATTCCAAATTAGACAGTATGGGATCTTACTGTGGGACAACTTTCCATATAATTGAATCAACAGCTAATCAATTTAATAAAATTCTTTTTAGTATTCAATTTCTAATAAAATTACAAATAAGATTCATATAGAAATTTTCTTTACAGTTTCTGAAATTTTATAAGAACCAGAACACACCTGTAAACTCCATTTGTGAAGATTTTCACCCTCTATAAGGTAAAAATGACAGCTTTTGGCTTTAAAAACATATTTACACCCAATAAAAGTCTGTATAGAGTGTAGAGAGCCAAGAACTGGCTCATAGTAGTGAAAAACTTTACTCTCTGGTCATTTGTGGAGGTAAGAAACCTCCCAATACCCCAGAATAAGATAAAATGAGCCACTACCTCACCAAAATGGGAATCCATAATCCTGTTATTAGTATTCTTACATTTGATAGCTTTATAAATGAGTATTACCCCTAGACTTAAACATTTATTATTATAATTTCATTCATTTTAAAGCAAACAGGGAAAAATTTTTCCCAGAGATTTCCAACAGAACTCACTATCACTAATATTAATTGATAAATACCAAACACCCTTATTAATAATCTTAACACCTACTTATCATCATCTTTTTAGTTTAAAACTCAGATTTATAAATTTTCATTATAATTTTAAAGTAATATAATAGACTCAACCTAAATTTTTTTTGGGGGGTCTGGCCTGACCTATTTTTCTTATAATTATTTTAGACAATTTCTTTTGGTTTATTTTAAATATTTTCAATTTAATATTATGATTTTTTTTTAAAAAAGTTTTTGAAATTGTTTTATTCATTTTTTTCAAAACTTTTTTTTGAAAACAATCAAAAGACTTTGATGGAATTCATTTAACTTAATTTTTTTTAATTTTTTTATAATTTAAAAAAAATAAAATAATAATAATAATAATTTTTTTAAAAAAATAAAAACATAAACTATATTTGAAATTATAAGAAAAAAAATATTTTTTTTTCCCTCTCTCTTAATGATTTTTTTAAAGATATAAAAATATATAATTTAACTTTATAAAAAAAACTTATAAAAAACAAAACAATATAGTAATATTTATTTATTTATTTAAAATTTTTTTCTCATAATACATAGAGATTATATATTCTTTAAATTTTGTTTTTTTGAGAAGAAAGGTTTTATAATTTATCTTTTTTAAAAAAATAACAATAAAAACTTTCTTTTGTAATAATTTTTATTGATGGTTTTAATAATAATTGACTTTTTTAGAAAGAATATAATAATATATACAAAGTATATATTGTTTTAAATTTTCTTTCAAGAACAACTTTATCCTCTATTTGTTAACACCAATTTAGTTGAAAAATCAATTATTTTAATCATTATTGATAGCTACAATAATAATTTCATTTTCTAAAATATTTTATTCAAAGAAATATAGTCATATTTGTTTTATATATTTAAAAAAGTATATATATTTTTTTTGAATTTTTCTTTGAGAAAAATTATAATAACTCAATTTTTTTCCCAAATTTGTATGCAAAATTTCTTATTTTGATTATTATTAATAATTTAAATAATAATTTTATTTTATATTTTTAGAATAATATATACAAATTATATAATTTCTTTAATTTATCTTTAAGAAAAACTCTTATCAATACATTTTTTAATGAAAATTGGGGTAAAAAATTGATTCTTATGATTATTAATATCTTAAATAATAATAATTTATTTGAAACTTTGTTTATACATATTGGTTTTCTAACTGAAACCTTTTTATAATTATATATAAAAAAATATATTATTTAGATTTTTCTTTAAGAAAACCCTTTTAATCCAGTTTTTAATTCCAAATTGGTGTGGAAAGTTGATTTAAAGGAATATTATTGATAGCTTCAATAATAATTTTCCCAAACTGACTTATATATTCTTAGCAGGACAGATATTCAAGCTAGCTAGATAATAATTTCATTTTAAAAATAAGAGATTAAAACACCTCACTTAAAAGACTTTTCATTTCCAAGAGATTATTACTTACAAAGAGAATCGGCCATAAGAAGGAATAGAGAAGTGAGAGGGAAAGAAGTTGATCAAAGTCATAGAATATGGAGAAAGGAAACTTCCCCCACCTTTCAAAATGATTTCCAAAAATCAAGCCTCCCCTGGAGGGTTGCATAAAATCAGAACCATTTCTTCTGACCTATGAACTCCTCAGAGACTTGTCCCAATGGATAATTGAAGACAGGTTTACAACCTAGAATCCCACTGACAAGAGCTTGGAACAATTTTAAAGAGAGATTATTTATAGAGCTCATGGAAATAACCAAAAGGTGGAATTCCAAAAAGCAATTCAAACTGCCAGAAGGGAGGACAACCAATATGAGAGACATTCAAGCTACTATCTGAGCCATAGAAAAGCAATTGAACAATAGAGGGAATACTCTGATTACTTCAGTCTCACAAGAAGTGGTCAACCAAATCAACTACCCAGTGGCTTTGAACCACTCAGGATCCAATAGATGTGTGACCAAGAGTTACCATTATTCCTGATCCCATGTAGTATTTAGGAGAGGGAGAGGATTTTAGGGAAAGAGCAAAAACTATTTCAACCAGAGGAATAAAGATCAGAACCTATGATCAAGAAATTCTTGGACATTCTGAAAGCATTACAAAAAACAAAAAATAGTTTTAAATACTTCTGATGAAGATAACAGCCCTAAAATCAGGAGTTATTTCTCCACTCATATTGAACACAATGTTGTGACCTCTGAGAGTACCATAGGTATTAATACTCTATGGATAAAAATTTCCCAATTTGAAGAGAATAATCAGAAAGATTTTAATGATATACAAGAGTATACTTCCAGGTTACAAGAGTTAAACACCTTGCAAACCAAAGACATCCATACTCTCCAAGAGAGTAAAGCCTCAGAAGAGACCCAAAGAAGAATAAACAAAGTCTTAGAAGAACAAAATAAATATAAAAGAAAAATGAGATGTATCCATGAGAAAATGGAAGACATTTACCAAGACATGGACAAACTGTTTAATGTATGTCAAAAAATACACCAACAGAGACAAGGTGATTCTCAGGACAGCATAGCTACACAAATGAAAAAATAAGACACTAAACAAAGTGCCCAGAAGGAGAAATGTCTGAGATCATAATAACAGTATCAAGATGGGGATAATATGACTTGGTAAGAGAAGGAAGCATCAAAAAATTTTCCAGAAGCTGTCAGCCTGTGACTCAAAACCAGAGAACAAGCATACCTTCCAAAAATACCATAAACCAATGGTAGAGTAAAATACCAACAAAATATGTATCTGAGCCAAATTAGCTCAAAATTTATCAAAAGAAGGAGGAAACTCACTTATTTTCAAATATAAAAGTCTCAAAATAATAGGAAGAAGAATAAAAAGTTTTTCAGGATCAAAGCAGTTTCTGAGCATAAACCTTGATTTTAACCTCCCATGTAAAATACAGAGAAAGAGGATGAACCCCATAAAATGGGGCTTATAAGTGAATCAATTAGTCAGGGCTATCCAATGGTACTAGGAAAACTGAGCTAGAATCAAAGCTACAGAAGTTATGGCCAAATTAAATCCAAATAAAGGTGAATAGAATATTCACCTTCCATCTAGCTTCTACAGTTTTAGTGTGAGATACCTAAAATGAATTCATTTTTGGAAAGAGAACAATTAGGGATACCTGATTGTGCCATTAATTTACCCATAACTCATCTAGAACCAAAGTTATGGAGAAAATAAGTTCCATACAGGATTTGAGAAAAATCCATATATGGGTAATGGGAATTGAACATGTTATAACCTTTTCATACTTATTGCTACCAATACCAAATGAGGGAAAACTGTGTAAATATCAGCCAGGCCTACACAATAAAACAAATTTGAGCTCAATATCTTGAAAACTGACAAAGCTATAGCAGTTTTAAGATTAAAATCCCACAGTTGGGCCAATAAACCTTTACTGTGGGATACTTTCCCATATCTTTGAATATGAGGTGTAAATTAGAAAAAAGATCCTGTTGATCCTTTGGTAACTCATAGCTTGTTGAATACTAGGATCGGATACAGGTTCTGTACAGAATTATATGCTTCATAAATTTTAGAAGAGGGCTGTGTGGTCCCCAGAGCAAGTGTTTGACCCTTTATTGGTGATAACTTCCCAGATTTGGTTTTGAAACCACCTCTTATCTCAATACAGGATATACAGGCCTTTTGAAAACCACAAGCCAATCCTTGGAAGTTAAAAATGTGGACTTTCTCTATGTGAAATGGTGTAGAGGACCTTTTCACCTGTTTTCAGGATAAAAAGGGACCTTTCTCTTCCCAAAAGAGGAATCCTCATCCTGCTCTTGAAGTCCCAAGGAGTGAAAACTTCTAACAACAGTTATAATATTGAAAAATAATGAGCTATAATAATAATAATAGTTATTGTAGTATTCATTATAATAATCCCATTGATAGGTCTGCACCCAGGGCTTTCAACAGTGCTAACAACCACTCTTCCTCAATATTAAAGCCCTGAAGATTAATTTAAAACTATTTTTTAGCAATATTATCAGTCTCAAAGTCAGATTCAAAGTTTCAAATACATTTATAATCACTTTATCATAGACTCAGCCCGACAGAAGCCACAATCTGGTCCAAATTCCCTAGTCTAGGAGAATATGATAACATGGAGCTCATTGATTATATTGAAGTATCAAGTATTCCAGACTACCGGATGAAAACTAGACTGAACACAGAATTCAGGAACCATGATAATATATGGTACACTCAAATGAAAGAAATCTATGAAAGAAGAAATTGGCCATGGTAGAGGAGCCAAATAATCCAAAAGTACAGTGATGATACATGGATATGGTAGAAAATCATTTGATTTGAAAATAATAGAGTCACAATGGACCAAGATCCATAAAATAGGTGTCTGAGAAAGTCAAAAAGGCTAATAGCCATTTACCCTCAAATAACAACAGAAATTAGAAATAACAAACTGTTGACCAAACTACCAGGAGACTTAGAGCATGCAGTAAAATGAAGATGCCTCAAAGAATAAACCTTGGATGAAATATCAAATACCTTTCAAGAAGTAATGATTAGAAAATCTATTGGTAGATAAAATACCCATTGGAATGGTAATAACAGGGAAAATCCAACCCTGCAAACCAAAGAAACTCATTATCCAGAAGAATTGAAAAAGAAAAAAGCATTTCACAACTGTAGATCACCCAATCAGTATGAAAACAGTTGTCTCAAAGACAGGGAAGAGATAATTGTGATAGAGGAGGAAAGAATAAACCAAAAACTTTATGAACCTTACTCTAGTAGTGTGGAGAATGGAGAAAATTTATACAGTGAATCAGACCCCATTTAGAGATATCTAGTAGAATTTGAGGACCATGAACTAAAGGGGATTGGATCAATATACTTATTTAAAGATATAACTAAATACAACTCCCATGGGCCAGAATATGATGAAACTACAGATGCTCAAATATTCTTGGATAAGCTTGAAATAGGAAAGGGGTTCAAAAATTGGAATAATCATAAAGCTAGAGGTATACATTGAAAATAAAAATCATCCCATGAGCATTGACACAAGAGCTATCTGCTCAGTGGTTGCCAAGAAATACTTGGACATACACTTTCCTATGTAGCAATCAGGATTGCTACCTACAGAAGTCAGAGACTTTGGGAGTGACATAGGAAGAATGAATTCACTTGGTACTATTGAAAAAAATATTGAGATACCTAACAGTCATGGAAATGTGAATATTTACCTTGAATTTGAATTAATGGATAATGATTGTATAAATGCATTCTTGCTGGGTACAGATTACAAAAGAATGGATGGAATAAGAATAAATAAAATCAAGAGTGAATTCATGAAACTAGGGGATTCTAAAGAAAAAGAATTTCTTATTTATTCAAATAGAAAGGAGGAAACTAATGATAAAACATTTGGATTGAGCAAAACATAAACCACCAGACAGGGAGAGTATGTTCACAAGAAATTTATTGGCACAAGGTCACATAGAACAAACTAGACAAAGTAACTCACAGGGGAAAGGAAAGTCTTATCAGTGATGAGAATTCTTGTAGAGGTAGGGTATGTCAGCCTGTTACTCAAAACCAGAGCACAAGAGTGACACTAAAATACCATAAACCAATGGTAGAGCAAAAATTCCCAATGAAAGTGTACTGAGCCAAAAAGACTCTTGAATGGAATCAACATAAAGAGGAAAGTCACATCTTTACAAAGATACAACTCCAAGAGCCATAGGACAAGGAATGACAGAATTATTCCCACTCAGAGCTAGAGCTGAGAATAAACCTTAATATTCACCTCTCATATAGAATCCAGAGAAAGAAGCACAACCCAATCAAATGGGTTTCAAAATGAAACCTTCTAATCAGGGCTATTTAACGGTACTACCAAAATTAAGCTATCATCAAAACTACAGAAATTATGGCAAAAAATAAGGCAAATAAGGTTGAACAAAATATTCACCTCTCATGTAACTTCTACAGGCTCAGTGTGAGATTTGTAAAGTTGGGTCATTTTGGGAAGGGCACCATCAGGAATTTCTGATGGTATTATCTATTTACTCATAACTCATCTAAAACAAAATCTATGGAGCAAAGAAGCTCAACACAGGATTCATAACAAATCCACAAATTGATAATAAAATTGAAAATTGGTATAGCTTTTCCATAGTGAATGCTAGCTATTGCAAAGGAGTGAACATAGTGTAGACCCCATCAAGGGCTACTAAATGAGCCACTTTTGAGCTCTATATCTCAAAAAATGAAAAAGATATTCAGGTATTAATATTATAATCCCACACTAGCCAGTATGGGATATTACTGTGGGACAGCTGTCCATATAATTGAATCAACAGCTAAGAATTGAAATAAATGCTTTTTATTCTTTAATTTATCATAAAATGACAAATAAGAGTCATAGAGTAATTTTCTGTACAGATTCTGACCTGTCAGAAGCACAAGAACATAACTGTAAACTCCATTTGTGAAGAGATTCACGCTGTATAAGGTAAAAATGAAAACTTGTGGCTCCAAAACCACATTTAAACCCAGTAAAAGTCTATATGGAGTGTATAGAGCCACAAATCAGCACACAGTAGTGAAATGTTTCACTCTGTGGTCATTTGTGGAGGTATGTAACCTCCCACTACCCCAGAAAAAGATAAAAGGAGCCTTTCTGTGAGCCTTAGAGGTATTTTCAGATACCCAAAATACCACAAATAAAATAATATACAATTATAAATAAAATTTTTTTATTTATATTATCAAAAAAAATTAAAATGAAAATATAAATTTATACACAAAAATGAAAATTTAATTATAATTCAAAAATAAAATTACATTGAATTTTAAATTTGTCAAAACACATTTTTACTTGAAAAAATTAAGTAAAAATGAATTTGAAACAAAAATACCAAAATTAGAATATTTTTGGAAAAAAGTTAAATAAAAATTATCATAAATTTTTATCCTAAAAATAAACATATGAAAATGATTTCACCATTGGACTCCTCATAAAAGATAAGGTGGGGTCACCTCTGGGTAAATTTTCTGTAACTCAACTCTAAATAAGCTTAAATTAATTTTTTAGTATTTTCTGTACAAAAGTTGAAAATCATCAAAACTTTAATTTAATTCACATCACATGTGGTGTTAACCATCAATTTTTGTGTTAAAATGGAGGTGTTGTGTGTAGTTTAGAAGTTATGAAGAATTGAAGTGATTTCAATTGAAATGTCAAAATGTGCATGTGTATTACATAAGTGAACTTTAATTTACATATAAGGTGTTGATTATTACAGTTGTTTACTGTAAAAAACTCAATTGAATCACATATGTAATTTATAAGTATAATACATGATGAGGAATTAAAGAATTTTTTTTTGGAAAGATTGATTCTGGGGGGAAAAGGAGTCTTGGCTCCAAGGGGACGCTAGACCCCCAAATTCCTTGCTGACAGGCATGGGACGTCAAAATCCATGCAAAAATTCATCACTTTTGGCCTGAAATTGAGTCACAGGGTCTGTGTCTCCATTGATGATGAGGTTTTGATACCAACCAGTCAGTTTTAACTATTGCCAAGAGGGTAAAACTACCCTTAAGATAAAACAAAAATTTTAAAAACAGTTTTAACTGGTAGTTAAGTCTCTTACACATATTATGGCATGTTTTGAAGGCTTAAAAACAGGTATTACTATAGCAATGGCTGATTTGAGGGTCCAAAATGGCTAAAACCAGCCCTTCTTTGGTCTAAACCAGGGTTCAATGATGCCATAATTGGCTTTTCAGTTGTCAGAGTGTTTTCCAAGACTGACAATAGCTAATTTTACTTTTGGATAACTCTTTTAAAGACTCTTTTCTTATATTGATTGCCTGCAGTTCTTTGCTCAATTAATTCCAATAGAAATTGCTCTTGAAGAAATTTCTTTTGTAGCCTTAAATATCCCTTGTAGACTATCTTTGGATAAATTTTTACTGTTGGTAAAACAATAAATCTTTATAATATTATTGTTCTATACTAATGAAGTTAAAAACAATAAAATTGGTGTGTTTTCTCTCAAAAATCTTATTTCATACTATTTTTAATCAATTCTTACCTTAAAAAAATTTTGAGGACAGGAAAAGTACTTGATTTTTAATCAAATTTTCATATCTACACCTTACATTTGGGGGCCCAGCCATGATATTTTACCTGTGACACATATTTTTACTCTTTTTAATCCCTTTTCTTATATTTAAAAAATTTAAAAAACCCATAAAAAATACTTATAATTCAAAAATTTCATAAAAAATGAAACTTTTTTCATATTATAAGTGAGGCTTTATTTTGCTTTTATAAAATGCTTTTTTTACTTGAATGATTGCTTTTTTCATTTATTCTAGTGTCTGAAAAGGTGGTAAGGCAAAAACATTGAAACTGCATCAACAGCTACTAGCATTATTCCTGCCAGTACTGCCAATTCTGACTACAATAGAACAGTTATTATAATTCAGAACAATCAACCAGAGACAATTTCTTCTGAATTGATTAACTTGGACATAAGTAATACCCTTCAAAAGGCAAAGAATTTGGCCAATAGTAAGTTTTTTGACATAAAATTACCATTTTTATAGTTTTAATCATAAAATATTCCTTCAACCAGATTAGGAGCCAGCTATAACCCCTCAAGCAGCTCCCAAAAAGGTTATAGACATGATTATGTCAGAAGACAATAGGTTATAGAAGGACAAGGTTCAGTAAATGGATCCCAAACTGACAAGTTATGCCATTCTGAAGCTGATGATACTGTTTTACCTTCAAACAGAGCTGACACTGCCGCAAGAAGCCTCAGTGGACATGTACAAAGCCAGCCAGAAGGCCTAAAACAATGCATTGCAGCACAAAGAGTACCAGATCTCTTCATATCTGTGGAAAAACAGTATGAATTATTACCTGACTGTGAGAAAATTCCTGGGCCATCCCAACACTTGCAAGTTACTGAATGGATTGCATCCATTGATGGAAAAGAAAAAAATGATGCTTTTAACAGCAGAATGGAGGAAAAACAACCCACCACCACCCAAGCAAGTTCCAAAAACAGCCCCAGTAGCCAGAAGCAGCAATTTCAATGTGAAAAAGAAGCCACAAGCTCATAAAAAGGGCAAAGGCAAGGCACCAGCCACAAAAACTTACAGCCAGGGCTACAGAATCCCAAAGATTCAGCAGGATGCAATGGGAAATGTATTTCAGATGGCCAGAACAATGATGGAATTTTAGAGAAAGGAGGAAGCCAGATTAAAATATCAGAAATGATTTCTGATATTCTAGATGGCATTCCAAACTTGTATATAGCTATAAATGACATTAAAAATCATATTTCTGATAGAAATTTATCAATTTGTAACAATCTTAAAACAAATAACTTAATTCTGAGCCAAATAAATGAGACACTTATGTGTTTTGAAAACATTTTAAGAACAATTAAAACTTCAAATAATGACAATTCATTTGGAAATAAGTTAAATGAAAAATCTGCCATTATTAGAAAGTTGAAAGAAAAATATTCTAAATTCAATATTGATGACATAATTGAAACAAGAATAAAAAAGCCATAAATATTATCAAAGAATATAATAAAAATGTCCTTGATGATATTGCAAATTAATTTACTGAAGTAAAGACATATACAATTTCCTTGAAAAGTGTTTTGATACCTCACAACAGGAAGTATCAAAATTAACAATGAAATTGAATCAAGTCACTTCTGATAATAGTAGAAATACAGAATTATTGCAAGAATTAAAACATAAGGAAGAGATGTATAAAATTGAAGTAATAAATCTAATACAGATTTTCCAATATGAGTTCTGAAATTCTCAAAGGTGTAGCAACAGTAAAATGAATTATATTGAACAATTACTGCACACCTTAACTAGAACTTCTACACCTCCAAACAAAAATGAGGGTACAAGAATTACCAATCCACAAGTATTGTATGTTAAAAATTCACAGTTAAAAAATGAATTTTCCACTTCTTTTCACAACTTGGAACCATCAATGGGTCAAGCACTCTTGAAAGAAGTACCAAAACTCAAAGAATGGTCTTACTACAGTGGTGAAGGAGAATATGACCATATAGAATTAATCAGAGGTATTGAAATGATCAATGAAGATTTTGAATTACCTGACAGATTGGTAACAGCAAGATTTAACACCCTGTTTACCAGATAAGCCCACAGATGGTATATAAAATTGAGACAGGCACATGGACACCAAAGTTGGACTTGGTGAAAAACCCAAATTACCAACAAGTGGGACAATGATGCTTGGAGATTTAAGGTTGAAACAGACTTTGAATCTGCTAAATTTAGTTCTCACAAAGACAAAGCTTTACCATGATTTTGCCAACAAAAAGATAGATTAACAGCATTATATCCTGAAATTTTGGAATTTATGATTCACAGAAAAATTCTGAGAAAATGTGGAGGTGACTTAGAGCATGCTGTCAAAAGCCGGACTACTGAACAATCTTAAGCAGAAGATATCATTAATATATTTGAAGAAGTAACCACCAGAACCAGAATTGGTTCTACTAGGGTGAATCTCAAAACAAGGTTTGATACACCTTGGAAAGATTCTGTGGAAAAGAATCCCAAATAAAATTCTAATAATATTAAGTATAAATCTGAAGATGTAATGAGAAAGTGCCATATTTGCCAAAGCACCACAAATTTAGTTAATAAATGTCACAAGAAGGGAAAAATCAATTAAATTGACATTGAAAAGGAACCTGATGTTGAAAAGGATGAGGTAAATGAAGATAATTCAAATGATAAATTATCAAAATCTTCTGAATCTTCAAAAGATATAGAAAATATTGATTCCACTTTTGATATCATGGAATCT
Organism: Austropuccinia psidii; assembly: GCA_023105745.1. NCBI lineage: Eukaryota > Fungi > Basidiomycota > Pucciniomycetes > Pucciniales > Sphaerophragmiaceae > Austropuccinia > Austropuccinia psidii. Next base: position 76,646,380 of record JALGQZ010000001.1, on the reverse strand, counting down.
TATTCCCACTTGCCACAATCAAACAATGGTCAACTTGATTTATCAAGAATTCAAGATGAAGAACTAATGAAAACCAAACCAAACAGGGGAAAAGGTTATACAGCTGGAAACTCCTGTATAACAGAAGTGGTAATTGATAAAGAACCCACTAAGCTCTTACTTGACCCAGGAGCCTTCTTCTCTTGTGTTGGAAAATCTTTTCTTAAGATTTGTGTGCCAAATTTTGAATATCAATTATTGTGAATTAATGGCATGAAATTTAATAGTGCAATTAGTCCAATGAAATAATTGGGCATATTTGAGACTACTGTCATATTTCCACACATAAATGGAAATCTAAGAATAACTGTTGAATTTTCTGTTATGGGAAATTTCTCTAGTACTCATTTTATATTGGGAAATGACTATTTGATCATTTATGGCATAGACTTACATAACAACAAAGACAGAGATTCTACTATTGGGGACAATAAGCATAAAAAATTTGCCTTTTTACCATTTAAAAGACAAATTACAGTAAACAAAGTATCACCAGTCAACTTAGAGTTGGAAAAGCTCAAGTCTGAACAGTTAAATGAGGCTGAAATCATTCTTCATCTCAGTGATAAACAAGAAAGTGATCTTTCTGCCCTTTTATATGAACACAAAGAAGCCTTTGAATCAGAAAAAGAGCCCCTGGGAGCAATTGTTGTTCATGAGGTTGACATTATTCTTAATATTGAAAGACCTTACCCACCACTCTTGAGAAGACCTGCATATCCAGCAAGTCCTAAATCAAGAGAAGCTCTGGAAATTCATATTAAAGAACTTCTAGACCTTGGGGTAATAAGAAAGGTTGGCCACAATGAGGAGGTAGAAATAAATACACCAGTCATAGTGGCATGGCATAATAGAAAATCTAGAATGGTTGGGGACTTTAGAGCTCTGAATACTTACACTGTTTCAGACAGATACCCAATACCAAAAATCCAAATTGCCCTTACCCAAATATCCCAAGCAGTGTATATAAGCAACATGGATGCCCTTAAAGGATTTCATCAAAATGTGGTGACACCAAGGGCAATAAAATATTTGAGGATTATTTTTCATTGTGGAGTGTATGAATATTTAAGGATGCCTTTTGGTATCAGAAATACACCTTCAAATTTCCAAAGAATGATGAATGAAATCTTCCCTGAAGAAATTTCAGAAGGATGGTCAATCATTTACATTGATGATATTATTGTCTGTTCTGAAACCTGGGAAGAACATATATACAGATTATCCAGAGTTTTGAACAAAACTCAATCTGTAAACATGAAAATTTCTTTAAAGAAATGTAATTTTGGATTTAAAGAACTCAAAGCACTGGGACATGCAGTATCTGGTTTATCCCTTGGAATTGACAAAAACAAAGTTTCAGCAGTGCTACTGAAAGATATTCCTCAGAACAAAATGGAAATCCAGTCATTCTTGGGGTTTTCAGGATATTACAGGCAACACATTAAATGTTTTGCATCCATAGCAAGACCTTTTTATAAATTATGTGACAAGGACACAGTATTTGAAATGACTGTTGACAGAGTAAAAGCCTTGACCACTGCTCCACTCTTACTAATGCCAGACTTCAAGCTGCCCTTTAAGCTTTATACTGATGAATCAGGAGATTTACTAGGTTCTGCACTTCACCAAGTCCAGATTATAAATGATAAATCTGTGGAAGGACCCATATGTTTCATATCCACGAATATCAAACCAACTGAAGCTAGATATGGGGCAAGTCAGATGGAATGTTTATGCCTTGTCTGGGCCTTAGAAAAACTCAATTAATTCCTAGAAGGATGTGTTATTGAAGTAATAACAGATTGTACTGCTGTCAAATCACTTTTAAACATGAAAACACCCAACAGGCATATGATCAGATGGAAAATAGCCATACAGGAGTATAGAGGTAATATGACTATTGTTCACAAAGATGGGAATACTCATAAAAATACAGATAGACTGAGAAGATGGCAATTACCAAATAATATTGATAACCCTGCTTATGTGCCAGAAGAAGCTTCTCCACAGATCCCAAAAGGAGGAATCAGTGTTAAAGATATGAACACAACATTCTTTGAGGAAGTGAGAAACAGCTATACTCAAGATAATAATTGTATCATCCTATGCCAATTGCTTACTAAAGACTATAAGGACAACTATTTGATACATGCCTTGGATGAAATATGGAAGAAATCATATGATGTAGGAAGATTCCACTTACTGGATGGTATAATTTACCACATAATTAAGTATGAATGTGTAATGACAGTTGTGGACAGGTCCTTAACAAATCTTGTACTAAAAAAATGCCATTACATCCCCTTTTCAGGACATCTGGCTGAGGACAGGACATGAGAAAAGATAAATACCTGTATATGGTGGCCAATGTGGCAGAAAGATGTAGCAGAGTATTGAAAAACCTGTGACAGATGTCAAAAGGCTAATACATACACTGGCAAAAGACTTGGAAATATGATCAAAATCCAAGAACACAGCAAAGCTTGGGAAATTGTCCATATGTATTGGGCAACTGGCCTACCTCCAGGTGGTTATAGAAGTTATAATGCATTCCTAGTGATTGTTGACAGATTTAGTAAGACTCCAATCTTTCTACCATGTCACAAGGATGATACAGCCATGGATACAGCTCTTCTAATATGGAATAGAGTAATATCATGGACTGGAATATTCACAGATATCATTAGTGACAGAGATCCCAAATTCACCTCAGCACTATGGAGAAATCTTCACCAATTATTTGGAACAAATTTGTCCTTCTCTACAGCCTACCACCCACAAACTGATGGACTGGCTGAAAGAATGATCCAAACCTTGGAAGATATGGTAAGAAGATTTTGTGCATATGGCCTTGAATTTAAAGATTGTGATGGGTTAACCCATGATTTGTGTACTCTCTTACCAGCACTGGAATTGGCATACAAAACATCCATTCATGCCAGTACCAATCAAACTCCTGCTATTCTAGAGAAGGGATGGAATTCCAAATTACCCCAAGATTAATTAAGGAAGGATTTGGTTGAAATACATCCCATAGCTGGTAGCTTCAAAGGAATGCTAGAAAAATCTAGAAAGCATGCAATAAGGTACATGGAGGACTCATTTACATATTCCAAAGACAAATGGGACAAATCACATGCCACTCCAGATTTCAAAGTGGGAGATTAAGTACTTGTATCCACCACTAACTTCAATAACATCAAGGGATGCAAAAAGCTCAAAGACTCCTTTTTGGGACCTTTTTTTATTAAAGCCCTCCATGGGGAAAATGAAATTGAAGTAGAATTATCTGAGCAACTTAGCAATAAGCATCCTACATTTCCACTAAGCTTGGTAAAGCCATATAAATCTAGTAATTCTTAGGAGTTTCCTTTGAGAAATGAAGTTCCCCAGCATATACCTCCTATTAAATTTTCTGGTACTAGGAAAATCACCAAAGTTCTCAAAGAAAGAAAGTTAAGAACCAAGAAAGTAAGGGAATACCTTGTTAGGTACAGTGAACCAACTTGTGAAGATGAATGGTTAGCAGAAAAGGACATACCTGAAGCTACTGCTTTTCTCAGAAGGTTCAGACACACTAGAAATAACAATATTACAAAGTAATATTTTTTTAGGGGGAGGGAGTGTGAGCCTTAAAGGTATTTTTAGATACCCAAAAGACTACAAATAATAAAATAATATACAATTGTAAATAAAATAAATTTATTTATATTATCAAAACAAAAATTAACATATAAATATGAGTTTATACACAAAAAGGAAAATTTAACTATAATTTAAAAATAAAATTACATTGAATTTTAAATTTGTGAAAACACATTTTTACTTGAAAATATTAAGTAAAAATGAATTTTCAACAAAAATACCAAAATTAAAATATTTTTGAAAAAAAGTTAAATAAAAATTATTATAACTTTTCATCCTAAAAATAAAAATATGAAAATTATTGCACCATTGGACTCCTCATAAATGATAAGGTGGGGTCACCTCTGGGTAAAATTTCTGTAACTCAACTCTAAATAAGCTTAAGTTGAGTTTTTAGTATTTTATGTACAAAAGTTGAAAATCCTCACAACCTTGAATTAATTCACATGAAATGTGGTTTTAATCATCAATTTTTGTGTTGAAACTGAGTTGTTGTGTGTAGCTTAGAAGTTATGAAGAATTGAAGTATTTTCAATTGAAATGTCAAAATGTGTGCATGTATTACATAAGTGAACTTTAATTTACATGAGGCATAAATTATCACAGTTTTGTACTGTAAAAAACTCAGTTGAATTACATATGTAATCTATAAGTAAAATACATTATGAGGAATTAAAGAAAAAATAAATTGGAAAGATTGATTCTGGGGGGAAAAGGAATATTGGCTCCAAGGGGGGGCTAGACCCCCAAATTTCCTTTCTGACAGGCGTGAGATGTTGAAACCCACGCAAAATTTCATCACTTTTGGCCTGGAATTGAATCACAGGGTCTGTGTCTCAATTGATGATGAGGTTTTGATACCAACCAGGGCAGTTGTAACTGTTGCCAAGAGGGTAAAGCTACCCTTAAGATAAAACAAACATTTTAAAAACAGCTTTAACTGGTTTTGAAGTATCTTACACACATTATAATGTGTTTTGAAGGCTTAAAACCAGGTATTACTATAGCAATGGCTGATTTGAGGGTCCAAATGGCTAAATCCAGCCCTTTTTTGGTCTAAACAAGGGTTCAATGATGCCGTAATTGGCTTTTCTGTTGTCAGAGTGTTTTCCACGACTGACAAGAGCCAAGTTTACTTTTGGAGTAAGAGAATTGATGGCTATAAAAGAATGTCTTCTTTGCCCCACTTTTCTCTTCATGTTAGAATCTTTTCCTTTTATAATTAGTTTAAACACTGTCAAACCAATCAATAAAATATTCCAACCACCCTTTTTAAATATTTTTAAAAATTCTGACCATGTGAAAACTCATTATAATCATTTTTACCCCTTGAACCACCCCATAAGTTAATTAAAGCATCTTTTGTCACTGTCAACTTTGTCACTTTGTTTCCAAATTCACTCTTATCACTTTTGGGCATGTTTTATCTTTAATGATCATTTTAAAGACTCTTTTCTTGTATTAATTGCCTGTAGTTATTTGCTCAATTAATTCCAATTGAAATTGCTTTTGAAGAAATTTCTTTTGTAGCCTTAAATATCTCTTGTAGAGTATTTTTTGATAAATTTTTATTGTTGGTAAAACAATAAATCTTTATAATATAATTATTTTAGACTAATAAGGTTAAAAACAATGAAACTGGTGTGTTTTCTCTTAAAAATCTTATTTCATACTATTTTTAATCAATTCTTACCTTAAACAAGTTTTGAGGACAGGAAAAGTACTTGATTTTTAATCAAAGTTTCATATCCATACCTTACACTTTCCCTAACCAAAAGGGAAATCAATAAAGCTTTTCTTAGTACTCTTACTTGGTATAGCTTCAATATGAATTGGTACCCTCAGAATTAAACAGGTATTATCATAATTTTAAGTATTGTAGGGTTTATTATTGTAAATCAACAGATAAACACTGCATCAGGACATTCAGAAGAGCTCACCATCACTAATACTCAGTATTAAAGCCCCAAAACCCTTATTAATGATATTTTAATAATATTACCACATAGCTATCATAATTACCTTCCTGTCACACTCAGAGTTATGGATTTTTATTATCATTGTAAATCTATATCAAAGAAGCACCCTGAAAGACATTGGTTATCCTTTCATGATAAATCTTTGTAGACTGAATATTAAGTCTGAGCACAGAATGTGAGTTATTATTCTCACTTATTAACATAGGTATATAGAACTTTTACTCAAAGTATTGGAGTTGGATACTAAAACATGAGTAATCACTGATTCTTGAAAATTGATGGAACTTTTAATTTGAGTCAATTTGAAAAATGCAGTATTTGGCATGGAAGTATGAAACATTGTTGTTCTAGCTGACTGGAAGATCTACCCTTCTATTGATTTAGACCAATAAGTCAACCCTGGTGCATGGTAAGGCTTCTTCCCACAGAAAAAGACTGGGATAGGCCAAGCCCTATCCTGGCCCTGTGGTATTACCAACATTTCAGGATGGAAACTCTCCATCCCAGAACCTCCCCAGAATAAAAACTATTTGAAAGAGTGGATATAGGGGAGACCTTTATATATATCTTCTTTTTTACTCACCTCCCAATTTTTTCTCTCTTTTCATTGTCAATCAATTCTTTTTGTTTTTATTGTTTAAATTAATATTCTTTTTTTAACTACCACATTTAACAAATATAAAAACCAATCAAAAAATAAATCTTTTGATTTTGATTTTATATAAAAATGAATTACTAATTTTAATTTCAATATTTGAGGTGTGAATATGAAGCTTTCATTGAAAAAAATACTTTTACTTTCCTCAAAATTTGATTAGAAATAGTAACTTTTAAGAATTTCAAGAGAAAGTATGCCAAAATTATTGTTTTCAACTTTTCAGTGTAAAACACTAATATTGTGAAGACTTATTTTTTCACCAAAAAATTCTCTACCAGATATATATGGCTACAAAAGAAATTTCTTCAAGAGCAATCTTAATTCAAATTACTTGAGCAAAGAACTGCAGGAGATTAATATGAGAACAGAGTCTCTAAAAGGAATATTAAAACAGAAAAAACACCAAAAAGTGACTGGAGTGAATTTGGAAATAAAGTGACAAAGCTAACCTTGATGAAAAATGCTTTGATTTGCTTATGTGGGGGTTCAAGGGTAAAAAGGATTATAAGAGTTACAAAAAATGATTTTTATGATTTTCTCATGTGTTTAAAAGTTTGAAATTATTTGGAAATGGGAGTTGAAATATTTTATTGATTGGTTCAGCAGTGTTTGGACTAATTATAGAAGGAAAAGATTCTACTATGAAGAGAAAAGTGCTGCAAAGAAGACGTTCCTTTATAAGTACTAGTGTTCTTACTAAAAAAGTGAAATTTTCTCTAATAAGTCATGAGAAGCACAATGACAGAAGAAAAACCAGATATAGACTCATTAAGTCCTGTTTTGGACCAAAAAGGTGCTGATTTTAGCCATCTTAGTCCCTTAAATAAGTCATCTATATAGTAATAATTTGTTTATAGCTCTCAAAACACAAAATACTGTGTCTAAGAGAGTTCAAAACCAGTTGAAAATGTTCTTATTAAGTATTTTTTGACTTAAGGGTAGTTTTACCCTCTTGGAAATAGTCAAAAATGCCCCAGTTGGTATCAAACCCTCATCATCAATTAAGTTAAAGACCATGTGACTCAAATCCAGCCCAAAGGTGTTGCACTTTTTCATGAATTTTGACATCTAGTTCCTTCTAGAAAGAACTTTGGGGGAGTCTAGCACCCTTGGGGCCAAGATTCCTTTTCCCCTTGAGAATTAATATTTCAAATTTCTTTTCTCTTTAATTCATAATCATGTACCATACTTAAAGCTTACATGTGTAATTTAATTGAAAAATTAAATTACACAACTGAAATTATTAATTCATTATATGTAACTTCAAGCTCACTTATGTAATACACACACATATTCAAACATTTCAATTGAAACTATGACAATTCCTCATAACTTCTAAGATACACATCACATCTCACTCTTAAAACAAATAATTGATAGTTAACACCACATTTGGTGTGAATTATATTAATGTTTTGAGGATTTTAAGATTTTCATACAGGAAATACTAAAAACTTAATTTAAGCTTATTTAGAGTTGAGCTACAGAATTTTCACTCAGAGGTGACCCCACAAATTTTTTTATGAGCAATCAAATGGTGAAATAATTTTCATATTTGTATTTATTGGAAAAAAAATTAATAAGACATTTTGTTAAATTTTTTCCAAAAAATATTTCATTTTTAATATTTTTGATAAAATTTTATTACTTCATCATTTTGAGTAAAAAAATATTTTTATATTTCAAGTTTTTATATAGATTTATTATTAAAATTTCATAAAAATTTCAATTTTATATTTTTATTTAAAGCTCAATTTACTATTTTGAATTATAAATTATTTTTATATTTTTAATTTTTTTCCCAAGATTTTTTTAAAACAATTTACAAAAAAAAAGAATACTAAATACTTGAATTTTTCCTTCCCTTAATTTCTTTTTTTAATGGTTTTCTAGTATGACAGAAATGCGTTATACCAAAGAGACCAATAAGCCATCTCCATGTGAATGATTCTCAGAACTTCAATGTTTGTCAGTTTTTGAATACTCAAAATACCCAAAAGATGGTCTGGTTCAATGTGAATACTTTAAGAATTCTGGAAATAAATGCAATAAGATTCTCAAAAAGGATAAATTTTCAAGTACTACAGGAATTAATGCAAATATCAAAGGATTGCATCACCTCAAAAATAAAAATGAAATTTCAAGTGATCCACAAGAATATATTGATAAATTCTTTAAGTCATAGCCATGTAAAAAGGTATGGGATTAATATTATCTTTTATATTCTTTGTTACTGATAAAATTTCTAATTCATACATCTTAATTTATAAACCCTTAATAATAAAATGTTTCATTTAATCTCAGCATGCAATTTACCAATATCAACAACCAAATCCAGTTCCTTTCAATTCTTGCTTGAGTGGTGAAGTCCATCAGCATTAAATCTCATGGACTGTAAAACAACTCTTACAGACCACCTTTCTCACATATTCTTTTCCAACAAAGAACATATCCAAAACCTCCTTATAGTTAATGGAAAATTGATTTATTTTACAATGTATACTTGGAAAATCCCTAATGTGATAGCTTTCATCTCTGTCACAGCTTATTTTATCAATGAAAGATTTAAGCTCACTTTTAGTCTTATGACACTTTGAAAAATAACAGGTGAATATCTTTTTTTGACGGTTCTCTCTTCATTTAATGACAATTCCTCTAGGTGATCTTTCAGGGTTTCTCTAGAAAAATCCATTGTCAACAGCATCTCAACCAAAATATTTTGTGAATTACCACCACCAACACATATGTAACAAAATCAAGGCTTATGTCCAAAATATACAGCTGATACCCAAGAAACTGGTTGGATGGCTCACATGATACACGTTGTTGCACATTATGGCTTTAAGGAAGTGGAAAATAGGAATCATATCCACCAGAACCATATATTCCAAGTGATCTAATAGAAATTATGAGCTTAGTGATTCCCCCAGATAGACTTAATCTGAAATAAAATTCAATGAACACTTGAATAGGCCAACTGGCCTCATACTTGCATCAAAGGCCTCAAAGATGTAAGAAAAGCCTTACAAGTTTCAAGATAATATATTATGATTTCAGACAAAAACATGCCACCACTCTGTTGTATAATTTCACTAATCAATGGATTTCCATGTGAAACATTCTCAATAAATAAATGATATTAAAAGAGGCCCAAAATCAATTTAACTCAACACCAAATTCAGAATAATACAATTAACTTCTCTTTAATGGAACAAGATTAAGGTTATGTTTTACGTTCTAAATACAATCTTTGAGGAATCTTAAATCATTTGTTGCAAGGATTACCCCACTGTAAATCATGCATTTGCAATGTATATCATTCTTCTCAAGACATTTAATCAGGTATGTCAATATTTTGAGTTTCTTAATTTCTTTTTTTTCAAAATAATAGCAAAACAAAGCATCCCAGCAATGCAACAAGTATAATGCTTACCCAATGAAAGAATTCAGTCCTTCAATGCAGTAAAAATTAACAAAATATCTTCAGTTGTTGATCCAAAAGACATTGGTAATTTGTGCTTCAATACTTTACCCTTGCTTCAAGCTCAAGTTCTTGATTACACACAAAGAAATTCTGGGTCCTTTTGGAGCTTCAAAAAACAAATGTTTTATTCTTTTTAAATAGAAAGCCAAGAATTATTTCAAGTATCCAACCAAGACCAGTTCTTCAAAATCATTCAGAAGTGGTCTCATTTGATGATATATATCCTTCCTCCTCTCTTTATGATGATACCATAAAAACACAACTAAATCAATTACTTAAAGAACCACACAAGCCAAAAGAACCAATATTTCACTTTTTTGGAAATCACATAACAAAATATTCCCAACCCTTTCATAGATGGCCTACAGGTATTTGGCCATCCCTGAAACAAGTGATACATATGAGAAGGGTTTTTAAGGTGGGAGGAAACTAATTAACAATCAGAATTCTTCTCTTTCATTCATAAATTGTTAGAAGTTAGCTTTATTAAAGGATTGGTAACAAAAGGTTTTGAGTTTTTACTCTTAGAATTTTTTTATTTATTTATTATTCTTGATTTCTCAAGATTTTCTATTATGAAATTCAAATATTCTATACAGGTTTTGTAACATTCACCTTTTGAATGACTTGTTTTCTTTCCCCCTATGCCTTTAGGTAGTAATATTTTTCTTAAAAAAAACTTGGTCCCAACCCCTTCCTTATTGATGTGGGGTGGCAGGGATTCCTTAAAAGGTCAGGTACAGGTGATAGCTTTAGTGTGTAGTTTATAAGCTAGTAGGAGCAGAAGTATTTTGAATAGAAATGTCAATATTTTAATCTTTATCACATAAGCTAACTTAAATTTAAATATTAGGAGCTAAGAATTAAAGTGATTTATTTTAATCTTCAAATTTAATTAAAATATATAATGAGGAATCAAAGAATGAAATTATTAGAAAGATTAAATTTTAAGGGGAAAATGAATCTTGGATCCATAATTTTTCATAATTATTCAAATATATTTATTAAAAAAAATCATATTTTATGATTAATGAAACATTTTATGAATTTTGTCCTATGATTGAATCACAGGGTCTGTGACTCAATTGTTTCTGAGGTTTTGATGCAAACCATGGAATTCTTAACTGTTTCAAAGAAGATAAAACTGCCCTTATTTTTTTTAAAAAAAAAACATAAAAACAGTAGCTCTAACTGTTGTTAAAGTCTCTTACAAAAACATTATGATGTGTTCTTGATGGCTTACAAAAACTATGGCTATATCAATGGCTGGTTTACAGGACTAAAATGTCTAAACTCAGCACTTTTTTAGTGCAAAAAAGGGCTCAATGATTTCATAATTGGCTTTAATATTTTAAATGAGTCCCTAACCACTGATGAGAATAAATTTTACCTTTGGGGAAAGAAAAGTTTGTGGAAATAAGAGACTTTCTTTTTTTCTCCATATTTTCTCTTCATATTAAAATTGTTTCCTCTTATAATTAGCTTAAAACTTGTTAAACTAATAAACAAAATACTACAACCACCATTCTTAAATCACTTTAAGACTTTCAAAAACATGAAGAAATGAGTCTAATCATATTTTTTAGCTCTTTATAATGATTTCTTTACCCTTTAACCAGCCTAAAAGTGAATTAAAGCATTTTTTCATCACTGTAAGCTTTATCACTTTGGCAAATTTCAAAAATGATTTCTCTCTAATATTAATTTTAGAAAATCTTTTATCATATGAATTTCCTGTAGTTCTGTCCTTGCCTAATCTCAATTGAAATATCTTTTGTAGCCATAAATATCTCTTCTAGAGTATTTTTGGATAAATTTTGATTGTTTTTAAAGAAAATGACGGCTTTAAGCTAAAAAAATTGGAAACAATTATTTTTTTCTGATTTTTTTTCTTATAAAACTTTTTAAATTATATTTTTTTCTTAATTATTATACCTTACATATAGATATTGAGGAAGTTAAATATTAAACAATTTTTAATAAAGCTTTTCATATTAAAAACTTTCTTCTCCAAATGAGTTCTAGGGTCCACTAACAATTTGAATAAAACTCATTCCTAGAATTAATTTCAAAAAATGGCTCAATCTTCTTTCATATCATATATATATATATATCAATGAAAAAAACTTGGTCTGTGGATTCAGTCTGACTTGACTGAAATAAAGGATTTTGGGGTCCAGACTAACCCTAACCTATTTTAATTCATGACACGTACTGGAAGACTAATCCTATGTCACAGGTGACCCACATGCACTCTACTCATATTTACCCCTTGTCCCAGATCTCAATTTAATATTTCTTTAATATTGATCTTTTGTTTTTCAATTAAATATTTGATCTCAGACTACCTTGTCATCTTTGCTCATACACCAGTTTCCCAAACATGAAGTTTTTCAAAGTTTTGGCCCCAATAGGTTTGAAAGAAGCCATGCAGCTGGTTCCTAAAGTTCAATTGTTTATCCCAGATCACATTTGCTATCATAAATAACCAATACCTCACCTTAACATCTGTAACTTAAAAATGGAACAGACAGACTCACCTTTAACCCAATGGACAAATGAGGGAATCTCCGATTATGGGCATAGTGAGGCATAGACGGCAAATTCAAATGCCATTGTTTGGAAGCTAATAAGTTTGAATCTTTTCAATCATCCTCCTACAAGCTCTATAGGGTAAGGTCTATCTTGAATACCTCCTCCTTGTTTTGGTTCTGATCCCACTGCCACAGACTTTCATGCCTAAGGGCATGTGGGATCCAATTAGAAGACACACCTGCTTTACCTATTGTTGCAATGATTGTACATCACAAATATAAATTATTGGCAACAATACCTCAAACTTGAACAAGAACCAAAGCCGATTTCTAGGTTGTTACAAGGCATGGAAGAATTGCACTCCAGGCACCATTTACTCTCAGAAGGATTAGAAGATGGCCTCCATGGAGCTGCAGAAGTAACAGGAGCTAATTTTTGAGTTAATCGCATCCGAACAGCTCCCATTCATCCCTATTGAAGATGAAAAATTTCGAGGTGTTCTGCACCACTTGACCCCGAGATTTTAATGGTTTTGCTGTAAACAGGTTTTCTGGACTGCTGATAAATTGTATCACCATTGAAAGGCATCCCTTCTTCAAATGCTTGATCAACTGCCATCAGAAACCAAAATTTCTTGTGTGATCGATGCATGGAAAACAAAGTATCATTGTAAACTGTACTTGGAAATAGTTATCCAGTCGATCAAGGATCAATTCTTCAATCTGAACACAAACCTGATTGCATTTGAGGCAATTGATGGGAGTCACTCAGGTAAGGCCCTAGTTGTGTTTTTTTTGGATGCAATTGAAGAGAATGGCTTCCTAATGCGACTGAATTTGATTACGTGTGATAAATATTCAGAAAATCTAACCATTTCCAAACACATCAAGACAAAATATTCAAAAATTGGAATACAATGGCCATATCAAGAGAGATACCACCAATGTGCATGCAATGTAATCTTCCTGGTGGTGATGGAATTCCTCAGAGAAATAGGGAGGCTCACTGAAAGCAATGATATTTTCTTGATCATTATGTTCCTGACAGTAATTAAGTACTGCATGACAGTGATACTCTTATTCATCAGTTCAAATTTTAGGGGTCTTATTTTGCAAAAATGCCTATGTTATTTAGTTAATTGAGAAAATCTGCAAGCAGCCCTCAAAAGAAAAAAAATTGGTCTCATTACTCAACCAAACTTCCATCAAGGTCACTTGTGAGCTTTGAATACCAAAACTTAGGAGAAACAAAAACTTTCCATTGACAATATATTGGGCCATCATCAAGAGACCATGGTCTTAAATGGGCCATCCTCACCTCAAGCAAAACCAAAAATTTCAGCAGGGGAGCACTATGGCAATAAATCTTCAACAGTCCAAGTTCTCAGGAAGCTATTATCTCATATGAGAGGTTCAACAATGAAAAGAGTGCTATTTAGGAATATCTGAAATCAAACCTTGGACCCAAAATTATTACCCTTATCGATCCCACTAGCTTTTTGGAACTACTTCCTCCACCAAGTTTGGCATGTACAACAGCTAAAAAACAGCATTCAATTATATACCCAAACACCTGAAGGAAGAAAATCTTCCCTCTCCAATGAGGTGTGGGCCACAATTGAATTTATTGAAAAAATTATTTCTCTTTTTGAAGGCACCTGAAATCTTTTTCAACTTGACACACCCAAACAGGATTTGGTACTCCCAGTATACAACTCACTCATCAAGAAGTTGCAAAATTACGCTTTCCATTAATCACAATCATGGTCTCAAGCCTTCCATGCTGCTATTGAAAAACTACATAAATACAAGGATTAAAAAATGGAGAACAAAAACACTTTAATAACAACTTTTCTCAATTAATCCTACAGGAAAGGAATGTTAAAGTTAATTGATGTGTCGCCTGATTTCTCTAAAGAGGTCATTGATTCCCTCTCGGAAGGCTACCTGGGTATGACCGCGGCCACTCGTACCAAAGGAGGTACTTCGCGATCATCACCTCCCTGTGCTACCAAATCTCTCCAGTGCAAGCTCTTGAAGATTTATGATACTGCCCTCAACTTCTAATTCCAATAAAATGGATGAGGTACTTATTTTCTTGCAACAGAACCATCTGATAATGGAAGACAAAACCCTTTTGACTTACTGGAAAGGAAGTCCATATTAGTATGCCACCACAAGCCACTGGTTGCCATTATTATCATGTAGTTATTTTCTTTCATAGTGTCAAATACTTACAGGGAACTTCCCTGATTTGGGCCAGATTGCAATTCTCTACCTCAGAATTGACGCATATTTGGAATTGATTGGACGGGTCTTTTCACAAAGAGGGAATTTGATTACCCCCTCAGGTACATGCATTGCAAGAAAGACCATTGGTCACTTGAGTTGTCTGAAAGAGTGGTTGCACTATGAAAGAAAGATTGGGTTTCCACCTTCAGAAACCTAGCTGAAGTTCTTTTTTGATAGTTTTTTTAATTAAATTTATGAATAATTGAGCATTATTGAATAAAATTCTTTAAAATGACTACATTTGTGCTAAAGCCTTGTGAAAAGACTCACATGTGCACAAAAAACACATTTAGCTCAAATTCTCATTGTGTAATTCAGTTTGAACTGAATCATGAGTGGGATCAGTGCAGACTGAAAATAATCTAGAGTGACCCCAAAATTTTGAACTCCATACTTAGGGTCAGTTTAAATTAGTGGGATCTGGACTGAGTACGGTATTTGGACCAAAGAGCCTTCTTTGATATATATATATATTTAATATTATCTGGGGAGCCCTCAAACTTAAAGAAATTTTTCAAAAATAAAAGAAAAAAATTGTGAGTTTCTTTATCCTAAAGCACCATTTATCATGAAAAAATAATTTCCCAAAAAAAAAAGAAGAACTGCGCGAATAAGAAAGGGGGCTAATCCAAAAGGGATATCCTTTATTTCTAGGACTAATAACCATGGATTTTTATTAGGGTGTTATTATATCTCAAAGGAGTTCAATATTATTTTTTTGATTTTCTGCTTAAGTTTCTTTAAGAAAGAGAAATTTTCATTCTAAAAAAAGGAAAAAAAATTTCTTTTTAATATTTTTTTACCAAAAAAGAGCTGGTTTAAATGGAGTTTTTTCCCAAAATTGGGAACAAAAAAACCAGGGGGAATTTAAGTGTCAATTTGTAAAAATGTTGGAATAAATTTAATAAATCAATTAATAAACTGATTTGAGTAAAGCTTAATATTATTAAAACCTAAAAAAAATTAGTAAGCTTTTTTTAATGAAACAATCAAAAAAGGAATAATTGAATTAAACTCATAAAACAAAAAAAATATTTGATGTTTTTCAAAAAAAACTAAACTATCCCAAGACAAAATTACTTCAAAGAGCATCAATAAATTATTTATTTAAAAATAATTATTTTATAAACAAAGAAAAAAATCATTCTTTTTTTCGTATTTTTTCTTAACACAAAATTTTTTTTTGATATTTTTTTTTGATTAAAACAACAAAAAAGTTTAACTTTCTTTTATCTGAAAAATTTTATAATAGAATAATGATAAATTTAAAAGTAAATTATTTAAAAAAAAAATTCTTATTTTTTGTTTTTTTGTGAAAATGGAAAAAACAACAAAAAAATGAATTGATTTATCAAGTGATAAATTCAAGATTACAATTAAAACAAAATTGTTTTATAATTACTCTTCAGTTTAATTCTTTAGTTAAATTCATTTTTTCAATCAATAAAATATTCTATTTTTCACATTTAGGAATTATATAGTTTAGTTGGTTTGATCTCTTTCAAAGTTTCTTTTTCCTCATGTTGTAAGCTTAAAATATTGATGATTTTTTTGAAAAAAGAAGATTGTAAAATATTATATAATTCATAAATTCTTCAATTCAAAACTAAATTTTATCCTTATTTTTTTTAATAAGAGCTAAGTTAATTTACTTTTAATAATTTTTGATTCAATTTTGAATACAAAAAACCAAAAAAAAAGTGATTTTTGAAGATAAAAGGTATTTATTTTTGAAATCAGAAGAAAATATTAAAAAATATGTGATAGATATTAAATTAAATATTAATTTTTGAGAAAAAAAACTTTAAGGGGTTTTATAAATATAAGTTTATTGATTTTATAGGACAGTTCAAACCTTCCAAATTCCAAATCAAAGAAATGTGGGGGTTTTAAGGAATTCCCACATAGTAAAACCCTAGTTTTTCAAATCCAAACTTTTAAGTTTCTTACATTAGGGACCCTTAATTTCACCCAAATTGGAATTTTGAAAAAATTTGTGATTTTCAATTTGAAAAATAATAAAATTATTTTTAGGGTTTTGGTAAACCCACATAAGTTTTGGTAAAAGAAAATAAGCAGTTTTTTTCAATAAAATTTAGCTATTTATGGCATTTTTAATGCCATCTATAGAATTTCTGATGCCAGTTACATAATTTTTAATTCCATCAATGTCATTTTAAGGCCATTTATGCCATTGTTGAGGACATAAATGGAAGCTATATGTCATTTTTGATGCCAGTTATGGAATTATTATGTCATTTGTGATGCCATTTATGGCACTTCTAATTCCATAAAAGGAATTTTTAACTTCCACTAATTCCATAAATTAAATTTTCAATTACATTGATTTCATAAATGGAATTTTCAATTTACTTACAAACATGAACAAAAAAGCATAAAAAAGGACTTTTTGGGCCTACAATTGTCCCAGAAAAATAATCCCAAAATTTTGGGCTTCTGATTTTTTATTCTCAAAATTCTTCCCTTTATTTGAAAAAAAATGATGGAAATTCATAAGTGGGAATTTTTCCAATGAATTTTTTTAAAAAAAGGCCATTTTTGCCAAATTGGGAAAAAACAAATTTTGAAAAAAATCTGGGGATCTTCACATCCCATGTTGGAAAAAATATGGCAAAAAAATTATAAAAATTTTCAAAACTAAGCCTGAGAAATTTTTTTAAAAAAATAGGTCACTTACGTGTTTTGGCCACAAATTGGTAAAAACACATAAGGGTTGACATGTTTACCAAAACTCAAATTTCCAAACTTACAGTATTTAGAAAATCACATTGTTTTTGTAATTTTACAATGATCCAATTTTGAGATTCAATACAAAATAGCTCATTATAAATCTCATGAGCCACTTTCTCTATGCAATTTGACTTCATCAAATTAAGAAGTAAATTTTTTCTTCTGAAAAATTTTTAAATTTTATTAGTCTTGAGACAGGCTACTTGCAAAGTTTCATGTATAAAATTCAAAATGGTAACTACATCTCACAGAGCCACCAAATCACAATCAAAAACTTCTGACCGTCTGACTCAGGTCAATTACTAATGTATAATCAATTGGTTAAGCAAAAAATCAAATTATGATGCTCGTTTTTGGAAAAAGTGGTTCAACTTCAGCTGGGTAGCCACCTACAGGCAGAAAATAGATTTCAACTGATGGCTATTGAAATTAAGAAGTGGTCCTGAAACCACTTGAATCTTATAGAATAAAGTATACATAACCAATGGAAAAAAGATAAGAAATATACTTTGGCCAAACAATTTGAGAGTGAAACTGGATCAGGGGTCATAGAGGATGACAAGATAAAGGGTATAAAGACAATTGATAATAAGCTGGAAAGAATGATGTGTCCTTGTTAGAATAAAATGTAGACTTTCTTTTCTAACATTCCCAATATCATTCCAAGTGCAACATTTTATTCACAGAAGAATGATTCTGTGGAAAATTATGAGGAGAAAATTGATCCAAACCTAGGAATACACTTTTTTTGATATTTGGGTATCTATAATAATTTATTTTCTTGTGTAAATGTTTGTAACACAGCCCTTGAAGAAGAAAATCATTAAACACATAATGAGACTCAGGAACTAAAGGATCAATCGAACAATGGTGGATAAATATGTAAGATTCACATATCATGGATCCAAGTATTTTTTTTCAATGGGTTGATTTGATTTTTCTAATTACAGAAGTCAGATATTTATCCAATTGAAACTCATAAAAGAATGGGAAACTTAAACCTGAATAATCATAGTGGTGGGTGGAAGAATTCAATTCATGTGTTTTAACCATTTAACACAAAATTTTTGGAAATCGAAATAAAGAGTGAGTCATTATTATCCCCAATTGTTATTTGATTATCATTTTATTTTCATCTTGATAGGATAGGTAAACTTAAAAATTCAACAATTTATTTGAGATAAAGAGAAGTGAAAAGACACAAAATCTGCAGAAATCAAGAGAAACAAGTAGGAAAAATTCTTGAAGGAGATGGAATTCACGTTTTAAATGGAGAAGAAATCTGAAGATGAAATTTTTTCAGAGAAAAAGTTTCAGAATATAATTGCCTTTGAGGAGGGAATAATTCAGGGGAAATTGAATTTTGAGAAAGAGAAATTTTAAAACAAAATGTAGTTCAAAGGGAAGAAAAGGCAGACGGATTTGACTATTTCAGAAATAAGCCCTGAAAGGCCTCTTTCCAAGGCAGAGACGATTGCAAATATAATTAATAAGTGATCTTCCAGTTTTTGAAAATGAAATGTTTGTAAGCTTTGTGCTTTCTTGATGCAATAAGTTGTTATTTTGTTCAAGGAAATTGTAATATAATTTTGAAAGGGAATTTGTTGATATATATGTAAAAAAAGGTTTTACAGGTTCAATTTTGTAGACTGTGAAATTTCTGATTGGAAATTTTTTAATTTGATCTTTTGAAAACTGATTTTTTTTGAAAAGAAATTTCATCTGGAACAGTTTCTAATCAAGCGGGGTTCATTTTAATTATATTTAAATTTACTTGGTATTCAATTATTTTCAAATCTAATGAAGACTTTTTTTTTTACAAAAATTCATCATTAATACTCAACTTTTCTTAATTTCTCCAACGCATATTTTTCATTAAAACCTGTTTCAAAAATTTAAGCTCTAATTTTTTTAATTCAAAACAAATCTTCAATAAAGCCAAAAAAAGCATTCAATTCGTTTTTTTTCTAAACCCTCCACCATAGATAACTTTAAATCACTTATTTTCTTCATTTTACTCCTGGAAAGTCAATTTCAACTGATTTTATTTGTAAATATTAAAATCTAGACTACCCACTCATATCACTTTTTTAAATATTTTTGTGGGTTTAAAATTTTGATTGATTATTATTAGTATGTAACATTTCTTTTATGATATTTTTATTACTATTTATTTTTAGAAATAAATTCAGAAATAATCAATCTCATAAAATCCAACCATGGCATCAATAAACCACTGATTTCAATTCCATTGCTATCACTCTCATCCATTTCATCCATCAATCCACCTCATAGCCCCATCAGAACCCTCCCTAGTCGATAAGCACCTAGAAATGTGGTGATTTAATCTCATACGTTCCTTAATGATTTGGAAGCTTTCTTTTATCTTTGTATTTTAAATTGGAACTAAATTCTATTTATTTATCCATATATACTTTTTTATAACTACTATCAAATTTTTGAAGATAAAAATAATAATTATTAATAATAATATATGAATAAATTGATAATATTTTTTTTAATATTATTAATAATATATTTCAAGATTATTAATATATTCTATACTATTATAAAGAATTTATTATTAAATTAGCGATCTATATTGCTTAAGAATTATTGATAATATGCTATGAAATTACCAGTAAATTCTTTCAATTTGATAGGAATAATATTTCTTCGTCATCATTTAAATTAATTCTCATCATTTTTCTTCTAATCTTTATCATTTCTGATGATTTTATCTTAATTATTTTTGTTTAAGTCATTATAACTTCTGATCATTTAATTTTCATTTCATTTTATTGAAAATTCTCATTCAAACATAAGCTAATGAACCTTCAATATTTATTTATCCTCAATACTCTAGGGGTGGAATAAATAAGGGATTTTATGTTAATTCATCACTTTTTTGTGCAAATATACCAAAGAACCTGAAATTGAACCATAGAAAACATCCTGCTTTTTCAATTAATGAGAATTTCAATCATGAGATATTTTCTTATTTCTTTTGTTCATCCTATGAAGTTAGCTCATGATAGCATGGCTTCATCAAGACATATTTGAGTTCATCATCAAATTATCAAAAGTAATAATAAAACTTCCTCAAATAAGCCTTCTTATACTTCAGCAATGATAGAACAAAGAAATTTCATCAAAAGTTCAAGAGATTTCTTAAAGATCACTGGAGCCAAAAATAATAAACTGAATAATTTCTCAGTCTTGTCAATAAAAGCAAAGAAGGATCATCAATCACGGCTTAAGCTTCCTCCCATAAACCCTAGTGGAAATCTATTTGTCTTAATTAATTAAACCATTCAATCCAGCTTACATGCTATCATTTATGAAGTCCATTCCTTCAATAAGCAAATCTCAATTTTTAAAGCCCTCAATGAAGCTATCATTTCTTCAAATAAATTGAACAATAAAAAACAAAGAATAACAGAAAATGAAAACCTTTTGGGGGGTATAATAAGATATATTGGCTTTAGAAAGGGAGCTTATGAAGGAAAATCCTTTTGGGTGTATGCAATAAAACAAGGATCAAACATAAAATAAGCTGAAAATAATACTCATTAATGGAATCATTCTGTAGTATTTGAATAGCTTGTTAAATCCAGAATTCAAATTTTATCCAAATTTTGCAATGAAGATAATCCTCAAATTATTAATGAAGCAAACCTTCCCAGCTTTATATAGAGTAAATGGGTCACATCAAATGATCTCAATTCTTTTACCAAAAAAATATTTACCAAGAATCAATTAACTAATAAGTTTCATTTATATGAAAATATGGAATTCTACCTTTTATTCAAACATAGAACTTTCACCCAGTTCCAACTCCAATAAACTCAATTGGTCATGGACTTTATTTTCCACCTCTGAAACTCAAAATATAATCTTATGAACAACAATTACTAATAAAATTACCTTGGAGAACATCCAAAATATCCCATAAAACCACAAAGCCACAAATTTAATCACAAAATCATCTATTAGTTACGAATTTTCGATGCTCATTTCAGCTTAACAAAAAGCTATTTGATATTGGCAAGCATTTTTTAGTTTTAACCCCTCAGCAGCTTCAAAAAAGGAATTTTTTATCAATAAGGAAGAGATGAAAAATATTTCAAAAAGGCCAGAAAATTAAAACATCTTTCAATTAGTATATTTGCTCCTAAGTTTTTTGTCTTTTTATAATAACACCATTCAGTGAAGAATACAACCAACAGGAAAGCTGAATATCAAATTAGTTGTCACAAAAAGTATAATTTATGAATTTCCAATTAATTTTAAGAAAATCCTTCATAAAAATAACATCGCATGTAAGAATTAACATGTTTCTGTTTGTTGATGAATCGTTTTTTTGAAAGATAAAAAAACTTTACAATAAATGAAATTTAATAGTTATATCAGTTTTTTCAATTCATAAAAGATGAAATTTATATATAGTTTCTTTATAAAAATATATTAATCATCTATTTAATAATAAATCAAATGATTTTACTGATTATTATACAGCTTATCCGTTAATGGCTTGACCCTTTCCCTCATATTAATATTTTCATTCACATGCCTGTAATGACCAATTTTTTGAATCTCTGGAGGATCTTTATAATCAAACAGATCGTAGAATTGATCCTCAATTTGTTAAAAAAAACTATTAAATTTGATTCAGAGAGCAATCCAATTAAAAAACCTCTGAATATTCACCTTTTTCCTAATAATATTAAACATTTCTTGTAATGATGGCCAGAAACCCTTCAAAATTCCAATAGAATTCTTAATTCAGACCCTAGATCATTGAGTTCATAGGTTGAAAACCTTCTTTTTTATGAGAGGAATTACCCTTAAGTTTCAGGAATATATATGGGTAGCTTGCATAAGCTGAATTGGAAATCCAATACTAATCCTTTGAATGAAACTTGTGGGAATTCCCTACTATCTTCATATGTTGACACAGATTCAAATAATGCAATTAGCCAGTACAACCCACATGTACTGCAATGAAATTATTTTTTATATAACATACAATCTGAAGTGAAATTGAGTACCTAAATTGAGTTTTTTGTATATAATCTCTTGAAAGACTGATTACAATTCAAAACATACAAATTCCTCAAGAGTATTCTTTTTTCACAATCAAAATATGCTTCATCATCATTTTCAAGCCATTTTGAAAATTCTATCAAGCTCCCATCTATGAAGAAATCAAAACTTGAAAGCCCCTCATCTTGAATGACTTCCAAATCTTTTACCTTTCATCAGAATCAGGCCACTTGATCAATTTTAGATTGAATTTTACCAAAAATGAAATTATACTATCAGTTTATAACACAATATCCCACTGGCTAACCTCAAAAAGAATACCAATTCTACCCAATGCTTTTCCATTTCAATTAGAACCCGATCTTGAAAATGAAATGAGAAATTGAATAAAAGAATCTTTCTGTTTAAATCTGGAAGAATTTAGATATGTTGGATCATATTGTATCATCACAATAATATTTGGAAATATACATATGTAGCATTGCATAATTGTTTAAATTTGTCCTCAGTTAAGCTTATCGAGTAACTTGTTGTATATATGTATGGTTCAGGATTTGATTTACATGGCTGAATGCACCATTTTTCATGAATTGTATGTAAGAAAAATATATATCCAGTAGCTTCATCAGAATTTTAATCTTCAAAGAGGTATGTATAATATAAAGCTGTTATATAATGGTAGAAATCTTCATGGATTGCTCCTTTGGGTACTTTCAAGTGTTCTTGGAAAAAAGGGGAGCTGTGATGAGCCAAGTTGATTGGGGGATATCCAAAAGAATTATTTTTTTTATTTGAAAATTTCGGACTGGGTACTCAAAAATTGAAGTTTTTGGTTCCCAAATACCACAGCTAAATTTTTGTTAAGCTTACAAAATCCCCAAAATTTGAATGTGGGATTTGGTTAAAAAATCCAGGATTTCAAACATGGTATTTGTCAGGTTTGAGAAGCCCTAATACTGAATTATTTGGTGAAAAATTGAGATATTGACATTAAAATCCGCCCCCCAAAAAAGAAACAGTTATTCAAAGAAAAAAAAGCTTTATTAAAATTCAATAGATATTTAACAATTAATTCAAAATTAACAAGATTTTTTGAGAAAGATTTATTATTTTTACAAAGATATACTTTCAAAATATTTAATGGATCTTAAAATATTTGAATAAAACTTTGATAGATAAATCCAATTCATCTTTAAAACCTTTCTTGTATGATTATCTGAGATAATTCATTTTCTTAATCAACATCAATAAATATCATTTAATTAAATTGATCTTTAAAAAGTTCATTTAATAATGTTTTTGTCTATATAGTATTACTTTATACCCTTACTGAATCCAAAAAATATTCTAATTATACAAATAAAAGAAGCATTCTTATTCCAACTAATATATTTAAAAAATTCCCACTTATTATTTTGTTTTATATTTTCTTTATTCTACAAGATCTCACTAAAATGAATAATCTTAAAAAAAAGAAGATTTTGAAAGATATAAGAAGGTGTTAAAAATAATTTCTTTAAAGATCAATTTAATATATTTTTCTAAATAATTTATTTTTGTAAATATGAAAATTCAAAAATGTTTATACCCATAACCTTTTGAATGAATAACCTCCCACAACCCATAGCCAAACCATAATCTTTTCAATAAAATGATCCACAGGGTTTTCATCCACAAACCTTGAACTCCATCTCCCAGTTTCAATTCTGTTTTTTCTCTAAAAATGAATCTTTTAGTATTATAATATTCACCATTAATGTTTTCTATTTCTAATGTAAGAAGAATTCTTTTCTAAATGTAATCCTTTCCCTCCCAAAAAAATTTAATCTTAAAATACCCACCATTAATTTTTTTTATTTCTGTTGTAGAAATTAGTTTTTTCTAAATTTAATCCTTTCCCTCCCCAAAAAAAATTGAGTTTTCTTTTTTATAAATTTCTAAAATTTAATATTAAACTGAGAGAAATAATAAAGTTTAATTATGGACTCAAAGAGTTTGATTAAATTAGTTGAAGGGAAAAAAATACTTCAAAAAAATTCAATGGCATAAGTAAAAAATGATAAATTAGATTGGCTTTACTTCAAATGAAATTTCATAAAATATTCCATTTGAATCAAAAAATTATTTTAGATAAAGAATGATGTACAAGAATCAATTAGTATTTTGCAAAAAAGAATTTGAAGAACTCAAGTTTATTATGAAATATATCAAATGCAGAAAAATATGCTATAAAAACAAAAACAATCCCCAATAAAGAAGTCAACTAAATCCAAAAAGAAAAGAAAATTATCAAAGTAAAAACTTGAGCTATAAATCTTTTTGGAAAAATTCATCTTCTGTTTTTATATCCTGTAATCAGGAAATCTCAGCTTGGTATAAAAAAAGGTTTTTGAATGTTTTTTCTCACCTTAGTTTGAAATTATCATTAGCTTGAAGCGTGATTAAGGAAGAAGAAAATACTAAACAAGAAATTCAATTAACCAGAAAAACCAAGAACAAAAAAGTTTCCCCTGCTAAGCACAATGAAATAAACTAAATAATTTAATAATGGATTCAAGAGTAAATTTAGAGTAACATTAACATAACCAGAAATATCATAGTTCAGACGTGGAAGGAGTGTTCCTGTCTCGCAGGAATCTTGAGTGATGAGTTTTTTCATTCATCAAAAGGATGGTTAAAATATTTCAACAATTTCAATGACATGAAAATGATGAAAAAACATGGTGAATCAAGTAGAACTGATACAACCCTTATAGTGTAGATACCATACCATATCAGCTTAATAAATATTTTTCTTGGGAGTAAAAGGCAGGAGTACCCCCATTGATACCCTCTGTTGGAAATAAAATAAAAAAATATTTTTCCTTGTAACTATGAGAGCAGGCAAGCTGTTTTTTTCAATAAAACATGCAGTTGGATAACTCAGGTTTTGATTCTTTTTTGAAAAATGACGTGTGATTGGATACTTCAGGTTCTGACTCAGCTATATATAAGGCTCCTCAGAATATCAGAAGCTCGTTCAAAGAGCTATATTTCCCTTTGAATCTGAAAATAAAGACTGCCTTTCAAAATTTTGGCATTTTTTGGCATTATGATTGCATGATTCAAATTATCTAATTTAATGTTCCTGAAAGAAGCTTTTCATTTTTGTCACTTTATCTTGTCTTTTTTTTATAGCTTTCCAAATATCCTCAGTAAACGTATAACTCAAAACGAAACTCAGAAACAACCTCTGAGCTTTTCCTAGGTGCATTGATCATAAATTCATTTACGAGTCATGTATACGTCAACAAGGGTTGTTTGTGCATCCTAGCACACACTTGTTTTTCATTTCCCGGTTTCATCTTATTTGTGGTGTCAGCCAGAAAAAATGTCAAAAATAAATATAATTCCTCCACTGTAGCATCAAAAATTACAGCAAGAACCAGCCAGCTTTTAAGCTAGGGAAACCCCTCCCAGAATATTTTTGGACAATCAGAAAATGCCTGAATCTTCATGAAAATCTTCAATATTACATTGGCTGTCAAAAATGCTATTTGCTTCACAATATTGATCTTGTGCCATAAGAATGAACATACCAAGCCACTCCAAAATTCTTAGCATTTGGGGCCAGCCTTTTTGAACCAAGAGGTTTGATATCACTTGAGAGTCACCACACAATCTTCAAAAAGCATTTGGAATTAAAAAGAAAGGCATACCGCCAAAGAAGAAAATCAGGGCATTTTCCAGTAAACATTTCTTGGATTGGTTGGAATGGTCTCTATTATTACCTCAAGTTAAATTTCTTATTGAATAGTGGTTTCCAAGCTTGGTTACCAGCCCAACTGATTTAGTAAATTACTGTAATTCAGCTTCATGGACTATCTTTGATGGTTACATGGAAAAATATCAATTCACTTGCCCTTTTAATTTAAATCTTTGCTTATTGGTTTAATCTCTTGTTGAAAAAACTCACTAGGAGTCCTTGCCTTGACTTTCTTAATCCTGCTACCATTGGTCCAATATAAACCCAAATGCACATTCTTGGCAGGGATGATTCCTGCACCAAATCAACCAAAAATGATTACAATTAAGAAAATATTGAAAAAATTATTCAAGGACTTACTTGAATTGAATAAGCCTACAGAATCTTGAACATATCAATTTCTTCTTGGAAGGACAATTGTTGTGCACCTTGGTTCCTTGATTGGAGATGCTTTTGCTACCCACAAAGTAGAAATATTTAAATTTTGATCAGCAACAAAACCATGTTCATTGTGTAATATGAAAAAAAAATATTATTCAAATTAAAATTGACCAATCCTGAAATAAAAACAGTACACCAGCACTAGAGTACAGATGGTGGGAGGAAGATCTTACATGATGTGAAAGATTGATAAGAAAATCAATTTTAAGGTGGGTAGAGTTCAATTGACTTCCATACTGTAATCCCATGAAAGTTTTAGTTCTTGAAATCACACACAATTTCTATAAAGGTGTCTTGCAGCATCATTTTTGATTTTGTTGGGGTATAAATGAGTTTTCAAAAGAAAAAATCTAGGGAGAGATGAAAAAACACAAAAGCTTTGGAAGGCAATTTTTCTAGAAATGAATCAAAGTATGTGATGCTTCAGGAAATAGTAGAAGTGGTGGTACCAATGGGAGTAACACAAATTCCCAAAAGGGTGTGTAAGGTTTGTCTATGAAACTCTTGATAATAGTAACAATATCAAGAGTACTATGACTGTCCTCAGTAGAAAAATATAATATAATGAAATATTATAGCCACAAATTTAAATACAATTATATAAAAATAATAAATTTAATTATTATTATAAAATATGATAATAAAAAAATATAATAATTATAATGAATTATAATTATTCTATTATTGTTATAGTCACTGACAATTATAACAATAGGAAGTGTAAAGCTCTTAATGAGACAATTACATGTGGAAAATATGAATATTTAACCACTTATAAATAATGTAAATATTATTTATAAAAGAATTAAAGCACACACTGTGCAGAAATAATTTTTATAGAAAAATTCTATATAAAAAAACTAATAATAGATAAAAAAGATATAGAATTCTAGAGAAAACTCACTTATAATATTTATTTAATACAGCAAGTCAAACAAAAACAGTTATTATATCAAATAATAATTATAAGTTAAAAACACGCCAAAAATCAATATTTTAAAAGATAAAACAATTTTTCATAATAAAAAATATGATTAAAGAGTTTTGAGAGGAATTTGTGGATTTTAAAAGATATTTTAAAGACAATAATTTTATAAAATAAAATATATTATAGATTATTACAAAAATAATCTAATTTCTATGATTTCAACTCTTTAATTTAAGATTTATAAAAAATAAAATGCTTAAGAAATATTTTAATAATGAGATTTTATATATAATAAAACTTTACCTGTTTAAATGTCTAATATAATTGGATTGATAATGATGA
This sequence comes from Austropuccinia psidii, assembly GCA_023105745.1. Lineage (NCBI taxonomy): Eukaryota > Fungi > Basidiomycota > Pucciniomycetes > Pucciniales > Sphaerophragmiaceae > Austropuccinia > Austropuccinia psidii. The sequence goes on along the minus strand of JALGQZ010000001.1, from coordinate 76,618,493 downwards.
TGGACAAAAACAGTGATGAAAAGACTCTTTTTATGTCTACAGAGCAACTCTCATAATTCATAATGAATATAGAGGGCGTGATAAGGTCAAAACTGAAAAATTATTCTTAAAAATAAAGCTCTTAGCTTAAGGCAACTTATTTTTAATTCCAATTTAAAGTTACCTGTGTTATTCTTAACTCCAAGTAACTTTAATCCTCATTTAAACTAATAATTTTAAGTTTTAATATGAAATAAGTTTATTTATATCCAATTTAATCACATTAACAACTTAAAAATAGAGTTTCAAGCAGAAATCTCTTAAACTCAATTTTTAATTACTTTTTTAAAGAAATTATAGTTTTCTTTGAGCTTAATTAAAAGAGTAAATTTCCAGGCTAATTACCCAGGAAATTTATTTATAAAAGATACTTGAAATTTAATTTATACATAGATAATGTTAAATTGTAAGCTGTGTGAAAATTTCAAGAAAATCCATTAAGAATTGGATTTTGAATGAATTTTTGAAGTTATTGCTATTTTTCCATGTAAAATAGCAATACACACTAAACCTTAACTTTTGATAAGGTTGTAATGCTTGTAACCTTAAAGTTTTAAGCTTATTTAAGCTTTTTGATCTTAATTAAGTTTTGACAGTTCTTAAAACCTTAATTTCAAGCCTGCATATAGGGATTTACCTTGTGGCAGCTTGAAATTCCTGTCTAAATTGGGATAAAACCAGTTTAAACTTTAAGGTTGGATCAAAGTCTAATCTTAAAATTTAAATAAGGTTGAAAATCCTCCAATACAGGTGGACAACCTTAATTGAATCCTTGCAGATCCAAAAAGCTGGGTACCCCAGCTCTATTTGTTCTTTTTCCTTTGTCCCACCTTTTTGCGTGGATCTTGCCCTTTTATTTATTTAAAGCTATACTATGGCCTTAAACCCTTTTGAATTGAGCCCACACAGGATTTACATCCTCTATGGAAAATTCTTAGCCAATTCAGTAAATATACACAACACCTCAATTTGAACTAAAATTTTGGTAAGTTTGCATAAACCTTATGCAACTTTAAATTTAAGCTTATTTAAGCTTAAATTTAACAATTTAAAAAAATGTTAAAAAAATTTACATTAGTACTGTGAGTTTCTTAAATCTTCCAATAACATAGGAAATAAGTATTTCTGGGTGTATCCAAAAATGACATAATATTTATAACTTTGTTTATCCAAAAAAAAGCTATACTTATTTTTTGTTATTTTTATTAAAAGATTCTGTTAAAGACAAATTTAACTCTGTATAAAGTCATTTGTGGCCTTATGGGTATGCTATACATACCTCACAGGCTCACAGGGTGGGATAGCGCAGAATAAGGAAATCAAGGCTAGTGAATCTAATTCTCTATTTTCAGCTCATCTACCGTTAGCACTTTGAGAAACTTTGGTTAAATTTCAAAAACTTGATGAAGATATGATCCAATATCAACTTGTACTTGAGAATATGTGTTCTTTAATTATGTGTACCAATATCCGCAGTTTGAAAGTTATCACTCTGCTCTTCATCTACCCAAACAATTGAAATGCTGGAGGCCTTCAGTTTCAGCTTTGGAGCTCCCTGGGGAGAATAATTGGAAAGCTTCAAGAACTTCATACAAGCTTAAGTATAAGTAGAATGATTTTTCCTAACCTTAAAAATCTTTATATTAATTTTTATCAATTCTTGTTTCATGCTTTTCTTGAGTAAAATTTTGGTAGGTCACTTCTAAAGGGATTTTATGAAATTCAAAGACTTGAAGAAGTTTGATATGGGTTGGATTGTGCTAAATATTGAAAAAAGATTAATATCAGTGAGAAATATCATATTGGGAGGAGGTATTATGACTTTATCTGGAGGCTTTTCCAACAGAAATAACTGGAATTACAACCTTATTACTGGGTCCCACCTCCTAAAGATTCAACAGTTCCATTTAATGAAGCTTGCAAGATAGAATAAGTGAGATGTAATTGAGGAGTTCCAGTATCAATAATATCTCCAAGAAATATGATTTACTATGTTTATTGAAGAATTTTTTATGGTAATGTATCAACAATATTCAAGGTCAAATACTGAAATTTGACTTTGGTGCAGATAGTTCATGGAAACAAAGTGGAATTGGAGCATGGTTTAAGTGATATTTTTTGAAAACTTTATATGCTGTATTTCAAGGGCTTTTCAGATACTATAGCTCTTTTCATATTAACTTTTCACTTTTCTTGGCTACTGGGAAGAATAAATCACTAAAATACTAGACTTCTACCTATAAAAAGTATAAGTTTAATTCAACGCTCTTAGAAATTATCTTCTTTAGGGGGTTAATAATATTCCATCTTATATACCCATGGGTCTGAAAAACTTGTCTCCCTGTGAACTACTTTTCTTCACTAAAAGAACCATTGAAAATGGATTACTTTTGTAAGAAATATTTAAGGTGGTGATTCTATGAAGGGAGTTTTTATAGCTCCTTTTCAAAGGATTGAGGTATCAGTGCTAATGGGGAATTCTCATATGGGTTTCCTATGACTATGATGTTTCAATATGGAATTGTTTATTTAGCAGCTTTGTAGAATATCTTCTGTTTTCATTTATCTCATATTAATTTAGTATTGCATATGTTCCTGTGAATAAAGCATTTCACATCATTGATCTAACATTTATGGAGGTTTTCTAATGAGTTTTACCATGTTAATTTAGCTTTTTACCACATTATTTTGAATTTCCACCACATTATTCTGCTTATCTCATAGCTTTGAGGGGTATTGGATATTTGACATTTTTGACAAGGTGTGTCAGGTGAGATTTTATTTCAATATATGTAAACACTTTGAGGAGTTGAAGAATTTCCATATAGATTAACCTAATATTTCAATTGAAAAGTCTGTGAGCTCCATATTTGAGCTTAAAGTGTGGGTTGAGATGATTTTCTCTGTTTATGGAATGAGTGGGGTTAATTAAAATTTTATAATTTTATTCTCAATAACATATTTTAATGAGGCCTGTACAGATTAATTTGAGATGGTCATGTATACTCAGGTTGTTTGAATAATTTTAATGGCTTTCCTGTGGATGTATGTATGGCTAGATCTTGATTATTGCTTCTGAGTTTTAGCTTCAAAGTTTGTTAATTCAGAATTAAAGAGGCTTTCCTTTCTATTCCTATTCAATATTTTACTGAATAAATCCCATTTTTATAGAAAATTCAAGTTATGGAGCACATGTGCTGCTATACATTTGTGTAATCATTATTAAAGTGCATTTTTTTGGACTTATAGACTAGGTGTCATAATTTGATGTGAATCTTCTTTCTTGTGGAAATGTTGAGGTTAAAACTTTAAGTGTATAAGCATTTGAGTTTTTTTAGTGGTTTTGAAATTGAAACTGGCCAAAATTTGGTATGGAATACCTCATAATATGATTCAATATCTGTAATCAATGACACCATTCAAAGCACACTGAAAAGTTAAATCATTTCTTGGAATAATTTTTATAAGTCCCTTCCTTAGATAAGGCTTTTTTGGGCCCCAAATGTATATATAATTACTCTCCCCTGTTATCCTCCCTCTTCATTATATTCTATTACTTATATATAAGATTTATCCATGTGTTAACTGGAAACTAGTCTAGTTATTATAAAAATATTTATAATATTAGCAAAAAATATAAATATATTATATTATATCCTTAATATCTAGATCAACCCCTTATACTATCATTTATATCTCTATCATACATCATTAAATTTTAATTATGAATCACCTATATTATATATAATATATTTACTTTATATGTATGTCATTATTGGAGCCTTATGTTATTATATTTTTTATACCATATAAATTCTTGCTTAAATTCTTAAATATTTTGAATCTCATAAAGACCTACATTACTTTTATTTTTCATTTATATCATTTAATCTGTATAAATTTTATTATCATATCTCAATTCCTGTGCTTATTTATCTAAATAATACCTTTATTTTTTCTTTTATCCCTTTTTCTCTTAATATTTGACAATTATTATATTTGTATGTTATTTCAGCTAATGTCATACTATATATTGAAAAACCCACACTGCATCATCTCCAATAGTATTAGAAATTCCAATGATATATTGTTATAAATTATAAGATATTTTCTGAGGTGAATATTTTATACCTCTCTAATCCTAAATACTACCATATATATCATTTCATGTCAATCTTAAGCAATTATATCATTAGTTTACCATTACCATATTAGCAAGCTGATTATTGATAGGTCTGATAGAGATTACTATTTTAGAGTCCTTTAGTTTCAAATACACAATATCAAGTAATGGTTTTTGATCCTTTTAGAGATAATGTTAAGTATATTCATAGGGGTAGCTAATTCAACTCATCACCCTTGGTGACAGTATTTTTTGGCAAAAGGCATTCTTAATCATCATATATTTATTGAAAGAAAAAATTTAAATACAAACTTAAAAAGATGGATAAATATTAATATCTCAAAAAAAAGAAATAAGATGAAAAAATAGCTCATAGTGTGCATGAGAGTCTAGTTGATTTATTATAACCAAAAGACTTACTTATTAAATTTTCTTGATAAAATTAAAAAATAAAAACTCAAAGCAGAAAATAAATCAGAGTAGCTTTGTGAATCCCAAAGGATTATTTTTATAATAAAAAGTTGCCTTTTGAACAGTTTTTTTATGATAAGAGGTAAAATAAAATACAAAAAATAGGAATATAAAATAAAGAAAATTCAATCAAAGAGCCTGTTATAGGCTATAATAGCAGCTTTAAGGTGATTTTCTTCAATAAAATTTAAATTAAAACAGAAAAACAAAATAATTCTTCTTTACAATTGGATTTCCTTTTATATTCTCATATAATGATTTAAACAAAAACAACAACTTTTGAGAATTCTTCCAAGAGTCCCACAAATTTAATTAATTATTTCTTTTTTTTTATTTCAAAGAAAAATTTAGAAATTCCAATAAAACAACTTGAAAAAAACAAAATCAATTTGCTTCAACTCAAGAGTCTTACTTAGAAATATACCTAAAGTTTACTTTTATATTTTGTCTTTTTAATTAAAAATGGTAACTTAAATAAAAAAACATCAAAAGGAATCTTATAAAATGGGTAGAAAGTGGGAATATTTCAAATTAATTAATGGTTTTTTTTTCAAATTATATAGAATAATTTTCTTTTTATTTCTATTCACAAAATTTCTATTAGATTAATGGAGTATAACTAATAGGAATCTTAGCAATATCCCATGTAATAAGATAAATATTTGATAAGTTAACATATTGAAACTTTCTCTCCAATAATTAATAAGAAAGACCATATTACCATAAAGTGAATTAAATCATACTTTCATAAATATTTTTCTTATCATAAAGTTTCCTTTTCACTTCAATATACTCTTGAAGCTCCTGTAAGATATTTTTATCAAATGTTTTTAACCATTAATTAGTAATCTCTCCAATGATTTTATAAATTAACAGATGCCAAAAACCAATTGAAAGATCTTTGAAACATCTTAAATATCCTTAATGTTTTTGTGTGTTTCTTTAAATGTTTATCAATTTAATTTCAACATATAAATTGCATTTTCAGACTAATATTCTTCTGGGAACTTATATTTATTCATTCTTTGGTATCCACCTGAATCATGAACTGACCAAAGTATCCATGAGCAAATATATTGAAATAATCTATTTACATAATAAACTAATTTAATAAAAATTGAATATCTGAAAAAAATGAGAATAAACTAATTGAATTTCTTTAAGAAACTTATTTTAAGAGTCAAATTCCATAATTTTTTTTTAAATCACAATATACCTCAAAATTATTTGATTAATATATAATTAATGAAGAAAATACATCCTGAAAAACGTCTTTTTGAATAATTAATAAGCTTCAAATTATTTCAACAAGACTTTAATGATAATTTCTTTAACACAGTTTCTCAAGATTTGAATTTTTTTATATTCTCTAAATCATTCTTTTTGATAAATATGTTTTTTAGTAATAATTATTAAAGTTTTGAGATAAAACTTCTGATAAAATTAATGATTTATAAAGATTTATTCTTTAAAATCCATTTAGTATGAATATTTTTCATGAAGGAGATAATATAGTATTTTTCCATTCAATTTCATTGTGATCTCTTCATATAATATTGTGAGAACGATTATAACTTTACTTTACTTGATAAAGACCATTGGTGCGAGAATTTTTTGAGGAAATAAAAATTATTCAAGTGAATTCTAATTTATATTTTTGTAAGTAAATTTAATGAAGTAACAAAATCACATAATCTTTTTGAAAAATATTAGCATTTTTTAAGATTAGTTCTTCATTATTTTGATTAATTGTTTGGTTCAAAAAAATGTGGGTTTTTTGTACTTGAAAATTCATACATCAATCATTATGAAATTTTCAAAATCCTGAGAAATAAAGGGTTTCAGTAAAAAAATGAGGGAAAGTTGATAAAAACACACAATTCCTTTCATTTATTCACTATAAAATTGAATTTATTGGCCATAATTTAGTAAGATCGTGTGGCTTTTGGGTAAATACATATAAAAAACTCCCTAAGCACATATTTTAGTAAGAGAAACCAAAATAGGGATTATTTAAGGTGTTAAGGAAAGTGGTATCAGCCATATTTATACAATAATAGATGATTTTTTATTTCATCAATGAAAATATTCTTATGGAAAAACAAAATATTTTCAACAAAAAAATGAAAAAACTGTTCTTTAAAAAATATAAACATTATTAACAAGAAAAATTAACAATAAAACTTTTATTTAAACCATAAAAAGATTTCTATTGAAAAAATCTCAAGTTTTCTATAATAAAAAATCTTTTATTAAAAAAATGAAAAAAAATAAAAATATGAAAAAAATAAAAAATAAAAATTAATTTTATCAATAAAAAACTTTTATTGCAGAAATAAAAAATATGTTAATTTCCAAAGTAGAAAATATTTTAACTTAATAATAACAAATCTGTTCTTAAAGAAATTATAAAGCTTTTCTTTCAAGCAGAAACTTTTTCTAAATTAATAGGTAAACATAGTTTAAATAATAGAAATTTTACTTAGAGAGGATAAAATTCTTTATTTCAGGTATTATAATAATTTTACCAAAATAATAATGATTATACTCTTGTAATACCAATATTTTTATTAACAAATTCATGAAAACTTAATTTAGGAAATGATGCAATAATTGCCATTATATTACTATGAAATTCAATGATTGGATTGATAAAAATATTTTAAAAAGAATTCAGATTAATGTTTTAATATTCACTACAATATACCAATCTAAAATATTTCATAAATTTCAAGAATTTAATGTCAAAATTTTCATCATTTTAATAATAAAAGGAGTATTATGTTAAAAATAAAACTACAATTATTTCAATAATAAAAAAATTATAAATTTAATGATTAAAACTTATTACCTCCTTGATTATTATTAAATCTTTAAATATATCTAATATTATTTTTATGATAGTTCTCATCATGATAATCAATCTGAGACTTGAAATGAAAACCACCTTTTTAGGATTAATATTTTACCATCAGATTCCTTTTAAAATCTTTCAAGAATATTAACTTTTATCCAAAAAAAAATAATTTAACTAAATAAAAAAAATTGAAATCAATTTCTTTTTTTTCTTAATTTTTGAAATAATTTTATCATTTTTTCTTAATTGTTCAATTTGTAAAAATATTTGTAAAAAAACAAAAAAATTGATTTAATTAAGAAGTCACCTTAATAAAAAAAATAACAAAAAAAATGAAAAAAATAATAATCAAAAATTATTTTTTAAAGGAATTTTTTTTTCAAAAAAAATTAAAAATTAAAAAATTACTCATTCATGTTTATTTTTATGTTTATTTATTTTTTTTACTTTTTATAACAAAATAATTATATCTAATTTTTTTTATGACCAAGAATTATTACTTTTTCAAAGAAAAAAAAAAAATTTAAAGGTTTATTTGAATTCACTAAAAACTTAAAATGAATTCAAAATTTGAAAAAAAAAATCTTAAGAAATTTTTTTTTTTTAACATATATATATATAAAAAAGAAAAAAACTTGATTAAAAATTATAACAAAAAAAAAAATTAAAAATTAAAAAATAAATTAAAATTAAAAAATTTTTTATAATTTAATTATATTTTTTTTTTTTTATTAAGTTTTTAATTTTAAATTTTATTTAATAATTTTTCTTTTTCTCTCTCTCTCTCTCTCTTTTTTTTTTTTTTTTTTTTTTTTTTTTTTTTTTTTTTTTTCTTACTTTTATATATTATGATATTTTTTTTTATTTAGAAAAAAGACAAAAAAAAAAAAAAAAAAAAAATTCAATATTTATTTATCATAATATAAAAATAAATTTAATTTTTTTTTTTTTTTTTTGTTTTTTGGGTGAGGGAGGAGTAAGAGGAAGACTAAAATGAATATAATTTAATAATTAAAATTTAATTTCAATTTGAAAAAGTTTTTTTTTTTTTTTTTTTTTTTAAATTATAGTTTTAATTAAATAATTTTATTGAAAAAAAAAAAAAAAAAAAAAAAAAATTATTTAATCTTAAATTTTTTCAAGTTTTTTTTTTTTTTTTTTTTTTTTTTTTAAATTAACTTAATTATAAAATTTTTATAAAAAAAAAAAAAAAAAAAAGAGTATTTTTTTTTATTATCAAAAAAAAAAAAAAAAAAAGTATTAAGATCTTTGAATATTAAAAATTTAAAATTTGAACTACTAAAAAAGATATGAAATTTTTTTTTTTTTTTTTTTTTTTTTTTTTTTTTTGTTAAGATTATAATTTCTGAAAGTTTTTTTTTTTTTTTAATTTTAAAAATAAAAAGTTAGGAATTAAGTAAGATTTTAATGAAAAAAAAAAAAAAAAAAAAAAAAAAAAAAAAAAAATTTAAGATTTTTTTAATTTAAAAAAAAAATTTTTTTTAAATTTTTTTTTTTAAAAAAAAAAAAAACTTCTTTTTTAATAATTATTTAAAATTATCAAAATAATAATTAATTAAATATTTAATTAATTAATTTTAAAATTTTTTTTATTCAAAATAAATAAAAAAAAAAAAAATTAAAAAAAATGTTTAATATTTTTATTTTTAAAAATTAATTTCATGTTTTTTTTTTTTTTTTTTTTTAGAATTTTCATTAAACAAAAAAAAAAAAAAAAACATTTCATATATATATATATATATATATATATTCTTCTATTTTATTATTAAAAATTTTTTTTTTTTTAAAAAAAAAAAAAAAAATACCTATTCAAAATCTTCCTGAATAAATTCATAAACATTTATCTATTTTATATCAAGTTGAACTATTTTGAATTATTTTAAATAGATAATTTTTTTAATAATTTAATAGTTAATTTGAAATATACCATTAATTTTTTTTTCTTTAATATAAACAAGTCATTATTTATTTGATTTAATCTATTTATAGTTTATTTAATATATAAAATATGAACAAACTATGAATTTTTTTTATATTAAATAAGTCATAACTGGTTTAAATTAATTTAAACCATTAATATTTTATATTAAAGAAACAATAAAATTTTATATTTTAAATAAACAATTAAATCAATAAAAAAATGATCTATTTAAAATAAATCAAATTATTATGTTTATTTATATATTCAGGAAATCTTTTTTAATATAAATGATATAAACTAATTAAAATTCATTAAAACCTAATTTATTCTAAAAATAACACTTCTAATTCACTCAAAAAAAAACTAAATTCAATTAGAATTAAGAAATAAATTTCAATTAATGAAATTATAATAATAAAAAAAATTAAATAACTCAAATAATAATTTTAATAAAACAAATAAACCATAATGAGAAGATTAACACAATAGACTCTCAAAAAAAATTTATAATGATGATTAGATAAACAATATAATTCCATAAATATATTTCTATATTATTCCTAACCAGAATTAAAAAAAAAGAATAACAATTATGGAAATATATCATCTGGTTAGGGAATGAGAAAAAGGGTCTTCTTTCACTTTAAAGGAGGAATGATTAAATTTTTGTTGAAAATTTCCTCATTATAATCGTTAAATTATCTCCTTATTCATATATTTAACTTTTTTTTGTTTCTCTTATTACCAATTAAACATACTTTCTTACTTTCAACTTCCTTTACTCACTTCAACTGTATCTCAGTCTTGTGTAGTTCGCATTAGTTTTTAGGTGCTTAAAACATTCACTTATATGCTTATAACAGAGATTAAATATTAATAGGGTGTTTATAAACCCACATAAGCAATTTATTAAAAACACATAAAGGATTTTTTTAATTGAAATGTAGCTAAAAACCACCTGTATTGAGTAAAACCCCATTTATGGAGCTTATATGTCATTGTTGATGCCATTTATGGTACTTTCAATTCTATAAATGGCATTATTATGTTACTTTTGATGCCATAAATGGCATTGTTGAAACAATTTATGGCATTGCCATGTCATTGTTGTTGCCTTTTAATGCCATAAATAGCATTGTTATGCTGTGGTTAATTCCATAAATTTCATTGTCATGCTGTTTTTGATGCCATTTATGGAACTGTAAATAATTTTATGAATGGTATAAATGTCACTGTTAATGCCATTAATGGCATTGTTATAGAACTTTTGATTCCATTTATGTAATTCTTATGTCATTTTTGATGCCATTTATGGCCTTGTTAATTCCATAAATTGCACTTTTACTTCCATAAATGGCACTGTTAATGCTGTAAATGGCATTTCAACTTCCACTAATGCCATAAATTACATTTTTGATTACATTGACGTCCTAAATGGCATTTTCAATTTACTTACAAACATGAACAAAAAACATAAAAAAAAGCACTTTTTGGGCCTACAATTGTCCCACCCAAAAATAATCCCAAAATTTTGTGTTTCTGGGTTTTGATTCTCAAGGTTCTTCCCTTTGTTTTTGAAAATGGGAACACTTTTGATGAATTTTTTCCAAAAAAATAGGCAACTTTGCCAAATTGGGCAAAAAAAATTGAATCAATTTGGGGATCTTCACATCCCATGTTGGAAAAAAATAAAAAAATGCTCAAAACTGAGCCTAAGGAATGTTTTTTTAAAAAGAAATAGGCCACTTACGTGTTTTGGCCATAAATTGGTAAAAACACGTAAGGGCTGACATGTGTTTACCAACACCCTATTAATATTACCTTTTAGTTCTTGAGATTTTAACAATATCTGGTCATTGCAAAAAGCAGATTAATTATCTATGTAAAGCTATTTCATCATACTCACCATCAGCAAAAGCAATGTTAGTTTACCTACCACTGGATTTTGATTGAAAAAAGACTACTTGCTAATCCACCCACAATTATTATTTGAGCTGTATGATTAAATTACTAAATTGTATACTTTAAGGCTTGAATCACAATATCGCCCTGAACTTCAAATACATGACTTACCAAATGCTAGAAAGACTTCTCTGTTAATGATGAATTGAAATATATTCCAGTTTGCGCAAGTTTTGTTTCCATTAGAATAAGTGAATTTATTATAGTGTTAGTTTAATTAATTTAAATTGACCGTTTGGCTGTTGATCTAAATTATTATTGGGAATCAAGATTCCTTTTGGGTTAATTTTATCATCGTTTAACATCTCATCTAAGTCAACCAAATCAATTTTCAAATGTTCTTTTTCTAATAAACAAAAAATCTCAGTCCGTCAATTTAGTGTCATGTTACTCTAAAATGAGCAACAAAAACTCACGGCAAACAGTAATAAAAAGCTGCCACGTTGTTGGATCTCTTGCTGTTACGCAAATTAATGCCACGTTGGCATTCTTTGAAGTTTCTTTTGAGTTGATTGCCATTGAAAGTTCAAGGGCATTTTTAATAGTCAATACTAAACCTAAAATTAAACTTGGATCATATACCTAAAAAACAATGACGGAGAGACCGTTCTGATATTAGTGATTTTTTTGGCTGAACGCCATTTGAATAAGAAAATGAATGATAAATATAAAAAAATATTATGACTCCACTACATCAGCTGCAAGAATAAGTTGGGGTTGAGGAGTCAGAGTTAAGCGATTTTGATAAGAATTGTGTGAATCGGAATTCCAATCCAAGGGCATCACCATCAAATTTTCTTGGCCGAATGGCGTTGGATCTACAATTAATTAACAAAAATTTGCATTGGTGTGAATGAGCAAGTACGCAGTTTTAATGAATGGGTTATTAAAAATGGGTCAAACTAACTGAGATTGATGTTCTGTTTTAATCGTTCAAGAACCAGTGGGTTGCAGTCAGTAAGATAAACTGCATTGGCTGGATTGAGCTGATGAGCAACGATTCCTAATAGACCGGTTCCACTTCCTAATTCAAGAATGGCGACTTGATCCAGTATTTCAGGATGTAAAATTAGATAATTCGCCAAGCACACACTGATGGCGTGTATTTGATTTTGTTCGATATTAGAAGATTAACCAAGTCTCATCAGATTTTATACAAAAGTTTCTTGTAAAGGATTTTATGATTCGGTTTAAGGGATGAATGATTACGATTATCAGACTTACCTGGCGCCCCAACTTTTCAAGCCTGTTGTACCATTCCCTATGGATAACTTTGAGTTGAAGAGATTGATTTGAGCAAATGAATTAAATGATAAAAGATACGAAACAATTCATCAAATTTACTTTTCGAAGCTGAAACTTTGCTGATGATTGCACCCGATTCTCCACTTTTTGGTATTTTCAAATTGATTTTTGATTTTTCTTAAAAGTACAAGGCTTGAAAGACAACGGACCTTATTTTCTAATAAATTGATCCGACGCCAGCTAGTGGAATCTTTTGAGCCTCCATAAAAGTAAGTGAGAATTTCAGTTGCTTTGAGGTTGGCTTCCAAAGATGGTTCAATTGTGGATGATTGCAATGAAATATAATATTCTAAAATTCTTTCATCTATCTCTTCCTCCTTCAAATCACGACATTTTTTTGTTAAAATTTGATTTTTGATTGCATTAAGTCACGAAACACAAGACCAAAGTAGGTGGATATAAAGAAAAATAGGAAGCATTGGATCAACATAAAACAATGTGAGTATGAATTAAATAAGACATGATAAAATCACGAGCAAAATGTTCTCCAACGATCAGGAAATCAAATGATGTTTCAAAATCAAGTTATTATGAATAAAGCAAGCTTCAGCTTACTTGGATTTCCTCAATCTCTAAAAAGGCTTTCTCGATTGCACTTATGACGCGTTTCCAAAATGAGATTTTCCAATTCTTTCCTTGATTCTTGAGTAAAGGATGATCGATGACTAATAAATTGAACAATTCGACTTGATTATCATGACGACAAAGCCATTGATTGGGAGGGAAAGGTGGTGATTCGATCTGATTGGGATTTGAAGGTGAAAGACAGGCGTAAAGACGAAGCAAAAGAGAAAGATGTCGAGTTTTTGATTGATCAAAATTCATCCTTATGGATAGATTCCTCTGAGAAGTTGATTGAAAGATTCTTGCATGTTTAGAGTAATCTGACAAAGAAATAATAAGACAAAATTGAGAATTGAGAGACCAATCCACTCTGATTGAGGAAGTTGTCATGAGATTTTGCTCTAAATCTTATCAAGGTGGAGATAGCCAATTGTCAAATTTATCAATTTAAGCTATGCCAAATGATTTCAGGAGCAAGATTTTATTTATTAATTATCAAAAAGATTCATTTTAGTTTTTTGATGAATTAGTTTTAATGAATAATTGATTTTTATGAGAAAATTAAAATCATCCTGAAGGTCATATCTTTGCTATTTGAGTGCAAGATGTAGTCCAGCAGGTGGAGTGGATGATAATTCCTCCACCAAATAACTAATGGAACTCATACTTAAAGCCAAAAGTTGGGTACTCAATTTCATTATAATTTGTAATGGATGATGATTAACATTTTTCATAATGTGAGTTTTTACATGATTTTTTAAGAGAATGAATCATAAATTATTGTATCTAATAGGCTTTTGGTGGTTTGGTGAGCCTTTAGATAGCCAAATAGGCCAAAAATAAGCCAAAAATAAATTTTGGAAGATGCAAAACTCTCAATTTATGTGTATCAGTCCTAGCAAAGTAGTTCTTAAGCAGTACTCAGTCAGACTTAATAAATTCCATTTGAGTTAGCCTGAATCTAACTTCATCTTATTGCTAAGACACCTAATTAGTCATAGACACATCAATGGTGGAGCTGCAGCTTACTTGATGCAGTAAACAAATGTCTCAGTACTACTGCTACCTGTAAAAACACTCAATTAATATATCCTCACTAGTACTGGGCAGCTGGGAGATATGCCTTACATTTTCATTCAACTGATAACCTCATGGGGCCCCATCAACCTGAAAATTAATCATAAGCTTACACACTTCATTTCAGCGCTCTCATTTTGTCCTATTGATCTTTTCTATTTCAATTTCACTATGATACAAATTCTTTTATTATCATTTATAGTCACAAATCCACACAATGAGTGGAATAACCAAATATACTTCAATTATTGATCTGATGTCTCCAGATCTTAGCTTACATTCCAAATTAACCTACACAAAATAAAAGAATACTTTATTTTAGACTTCCCCACTCACCTTTACAAGGCTGAAGTTTATTAACACAATTTATCAGGTTTTGATGAAATGAGAGTTTGGGTAAGCTTGGTAATCATCTGCTCTCCTTATGTGTTCTAGAACTTGCCAGAGGATGGCTATGAAAAGCACTTTGTTGTTAAGTTTTCACTATTTTAACATGGTGAAGCCATTGATTCATAACATTTCAGCTTTGCAAACATCCTCTTTATGATGATCAAATGTTGTGACTAACTCACAATGTAGTACAGCGACCATATCAAGTTTCATACCAACACAGCCAAGCACACACCTGTCTAATAGCCAATTAGATAATACTGATCTTCAAGACAATTATAATAGTTATGGGAGTGACTCATTGATTGTCAATGTAACCAATTACTCTTCCCCCAATAAAAATGCCCTCTTGTCAGTTTACAATTATTTCAAGGTGTGTCTATCTTATTCATCATGAATTTAACTCCTAAGTTGGATACTAATACCATTATCTTGCTCAGCTGACAGCAGAAAATGGCACATGGGATCACAAAAGGAAACAAATTTGATTCATCTATCAATGCAATCATTGTAATGCACAGATCAACATACCTTGTCACAATTAATACAATTAATTTAATCTTAACAAGTACCAAGATAGTTGCAAAGGTTGATTCAATTCTTGGTATATGTAAAGCCCTGGTGCAATAAATCCTTATGCTATCAACACAACCCTTGTTAAAAATTCTGAGCAATACCAAAAAAAATAGTCCTGGGTGTCATTAAAAAAACTTGCCTTTTGGGTCATTCAATGATGGCATACTCTGCAATACGTTATCTGAAATCTCACCAATATTCAATTAACCCCAATAGAAGAAATTTGCCCTCCTTGCCAATGATATGTACCACAAAATTAAGCCTTGGTTGTTAGACAAACTCAAGGCATTTCCTTGTGGTCATATCCTTTGTACAGCTATTAATTTCAATGAGTCGTATTTGGAAATTGTGATCCAATGGGTGGACCCTTTATCTTTTTGATTTCAAGGGAAACTTTTGGCATTTGAATTGTTATATGGAAGTCACATGGTGAAGCCATAGGAAAGGTTTTTTGGGATATCTTACAAGAACACGCCTTAAAGAATTAGTTTTACTCAATAAAAAGTGACAAAAATTCCAATAACAATTCCATGGCAAATTGGATTCAAAATAATTTCAGCACAGTCAGAATCACCCGGCCAAAAAAGGAATGGTTCAACTAATGCACTTTTAATGTGCTTCACTTAGTGGCCCAATCATTCCTCTCTGAAATTGATGCTTTAACAGATGAAGATTATGATTATTTTTATGATTACATTTCATCAGACAAAGATGAATTTGTTTCTAAAGACAAACTGAACTCTAATATAAAAGTCCTCAAAAAATTCTAGTATTTATCTTAAGCTAAATAAGTTACATACTAAATAATATTTTACCATTTCTAATTTAAAGGTTATTAATATACTTAAATCATCATCATAAGCTTACTAATAGACAATGAGTCAAAAATTTATATTAAGAAAGAAGGCATTAATGATGTCATTCTATTAGAGAAAGCCATAATGTCATCTCAAACATATGCAGCCCTACTCACCAATTTATACAAATCAAAAAAAAATATTCTATGTCAAGAGTTTTCCAGATCTTTGTTCACATATTAGGTCATAAACAAAGCAGAATAACATTTAAAAACACTGCCTTCAATGTACCAAGGATCCTCCACTCCTCCCTATTAGTATCCCCACCACTAGGTGGAATTACTTCCTTCATTAAATAAAGAAAGCCCATAAATTAAAATATTTGATTATCTTATATACTAAATGAAACCAATGTGAAATTTAACCCTTAAGTGAAGAGAAATGTGCTGAATTGGAGTTTATTTAGCCCATATTCCAGCTTTTAGACAATTCTTGTGATAAATTTCAATATTAAAAACCCACCAAAAATCTTTTATTACCATTCTATCATTTAATTTGAGATGAATTAATCAACTGGATCCCTAAAAAGAAAAATTCATAATTAGGATACAGAACTCAAGGATTTGAAAGAAAAAAAATTCAAAATAATATATTTATTATCAAATTGAAAACACTAATTAAATTATTTATTTTATAATAAAACCTAAATATTTTGAAAAAAAAAAAATTAGATAAGATGGGAATATCATTTCAATTTGATCAATGATTCTATTTAAAGTTTGAAATATGAGTAATATTACAATCTAAAACAAAATTACATAGAAAGATTATAAGTAAAAAAAATCTTAAATAAACCTAACTCAACTTAAAATTAAAAACTTAAAACTAGAAAAAGTCATACTATATTAAAGAGGTATTCAAAATTATCAATTGAAAAGTTTAAAGCTATAATTTTGGCCAAACAACAAAAGGATGAGATTGATTAATATCTTTCTCATAACTGGAATTTTTAACCTAAAGAAAATATTGTAAAATAATGGAAGTTAATAATACTTTAATAATTAAATTTATAAATTTCATCATTGAAATAGATTTTTGTAACATTAAATGAATTTAGGTCACATTCTCATTTTAGGTTCCATTTCCTTTCATTAATTATCTATCCCATCTTAATCTTAAGAAGTTGAGAAAAGTTTCTCTCATAGTGGTCATATTTTCACACCAACACTGTGGAATTACTTTTTTGGTTTGAGATTCAATAATGGTAGTCTTTGAGGGGGAAATCAAAGGTAAAATTTTTTAAATTTCTTGATGATCTTTTAAAAAAGTTTTCTAATGGTTTCTTAACTTTCCCTCTTAATATAATAAAGAATCTCTCTATAGAACTCAAAAAGAAATATTTAAGATTTTGGATTTATAACTAGAGAAGAATTTAATCAATATCTATAAGAACTATTTAATAATTAGATAAATAATTTTTTTTTGATCACTATATATATTAAAATGGATTAATACCACTATTTTATATCTTTTAGGTAAGATTTAAATATTGATAAAGTATAATAATATAGATTTAAGATATTTTATAAGAAATTTTCTGATTTATTTATTTTTTTAAGTTAATTATATTGATTATAAATTTATTTAATAATATAATATATAAAGTATAATGAAGATAATCTTATAATATTTTTATTTAATAATAAAAGGGTTAAGTTTTATTCTTATTAATTTATTTTATAAAGGATCTTATAAAAAATATATCTAAGAATATTTATTTAATAAGAATATATATTATTTAATTACTTAAGTATTAAATAATAATAAGGATAAGATAGTTATTAATAATGATAAATTCTTTGAGAATTACTCTCTAAATATTACTAATATTTATTTTGATCATACTATTTATTAAATTTTAAACTCTTTCATCAATACTATAAGTTATTTTTTCACTACTAATATTTTCTTCTGAGATTATAATTTTATTTTATTAGCTATCCTACTAAAATATGGATGAATGAATACTTCATATTGAGGATTAGTTTAAAATTTAATGGGGAAATAATTTTATGACAATAGGGAAAAATGGGGGAGAGAAACCCTCCATAGAGGCACTAAAAAACGAGGAACTTGGGAATTTTTTTCAAAGTTTAAGTCTTTTCAGCTTATCAGGTTTTTTAATTTAGTTTTTTTTTAAAAAAAAATTAGATTGATCCATCACATAAATTAATATTTTCTTATAAATTAGATTAATATATAATTTCAATTGTTAATTCTTAGTATAAACTTTAAATTATTTTCACTTCTGACCAAGAAAATTTTGAGTTTGTGAATTTAGGCTGATTTGTGGTTCTGGAAAGTCATTGGAAAAGTTCAATATGCACTATTGTTAAGGTATATGATTATATAATGACTTTTCCATAAAATTTCTTTTAAGCTGAATATATATGAAATTATAGTATTCATATTATAATAATATTCTTATCATGAGCTTAGTGAGTATACCTCTGTGTATATCTATGTTTTTTCTTACTAAATTCATGATATATTGATGAATTTTTGTCCTAGGGCTTTTAGCTAATATATAGCCCTAGTTCAAATTTTATCTAGAGTCAAATGGTGAAATAATTAACAGTTTTTAATACCTATTTATAATCTTTTAAAATTATTAATTTTATTATTATTCATTCCTTTATTGAATTTGGTTTATTTTTATATATCATTTTATAACAACTATCACTATGTATCAATTTTATTAGGGTGTTGGTAAACACACATAATCCCTTACATGTTTTTATCAATCTATTACCAAAACATGTAATTTTATGGTAAAAACACATAAGTGACTTATTTTCTTAAAAAAAAAATTCCTCAGGCTAAGTTTTCAGAATTTTTTTTTTTACCATATTTTTTCCAACATGGGATTTGAAGGTCCCCAAATTTTTTCAATTTTTTTTTTTTTTTTGCCCAATTTAGCAAAATGGCCTATTTTTTTTTTTTTAAAAAAAAAAAAAGTTCATTAAAAATGTTCCCACTTAATGAATTTCCAATTTTTTTTTTTTTTTAAAAAAAAAGAAAAATAATAATAAAGGGAAAAATGTTGAAAATAAAAAAAAAACAGAAGCTCAAAATTTTGAAATATTTTTTTTCCAGGAAAATTTTAGGCCCAAAAAGTTCATTTTTTTTTTTTTATGTTTTTTTGTTCATGTTTGTAATTAAATTAAAAATTTCATTTCTGATATCAATTTAACTAAAAAAAGTAATTTATGACATTAGTAGAAGTTGAAAATTCCATTTATGGCATTAAAAGTGCCATTTATGGCATTAAAAGTGCCATTTATGGCATTAAAAGTGCCATTTATGGCATTAAAAGTGTCATTTATGGCATTCAAAGTGCCATTTATGGCATTAAAAGTGCCATAAATGACATAATAATGCCATAAATGGCATCAAGAATGACATATAGATGCCATTTATAGTCATAACATTGGCATAAATGGCATTACACCAATGCCTTAAATGACATTAAAAATGCCATAAATAGCCTTGTATGGCATTAAAAATGCCATAAATAGCCTTGTATGGCATTAAAAATGCCATAAATGTCCCTGTATGGCATCAAAAATGCCATCAATTGCATAGTATGGCTTTAAAAATGCCATCAATTGCATAGTATGGCTTTAAAAATGCCATCAATTGCATTGTATGGCTTTAAAAATGCCATAAATTGCATTGTATGGCTTTAAAAATGCCATAAATTGCATTGTATGGCTTTAAAAATGCCATAAATTGCATTGTATGGCATTTTTAATGCCATAAATGGCCTCAAGAATGGCATAAATGACCTTAAAAATGCCATAAATGGCCTTAAAAATGTCATTTATAGCATTGAAAATTCCATAAATGGAATTAGCAATGCCAATGTTAAGGCCACTTATGGCATTAAAAACTCCACTTATGGCCTTATAAATGTCATTTATTGTCTTAACAATGCCATTTATGGAATTTTCAATTCCATTAATGGCATCAGAAATGGAATAAATGACCTTAAAAATTCCATAAATAGCTATATTTTATTTAAAAAACACCCCTTATGTGCTTTTACCAATTTCTGGCAAAAACACGTAAGTTTTTAGTAAAAACATGTAAGGGCTTACATGTTTTTACCAACACCCTTTTATTACCATACCAAAGTGGACTTGAACATTTCAGAAAAGGTAGGGAGTACCAAAATTCCTTTTTCAAAAGTCAGGAATTAGCTACATAGCTGAAGTTCATGCTTAAATTGTTATATGTGACCCCAGAAACAAGTTGCTGGAGTTTTGTCACTGCTTCAATATGAAATCCAGCATTGTTAAGATCATCTTGGTTTGGGGAAAGCTTGGGGCTTTATTGAGCAAGCCCTAGGTGTCCAAGAGTTCGTTGGATATAATCTATGTACATTTGAATTAGCTTCTTCATACCATTTCCAAGTTGAACAGGGTTGAGTTTTTTTATCGAAAAGGCTTGAGAATCATCTTCAGTGTCAAGTTGAATGTGGCCACAGTCTTAAATCACACCTTCAAGCTTCTGGAAATTTGAGAACTTGTGATAAAAGTCTGCAAGAACTGATTGGGTTGGTGGAGATGGAAGTGAATCCTTTGCTTTTATGTCCCAGAGCATATTGATATGCTTGAAGAATAAATCCTACAGAAAAGAACTTTTCAGTATTTCATTCAGGAAGCTGCTTCTTTAAAGAATAAAGACAGCTTGCTTTTACCACCTTGAAGTCAGGCAGGAAATCCTTTCCTTGCAGTTGCAAGGGATGATGCTTAGCAGTGAAGGGAGAGGTGTCTTTTTGAATTTTGGCTTGATGGTTCTTTTGGGTGTGAGGATGAAAGGTGGAGGGTCAGATTGAGCATGCCAACTTTCCAATGTCTGGTCAGGCTCGGTTGCAGATAATTGGGAGACCTTTGGTACAATCGGGGTTTTTACTTGGGATGGTGTAAGTTTCAGTTGTTCTACATCTTCTTTAAGTGATAAAATCAAGCTGTTGAATTATTCTTGAGCCTGGAAGATTTTCATTAGCATGTTTTCAATGTACTGGCTAGGTGGCTGTGAGGTTGGTTCAGTTTGGCCATTAAACTCCATTTTCATGGAATCACAAAAAGTAATTGTATAAATATATGAGTATTTTTGGTTTTTTAACAAAGTGAAAAGAAAAAATGATCGAGAGAAAATAATGAATGTTGAAAGAAGAAGGCTGAAGGATAAATTCCAAAAATCCTTGAGTTTCGGTGAGGTTTGTGAGTAATTATTGATATTGCATAGGGTCCAGGATAGGCATAAGTGACATTGCTTAAAGGATGGTAATTGGGATTATACAGTCCCAATTGGTAGAGCTCGCCCAGGAAGTGTCAGGCCAATGCGTTCAGTTTCTTAGGTCACAGTGGGAAAACAGCAGATGCTGCAGGCGCGGGGTTGCGCCGACCCTGTTCCTGAGCTTCAGCGTCAGCTGTGGGGTCACCACTCTCACGCGCTTGCATCAGCTGACGCTGCTGTACTTTGAGTTTTATTTGGCTGAAACTAATTTTTGCTAATAAATTTTTTGAGAGAAAAATAATAAAAAATTGAAAAAATCAAAAAATAAATGATAAGTAAACAAATAAAAATTAAATAAGAAATATAAGTATATTTTATCTTTTGAAAATATTCAGATTAAGCTCTGTTTATAAAGATTTATATATTAATAAAACAATTATCTAAAGAATATCAATAAGTGATTGAAGCCTTTGTAAATACTAGCTCTCTATCACTTCCTGTTTAAAAAAATAAATAATTAAAAGGTAATTTATTTCTTTCCTTATCAAAGTAGGAAGGTTTGAATAGAGACTACTTCTGTCTTATTTTTTAGATTTATCTATTATCTTATTATTATACTTTTCTTTTTAATGCTTTTTTTGGTGATGACTCAGATTGGAATGGAACATCCTTGGGAATTGAGGAAGATTAATTAAAAAAATAATCTATCTTAACCAAAGGTATCATTTGTTAAATCTGAAAAAGTAATTTTCAATTATAAAAGGAAAATTAAAAGAAGAAACCCTTCACAAGAAAAGAGAAGCTACTTTCTTCAATGTAAAAATATCAGAAATTAAGCAATGAACTGTAAAGGGAGAAATCCCTGCATTTCTCAAAGGAATCTTGGAATTATCTTTCAAGCTGGATTATTCTGTTTTGTTTTCTTGAGCAAATTTTTTGTGAATCCAAGGTATTTGTGACATACCCATATGGCCACAAATTATTTTCAAACAAAAAATAATTAAAAATGACTATAAATGTATTTTTTATAAATAAATTCATGATAGTGATTTTATTGTTGGATTATACACAAAAACAAACCTAGGGTCAACCCATAGGGATTTATACACAAGATTGCGTATTCTTCATGTTATTGGAAGTATTAAGAATCTCTAATTACATTTATACAGTTTTATAAATTTTCTGATAGATTTTTGAATTATTAATTTTAACCACAATTCAAAGTTACATAAGGTATAGGTAAGCTTAAAAAAGCTGTGTTGAAGTTAAGGTGTTGTGTTTAATTACTTAATTGGCTAAGTATTTTAAATACAGAAGGTACCTCCTGTGTGTCATCAACCAAAATTTACTAAAGGCCATGGTATGTCTCCAAACAAATAGATTTGCAAAATCCTTGCAAAAGGGGGGTGCTATGGTACCCAGCTTTTGGTATATGCAAAAAACCAAATAGGCTTTTCCTTCTGTATTGAAGGATTTATAAGCTTATTAAAACTTCATTATTAGAAATTGATTGGATATTAAAGTTTTTATTGTTTTGTCCTTCATTTGGACAGGAATCACAATATTTCAAAGGGTAAATCCCCTTATACAGGCTTTTAATCAAGTTTGGAAGAGCCTTAAAAGCTTAAATAAGCTAAAATAAAATCTGAACTCATAAAAACCATATTAAAAGCTAAGGTTTGGTGTATATTGCTATTTTTTATATGGAAACAACAAATAACTTCAAAATTTCATGTAAAATGAATTTCTCCACAGATTGGCTTGAAATTTTCACAAATCTTACAATTTTATTTTATCTGTGTATGAATCAAAAAACAAGTATACCTTATCATTAAGATTCTTTGGTAGTTACCCTTTTAAATACCTCTTTTCATTATTCTTAAGAAAAATTAAGATTCCTTCAAAAATTAATTCAAAGTTTTTTTCTTTAAATTTTATTCCTAAGATATTAATAAAATGAAATTCAAAATTGAGATTATCTGTGATCACAGAGGAGGTGTTTTAAAAAATAAAAATATCCTTTTCATGGGTATTTTTCTCCGTAAATCAGTACAATAAAATCTTCCAAAGGATAATAACTTATTAATAAAGTATTACATTATTATAAATTATTCTTCAGTTATTTATTCTTTTTAATTAATATATATAAATAATTGAAATCTTATAATTTGAATATATTTATATAATCTTTAATAGTTGTTCTATTTTTTAAAATCTTTCTTGAAGATATTTTGTAAAATCCACACAGCCTCCAAAAATCCCTTGATTATTAATTTTGGAATGTTTTGAATTATTTTTATTATTTCACAATCGCTCTTAACTTATTCCAGTGTTATTTTATCAATTAATAACTTATAACTGATTTTTTCATCAATGTTCTACTTTTAAAGTGATTGTTGTTTTTTTATAGAATAAGGTTTTGATTATTATTACACAGTTGTGTATAGTGATTTATTTATGAATGATGTTTCATATTATTCATAGATGGGTTTCCATTATTAAAATGAAATTAATTTGTCTCTGATAGAGCTTTTATATTCTTATCATTATAATTCTCAGTGACTTATGATAACAATATAATAATCATATTTTTTGATCTATAATTATTATAATTTTTATTACAAGAAATTTTGATAATATTAATTTTTTTAAACAATTTTCTTATTAGTATTGAATTCATTATCAATATTAAAATTAGTTATATTTATCATCATTTGAGGAAAGACATAGTACTCTTAATAATAATAATATTTATTGAGTTTTTTGTAGAAAAATGTTACATTATTTCTCAATAAAATATCAAAATGATTCAAATTTAATTTTATTTTTGGCTATTATTTATGAATAAATTTATATCTTTTTTTACTCACTCATATTATCAATTATTTGTTTTTTTATATAATGAATGAAAAATTATGTATGAGTTTTATCTGTTTAAAATTTATATTGTTTCATTCAATTTTATTATCAATTCCAATTCCTTGGCTATCACTGAATGAATTTTATATTTTAAGAATCTACCCATTAAATTATATTATGCAATTAACACTTAGATATTGACTAAAGCCACTAAATACATGAGCAAATATGATCAGCTCATCCTTATAAATAGGATACCTAGTGTGAAGTTGTGACCAAGAAAATACTTTTCATTTTTTCGTTTTAACTATTTTTCATCATATTAGAATAATATTTATACATTATTTTGTGCTCAATACCTCTGGCCTCTTGCAAATCTAAATTTTACCAAAAATCCATAAACTTTGAAATTCTTTTGTATATTATACAAATAATACTTGATTGAATTGATTATTTATTCTATATTTTCTTCTTATTGAAGCCATGAAGAGATATCTTTTAATAATAAATCCCTTCCTTTAATGACTTAAATGAAATTCCCTTTTTTAATCCCTTATATTTTCGAAAAATAGTTCAAATAAGTATTTAATGGTAAGCTCGATTCTGGTTCCTTATATTCAAGAATGAACTTTTGATTCAGCATGTGGCTCCAATGTGATAATAATTACTATCCTAAAATTCACTCTATAGGAGTTGAAAATCATATATTTATTTAGTTAAATAAATAAAAATGATCTTTTCCAAAAAAAACTGATAATTCTTTTATATAATCAGATCTTTTAATACCTGAAAAAACCTACATGATCCAGGGAATGTACCCATAAATACTCTCAGACCTTTATAGAAATCACAAAAAAGTATGGATTTGATATTGCTTTTACTTTCAAAATTAATCTTCCCCAGATTTTTTACAATTCTCATACATGGTTATGGCTGTGAAATCAATAAATAAAACACAGTCTTCAAAGCCTTCTTTATTCATAGCCTGTAATATCTGGTTCCTTCTTTCTAGTTTTGCTAATATTAGAGAAAAATTCAATTAATCAATATAAAACACATATTTTTTATTCAAAATAATGGAGTTTCCTCTTCCAATCTCCCAATTGCTTTCGGTTATTCCTGCAGAAGTCTCATTTCAATCAGAGATAATCCTTTTCAAAGTGATGTGCAATCAATGTGATACTGGTATCTTCTTATGAGAAATAGTAATTTCAAATATTTAATAGTCAACTTTGAGCTTATAAATGCATTATTTGTTTATCTGAATAAAGTCTTTAAATCATTTCCCCTGATAAAGAACTGAATGTATATTCAAAAAGTCTCAGGATGATTAATGTTTGTATTGATTTGAAAATATATCAAGTAAGCTATTATGTTTTAAGAATCTCTATAAATAAAAATTAAAAAAAAGACAAGATAAATTTAAAAAAAAAAGAAAAAATGCACTGATGGTGCAAGGAGAGGGAAGGGGCCTAAAAAAACAAAAAAAAGAAAATTCATGATAAATATAAATTAAAAAAAAAGAAAGAAATAAACTCACCAATGGTGCAAGGAGAGGGTGGGGCCTAAAAAAAAATAAAAATATAAAAAAATATAAAAAAAAATAAAAAAAAATAAAAAAAAATAAAAAAAATAAAAAAAAATAAAAAAAAATAAAAAAAAATAAAAAAAAATAAAAAAAAATAAAAAAAAATAAAAAAAATAAAAAAAAATAAAAAAAAATAAAAAAAAATAAAAAAAAATAAAAAAAAATAAAAAAAAATAAAAAAAAATAAAAAAAAATAAAAAAAAATAAAAAAAAATAAAAAAAAATAAAAAAAAGTAAAAAAAAATAAAAAAAAGTAAAAAAAATTAAAAAAAATCAAAAAAAATAAAAAAAATAAAAAAAATAAAATAAATAAAAAAAATAAATAAAATAAAATAAATAAAATAAATAAAAAAAATAAAAAAAATAAAAAAAATAAAAAAAATAAAAAAAATAAAAAAAATAAAAAAAATAAAAAAAATAAAAAAAATAAAAAAAATAAAAAAAATAAAAAAAATAAAAAAAATAAAAAAAATAAAAAAAATAAAAAAAATAAAATAAATAAAATAAATAAAATAAATAAAAATAAATAAACACACCAATGGTGCAAGGAGAGGGTGGGTCCTAAAAGATTAAAAAAATGATAAAAAAGAAATAAACACACTGATGGTGCAAGGAGAGGGAGGGGGCCTAAAAAACAAAAAAGAAGAAAATGATAATTGAAAATTAAAAAAAATAAAGACACACACCAATTGTGCAAGGAGAGGGTGGGGGCCTAAAAAATTAAAAAATAAATAAATTTATGATAAATCACAAAAAAAAAAATAAAAAACATGTGCTGATTCTGCAAGAAGGGGGTGGGGCCTACAAAATCAAAAAAGAATTTAAAATTAACAAAAAAATATTTTAAAATAATTAAAAAATGAAAAAAACAAAAAAAATACCAATGGTCTAAGGAGAGGATGGGGGCCTAAAAATAAAAATAATAATAATAATAATTGCACTGAAGCTGCAAGGAGAGGTTTGGGGCCTCAAAAAATTAAAAACATAAAAACATCCTAGGAGAGGGTGGAGGCTAAAAAAGAAAAAAACAAATACTAATACTTGAGCTGGTGGGTTCAAACAGGTCACCTATAAAGTCTTAAAAAATAAAGGAAATTCATATATTAAAAGAATTACCTGCTTGTATAAATTATTAATCATGATACAATCTTTTAATAAGCTCTGGCTCGTAATAGGACAAAGTAATGAAATTTAAATCTTCCTTGCACTTCTCAATAATTCAATTAAAACAAAGCAATTTAGCCTTTATTATAATAAATTATTACAACTATTATTTATGATTAATTAATTCCATAATGTGTTCTAACTCTGACATTGGTCTGGTTGAATTCAGTGCTGCAACAGTCATGTCCAGAACTCGTTTTTTCTCTTTCATCTCCATTTATTTATGTCACTTGTCTTTTTCAAAATAAATTTGCCTTTGTTGCTTCTTTTATTAAGCTTCCAATTGAATTTTCAGTTCTACCTCCTCAAAATTGCAAGCCATCAAGCCATTTTGCTTTTCTTCTTGCCATTTAGCCTTCTCGCATTCCGAATGCTCCCTTTATTTTACTTCATGTTCTGGAAAACAATCAAATCAATTAATACAATTTAAATGAATGATTTATGAAAGTCTCAAACCTTTTTTCCGACTCTCCAAGAAGCTGGTATATGGGGGAGAAAATGGATCAATATTCTTCATCCAATCACCACTTCTTTAATTAACATTTGGGCTTGAAGGAAGATTGCACTTGGTAGTGGATGGTCCTTCAGATGGTGGTAGCTGATGCCATAGGGAGATTCAGTTTGAACATAATTTATCATATGTTTGGAGCTTGTTGCACTTACTACTTCATCTTCTATGTTTTCAAATTGCTCCAATTCATCATCAAGCATCTTCTCTATTTGTGGGTCAATTGGTACTTCCATTGGATTGAACCTGGGCTGAATTCAGAAGATTAATATTCCTCAAAACCTCAAGTCATAATGATAATGACTTATGATAGCAGCTAAAAGACCATTGTCGTTGTCCTTATCAACACTATCAACATCTTGAGAGTAATAGATTTCAGTGGGGGTGAAATTTGGCTTACTACCAAATATACTATCCATTTCAACAAAGCATGGACAAATCCTTTCAAGATTTTCACTAATTGAGTGAATACCTTTTCTCTCATTCTCTTCAGTGATTCTACGTCCAGTTTGATTCTCATACCACTTAGACATGGTATATATCTTTTTGTAAGTACACCATCTATCTCAAATACTTGCAGCACTGAGGTTTAAGTGATTTTGGGACTTCTTGTTAACTTCAATAGCCATCATTTGAAATTCATTTTGTCTGGATGATGGTGGTCGGCTGATTGATGTTAAACCACTTGTACCAAAACATGCCTCAAGATTTGATTTATTTGAGAGCGAATTAATTATTTTGATATAGTCTGGAAGAGTTAAATGGCCTGATTGATGTGTGTGTGCAGAATTGGGCTTCTGCATGATCTTTCTTGAATAGCTTTTTGGTCGGGGAATTCTGATCTGATTAGAAGGAAAATTTAATAAATATGGTTGAAATTAATTAGCATTCATGTATGAAAATGAAGGAGGGTAATCCCCAAATGGGGAAAATCAAATTTATTTTTGGGTTAGGTTTGGGTAAAACTCATGTACCTATTATTTTTCTGAAATACCAGGGGACTCAGTTAAAAAACATTGATTTTTGAATTGGAAAAACATTTTCTTTCATGTGAAATCTGGATACCAAATCTCATGTTATTTTAAGGTGGTACTTGGTAACTTTGATACCCCCTAATATTAATAACAAATTGAAACATGGATTACATGCAAATTTTTATTCCTTTTTTTCAAAAAAAATTATATTTTAATCATTAAAACATAAAACCAATTTCTAAAAATGGGGTTATATATCCTAAGTATTTAGGTTAAAATACCATTTGAATTTGTAAGTAACTCAATGAATTGATTAATAATTATTCATATATTTGATTTATTGGGAAATAGAAGTTAATCTAACTAATCAATAAGAATATTTGGAAATATCTGGCAATATCAGAAACAAATCTATAAGTATATATCTCAAGGAGTTCAATATAAGAACTGGAAACATATGAATAGATGAAGATCCAAGTAATATTTACTTTATTGAATCAAATTTGGAAATTTCTTTTAACCTAAAAAGGAAATCAACTCAAGAAAAATAAGTCTGGTAACCAAAATTTCATTTTTGCAAGCCGTGGTTAATATTTATCATATTATGAAGTATTTAAAAAGCTCAAATTGAATCTCCAAGATATTGAGAACAAAACTTTTTATCATCAATTGAAAGAACTGAGCATCCCAAATATTAATTTCAATTCATTATACAATATTGAATTGAAGCTATTTAGGTCATACATTTGAGAAATTAGTTCAAACAGAATATCTTATATTTATTAAAACTTCAGAGTAGTAACAGAATATAAACTTTGGAATATATGAAAACCATTTTGGTTTCTTTTGGGTCTGAATATCTTATACCTAATTAATATTTGAAATTCAAAATATAGTTCATTTTGTTTCATAAGATTCTTGATAAAAAGAAACCTCTATATATTGAGGATCTGAAATAAAATTTGTATATTTCAAATACAAATGTTTTTTTTAAGTTTAGGGAAGTAAATAACAAACAATTTTTTTTTCATATAAAAATCAATGAAATTTTAAATGCTGAAATTCAAAAACAAAATTTTAATCATAGTAAAATTAGTATGAGAAAATAATTGATCTCACATTGATGGGCATAATATTCATCTTCCAAGAAGATTTGGATAACTATTTCAAAGTAAACATTTCCTTCAAACAATATTAAAAGGAATTCATTTGGAAAATATACTATTAAAAACTTCTTATAGTTTTACTTCATGTATATTTGACTAATAATAAATTGATCTGAACTTGTATTTTGTAAATTTTCGAATGCATTTAAATATACTACTTCCTGCATTAACATACTTCTTAATGTAACTGAAGACCTCTGGTCTTGAATCCTTCTTCTTTCCACATTCTTCAATATTTGAAACTTATTTCTTCATCACTTTGTATTTCAGATTCCTCTCCTTTTTTTCTTTTCTCAGTTTTTTGTGTTATTTTTTGTTCTTGAATGCTTTTGAATCCTTTCATTAAAAATATTCTTTTTTTTTGTTTTATTTATTTTTTATCCTTTTCTCAAACAAGCCCCATACATTCAGCTTGTTAATGGCCTTTATGATGATCACAACAAAAATATGATTAAAGATTAAAATTTCCCATTACCCTTTTTGCTTTATAACAGCTGAGGTTGAGAATTATTTTTGGTATAAAGAACCATTTTTTCTCTTACTCCCATTGAAGTATTTCTGAAAAATTAGCCATATGAATTTGTTTCATTATATCTATATGATGTTGATACTAAAATCGAAATTAATTATGGAGAGGTTAGTTGGACCTTCATAAAAGGACCCCTTGCGTTTTTACTGCTATCCAGACATCTGATACCTCTATCCGAGTGATCTCTTGAGCTGTTTATTTCAACCCTATGGTTCAAATAACTCAAGAAAGCCTTTTTTGAATTAGATACTTCACACACACAAGTCCCAAGATCAGTGTATTAACTTGTTCAATCTCCCCTATGAGCTTGTATATAGCTCAAATGAATTTATGTGATATTTATGTCTTCTAAGAACATCATCCCCAATATTTTCATGCATTTGAGATTTCTGCAGATGATCATGAAATCCAATTCCTCATGTTGACTTTCAATAATTTCTAATAATCTAAATATATGAGAAATGTGACTCCAAGCTTATTTTTTCATTTTTTGCTTGATTTTCAAGAGATCAACAATCTGACATGTTTTTTCTATAATCAATTGATTGGTACAGCTTTGATTGACACAAACTCTACCACATTAACCTTGGGGCTTTTTAAAACAAATATTTCAAGTCACCAATCTAATTTAGCCACTATCTTTCATCTCAGGTTCAATATGCAACACTTTTAGAACATAAGTGCATGAAATTTCGCCTTCCCAGTACATAAACAACTTTCTCTATGTTGAGGCTCCTTTTAAGATATTCATAATCCCTTTTCATCAATGTTACTTTCTTTCTCTCTAATTTAGTCTTGCTGTCCTGCATAAATACTTCTTTCAAATTACACTTAGCTGTTTTTTCTTATTCCAATTTCTAAACCCTCTTAAATACGAGGCAAAAAGATTTTTCACTTGATCATTTCCTGGGCTTATCGTGTCTTGAATACCTTATGATGGTTCTTCTTATAGTTGGAATGGTTGTTGGTTTTGCTAATTGGTTGATTATTGTAAGACAAAATTGCCTCAAGCTCCATTTTTTTTGTGTGTTCAACAAAAATATTGATTTTGAGAATAAATTAAAACACGAAAAAATCTCTAATGCTCTATATGGGGAATTAGAAAATATTCTTCATAAATTTACTATAAATTTTCAACTGGTCTCTTATAATATATTATAGGAAATCAATTCATGAGCTCTATTTAAGTTATCACAAAAATACTCAAATTTTGTATGCAATTTTCCCCATTCCCCATATGGGAAATTCGAGAATTTTTGATCAAATATTATGAAGACGATTTTCAAATAAAAACCTTACTTCAAAACCATCCTCCTTGGAGTTTGCAAAAACAACCAAAATTATAAAAAATTAAAAGTAAAAAAATTAAGATTTCATCAAATCAATCTCAAACATTTTTTCAAAGCCTAGTTTTCAAGAAAAAGCCTTGATTTATGAAATACTTTATCTTGAAATTAAATTTATTCAAATTACATAAAACAAATGCCCTAAATACTCATTTCATTAGGAAACTTAGTCTCACAATATATTATTGGTGTTGCCTTTTGTCAATACCACATTTTTTTGGGAGAGCCAATAATTCACATTTCTTGAAAGTAGTTTTTTATAAATTTGTCTTCAAAAATAATGTATTTTTACGAAAGGACTAGTATGACTTCAAGTTTTGGGGCTTTTTGAGCTCTGTTCATAAACCCATGCCGGATCTACTCCCTGGGATTATGGTTTTAGATAAATTCGGTTCTAAGCCCGTTGATTCCCTCTTGACCCAATCGCATCAGCCATCTCCCTCCGCAGGACAGCTAACTCAATACCACTGACGTCAATCCAGCTCAACCGACCCATCGATCAAGAAAGATGAATGTCTCTTCATCCAGAAATCTGTTCATGGCCTACCGTCACAGTGCTCGGATTCTATTCCAATCTAGCAACAGAATTAGTCTGACTCATCAAGCTAAATTCTCTGAAAAGGCTAACAATATTCCAGCTATCAAGGCCGTAGAGGATGGAATTCAGCCAAAATCAACCAGACCCCAAGGCTCGGTCATTCCAGCCGCAATGGCGAGTGGTGCACCAGGTATTATTATCTCGCTTCTACATTCAGATCAAATTTAGTTGCTGTTTCTGGCCCATCAAGCTGCTCACGCTTAGAATCTTACTCAATCTAGAGCAGCTGGCAATCCGACCCGTGCGAATTTATCGGCCATCTCCTACAACTATGCAGTCAGCCAAGGCTACCTCTCACAAATGGATCGTTGATTGGGATACCTTACAGGGGGGCGGGAGATGGGAAAATCCCTTGATGGGATGGGCTTCTAGGTGAAAATAGGGGCTGAGTAACATTCAGCAATGCGTTTTTGAATAACCTGATGATCGGTTTAAAATGGGGTGGATGACTTACACACTGCAATACTTAGTGCCGATTACATGCAGGGTACTCAACTTTCTTTTAATTCTTCTGAGGATGCGGTAGCTTTTTGTGAAAAACAAGGTAAGAAAGTTCATTTACAAGACTAGTTTTTTAGATCATTAACCTATTGCTAAACTTTTCCATTCATATGCTAATCTGTCGTATTAGGATGGCCATACTTCGTTCAGCCCCCCAAATCAATTAAATTCAGGCCCAAATCATGTAAATATTCTCATTCCACAGTCATCCAGACCAATAAATTACTGACTGAGTGGTCATTTTAAATGTTCTTTTTTCAGACTCAGATAACTATCTCTATTCTCCTGGCAAGCTACGCATTCACAAAACCAAATAGATCTTGAAAAAACTGTAAGTAATGCTCCATGTAAAGCAAAAAAAACTTTATCCCGCAGCGCAGGTTAAATATGTTATGATTTTTTTCTCAGGTCGTCAGCATGATTCACAAAATTAAGACTCAAATCACATTGTTGAGGCTGCAATTTTGAGTGCACATGATATTTTCCAAATCTGCACCTGATGCAACAGTACTTTCATAATACTTTGTATATTTTTGTTTTACTCGACCTGTATGCTCGGTTTCGTTGAGCTAGTTGACTTCACTGAACCCATGGAACTATTGCTCAGATAGAAGTACACCGGGAAATCAGCATTGAAGCTGCTATGGCTGGGTCACAGGCGGTCAATCAATTTTAGCGGCTTGAAGTATTTTCAGTGTAGCTCTGTCAAGCATCTGCAAACTTTTGAAGTTTACTTCAATGCCGAGATGCCTCAAAAATTGCTAAATTGTATTTTAATTTTGCAGTTCACCAAAAACATTTTTTTTGATTTGTGGAATGTATTCTCAATCTTTCTACAGCTGAACTTATTGATACTCATAACCTGTCCAAACCAATGCAAAATCCAGTCCATCAAATTGTTTACCTGCTTCAAAGGATCAAAAGCCCATAAACCTGTTGAAAGCTATACCACATTACTCATAGATTCATGAAACTGGATTTTTACAGTCCCAAACTTTCCTAAATCTTCCCTCAATCTGCCATTTATTTCTCTATTTTTATCTTCTCACCCCCATTAATCCAATCACCCAGTGTTTTCTACATGTTGTTGAAACACTATATATTTCTTCATGTGGTGATTGCAACAAGCCACTTTTTTTTTGATATAAACACCTCCAAAGTGAATGCCAAATCTGATCTGGATCACTTTGGAGAAATCCTCTGTGAGATGGAGTGCTCAATTGAGAAGGAGAAATTCAAATTACCAAAAAAGTCAGAAGTTCACATCAGAAGAGGAGTAGTGGCTAGACCATGAAGGTAGCTCAATTGACAAACATGTTGCAGGAAAACAATTTCTCTAGGCTGGTAATAATGGAATTGAAGAAATCTCCCTGACTGAATCATAGCATTGAGAATTGAAGAGCTTGTTTTGGTTATTTGGAAAAACTAAAGCACAGGCCCAACAAAAAAACAAAATAGAAAACCCCAATTAAGGGGCTCATTGCAGTCCCTGGGTTGAAGAAATAAATACTGAGTCAATATGCAAACTAAAATCATCTGGGAAAAGAAATTTGGAAAGAATATTACATAAAACAAAAAAAATACTTTTAGCAACAAAATGGTAAAAAAACATGATATTTTATGTCTGAAAAACTGAAAGTATCAGAATGGCTTAAGCACAAGATTTGTATATTAAAAGAGCTTAATATTGTTGTACAAGAATACATGAAGTGACTTGGTACTGTCCATAATGGTATAGTTGAAACAATTCTTGAAGAATTGATGAAGCAAAAAATTAATCAGAGCTTAATTATAACTGAAGATATGATCTGATAAGATCAGAAAAAAAAATCATAACTATAATTTTATTTCTTGATTCTTTCAAACAAAACAGCTCAAAGATATTTAAATCCCATGTTAAGGTTGTATGAACAACTGTCTCTGAAATATATAATGACGTATCATGAATTTCTTCAATTTTATTGAAATATGACTTTAAGAAAAATTAGAAGATGGAAAAAGAAAGATGTCTATTAAAGTTCTGTTTATTAATTTTTGTGTTCTTGTTTTTTAAAGAAAGTTATGTCTTATATTTAATTACAAAACATGACAATAGAAATTGTTGGTTTCCTAATACACTGATTTCCTCAAAATTTAAAAAATATCTAGCTTTAAATTTTCTCCCAGAATAATGCTGAAAAGTGGGTGATAAATTGGAATAATCAGTGCCAAAAAAACAAGCCATAATTTTATACTCCCATTATGAAATTCTAAAATTAATTAATATCATTTTTTATGTTCTTTTTTGAAATTAATATAGATTCTTCCCACAAAGTCTCAAACCTAATTCAAAGCATCTTGATTCTAGTAGAAGCTTATATTTGAAGTTTTTTTAAAAGAACTTGAATGTGATTGTCTATATTACTTATTACAATATAAAATTTGATTTCAAAATAATATATAATATTAACTACTCAAGTTAATCTATCATTTTTCATCCACCTTGGATTTAATTTGTATATTAAAAATAAAATAATTCCTGAAACAATACTCAAATACTCTCAAATATAAAAGAATTAATTAATAAATTCTTATATTATTAAGAATAGATATTTTTATTTATCAGAAAAAAACCTTTTTAAAATCTCTTTTTGGGTTTTAACCTAATAAATTCACATTATGATACCAATTTTTTCTGAATTTTTTTGTTTTCACATTTCCTGGAAAACAATTGGAAGGTTTTTGAGATTTTTAAGGCTTTATAAAATTTAGAATCAAAAAAATATTACAAGTAAATATATTATTATTGATTGTATTAAACAAAAATCCTTAATTGAATATTAATTGATTTTCAAAGCTAAATTTTTGCAAAATTATGATTTGATAACATCAATTTTACAGAAAAGAGTTTGCAGTTAAAACTGAAATTTTTTAACCTTGTGATTATATCGATTTTTTGATACTCCTTTCTGTGGGAGTAATGAGGCAGTAACTGGAAGGGGAAATTACAAAATTCCTTTTGAATTAATTTTCAGAATGGTAATACTTATTATTCCTTTTTTTTCAGAAAAATATAAACTTCCCTTCCTAATAATTCTCAATCATCTTGACTTGAGCTCCACAATCAATCCTTTCATTTGATTGCGGATTTATTATAAAAATCTATTTGACATACTCTAATTTAAATTTAATCTATTTTTTCAAAAAAATATTCTTCAAAACTGGAGAAAATTTGAGTCTAATAAAGAATATAGAGAGATGGTTTATCTTAGATCTAATATTCTTACTGATAACTGTTAGTGGTAATACTACTTCTGACATAAATTCATTTTGTTTATGGATTTTGGTTGAAAATAACACCAAAAAGATGGATTTTTATTGTTTATATTTGTTAGTTGATAACATAATACTGTTTTCAAATTTCAATAATAATATTCTAATATTTGATGACACCATAATTTTAGGATTATCATAACTTTGATAATAAGCTACTACAGGAATGAAAAATGAATGACATGGTAAGTGGGAAAAAATTACAAATAAATATATACCTACTTATAGCTTATTTTATCTATGAAACTACTTCATACTATCAAGATTAGATAATGATAACTCATAGTAAATGGCAAAAAACTGTATTTATTCAATGAAAAAACTTTTAAGATAACATGGACTAATCTTTAAACAAATCTAATCAAATAAAGGAATCAAGATAGCGCTACTTGGCTTAGATATTGATTAAGAGTAGAAATTGGGACAATCAAAGAGATAAATGCATAATGTAATACATAACAGCTGCTAGCTGCTTTCATCTCTAAATTATTCAGACAGCTCTAATCAGCTTGGCTACTGAGAGATAATAATTAAGTTAATGATATTTTAGAATACAAATATTCTTAATATTGTGATAAGCCTCTCTTTGTGGTCCTTAAGAACTTTGTAAAAGCAAGAGATATGAGATCTCTTTGTACCTTACAGGGGGTTGAGGTTCAGAAATCCATAATTTCCCCTTGAGAGTAACCTTGTGGCTTATAAGCTTCTAAACTTCACTTTTGAAAACAGGATGGTTGTTTTTGTACTCCAAAACTAACTTTCTGGGGATAATTTGTGGCTCTCAATCTAACCCATACTCTAAGAAGAAGTCATATCATTTGAAATTCTTAGCCTTATTTTTATAAAGTTTCCTAGTTTTTCAATTGATTTTCCCTGTAATTTTCAGTTAATATTCCAATACAGAAGCTCTGAGATATGTTGGTGGAGTCCCTGAGCTTTCATTTTATGATAACACCTTCATTTATAAGAGTTTTCTTATTTAAAAATCATTTTTAATCTGGTAAGTGGAACTCCTGAGCTTGAATGTGATTATTCCATTTGTATTGTGAGATATTTCTAATTTTAAAATCACTTTCCCCATTTACTTTCTTATTACTACTAACAAATGAATTTTCTGAATAATCAAATCTCATTTCCTTACTATCTCCAATATAGTGTGGAGCCCTTATCTCCATAATTAATAATTCATTTAACACTTTCATTTTCACTGTAATTCATCCTGAAAGAATATGTAATTCTAAATTTTGTTTACTTTCTGAATACCTTATTGAGTTGAAACAGCTAAATTTCTACTTAAAATAATATTCTAAGAGCTCTTCATACTATTTTGAGGCTTTATCCTCTTCTTTAAATTTGAATAAGCAAGAGTAGTTTGAAATTTCAGATGCCCTCTAATAAAAGAAGTTGAAATTTGAAATCCCTCATATTTTGGTATCAGCACAGATAAAATGTTAAATACTATATAATATCTCCAATAATAATGATATTTTTAAGATTTTATTCATTTTAGATATAAATTTTAGTCCCTTAAATTCTCATCAGTAGTTGATATAGCTCATTTTATGGTATATTCAAGTAAATTTGTGTTATTTTATAAACACCAGGGCTTTAAAACTCTGCAACAAAGTATTTTATTTTTTTTCCTCATTGTAAATTTAAGCCTTTGTGCTTTAGTATTTCTCACTAACTACAAGAATCTGACAGAACATATGATATTCATAATTTTTTACAATAGATAATTTTTGAAAGGCCTACTTGGGTAAACCAGTCCTTCACACAATTTTTATCAAATGTAGGTTGGTTCACTGAAGTATAATGAAATAATATATTAATCTTAATAAAATTAAGTGAACATACCCTATGACTTGATTTGTATAATAAGAACTTCATTTTTACTTTATCAGATTATGAAAGTAAAAAATAAATTCTTCAAAATTGTAAGTTTTTTCTATGAAACTCTTAATAACAGTAGCAAATATCAAGAGTACTATGACTTTACCCAGTAGAAAATATGATATAATTAAATATTATGACCAAAAATTTATATAATTAAAAGAAATTTAATTATTATTAAATAATTTAAAAATAATAAGGAATATTAATAATTATAATGAATCATAATTATTCTATTATTGTTATAGTCACTGACAATTATAGAAATAGGAAGTGTAAAGCTCTTAAGGAGAAAATCAAATGTGGAAAATGATGATATTTATCCACTTATATTTAATATAATTATTATTTATAAAAGAAATTATAACACACACTTTGCAGATATAATTCTTATGGAAATTGCTATATAAAAAAATATAGAACTTTGGAGAAAACTCACTTATAATATTTATTCAATACAACAAGTCAAACAACAAGTTTGATTATATTTAATAATAATTATAAGTCAAAAACATGCTAAAAATCAAGACTTTGAAAAATAAAACAAATTTTTATTATAAGAAGTATTATTAAAGAGTTTTTAAGAGGAATTTGTGGATTTTGAAAGATATTTAAGATAATAATTTTATATAATGAAATGTATCATTGGTGATTACAACAATAATCTAAATTCTATTATTTCAATTATTTAACTTTAAAATTAATGAAGAATAAAACAACTTGAATTACTTTAATAATAAGATTCTATATTAAATAAAACTTTACCTGTTTAAATGTCTAATATGGTTGGAATGATTAATTGTTATTGGCAAAAATAGTGATGTGTAGGCCTGTTTTATGACTACAGAGGAGCTCTCATGATTAATAATGAATGTAGAGGGTTTGCTCAGGTCAAAACTGCAAAACCAATCTTTAAAATAAGGTTCTTAAATTGAGGTAATTTATTTTTAATTCCAATTTGAAGTTACAAGTGTTATTCTTAACTCCAAGTCACTTTAATCCTCTTTTGGATTGATTATTTTGAGCTCAAGGAGTGAATTAAGTTTATTTACATTGAATTTAATCACATGAAAAACTTAAAAATAGAGTTTCAGGCAAAAATCTCTTAAACTTAACTTTTAATTAGTTTTTAAAGAAATCTTAATTTTATTCAATTATAATTAAAAGAGTAAATTTCCAGGCTAGTTACCAATAATGACTGTTTATAAAAGATAATTGAAATTTAATTTATACACAGATAACATCAATTTGTAAGCTGCATGGAAGTTTCAGTAAAATACATTAAGAATTGTATTTTTGATGAATTTTGGAAGTTATTGCTATTTTTACACATAAAATAGCAATACACACAAAAACTCAACTTTTGATAAGGTTTGAATTATTGTAAATTTAAGGCTTTAAGCTTGTTTAAGCTTTTAAAGTTCTTAGAACCTTGATTTCAAGCTTGCATATTGGGATTTACCCTTTGGCACCTTGAAATTCCTGTCCAAATTGGGATAAAACCAGTTTAAACCTTAAGGTTGGATCAAAGTCTAATATTAAAGTTTAAATAAGGTTGAAACTCCTCCAATACAGGTGGAAAATCTCAATTGAATCCTTGCAGATCCAAACAGTTGGGTACCCAAGCTCTGTTTGGTCTTTTTCCTTTGTCCAACCTTTTTGCATGGATTTTGTCCTTTCTTTATTTAAAGCCATAGTATGGCCTTAAACCCTTTCAAATTGAACTCATGCAGGATTTGTATTCTGTATGTAAAATACTTAGCCAATGTAGTAAATATACACAACACCTCAATTTTAACTCAAATTTTGGTAAGTTTGCATAAACCTTATTCAACTTTGAATTTAAGCTTATTTAAGCTTAAATTTAACAATTTTAAAAAATGTTAAAAAAGTTGCAATTGTACTGTGAGATTCTTAAATCTTCTAATAACTTAAGAAATCATCATTTTTGGGTATAACACCCTATGGGTCTACCCTGGGTTATTTTTGGTGTAAAATCCAAAAATAAAACAATAATAATAACTTTGTTTATCCAAAAGAATTTATACTTATTTTTATTTATTTATTTATTTTAAATTCAATTGATAAGTCTGTTCAAGACTAAATCAACTGTTAATAAAGCTATTTGTGCCCTTATGGGTATTTCATACATACCTCACAGGCTCACAAAAATTGTAAGAAGCTATGTGAAGTTTCTTAATATTGGCCATTAAGACAGTCTGGTATATGTATACCACAGTGTTTTTTGGTTTCAATTTTAATGATTAATATCCATAAAAATTATAAATAATAGCTCTATTTTTAATTTCACAAATTTTTATGAAATTTCAAAAGAAATAAAATACTGTAAAGTTTTAATAAAGATATCCAATTAATGTCACAAATTCTAATTTTATGAGCTTACTGAACTTTCTGGGAATAGAAAACAGTTTCTAATTCTCTTTAAATCAACTTTAGGGTCTCAGAAATTTTGGAATGAGACCATTTCATATTTCTTCTTTTACCCTCTGAACATTCATGAATTTATTTTTTGTTAATTTTTCTCTTTTTTCAATATACTGTATTTTTCCTCTGATAATCAAGCTATTTGAAACTTCATACCAATAGAATTTTTTGCCATGTTTTCTTTTGGAATAATTGATGGCTCAAAACTTTATTTTTATAAATATCCAAAAAAAATTATTTATTTCATTGATAGATCTTTATATATAGAATGAGAATTTCATGTTTACCTTTTTATTGTATTTTAAAGGATATCAATTCCTGTGAAATAAAAAAACATTAAAGGCATGGAAAAATATTCAACTTTATTCTTTTAAATTGAATTATTGAAAACAATGGTTAGAGTAAAAAGTATTTCAGATTCAAGTAAATGAATAAATATAAAAATACACTTTTTTTCATGAGCAAATATAAGATCATAAATTTATATTGACAAATACTTCATTTTCTTCAATTAATTGTGGCTAAAAAATAATTTGGCTCTATATTTTGAGGGTAATTTCCTTTCACCATTCTCATCATATTCATACTTTCCAAAAAATATTTCCATAATTGTTTGTGAATATATTGGCCAATTTGGCCATTTTAGCTAAAATATTTATAGCTTTTTTTTGCAACAATAAGTAGTTTAATATAGAAAAGACTTCCTAAAAGAATGTTTAGAGAAATTCTGAAATCTGGGAAGCTTCTTTTGCTGTAATTTTGAGAGGTAATAAATGGAGTATCTGACTACTGAACAAATTGGGAAAAATTTGGACCAAATTTCAAGCAAAAGATGATGTTTACATTGAAAATTATTCATAATCAGCAGAATTAAATTCAACATTGAATATAATGGAAAAAATACTTCCCTTTCTATCTCATATCACAAGGAGTTATCAAAAATCTCATAATTGTAATACTATACTTCCTTCAAAAGAGATAATCTGTTTTCTCTGTTTTGTATTTACCAATTTATGGATGAAAAATGATAATTATATAAGATAACACTAGTTTAATTCACAAAACCTTTCACATTTCTCAAGAAATATCCTGTTT
This sequence comes from Austropuccinia psidii, assembly GCA_023105745.1. Classification (NCBI taxonomy): domain Eukaryota; kingdom Fungi; phylum Basidiomycota; class Pucciniomycetes; order Pucciniales; family Sphaerophragmiaceae; genus Austropuccinia; species Austropuccinia psidii. Next base: position 76,577,108 of record JALGQZ010000001.1, on the reverse strand, counting down.
AATATTAATATTAAAGAAAAATGTTAAAAATGATTTATTGTAAAAACAAAAAGAATTTCAAAAAATGTGATTAATGAGCAAATTAAAACCAACAAAATATTGATCCCATTTCCAAAATGAGTGGAGTTGTAATGTCAGGGTGACTCTATGATATAAATTTACAATGATATTAAAAAGCTGTAGCTCTGAGTGTGAAACAAAATTAATGATGATAAGTGAGTGGGAAGATTATTACAGGACAATTAATAAGGGTGTTGGGGCTACACCAATGAGTCTTAGTGATGGTGAGTTCTGCTGAAAGCCCTGGGTGGAGTGTTTATCTGTTTTTTTACAATAATAAACCCTAAAATTATTAATATTCTAATAATAACCTGTTTAATTCTAAGGTTACCACTTCTATTTGAAGCTATACCACATAAGAATACTAAGAACATGATGATGAAATTGCTTTTTGGTGAGGAAAAGCCCCGTTTTATCTTTTTCTGGGGTAGTGGGAGATTTCTTACCTCTTAAAACAACAACAGGGTGAAATTTCTCACTACTGTGGTTTTTTTTGTGGTTCTATACACTCAATACAGACTGGTATTTAGTGGAAATGTGGTTTCAGAACCACAAGTTGACATTTTACCCTATACAGGGTAAAAATTTCCACCAATGGAGTTTACAGATGTGTTTTTATGCTTCTGACACATCAAAAGCTGTAAAGAAAATCTGTTTATGATTTTGATTTGTCAGGCTATGAGAAATTAAATAATAAACCCAATTTAATTTAATTATATGGAAAGCTGTCTCACACTAAGATATCATACTGGCTAGTGTGGGATTACAATCTTAAAGCCTGAATACCATTGTCAGTTTTGAAGATGGAGAGCTCAAAAGTGGCTCATTTTTAGCCCTTGGAGATCTCTTTACAATTTCTGCTTGTTTTGGTATAGCTAGAATTAAATACAGCAAAGTTATATCAATTCCAAATTCCATTATCAATTTGTAGATTTGTTATGACTCCTGTATTGAGCTTGTTTGCTACATAACCTTTTTTATAGATTAGCTATTGGGAAATGGATGGAACCATCAGAAAGCCCTTATTTTTCTCTTTCCAAAGAGACCCCGCTTCAGGTATCTCACAATAAAACTGTAGAAATTAGATGAGAGGTGAATAATGTTTTTACCCTTATTTTGCTTATTTTTAGCCATAACTTCTGTAGTTTTGATGTTATCTCAATTTGACAAGTACCATTAGATATCCCTGATTGAGAGCTTTGATTTGAAGACCCTTTTTATTGGGTTATTCCTCTTCCTCTGTATTTTAGATGAGAGGTTAAAATTAAGGTTTATGCTCAGCTCTTGCATTATGCTGGAATAACTCTGCCATTCCTCATCCTATGGTGATGGGAGTTGTATCTTTGTAAAGAGATGAATTTCCTCTTCTTTTTGATTCCAACTATGAGCTATTTTTCCTCATTTTTATCTACCATTGGTTTACGGTATTTTGGATGTCATGCTTGTGCTCTGGTTTTGTCACAGCCATGGAGACAGGCAGGGCATTACCACTCATTACTAATGGAAAATCTTCCAACACCTAATCAGCAAGGGGTCTCATGGAAGATTCACCAAATACAGTTCCAATCCTCAATACAGCTCAATACAGGCAAAACCCAAATACAGGATTCACCAAATACAGGCCTGTCCTTGATACAGGCACAAATACCTGTATTGGATACACCAATACAGTTTCACATCTCAAATACAGGTTCCTCAATCATACAATCATGGTTTCTCAACACTCAAACTCCAGGCTGGATTTTCTCACATATACCAGCCCCCTTTCACCCACCTGGGGGTTTTTCCCCCAGTTAATTAAAATATTGGATTTATCATTTAATATTATTTTATTTCTCATTAAGAAATATTGTTTTATTAATTATTAGGTTAGTCTTTGCCTGCCCTCACCTTTTTAGTAGAGTCCTGGTGGCCATATCCTTTATTAATCCTTTTCTCTTTTCTGAACAGGTTGAAACAGTGGTACAGGATTATTTGTGGTTGGATCTTTATTATTGCTTTTGTTTTTCTCTCATATCTTTTAATGCTTATTATTTTATGACTAGGAATTTATCCTCTTATTTCATTACTCTTATCAATTGAGTATTTTATTCTGAGCCCTCCATAAGTAAGTCTGTTCACTGAGTGCCAGGCCCTTTTCATTTTGAAGAGCCCCTGTGACATTATTTTAATTAACTCATAATTGCTTCTTTTATTTCATTAATTCTTATTAATTTCTCTCATTCTCAATTATGATATTTTCATGATTTTATAATTTTTATGATTTCATTATCTCTCATCAATTTTCATCTCATTTGTTTCATTCAAATGAAAATTGATTCTTTTTCTCATTTAAAATATTTTGCTGACCATTTCATTTTCTTCTTAATTCTCAATCAAATTTCATTTTCATTTTCTGTCTGAATTCAGGTTCTTTTATCAGGTTTAATTGATTGGAATTTGGGATTAATTTATTCATTGTTTCAGGAGTTGATTGAATTGGGGTTCTCATTATTGATTTGAAATTCTCAAGAATTATTGATTGATTGATCTGATTCGATTCCTCAAGATAGCTTATTTATCCTCAAGATTTGATTTAATTGATTTATTTGAATTTGATTCCTCAAGAAAATTGAAGTGATTTTTGAAGATATTGATTGAATTCCTCAAGACACAAGTGATTTTATTTTGAATTGACTTGATTTATTTGATTTGATTGATTGATTGACTTGATTTGACTTATTGATTGAAATTGATTATTCATAAGAATTTGACTTTGTAATCTTCACTCTTCAAGATTTATTCATATTGATTCACTTCAAGACTATTGATTGATTTCTCAAGTTCATCAAGATTATCATTTGATTGTTTTGGTCAAGCCTTGTTTATTCTCAAGTATCATCAAGTTTTATTTTCTTTCTTCAATAATGCCAGTTCAGCATAGCTCCCCAGCCAAGAATAAAAGATCTCAAAGACATCAAGCTGTTCTCACTCCTACAGCAAGGGCTCCTCTTGACCGCACACTAACAGTGCATCAACTGAGTGCAAACTTGGACAGAGGACCACCAATGAAAGGAGCAGCACCCTCCAGAAGAGGAGGTGTGAAGTCAAGAAGATCAAGATCATTCTCTGGCTTGTTGGGTGGCTATCCAAACAAACCTCAAGGGCCTAGAAGCAGATTAGGGGAAGCTGAAGATGAAGAGGGGGAGGAGTCTGAAGAAACTGAAGTAGCAGCTACCTTAGCAAGTGCCCCTGAGGCTTCTGAAGCTCCAAATCTAGCCCTTTCTAATCAACCTCTTGTCTCTCAAGCTGAACCAAATTTTCTCAAAATGATGGAGCAGATGACTCAATTCATGGGTCAGCTCACTCAAGCAGTTGCCCCAAGGGACAATTTAAAAGTCCCTGCATTCAAGACTCTATCAATGAAGGCACCTGATTCTTTTGATGGTACTAAAGCTTATAAATTGAGAGGATTTATCCAATCTTGTCAATTAATTTTCCATAATGACCCAGAAAACTTCTTCTCTGACAGGAAGAAGGTCTTATACTCAACTTCTTTTCTTACTGATAGAGCTGGCAAATGGATTTAACCTTACCTCTCAAATATCTCCAATGAAGACCCTTCTTATCTCCTCAATAACTGGCAGTTGTTTGGAACCGAGTTATTCACTCTGTTTGGTGATCCTAATGAAGCCAGGAAAGCTGAACAAGAGTTAGACAATCTCAGGATGAAAGAAAGTGGTCAAGTTTCCTTGTACATAGCAGATTTCAGAAGCCTAATGTCAAGAATTGGAGACTGGGGGGAAAGGGCCTATATTCATGTGTATAGGAGAGGCTTGGCATCAAGATTGTTGGACCAATTGGCTTCTCACCCTGGAAACTTTGATAGCCTTCAAGAGCTCATGGACATCAATTTGGAATTGGATACCATATACCCTGAGAGGCAGAAGGAAAAGGGTAGTCATCAAGAGAAGAAGCCTCCAATCAGTGGATCCAACTCCTCCAAGCCCCCTCAAAGTTCATCATCAAAGAAGCCTTATCACAAGAAGAACAAGAAGGGGAAGAATTTTCAAGTGTCCAAAGACAAGCCTCATGCTGCTCTCCTCAATAAGGACAACAAATTAATTGGTTCTGAAAAGGAGATGAGGATGAAAGAAGGCTTGTGCAATTATTGTGGTGAAAAGCACCCATTTGAAAAATGCTTCAAGAGGCCTGAGAATAGGCAGGGGTCATCAAAAGGCTTCCCTAGCAAGCAGGGAAAAGCCTGAGTGGGAATCATGATGTGTTCTTTGGTTCTCACTTATTTCCTTCAAGAGCACAATTGTGCACTCTGAATACTAGTGTCAAGAAATCTTTAAAATTTCTTATTTTCTCTTCTCTCTCTGATATTTTTTATATTATTCTCATTGATTATGGTGCTACAAACTCTTTTATTGCAAAGAATTTTGTTCTCAAGTACTCATTGACCATGTCAGAGCTCCCTGAAAAGATTCCTCTTTTCATTTTGGATTCCAATGAATCCACTTCCCTGTTCATCACCCATTATACCAAGTGGGTTGTTGACTTGCCTTCATTCCCAAGCTTTGAATGGGATTTCTTTATCATAGATTCACCCAAGGGAGAAGACCTAATATTGGGCTATGATTTTCTTTACCATTTTAATCCCATTATTGATTGGAAAAATGGATTGATCACCTATGATTCTAGTGGCATTATTTCTTCTACTAGTAATGACTTTACCACTACTGTCAACAGTGTTGCTCTGGTTGGTGAACTTAAGACACCTTCCCTTCCTCCTTCTGTCCATATCCCTTCCATCTTTCCCTCTCAGTCATTACTTCCATTAAGAGATGAAGTCTTCAAAGAGATAAAAGATGTCAGAGAAGATGTTGCTATATCTTCACTTCATCTCTTTCAAGGGGATGGGGACCTTCCTCCTTTATCTTTTCATGCCTCCCTGGAGGAGTAGTGGGATGAGGAGGAAGAGCCAGAAGAGATTGAAGCTGTGCTGAAGGTAGTCCCTCCTGCTTATCACAAATATTTGGATGTATTCTCCAAAGTGAAAGCTGAGAAACTTCCTCCGCACCGCGCCTGTGATCATCAAATCGAACTGGAGGGTCTTCTACCTCCAGTTGGTGTTATCTACTATTTATCAAAGAATGAGTCAAAAACACTGCGGGCCTACATTTCAGAGAATGTAGAGAAAGGTTTCATCAGGAGCACCTGTCCTTTTTGTTAAGAAAAAAGATGGTGGTCTTCGTTTGTGTGTTGACTACCGCAAACTTAATGCTGTCACTAGGAAGAACAGGTATCCTGTTCCTCCAATGAATCAGCTTCTTACCATCTTGAACGGTGCTACTATCTTCTCCAAGATAGATTTGTGTGGTGCTTATAACCTCTTGAGAATCAAAGAGGGGGATGAGCACTTAACTGCCTTTAGAACCAAATATGGCAGTTATGAATATTTGGTTATGCCATTTGGCTTGACCAATGCTCCTGCTTCATTCCAGAATCTTGTGAATGATATCTTTGCAGATTTCTTGGATATTTTTGTTGTAGTATACTTAGATGATATTATGGTCTTCTCTAGTTCTCAGGAGGAACATGTCAAACATGTGGCCTCTGTCCTCCAAAGACTGAGGGACAATAATTTGTTTGCCAAAGCCTCAAAGTGTGTATTCTATGCCTCAAGTGTGGAATACTTGGGCTATGTTGTTTCAAGTGAAGGCCTCAAGATGGATTTGTCTAAAGTTCAGCAAATCCTCAATTGGCCTCAGCCAAAGAACATCAAAGCACTCCAATCTTTCCTTGGCTTTGCCAGCTTTTATCGTCGTTTCATTAAAAATTATTCCGAAAAAATCTCTGCTCTCACTTCCCTCCTTAAAAAAGATTCTCCTTTCATCTTCAATGAGGAAGCTCTTAGTCAGTTTCAAATACCCAAAGAAGCTTTCACCACTGCTCCTATCCTATCCCATTTCAATCCTTCTCTACCAACTATTGTAGAGACTGATGCTTCTGATTATGCCTTGGGTGCTGTACTGAGTCAGGTGAATGACTCAGGAAAGCATCCCAATGCATTTGATAGTCGCAAGCTCCTCCCAGCTGAGCTCAACTATGAAATTCATGACAAGGAACTCCTTGGCATAGTTTGGGCTCTCAAGCGCTGGAGAGCCTTTCTTCTTTCTCTTTCTGATTCCTTTGAAGTCTTGACAGACCACTCCTCCCTTCAATATTTTATGTCCTCCAAAGTCCTTACTTGCCGTCAAGCCTGTTGGGCTGAGTTTCTCTCTGAATTTCATTTCTCTATCACTTGCCGCCCAGGCAGACTGGCCACTTTACCAGATGCCTTGTCACATTGGGACAACGTGTACCCAGAGAGGGGGGTGGACTTCATCAGCAAGAATCCTCAAAACTTTTATCAAGTTCTCAAGCAAAATGAAATTAAAGAGTCAAAATTTTTCTCAATCAAAGTTAAAGTTTTCTCAGCTTAGTTGATCAAATTCAGAAGGAAGTATGGCAAGACAAAGATTCTAAGGAAATTCTCAAGCAATTAGCAAGAGGTGAATCAATCTCAGATTATACTCTTGAACCTCAAGCCAAATTGTTATTATTAAAAGATAGAGTAGTCATCCCAAGAAATCATGAACTTCAATTGGATATCCTTCAAAGGCATCATGACTCACTGTTGGCTGGCCACCCTGGCCAGGAGAAGACCCTCAAGCTCATCAAGAGGGATTTTCATTGGGCTGGCATGAATCAAATTATCAAGGACTATGTGTCCTCATGTCAGAAATGTTCAAGAAACGAGAACATTCACCATAAGAAGTTTGGATTACTCAAGCCTCTTCAAATTCCATCTGGTCCTTGGAATTCACTATCAATGGACTTTATCACTCAATTGCCCTTGTCAAGCAACTTTGATTCAATTTTAGTAGTTGTAGACAGATTTTCAAAACTGGCAATATTTATTCCAACTTATTCAACAATCACTGCTTTAGACTTAGCGCAAATCTTTATTAGTAATGTCTTTTACAAACATGGTCTTCCAATCAGTATTGTTAGTGATAGAGGTTCATTATTTGTTTCATCATTTTGGACTCAATTGTGTCAGCAGCTCAAGATATCAAGAGATTTTTCAACTGCCTTTCACCCTGAAAAAGATGGACAGACAGAGAGGGTAAATAAGATTCTAGAACAGTATCTTTGGATGTATGTCAGTTACCATCAAGATGACTGGCACACCTGGCTCCCTCTGGCTGAATTTGCCTATAATAATGCAGAACATTCATCAACAAAACAGTCACAATTTTTAACCATTTATGGAAGAAATCCCAGCTTTGACTCAATTCACATTTCTCAAGATACAACTGCTGGAAATTTATCAACAAAACTCCAATCAGTACAGCAAGTTGTCAAAGAAGAATTAGAGTCATAAATAAAGCATTTTAAGAAGTATGCAGATAGAAATAGAGCAATACCACCTGATTCCCAACCTGGGGACAAAGTATGGCTAGCTTCCAAGAAGATAAAGACAACAAGACCCACCAAGAAGCTTTCAGAAAGATGGTTGGGACCCTTTGAAGTTCTCAAGAAGATTGGCAGCCATGCATATCACCTCAAGTTGCCTCAACAATGGAAGTCAGTTCACCATGTCTTCCATGTGTCCTTGTTAGAACCAGTGAAGCAATCAACTATCCCAAATCGACACCAATTGCCACCACCTCCAGTAATAGTGGAAGAGCAAGAAGAATGGGAAGTGGCTCAGGTTCTGAACTCAAAACTCAAGAGAGGTACATTATGGTATCTAGTGGAGTGGAAAGGATTCAATGAAGACCCAGAAAGAACAACTTGGGAACCAGCTTCCAACCTTACCAACTCCCCAGACCTTTTCAAGGATTTTCACACTTTGTATCCAGACAAGCCTGGCCCAAATGCCTCAATATTTTGATTTATGGTGCTTGGTGGGGATTGGAGTTTATGAAAGTACGTTCCTCTCCTGGCATGCACCTTTAAGGGGGTATTCTACCCAAATATGTTGTAAGCATCACCTTGGCCACTTTTTGAGCAATTGTCAATTTCTTTGGACAGGTTTAGAAGGCCTTGCAACATCAATACCCTGAATTTGGACCTTTCATCAAGATATGGCCCAATTTCCTTTTTTCTTTTTTATTATTTTTCTTTCTTTCCCAGATATTATTCCAAATTATGCCATTCAATATTATTCAAGACATTCTTTAACTCAAATTCATTTATGGAAAAGTTTTCTATTCTGTTATGATGCTTGGTGGGGAGTGGAAGTTATGAAAGTAAGTTCAATCTCCTGGTATGCATCTCTGAGGGTTTTACTTCTTGTAAGACAACACCTTGGCCACTCTGTGAGCATCAAATGTTTGGTTTTATCTTTTCAGGAAAAATTATGGCCAAAATCAAGCAACTCACCACAAGAAGATCAATCCTCAGAATTTTTCTTATTTCTATTTCTTTACTCTCTTTTTCTCTTGATTCTTTTTCATTTTTATTTTATTTCATTTTCTTTTACTTGTATGATTTATTTTTCATTTCTTGTTTCAAAATCAGAAATCATAACTCCAATATCTTGTTTGGGTAGTCAATTTATTTAATAATCAAGAGCAAACACTAGTAATGGTAAAGACCAGATACAGATAATCCTCATCAAAATTTATTCAAGGCTTCTCTAAGCTTAACAGCCATGGCATCTTCATAAGCAACTGCCTCCCTGGCCAAAGCAGCAGTGGGTTCCCCTGGAATAGCACTCGTCATAGCATTATCAACAAACACCTCAGTCAAATCATCAACTTCAGAAAATAGAGATGTGACCACCTTCTTGTTCACCCTTTTCAACTAAGTGAAGTTGCCAGTAATATTCCAGCGGCAAAGGTTTTCAAAGATTTATTCAGGTTCTGGAAACATTGGGTCCCTAGAAGTGCTGGCCACTGGTGATTGGATATTGGTAGAGGTGGAGGCAAGTGTGGAGGGCCTAGTTGGGGATCTAATTGGAAGTTGAGGTGGTTGGGGGGACCTGATCACTTCAGTATTGGTGGTACTGGCTTGGACTGGGGATTGTGAAGTGGATTGGATTCTTCTTTTCTGGATTGGGGTAGTCATTTCAAGCTCTTCTCCATCAATATCATCACTGCCTTCAGCATCAGTATCAATTTCATCTTGAACCACCAAATTTCTCTTCAATCTTTCAAGTTTTCCATCTTTTCTGGTGACCAAAATGGGAACCTCTGGGGCCACTCCAATGGGATTTCCTTGGGGGTGAATTGATCCTCCAATGGCTTCCCAGGAACTGCTGGTATTATTCCATTGTTGGAAACCTCTCATTCTCTATCCAGTCACTGAAGAAGAAGAAAAGAAAACATAGAAGTCAGTAACCCATCAATTTTATGGCCAATCAACTCACAATTGGTGTAAGGTGTGGATATGAAACTTTGATAAAAAATCAAGTACTTTTCCTGTCCTCAAAATTTGTATAAGGTAAAATTCAATTAAAAATAGTAAGAACTATTATTTTTAAGAGAAAACACGCCAATTTTATTGTTTATAACTTTATTAGTATAAAACAATAATATTATAAAAATTTATTGTTTTACCAACAATAAAAATTTATCCAAAAAATACTCTACAAGAGATATTTTAAGGCTACAAAAGAAATTTCTTCAAGAGCAATTTCAATTGGAATTAATTGAGCAAAGAACTGCAAGCAATTAATTAAAGAACAAAGTCTTTAAAAAGAATATTAAAGAGAAAACACACCCAAAAGTGACCAGAGTGAATTTGGAAACAAAGTGACAAAGTTAACAGTGATGAAAGATGCTTTAATTCACTTATGGGGTGGTTCAGGGGTAAAAATGATTATAAGAGTTACAAACAATGATTATAATGATTTTTTCACGTGGTTAAAAGGTTCAAAATGATTTAAAAAGGGTGGTTGGAATCTTTTATTGATTGGTTTAACAGTTTTAAACTAATTAATAAAAGGAAAAGATTCTAACATGAAGAGAAAAGTGGGGCAAAGAAGACATTCTTTTATATCCATCAATTCTCTTACTCCAAAAGTAAAATTTACTCTTGTCAGTCGTGAAAAACAGTCTGACAACAGAAAAGCCAATTATGGCATCATTGAACCCTGGTTTAGACCAAAAAAGGGCTGGTTTAAGCCATTTTTAGCCATTTTTAGCCATTTTAGACCCTTAAATCAGCCATTACTATAGCAATACCAGGCCTAGAGCCTTCAAAACACGTCAGAATGTGTGTCAGAGGCGTAGAAACCAGTTAAAACTGTTTTTACTATGATTGTTTTATCTTAAGGGTAGTTTTACCCTCTTGGCAACAGCTAAAACTACCCCAGTTGGTATCAAAACCTCATCATCAATTGAGTTCACAGACCCTGTAACTCAATTCCAGGCCAAAAGTGATGAACTTTTGCGTGAATTTTGACATCCCACGCCTGTCAGCAAGGATTTTGGGGGTCTAGCTCCCCCTTAGAGCTGGAGTTCCTTTTCCCCCCCAAATTTAATCTTTCCAATTTATTTTTCCTTTAATTCCTCATCATGTATTATACTTATAATTTACATATGTAATTCAATTCAATTGTACAGTACAATACAGTAATAATTGACACCTCATATGTAAATCAAAGTTCACTTATGTAATACACGCGCACATTTTGACATTTCAATTGAATTCAATTGAAAATACTTTAATTCCTCATAACTTCTAAACTAAACACAACACCTCAATTTTAACACAAAATTTGATGGTTAACACCACATGTGGTGTGAATTAAATTAAGGTTTTGAGGATTTTCAACTTTTGTATTGAAAATACTAAAAACTTAATTTAAGCTTATTTAGAGTTGAGTTACAAGAATTTCACTCAGAGGTGACCCCACCTGATTTTTTATGAGGAATCCAATGGTGAAATAAATTTTATGTGTTTATTTATTGGATAAAAAGTTATGATAATTTTTATATAACTTTTTTCCAAATTTATTTATTTTTTCACAATTTTGTTAAAATTTTATTTTTACTTAATTTTTTCAAGTATAAAAGTAATTTTATACTTACAAAATTTAATGTATTTTTTTATTTTTAAATTGTAATTAATTTTTTATTTTTAATATAATTTTATATTTATATTTATATTTTTATTTTAATAATATAAATAAATTTATTCTATTTATATTAATATGTTATTTTTTATATTTGTGGTCTTTTGGGTATATGAAATTACCTCTAAGGCTCACATTCCCTCCCCCTAAAAAAGAATATTACTTTGTAATATTGGTGTTTCTAGTGTGTCTGAATCTCCTCAGGAGTTTGGTAGCTTCTGGTATATCTTTTTCTTCTAACCATTCATCTTCACAAGTTGGGTCACTGTACCTAACAAGGTATTCCCTTACTTTCTTGGTTCTTAATTTCCTTTCTTTAAGAACTTTGGTTATTTTCTTAGTACCAGATGTCTCAATAGGAGGTATAACTTGGGGAACCTTATTCCTTAAGGGAAATTTCTCAGCATCACTAGATTTATATGGTTTTATCAAGCTCACTGGAAATGTAGGATGCTTATTGCTAAGCTCTTCAGATAACTCTACTTCAACAGCATTTTCTCCATGGAGGGCTTCAATCACAAAAGGTCCTGCAAAGGAGTCTTTCAGCTTTTTACATCCTTTGATGTTATTGAAGTTAGTGGTGGATACAAGAACTAGGTCCCCCACTTTGAAATCTGGAGTTGCATGTGATTTATCCCATTTGTCTTTAGCATATGCAAAAGAGTCCTCCATGCATTTCACTGCATGCCTTCTAGCTTTGTCTAGCATTCCTTTGAAGCTAGCAGCTGTGGGATGTATCTCAATTAAGTCTTTCCTCAAGGAATCTTGGGGTAACTTGGGGTTCCATCCTTTTTCTAGGATAGCAGGAGTCTGATTGGTACTGGCATGGATTGATGTTTTATATGCCAATTCCAGTGCTGGCAACAGAGTACACCAATCATGGGTAAATCCATCACAATCTTTGAATTCAAGGCCATATGCACAAAATCTTCTCACCATGTCCTCTAAGGTTTGGATCATTCTTTCAGCCAAGCCATCAGTTTGTGGGTGGTAGGCTGTAGAGAAAGACAGTTTAGTGCCAAATAATTGGTGAAGATTTGTCCATAGTGCTGACGTGAATTTGGGATCTCTATCACTTATGATATTTGTAAATATCCCAGTCCATGACACTACTCTATTCCATATCAGAAGAGCTGTATCCATGGCTGTATCATCTTTGTGACATGGTAAAAAGATTGGAGTTTTACTGAATCTGTCCACAATTACTAGGCAAGCATTATAGCTTCTGTCACCTCCTGGTGGTAGGCCAGTTACCCAATCCATATGGATAATTTACCAAGGTCTGCTTGGTTCTTGGATTTTCATCATATTTCCAAGTCTTTTGCCAGTGGATTTATTTGCCTTTTGGCATCTGTCACAGGTTTTGCAATCCTCTGCAACATCTTTCTGCCACATTTGCGACCATATGCAGGTCTTCACTTTCTCTCTTGTTCTGTCTTCAGAAAGATGTCCTGAAAAGGGACTATCATGGCATTCTTTCAGTACAAGATTGATTAGTGACCTGTCCACAACTGTCATAACACATGTGTGCTTTGTTCTGTGGTAAATTATACCATCTAGTAGGTGAAATCTTCCTTCATCATAAGATTTTTTCCATACTTCATCCAAGGCATGTGTAAGAGAGTTGTCCTTACAGTCCTTGTTAAGTAATTGGCATAAGATGCTACAATTCTTATCTTGAGTGTAACTGTTTCTGACTTCTTCAAAGAAGGTGGTGTTTAAGTCTGTAACACTTATCCCTTCTATTGGAATTTGTGGGGAGGCTTCTTCTGGTACATAAGCAGGATTATCAATATCATTTGGTAATGGCCATCTGCTTAGTCCATCTGCATTTTTATGAATATTGCCATCTTTGTGAACAATAGTCATATTGCCCCTATATTCTTGTATGGCTATTTGCCATCTAAGCATATGTCTGTTGGGTGTTTTCATGTTCAGAAGTGATTTAACAGCGGTACAATCTGTTATTACTTCAAAGACACATCCTTCTAGAAAGTAATTTAGCTTTTCCAGAGCCCAAACAAGGCATAAACACTCCATCTGACTTGCTCCATATCTGGCTTCAGTTGGTTTGATTTGCCTAGATATGAAACATATGGGTCCTTCTACAGGTTTATCATTTATAATCTGAACTTGGTGAAGTGCAGCACCTAGCCCATCTCCTGATGCATCAATATAAAGCTTAAAGGGCAGCTTAAAGTCTGGCATCAGTAAGAGTGGAGCAGTGGTCAAGGCTTGTCTCAAAGATTCAAAGGCTTTTACTCTGTCAACTGTCATTTCAAAGACTGTGTCTTTGTCACATAGCTTATAAAGAGGTCTTGCTATGGATGCAAAATCTTTAATGTGTTGCCTGTAATACCCTGCAAAACCCAAAAATGATTGAATTTCTTTTTTGTTTTGAGGCATGGGTTTAAGCAGTACTGCTGCAACTTTGTTTTTGTCAATTCCAAGAGATAAACCAGATACTACATGCCCTAGTGCTTTAAGCTCTTTAAATCCAAAATGGCATTTCTTTAAAGAAATTTTCATATTGACAGATTGAATTTTTGTCAAAACCCTGGACAATCTGTATATATGTTCTTCCCAAGTTTTGGAGCAGACTATAATGTCATCAATGTAAATGATTAACCATCCTTCTGAAAGTTCTTCAGGGAAGATTTCATTCATCATTCTTTGGAAGTGTGAAGGTGCATTTTTGATACCAAAAGGCATTCTTAAATATTCATAAACTCCACAATGAACAATGATTCTCAAATACTATCTTGCTCTTGGTGTTACCACATTCTGATGAAATCCCTTAAGAGCATCCATAGTGCTTATATATACTGCTTGAGATACTTGAGTGAGGGCAATCTGGATTTTTGGAATTGGGTATCTGTCTGGAACAGTATAAGTGTTCAGAGCTCTAAAGTCCCCAACCATTCTAGATTTTCCATTATGCCAAGCCACTATGACTGGTGTAGTTATTTCTACTTCTTCATTGTGGCCTACTTTCCTTATTACACCAAGGTCCAAAAGTTCTTTAATATGGCTTTCTAGTGCTTCTCTTGATTTTGGACTTGCTGAATATGCAGGTCTTCTTAAGAGTGGTGGATAAGGTCTCTCAATATTAAGGATAATATCAATTTCATGACCAATAATTGCCCCTAGGGGTTCTTTATCTGAGGCAAATGCTTCTTTATGGTCATATAAAAGAGAAAAGAGTTCATTTTCTTGTTTATCACTCAAATGAAGGCTTATTTCAGCTTCATTTAAGTGTTCAGACTTGAATTTCTCTAACTCTAAGTTGACTGGTGATACTTTGTTTACTGTAATTTGTCTTTTAAATGGTAAAAAGGCAAATTTTTGGCGCTTATTGTCTCCAATAGTAAAGTATCTGTCCTTGTTGTTGTGTAAATCTATGCCATACATGATTAAATAATCATTTCCCAATATTAAATGGGTACTAGAGCAATTTTCCATAACAACAAATTCAACAGTGATTCTTAAATTTCCATTGATATGTGGAAATATGACACTAGTCTCAAATATTCCCAATGCTTTCATTGGGTTACTTGCACTATTGAATTTTATGCCATCAATTGGTAACAATTGATCTTCAAAGTTTGGTACACAAGTTTTAAGAAAAGATTTACCAACACAAGAGCAGAAGGCTCCTGGGTCAAGCAAAAGTTTAGTGGGTTTGTTGTCAATCACCACTTCTGTTATACAGGAGTTACCAGCTGTATAACCTTTTCCTCTGTTTGGTTTGGTTTTCATTAGTTGTGCATCTTGGATTTTTGATAAATCAAGTTGACCATTGCTTAATTGTGGCAAGTGGGAATAAGATTCCATGATGTCAAAAGTGGCATTGATATTTTCTATATCTTTTGAAGATTGAGAAAATATGGATGACTTGTCATCTGAATTTTCTTCAATTATGTCATCTTTTTCAACATCAGGTTCTTTCTCCACATCAATTTCATTGATTTTCCCTCTCTTTGGACATGTATTGGCTAAATGAGTGGTGCTTTGGCAAATATGGCACTTTCTGACTGTATCTGCAGATTTATTTTTAATATTATTAGAGTTTTCTTTGGGGTTTTTGTCCACAGAATCCTTCCAAGGTGTATTAAACCTTGTTTTGAGATTCACCCTACTGGAACCAATTCTGGTTCTTGTGGTTACTTCCTCTAATATATTGATAATGTCTTCTGCTGAAGATTGTTCAGTAGTCCTGCTTTTGACAGCATGCTCTAAGTCACCTCCACATTGTCTTAGAATTTTTCTATGAATCATAAATTCTGACATGTCAGGGTATAATGCTGTTAACCTGTCCTTTTGTTGACAAAACCATGGTAAGGCTTTGTCTTTATCAGCATTAAATTTGGCGGATTCAAAGGCTGTTTCAACTTTAAACCTCCATGCATCATTGGCCCATTTGTTGACAATTTGGGTTTTCCACCAAGTCCAACTCTGGTGTCCATGTGCTTGTCTTAATTTGATATACCATCTGTGAGCTGATTTGGTAAACAAGGTGTTAAACCTGGCTGTCACCAATCTGTCTGGTAATTCAAAATCTTCTTTGATCATGTCAATACCTCTGATAAATTCCATATGGTCATATTCTCCTTCACCACTGAAGTGAGGCCATTCCTTAAGTTTTGGAACTTCTTTTAATAGTGCTTGGCCCATTGATGGTTCCAAGTTATGAAAAGAGGTAGAAAATTCATCTTTTAACTGTGAATTTTCTCCATCCAATACTTGTGGATTGGGAATTCTTGCACCCTCATTCTGGTTCAGAGGTGTAGACATCCTTGGTAAGGTGTTTAGCAGTTGTTCAATATCATTCATTTTACTGTTGTTACACCTTTGAGAATTTTTTAACTCATGTTGTAAGCTTTGTATAGAGTTTATGACATTCTTTTTATGTTCATCCTCTTCATATGTAAGCTCATTCCATAACTCTGTTTGTCTAGTATTATCAGATATAACTTCATTCAATTTCATTGTTAATTTTGATATTTCCTCTTTTGAGGTATCAAAATCCTTTTTCAAGGCAATTGTATTTGTCTTTACTTCAGCAAATGCTTTTGAAACATAATCCAGAGTCTTTTTATTGTCCTCTTTGATAGTACTAATGGCATGTTTTATTCTTGTCTCAATTATGTCATCAATATTGAGTTTAGAATATTTTTCTGTTAATTCTTTAATAATTGCAGATTGTTCATTTATCTTAATGCCAAAAGAAGTATCATTATTGGAAGTTTTAATTGTTCTTAAAACCTTTTCAAAACACATAAGTGTTTCATTGATTTGGCACAGGCTCAAGTTGTTTGTTTTAATGTTGTTACAAATGGATTCATTTTTATCAGAAAGATGTTTTTTCACGTCCTTTATAGCATCATACAACTCTGGGATGGAATCAAATATATCAGAAATCATTTCTGGAACTTTAATCTGGCTTCCTCCTTCTTTTGTAATTCCATCATGGTTCTGGCCATCTGAAATACATTTTCCATGGCATCCTGCTGAATCTTTGGGATCCTGTATCCCTGGCTGTAAGGTTTTGGAGCTTGTGCCTTCCCTTTGCCCTTGTTTGGAGGTTGTGGCTGCTTTTTCACGTTGGAAATGCTGCTGCTGGCCACTGGGGCTGTTTTTGGCACTGGTTTTGGTGGTGGAGGGTTGTTTTTCCTCCATTCCAGTGTCAAAAGCATCATGTTTTTCTTCTCCATCAATGGATGCCATCCATTGAGCAATTTGCAAGTGTTGGGATGGCCCAAGAATTTTCTTACTGTCAGGTAAGAATTCATGCAATTCTTCCACAGGTCTGCAAGGATCTGGTACTCTTTGAATTGAAGTGCATTGTTGTATGCACTGTGGCTGGCTTTGTATATGTCCACAGAGGCTTGTTGTGGCGGTGTTAGCTCTTTTTGAAGGTAAAATGGTATTATCAGCTTCAGAATGACCCATTTTAGTTGTTTGGAAGTCATCAACTGACCCTTTTCCTTCTGTACCTGGTTGGCCTCTGCCATAATCACGTCTATTACCTTTTTGGGAGCTGCTTGAGGGGTTGTAGCTGGCTCCTGACCTGGTTGAAGGCATAATTATGGTTAAAAAAGGCTTAAAATAGTATTTTTACGTCAAAAACTTACTATTGGCCAAATTTTTAGCTTTCTGAAGGGTATTACTTATGTCCAAGTTAATTAATTCAGAAGATATTGGTTCAGGTTGGTTATTTTGAGTCACAATAACAGTACTATTATGATCAGAATTAACAGTACTGGCAGGGATAATGCTGGTTACTGTTGAGGCTGTTTCAATGTTTTCTTGTCTTACCACGTTGTCAGACACTAAAATTAATGAAAAAGCCAATTAATTAAGTAAAAAAAAGGTTATTTCAAAAAAGAAATAAAAATATAAGCCTCACTTATAACATGAAAAAAATTATTTTTTAAGGATTTTTTGGATTATAAGTATTTTTTATATGTTTTTAAATTTTTTAATATAAGAAAAAAGATTTAAAAAGAGTAAAAAAAATATGTCACAGGTAAAATATCACGGCTGGGCCCCCAAATGTAAGGTGTGGATATGAAACTTTGATAAAAAATCAAGTACTTTTCCTGTCCTCAAAATTTGTATAAGGTAAAATTCAATTAAAAATAGTAAGAACTATTATTTTTAAAAGAAAACACGCCAATTTTATTGTTTATAACTTTATTAGTATAAAACAATAATATTATAAAAATTTATTGTTTTACCAACAATAATATTATAAAAATTTATTGTTTTACCAACAATAAAAATTTATCCAAAAAATACTCTACAAGAGATATTTTAAGGCTACAAAAGAAATTTCTTCAAGAGCAATTTCAATTGGAATTAATTGAGCAAAGAACTGCAAGCAATTAATTAAAGAACAAAGTCTTTAAAAAGAATATTAAAGAGAAAACACACCCAAAAGTGACCAGAGTGAATTTGGAAACAAAGTGACAAAGTTAACAGTGATGAAAGATGCTTTAATTCACTTATGGGGTGGTTCAGGGGTAAAAATGATTATAAGAGTTACAAACAATGATTATAATGATTTTTTCACGTGGTTAAAAGGTTCAAAATGATTTAAAAAGGGTGGTTGGAATCTTTTATTGATTGGCTTAACAGTTTTAAACTAATTAATAAAAGGAAAAGATTCTAACATGAAGAGAAAAGTGGGGCAAAGAAGACATTCTTTTATATCCATCAATTCTCTTACTCCAAAAGTAAAATTTACTCTTGTCAGTCGTGAAAAACAGTCTGACAACAGAAAAGCCAATTATGGCATCATTGAACCCTGGTTTAGACCAAAAAAGGGCTGGTTTAAGCCATTTTTAGCCATTTTTAGCCATTTTAGACCCTTAAATCAGCCATTACTATAGCAATACCAGGCCTAGAGCCTTCAAAACACGTCAGAATGTGTGTCAGAGGCGTAGAAACCAGTTAAAACTGTTTTTACTATGATTGTTTTATCTTAAGGGTAGTTTTACCCTCTTGGCAACAGCTAAAACTACCCCAGTTGGTATCAAAACCTCATCATCAATTGAGTTCACAGACCCTGTAACTCAATTCCAGGCCAAAAGTGATGAACTTTTGCGTGAATTTTGACATCCCACGCCTTTCAGCAAGGATTTTGGGGGTCTAGCTCCCCCTTAGAGCTGGAGTTCCTTTTCCCCCCCAAATTTAATCTTTCCAATTTATTTTTCCTTTAATTCCTCATCATGTATTATACTTATAATTTACATATGTAATTCAATTCAATTGTACAGTACAATACAGTAATAATTGACACCTCATATGTAAATCAAAGTTCACTTATGTAATACACGCGCACATTTTGACATTTCAATTGAATTCAATTGAAAATACTTTAATTCCTCATAACTTCTAAACTAAACACAACACCTCAATTTTAACACAAAATTTGATGGTTAACACCACATGTGGTGTGAATTAAGTTAAGGTTTTGAGGATTTTCAACTTTTGTATTGAAAATACTAAAAACTTAATTTAAGCTTATTTAGAGTTGAGTTACAAGAATTTCACTCAGAGGTGACCCCACCTGATTTTTTATGAGGAATCCAATGGTGAAATAAATTTTATGTGTTTATTTATTGGATAAAAAGTTATGATAATCTTTATATAACTTTTTTCCAAATTTATTTATTTTTTCACAATTTTGTTAAAATTTTATTTTTACTTAATTTTTTCAAGTATAAAAGTAATTTTATACTTACAAAATTTAATGTATTTTTTTATTTTTAAATTGTAATTAATTTTTTATTTTTAATATAATTTTATATTTATATTTTGATTTTTATTTTAATAATATAAATAAATTTATTTTATTTATATTAATATGTTATTTTTTATATTTGTGGTCTTTTGGGTATATGAAATTACCTCTAAGGCTCACAATTGGAGTGGCCAGAGGTGGCATCAGAGGTGGGAGGTTCATCAACAGGAGTTTCCAATCCAAATCTTCCACCCTTCTTGATGCTGCTCCATAATCTTCTGGGATTTTCAGGAAAGCTATAGTGGGCTTGAGAACAATTTCTTTTTCCAATATTGCAAAATTTACACCTGGTGGACCTAGCAGTAGCAGATTCCACACAAGGAATCCCTTTCCTCTTACAATTGGTGCAGGGTGGTTCAATAACTCTGACAGATTTAAAACCATTATAGGTTTTATTGATTTCCCAAATCTCTGTAGGGGCCATACTCTCTTCAGAAAGCTCCCTCAAGTTATCAAAAACACCAGGAACATAAAGTACAGAAGGTGGGGAATCAGAGTGATTGGAATCCCAAAGGGAAGTCAGCCTTGAACTCATCTTCAAGTCAAAATTTCAAAGTCAAGACCAAGAGAATTATGGACAATCGCAAGTCACCAACACAATTATGGCAATTTGGAACTGCAAGAATAAGTTGAATCAAAGAAAATAGGAGGGAAAGCTCAAGAAAACACTGTTTCATAGGCCAAATTGGCCATTTTCATGCATTTGCGCACTTTTGCGCATTTTGGCTTCATTCTTCTTCAAAAAATCAAAATCTATCTTTTATTCAATTCTTCAGCAAAATATGCCATTTTGACCATATTGGCATATTTGCACATTTTGGGGTCATTTCTCTTCAAAACCTTCAAAAAATCATTTTTATTCAATTATTCATCAAATAGGCCATTTTAATGATATGGGCATATTTGCGCATTTTGCACATTTATGGCTATTTCAGCTTCAAATCATGTGAAAAGGGGCAAAAACACCAATTTCAATCAAAAATCATCAAAAACTTTATCATCTTGCATTTTGCGCATTTTTGCGTATTTTGGCCATTTTGACCAAAAAACCCATAAAACAACAATTTTGGGGAATAATTCAAGGACTCCTGAAATGGTCCAAGCAAGAAAAAAAGGCCAATTTGGCCCAATCTCCAAATGAAGACAAAATTGATGGAATGGCAGTGGGTTCTTAGGACATAGACCTGAAATCACTTTTTATCATGAGCCATGAGGACTCAAGACAAAATGAGTGAAGAACTCTGCAATGAGAAGAAGATAAAAGAATTAGCAGAAAAAATTGATGAAGTGAAGACAGTTATGAAGTGAAGAAGAATCAGAATCAAGACAAGGAAGAAGGAGCTACAAGTTATGAAGCTGAAAGGGGTTGAAATTATGATTTATGAAGAGGAACTTTGAGAGATGAAAATTGGGAATTGGGGGGAAGAACAAATCAGTTGATCTTATCAATAGTCATTAATTTTATGGTGCTCAGAGCTCACCACTTTCAAGAGGGGGATAATGTCACAGCCATGGAGACAGGCAGGGCATTACCACTCATTACTAATGGAAAATCTTCCAACACCTAATCAGCAAGGGGTCTCATGGAAGATTCACCAAATACAGTTCCAATCCTCAATACAGCTCAATACAGGCAAAGCCCAAATACAGGATTCACCAAATACAGGCATGTCCTCAATACAGGCGCAAATACCTGTATTGATTCAAATAACTGTATTGGATACACCAATACAGTTTCACATCTCAAATACAGGTTCCTCAATCATACAATCATGGTTTCTCAACACTCAAACTCCAGGCTGGATTTTCTCACATATACCAGCCCCCTTTCACCCACCTGGGGGTTTTTCCCCCAGTTAATTAAAATATTGGATTTATTATTTTATTTCTCATTAAGAAATATTATTTCATTAATTATTAAATTAGTCTTTGCCTTACCTCACCTGTTCAGTAGAGTCCTGGTGGCCATATCCTTTATTAATCCTTTTCTCTTTTCTGAACAGGTTGAAACAGTGGTAAAGGATTATTTGTGGTTGGCTCTTTATTATTGCTTTTGTTTTTCTCTCATATCTCTTAATGCTTATTATTTTATGAGTAGGAATTTATCCTCTTATTTCATTACTCTTATCAATTGAGTATTTTATTCTGAGCCCTTGTTAAGTAAGTCTGTTCACTGAGTGCCAGGCCCTCTTCATTTTGAAGAGCCCCTGTGACAGGTTTGGAGTCACAGGATGTCAGGTAAATTTGGAAAAATTTAGAAAAAATAAAAATCACTACTTGAATAATTAATAATTTTGTACCCAAAATATTTTCTTTTTTCTGATAAATACCCAGTGAGTCACATCTACCTTTCTCCATAAATTTGACATTTGATTTGAAGATAAAAGAGGTTTTGCCAACCAATAAAGATTTATTTAACTTGCATCATATGTAGAATTTTCCCTGAAAGAACAGCCCAGAGGTATTCTCTTTTAAATCCTTTTTCTAATGAAAAATATTAAGAATAATACTTATAAGCTGTTTTCCACCCCAAAAAACATTATAATTGAAAAAATCAAGACATAAATTTATCAATTTCTTTCAAAAAAAAATTGAAGCTCAATACTATAGGAACTCTTCCTGTGTGGCATAAAAATCATGCAGTAACTAGAGGAGAAAAATTACAGGAAACTAGCTTAAAGCTACTAATAAGATCACAAGGTGTATTTCCTACCCCTCCTAGAATACTTAAAAAATTCTTTGGGAGGTCACAAATAAAAGATAAAATTTAGTAAGTGTGTTTGAAAGTAAGTAATACTAATTGAAAATTATTAATAAGGCATTTCAGCTATTATCAAGTATCATAATATAAGTAAAAATGTGTGGCTTCTATAATAGAGAAAAAAGTTTAAGGTTTGTGATAGCTCCTTTAAAATAGATCTTAAGCCAATTTTACATTTCAATTTGTGAAATGATACACTTCCTGCATTATTCCATCACCAAGGTTCATGTGATGTCACATCACAAAATCTTGGTTCATTTTAAATCACATGTCTGTGTTTATCTATTCCCCATGTGATTTTTAATCAGCCTATATAGATGTGATGGAATAATTTTGATTACATAAACAGTGGAATGGTTTATTTTATATGAACCTCAGGTTGTTGATGTAAGATAAAACAGGGGTTGATGTAAAACTAACCATAAGTTGATGTAAAATCAACCGTAAGTTGATGTAAAATCAACCGTAAGTTGATGTAAAATCAATCATAGGTTGATGTAAAATCAACCATGGTTGATGCAAAATCAACCATAGGTTGATGTAAAATCAGCCATAGGTTGATGTAAAATCAACAATAGGTTGATGTAATATCAACCAAAGTTTGATGTATTACCAATCAAAGTTTGAATTGGTATATCAATTCCTCATCATTTGTAATGAATTCCTGATCATGGGGAATGAATTCCTCATCATGTGAAATCAATTCTTAATCATGTGGAATCAATTACTCATTATGTGAAAACAATTCCTCATAATGTGATTTCACATAATGAGTAATTGATTCCACATGAGTAAGAACTCATTCCACATGATGAGGAGTTCATTCCACATGATGAGGGATTCATTCCACATGATGAGGGATTCATTCCACATGATGAGGGATTCATTCCACATGATGAGGGATTCATTCCACATGATGAGGGATTCATTCCACATGATGATCAATTCATTCCACATGATGAGAAATTTATTTCACATGATGAGGAATTGATTACAAATGATGTGGAATTCATTCCACATGATGAGGAATTGATTTCACATGATGAGTAATTGATTTCACATGATGAGTAATTGATTCCACATGATGAGGAATTCATTCCACATGACTCTCAGTTGATAACCCACAGTGGAGAATTGATAGCGCAAAATCAAACATTGATCCCTCATGATGAGGAATTGATATACCAATTCAAACTTTGATTGGTAATACACCAAACTTTGGTTGATTTTACATCAACCTATGGTTGATTTTACATAAAACTATGGTTGATTCTACATAAACCTATGGTTGATTTTACATCAACCTATGGTTGATTTTACATCAACAACCTGAGGTTCATGTAATATGAACCATTCCACTGTTTATGTAATAGACATCATTCCATCACATCTATATAGGCTGATTTAAAATCACATGGGGAATAGATAAACAAAGACATGTGATTTAATATGAACCAAAATCTTGTGATGTGACATCACATGGACCTTAGTGTCTTTTTTCAAGGAGAGTTTTTTAAAGTTCTTCTTTTTATAAAATAATTTTCTAATGATAGATCTTAGTGAGGATTAATCCAATAAGGAAGATATATAAAATCAAAAATGAGGATAAAAAAGCTATAAATCTGGCTACAAGGGGTTTCTAAAGACTATAGATTAGTTTTTTCAAAATTTAAATACCAATTTTCCATTGAGCTTGGCTACAGGGTAAGAATAAATTAATAAGATAATAGACTATCTCCTATTAAAGGGATTGATTTCACTTCAAATTATTGGAGAAAATCTTCATGGGGAGAGGGGAAAAGGGTGAGAATATTACTTGTTATATACCCCTGTGATCCCAAAAATCCAGTCTCTTTGTGAACTTCCCTTCTCCACTCAAGAGTCCTTTTAATCTAGATTAATAACCTAAGAGGAAATTTTTATGGTGATGATTTTATGAAGGAAGTGACATATGACTCTTTTTCACAGCCTTGGGGCTTTTCTGCTAGTGTGGAATTTTCACAGTGGTTTCATATGACCTGGTTTTTTGAATATGTGTGTGTTTATTTGAAAAACCTTTGTTTTTTTTTCAAATTATGTAAACCTTCCTTTTTTTATGTAACTATAAAATTTGAAATAGCTTAATTAATATTTCTAGGGGTTTTATATTGAATTCTTCCATGTCATTTTTTGAATTTGCACCACATGATATTTTTTATTTCACATTTTCAAGTTTTGGTGACCAAATTATTTTTTTTAGTTGTGTGACATGAGGGGGAGTTCTGGCATCTGTATAATATTCTGAAGTCCATTTTGATAATTACTTTTATAGATAATTTAATATTTGATTTAAAAAGGCTGTTTATATGTTATTTTATAATACAGATTTGTCTAATTTGATTTTGGCTGTGTATTTAATCATTGGTCTTTATTTTAAGTCAATTATTAGAATTCCAATGAGGCATATACAAGGAAGTTTGAGTTGGAGCTAAATACTAAGTCTGGGAAAATCACTATAGTGGTTCTCCTGTGAATTTGGGCCTAGGTATTAAGTGCATCTGGACTTGTTTTTTGTTGAGATTTTGAGTGTTTCTTCTGAATAAGAAGCTTTTGTTTCAAGGGGTATTCAAATCAATTTTGTATATGTGATTCCATATGACTTTGTATCAATTATTAAGTTCAATTTAAAACATATGATGTTAATTTCAAATATTCCTTATTGAATGAAAGCATTTAATTTAAAGGTTAAAGTCTTTTTTTTGCTTGAGGTGTGATATTTGGTCGTAAATTTTCTGTTTGGTAGTAATCATAAAGCTAATCCTGTGTGTTTATATGTCCTTTAATTCTTATTAAGAGCTCTGTTTATCATTAAACTGTAAAAAATAAGGTATGGAATACCACTTTTTTGGTATTTCTTTTAAAATTGAAACTAAAACTACAAAATGTTTATTAAATAATTACATTAATAGTAGTAATATGTGCCCCAATACCTCCACAAGAGATTATAGTATTTCATGAAATTCATTCTCCCTCAAAAATTGAGAGCTTTTTAAAGAATCACAAGGGAAATACACATTGAATTAGGGCCCATAATCTTTGATTTTTCAGATTTGGGATTGAAATTCTACCCCTCAATATCCCAAATGGATAATTTCCACCCACACTTTACCACAAACAAACAGTTATTTCCTGAAAATATTTTTGTTTTCATTTTAACCTCAATAAATTCCACAGAGACATCCCCAACCTCTTTTTCAAAATTGCATCTAGACTTCATGTTAGAAGACAAATTCCAATTAATTTAATCTAATTTTACCCTCAATTAATTTAAGAGAATACCTTGAATTCTCACTTATATTCCACAATTATTATCAAATTCAGTTCCCTAAGAAATACTTGTTGTTTCTCTTCATTAAAATTCTCACTTAATTCAAAATATGTTGTCAAAAAGTTTCCCATATTTCCTAATAATAGCCAATTTCATGGATAATCTTGAGATTAAATTCTGAAACTGTTTTTTGATATACCAGGATGAATGGCTTTGTACAAAAAATAAGGATGACAGGATTGAATTTACTTTAATCATATAAATCCATAAAATACATGATAATGAATATTCATGCATATATAGGACTTTAGGGGGTTAAATTAATTCAAAGGGTGTTATTGAAAACCTACAACTAGGTTAAAAATATGGAGATATATTATAATTACAAATAAAAAGATATATAAAGATCTAAAGACAAGGGTAATTAGAATATAGTCCATGAACACTATCCAAAAATAAAAGTTATATTTAGTAATAAATCCAATAAGGTACCCATGTCTAAAAGAATCAAGTAGTGAATAGGGGCATAAAATTGAAATAAACAACATGTATTGTTGAATTAATTACACAAATCTAATTTTTAACCCTTCCTCACTTAGAATAACCTCATAATATCCATCATTTTTCATCCATATTGCCCCAAGCCCTAACCCACAGGCTTCAATTTTGGATTGCACAATGAGATTTTTTTCTTTGTACTCATCCCCTGGAAACCCCCACCTTTCCTTTTTTTTCTTATTTCTTTAATTTTCCCCCCATTATCCTTATCCTTTATGTGTGTTTTTTCTTTTAGTTTTTTTTCAAAACCTTCTCTGTCTCTTTGGATATTAATCTAGTGAATTCAGTAAATAAATTTAATAAAACCCCTCATTTGTGACCAGAATTCAAATTTTATTATATCCTTTTATTTTATTTTTAGCTTGGGATATTCTTTTTATTACTACCATGAAATAAATCTTCCTAACTTTTAGGTGACTTTAATTTCCAGATTTAGACTCATATTTATTCCTATTTTTAAATTCAGGTTCCAATTTCTACTCTTTAGTTAATTAATTTACTTTTCCAAAGTCCCTTAGAAGCTCCTTAATTCTCATCTTTGCTCCTTAAAATTAAATCTCCCCAAGCTAATAAGAAATCATAAAATAAATATAGAATTAGCATTGGTGTTAATGTATTCTTTTCAAAATAAATGAGTCCTTTGTCAAATGAAAAATCATTTTTAGGTCTGGAAAGTAATTAAGAAGAATCTTAAGAGAATTTTTTATAAAGTGCAAAGTCAACGATCCAACATCTCAATAAAATTTATTATCTATCCAGACCAAATAACCTTTCCAAAACCAGAACTACAAACAGATCCATCTTTGAAAAAAATTTCAATTTTTTTTCCACAAACAGGTGATATATTTTCTTCTTACATCTTATCTCAGAGTATAATGGATACCTAATTATAACCTGGGAAGTATAGATAGTTTCTATCAATGGAATCACTGAATTGCAGATCAGCAAATCTTACTTCTGAGTGTAATCTACAGATTTCAATAATGAAATTACCATCATTTAATATTTGTCCTTTCTTTGGAATCATTTAATATTAAAAATAAGGGCTTGGCTATCTGAAATTATGGTACATGATTCTAACATTTTTTTCTCATGAAGAACAAATATGAGAGTCACTTGATAAAAAGTAAATATTTACCTCTTATATTTGAAATATTTTCAATATTAACGCCAAATAATTCCAAAGCTTATGTATATAATATAGATTAATTTAAGCTACTGAAGAATAATGAATAACCTCCATGTATAAAAAATCATATGAATATATAATCTGAGAGTTCTGGAAAGAATCAATAATTACTCATTTAATCAATTTATTTTTATTTAATTTATTTACAATTTTTTCTTATATTTTCACACAAATGACTTTCATGATAAAGTTTAAGAAATCTTTTTCTAAACATTAGGTTCACAAAAAAAATTGTCTTAAAAATTTAAAATGAATTATATTTTATTTTTACGGATATTCTTTTATGAGAATAAATTGATAACTTTTTCTTAAATAAAATTATAAATGTAACTTTTAGTTTATTTTTTGTTTAAAAAAAATGAGAGAAATCTGATGTAAATTTGAATTTTCAAATGAATGATATCTTTTTCTCAAAGATTGAATATTGTGAATTTTTATTCTAAAAATCAACTTTTCAATGAATAAGTAATTTATATTTAATTTCCATTTTTACATATAATATTTATTATATCTTTAAAAAATTTATGTAAATTTTGTAAATTTTGAAAGGAAAATCAAAGTTTCATTCATTAACAGATTTATGGAATTATCTTCAAGTACATATTTTACATGATAATAGCTCATTTATTCATTGAGTCATATAGTGAGATTCAGCGGATATATAAAAAGAGACTAAATATAATTAAAATTAAAGATTCTAATCAAGTTATCACAGGAATTTTCTTCTTTCCATTATAAAGGAAATTATTTCAGAGTCTCTTCAAGAATTTTGAAGACTAATTAGTTCTCAAAAGTAAACTTTTTTTATCTTTATGGTTTAAGATGAGCTTCTTAATTTGTCTTTTTTATTATTTAATTATACAAGAATAGCTCTATAATCACTAGAAATGAGGTTGAGATGCCATTTTCCAACCATTTTGTAATGCTTTATTGCTGCAGGTCTCCTTCTAACAGAGGGTCTTTCTCACCGGAGCTCAAATCTAACCACCCTGGTATGAGTCTAGTCTCTTTTAGCGGTTCGTGATTGGTCGGCGATTTACAGTTTCCACACTGGAGCTCGCTTAACTCCAATCCCTCCTACATTCACCGAGTGTTGGTCATCGATCGCTGATCAGCAGCAAAGAATCAAGACAAGAACCATCCCCATCACCTCATCACCTCATCATCATCGCCATCACAATATTGCCTCATCATCATCACCATCATCATATCACGAACAGGTTTCAAAAGATGATGTCCATCGGTCCTAGACGTCTCATTGGATTTTATGCTAATACAAGCACAACTACCAATCTAGCAACACCGTCTATATCCATCCTTCGACGCACATTTTCCATCTCCATTCCAACTCACTTTGCTCAGCACACCTCTCAAAAACCCATCGATCCAATCCCTTCCCCCAGCCAGACTCCAGATTTGCCGCCTTTTCATTATGGAGCTCCCAAATTTTCAGACGATTATGGGTCTGATTCAAAACCTTTCGTGTATAAAGATTATTCTAAAGGTCCCAGTGCTCTAGATAAAGCTGCAAAGTTGTTTTTCCTAACAGAAATCGCAAGAGGTTTGCCCCTAGAATTAGCTTCAAGACATCAAATTTCAGAATGCTGAAAAAAAAAACTTTTTTATGGATTTGGTGGTAATATACAGGAATG
Source organism: Austropuccinia psidii (assembly GCA_023105745.1). NCBI lineage: Eukaryota > Fungi > Basidiomycota > Pucciniomycetes > Pucciniales > Sphaerophragmiaceae > Austropuccinia > Austropuccinia psidii. The sequence continues at coordinate 76,548,157 of JALGQZ010000001.1, read as the reverse complement.
TGGGTTGTATTAGAACAAATGTTCAGACCGCCTTTCACTATCATGTAGTTAAGTGTCTATTTCTCTTTCTCTAAACGAAATATGCATTCGATTCATGTTTTGTTTAACCAAACTGATTTATGACCCGATGTCTAAACTTTTCTTGAAGTCAACAGTCCATTTGAAAAAGGACCTGTCTCACCGCGATTTAGAGGAGAGCATGCTTTAAGAAGATATGCAAGTGGAGAGGAACGGTGTATAGGTAAAGAATAGTATCCAAAGATCCGCGTCTTTTACTTTATATTATACTGGTTTAAAAATACTTTTCCCTTGTCATTTCTAGCTTGTAAACTGTGTGAAGCGATTTGTCCAGCGCAAGCAATTACCATAGAAAGTGAAACCAGGGAGGATGGTGCACGAAGAACAACACGTTATGATATTGGTAGCTACATTTTCACTTGTTTGACCTTGTGTTATTGAAAATGTGTACTAAATACGTCCTGTATGCCCTTTTATATTTCAAGATATGACAAAATGCATCTATTGTGGGTTTTGTCAAGAAGCCTGTCCAGTTGATGCTATTGTTGAAAGCTCGAACGCTGAATATTCCACTGAGACTAGAGAAGAACTGCTATATAACAAAGAGAAACTTTTGGCCAATGGTGACCGAATGGAGGCTGAGATGTTTGTCTTTTTTTATCCATAATTAGACTTTTTTTTGGTCCACTAGTACTTTCTAACCACTTATTATTTTCACTCTAAACATTTAGTGCTGCCAACTTACACTCCGACCATGTTTACCGATAACTTAAAGATTGTGTAACTTAAAAAAAAGCAAGATTGATCATAGATGCATTTCATCACAACTAGCTTTCTCCTATTTTCTCATTTGTTTGGATTGCGCTTTAGTACTATGATTTGGAGCATTTACACTGAACCAAAGGCTGCAAATTTCAAAATGAGTGTATATCCATCATAGCCATTCCCACCCCTAATGTCTCTTGAGTAAATTCATACCACTACGTGCCTGCACGATCGTGGTAGGTGTAAACTCTCTTTAGCCCTAACCTCATAATTTTAAATGATTATGAAAATCCAGAAGAAAAAGTTCATGATAGCACTCAACAGTCACTCAGTCATTTTGAATCTTCAAGAAAATCTGATATTTTGCTCTTGGTCTCAAAATCGGGCAGATGTGACAAACATGTGGTCTTAAAAAACTATATCAAGATATTATCTTTGTAAGGCTCAATAGACCAGCCAAATATTTATCATATCTTTTTAAACTGATCGTGCTTAAGAGAGCCTTATTTAAAGAACTCTTTGATGATCCCTTTTAAAACCCCCTCTTTGCCAAAACAATTTCAATAAATAATTCACTGTTTTAGAGGTTGGGTCAAGTGAAGGCTGGTTCTATTTGTTGTCTTGGAATCTATAAGCCCCCATTCAGTTCTTTTTTGGCTCTTTAATACTTCCACTTTGATCAATTGCTTAACAAAGTTTCATAAAGTGTAAGCCACTTTTCCTCTCTTTGCAATTTATCACAAACATGATTTTTTTAACCCCTTTCAAAAAAGCTCTGGTTTGTTTGTGGAAAAGTTCTTGCTAAACATATCTTGGCACAAAATTTCTAAACGCCACATGAAGCTATACCAATTTATCCAGTTGATTCCTTACCAACAAAGCTATGACAATCAAAAACTCATCCTAAGGAATAATTTTGTATACAAAGGGGAAAATATAGAAATTCTGATCAGGAAGACTTTTTTAGTTATTAACCTTGTTTTCTTACAATTTAAACTTTTAAGATCATGAAAACTTGATAATGATTTTTATTTGTTTATGTTTTTTGTGATTTTATTTATTTTTCAAGTAAAAGGAGGGCAAAAGTACTAAATTAATTTATTAAAAATCTTAGTCATGACTTGATTTTTTTTTCTACAAAAATAAAATGAAATTTATAGAAATTATAGAATTATTAATTCTTTTTTTAAATATATATATATATATATATTGAAAATACAGGAAAAAGGGTGATATGAAGATATTTTAATCTAGATCTTCTTATTTAATTTCTATTCTATATATCATTAATAAGAAAATTGGAATACTATTATTTGAGAATTGTATTGATATCAATTTAGGTTTATCATGATATTCTCTTTCTTTTTTTTCAATCGGAATGAAATCTAATTTGACATTTAGGGAATCATAATTTAAAAACAATAATGGTTAGTCATCAGTTGGAAACAAAAAATTGAAAAAACATTTCTAATTTCTCTCTTTTTTCTATTGTTTCTTATTTCAATTAAAATGAAGATTTATAGAAAATATAATAATGATGATAATTTCCTAAGATAACTATTTCAAAAGTTTTTTTCTTTATAATTTTTTTTTAAAAGCTTATTTGAAAATTAAATGAGATTTTTTTTTAATTAAAATGTCTTTTTTTTTGACTCAAATAATAAGGTCAAAAAAATGAAAAGAAAAAACATTCAAAATATTTTCCTTTTTTTTCTTTTTTTTGGAATTTTTAATTACAAAATATAGTATGTTTGATAATTTCATTTTTGTTAATTATAATTTTAATTTTTCATATATCATTTCAAGATCATTTTTTTTAGAAAAAAAAAAAAAATAAGAACAGAAATTATAAAAATAAATTGAATTTAAAATCAAAATTGATTCAAGAAAAAAAACATAAATTTTGGAAAATAAAAATTATATTATAAAATTAGAAACAAAAGAAAAAACTATCAAATTTTAAAATAGGGCTCAAATTTAGATTAGAACAAGAAAGAATATTTTTGTTAATCAATTTATTTGATAAAGCTTTGTGGATTTTAAAAAGGGTTATTTTTAACTTGAAAATTTAAAATTGGGTGTTCATGGTTGCACTGAATTGGAAAATCCAAGGTAAAGCACTTAAATTTCAGACAATTCTTTACCCAAAGTAGCCAACCCTAAGTTTTCCTTCCACATATTAAAAGTTTTTTCTATAATTCAATACTATTCACATACACCTCTCACTCTGCTATCACTTCTAACCATGCTAGCCAACCTGAAAATTTCTCAAGACCTCTGAGAAATTCAAAGCCTTGAAGGACCTTGAGCTAATGTCTATGGTTTGAAAGATCAATGAAAATAACCAGAAAATAGCCAGATATAATATCCTGAAAACACTCTAAAACCTAAGCTTGGCTATTTATCCACAAGACCTGGCTTAATCAATTGCAAGTGATAATATTCACAGGTTATTTCTTGAATGTGCTGATTATTCTTGTAGTTTTTATTAATTTATTTTATAGCTATCTGAAGCAGAATACCAATCTCCCTCTAGTAACCATTTAATATCATGAGCTATTTGAAAGGAATTGATCTAGATTTACTAAAAAAAATACAATATAAAACCTGAAATTATATTATTGAATCAATCACTCTCACCCTAAATCTAATGAATTTCATATTATACCACAAGAAATGCCTTGTATTATGACCAGATTTTGTGCTACCTCAATTATTTTAATGCACCACCTATTTATCATTAACACTAGGATAGAAGATGTGCACAATAGAATACCCAAATACAAAATATAGGTCTGTATCTAGTTTTTTTCAAGGATTGTTATTGGATAATTTATTTTGGAAATAAATTTGTTTTTAAGCCTCCCTATTTAGTAGTTTTTATGTCATGTTAGTTGTGTTTCCATTTAATTTCTGGCTATAATATATGAAATAGTCAACAAGATCCAAATTTTTTGGTCATTGTGGGAAGTAATTTTGGTGTGGGATGAAATAAGTCAGTACCTTGAGGGGGAAATTATTGGAAAGTCTGTTTTGAATTTCAGAATTTCTCAATAACCATTGGTGCTAAGGTGTATTAGCTGCACCTCTCAATGATACTGAATAGTCTGCCTACAGAGAATAAAAAAATTGAATAATATTCTTGGTTTCAACAGATAGAGAAGACTTATCAGTAGTCTATAAATCAGAACTATCAAATAATCTATAGTCAAAACTCTGATTTAACACTATAATTTATGATGAAATCAAGAATACTATTTCATTTTATCTTAATAAGGCTAATAAAAGACTTTTGTTTTGTGTTTTTTTATTATGATGATTATTTTTAATATGAATACTAATAATAATTGTTTAATATTTCTTTGATACTATGTCTGTATTGCTACTGTTTTCTTATTAATAATAATGATATTCTGAAAAAGGATACTCAGATTTTTGCTATGTTTATACCACTATTCTTCAATAATACCAAGATACAGATTAAGGCTACTGAGCCTTTCACTATGGCTATACTATTATTACTCAACAATACTAAGCTACTAAGCAAGGATACTAAACTTTTCATGACTAATGAGCTACTAATATTCTAGATTTTCTTAAATTTCAGGGATGGTTCTGATTCTCAATAGTGGTAACTTGTTCCATTGTTTTTGGAAAATTAGGGAGAGAAGACCTCTATTTATACCTTTTGGGCCACCATAGAGCTTCTCAAAACAGGGGACTTAGAAAAATCATAGTTGAGATGTTTTAGCTGGTGAGACATGTAGTTTTGGTGTAGCAATTCTTTTTCTGGAATAATTTTTCTTATTAAAATCATGTGATATAATTGGAATATTTTGGATGGTGAGATTTCCCTTTTTCCAAGAAAGTGGAGAGAATACAGCTTCTGACAATTGAAACTTCTTCTAGTCATATGATATCTTTGAGAGAATTTAGCTGGTGAAATTTTTCTTTTTTGGTGACTTTTTTATGTGTTTACTGAGTTAATTTGGCTGGTGGTGTTTTTCCTATCAAAATCATGTGATTTCATTGAGATAATTTGGCTTGAGAGACTTCATTTTTTCCAAGGAAGTGAAGAAAACACAGCTTCTGAAAATTTAAATTTCTTCTAATCATATTATATCTTTGAGAGAATTTAGCTGGTGAAATTATTCTGGGAAGTAGAGAAAGTGGGGAAAATACATAATTCTCTATTGAGTAAACTTCCATTAGATTTTAACAAAGTTGGGGAAAGCATTTATTTCAAATATCCTCTATTTTCACTAATTATTAATTTCAACTTGGATATGCAATCTTGAGAGAGTTTTAATGGTGGTTTTATTTCATTATTCTGTCATTTCCTGCAGATATTGCATCATTTATATTGAATTTGACAGGTGTTAATATTACTAAGCAAAAATTTGCTCTTGGTAAATCCATTATAATTTATTGAATATCCTTGAGGTAGATAAAATACAGCTTTGATGCTGTTCTAAATATAAATTTAAATAGCTGTATTGATCTTCTCCTCATTGAATTGTGTAATTTTTCTATGGATGATTCAATAAGACAGAGAAAGTGAAATTCTTCTGGTTGAAACATTGGTCCTCCATATTTGAAAAAACTCTTGATTATTCCCTAGGACCCTTTTGAATTAGCTTTCTCTACCTATTTCAAGAGTTCTGTAACTTTATTTCCTTCTCCTGAGTTATTCTGAAATTTTATTTTGATCTCTGCAATTCTCCCACAATCCTATTTCAATATCTGAAATTATTCCACAATTTTATTTTCTTCTCCAAAGTTATTTTGGGATTTTTACATAATGAAAAAACTTTATTTAAAGATCCAGAGGTATTTTGCAATATGCTTTTTTAGTTTATTTTTCATGATTTGGTAAGCTTGAGACTGGTATAATGGGTATGGAATAGCCCATCCCCTTCTCCATTTAATGCTGTCCCCAGAATTCCAGTTAAAAGCTTTCCATTGTTAATGAGAGACTGTATGATTTTAAATTTCTTCTTCCTCTAAGATTGAATATTTGACTTCACTTTCTTCTTGATCTCCTTGTTTATAATTAAATTTAGGTTGTAGATTTAAGTTTTTCAAGGACCTCAAGGACAAATCTGATTGCAAATTATGCTTTTATGTTGAAAAATACTCTTTATTCATTTAATTTCCTTCAATTTGAGGTATTCATTGTTTTATTATTCACTTTTATTGTTGTTCTTGATATCTTTATTTTTTCAATTCTCATTATTGCTTTATTTTAATTTCATTTCCAGACCTCTGGTGTGCTACCCCTTTATTGTACAGTCATACTGGGACTCATTTTAGCCTTAAGTTTGCTACCCTGTAGTTAAAATTCATACAAGTACTAATCTTGGCCATCTGGGAACCACCCTGTAGTTTAAAGTCATGAAAGGACTAGTTTTTATTAACCATCTCTTTTTATTTTATTATTTTAAGAAAAAAGCCCCTTCTTTTTCATTTTTTATTTTTCATTTTTATATATTGGAAATTTCTTTTTTTCATTTCTATATGTTAAATTTTATTTCTTTCATATATAAACTTTTTTTCTTTTATGTTGAAAAATCTCTCTTTTGTGTTTAATTTTTTTTCTTATTGAAAATATTTTTTTGTAGAAAATTTTGAAATTTGTTGGTGTTGGGGTTGATGTTAGCAGCTGAAGTAGTGTAGTCACTACTGGCATGCACCTGATCCCACAGACTGTGGCGTTGTCCTGACCCTTCTGAGGTTCAACATTATGGTTATTTTACAATTAACTGATTGAAATTTTTTTTCCCTTTGTGAGTCCTGAAAAAACTCAGCCTTTATGGTTCTCAAATAAAGTCAAAACTTAATCAAGTACAATGTACTCTTAAAACATGTAAAACCAATTTGAATTTTTGTAATACCACAAAAGCTTCTTTCAAGAAAAAAAACTTGCCCAAATAATGTTGAAATAAAGGTTATTCCAATAAGACTCTTTCAATCTGAAAGAGTACCGTGCCTCAAATAATGTTCACCCCTGTGTTTATTGAGTTTGAAAGAAATGTTGAGAATTCAAGTTCTTCCATTATGGGAACATTTGGAGGAGTAAGGGATTTCTCAGGCTCTACCTATGAGTAATTCCTTTCATAAATTTTAGTTACCTAATTTTCTCCCTCAAAATAAAGTCCGGGTGCTTTGAGTGATCATTCTAGCACCCCTTTGATCTTAAATTTTAATTTCTGAAAATTTTTGTTGTAATTCATTTTCAAACAAGCTGACATCATTGATACTCTCAATATAGCTACTGGATTAGCTTTTTTTTATTAAGATTCTTATTTTGCTTGATAAAAGATGTGGACGCAAAACACCATTGCTTTTTAGATTCATTTTATTTTTAACCAGTACATCTATTTATACCAAATATTTTAGACTTTCTCTGATTCTCTTACAAGCTTGATTTTTTTACATCTTCACTACTAAACCAATTCTTCAAAATTCTTATACCTCTAGACCTGTCGCAGGAAGTTCTTCACGTCCAGACAAGCATGAAGAAATGAGAAAGGAAATTTCCCAACGTGATGAAGTGATTGCAAAATTGATGCAGCAAGAAGAAGATGAGGCTGCAGCTGTAATTATCCCTTTGGTGAACAACAATACCAAGAAATACAAAGGCAAAGGGCACCTCATGAGCTCCAAATATCAACTTCATCAACATACAACTCCAATTAGCAATAGACCACCAGAATCCCAAAAAAGAATAAACTATACTGTAAACAAAAAAGAAGTTTCAGTGAAATGTAACCCAATCCAAATTCTCATGTGAGAGGCTCCACCAGAATTCAAATATACCAAGGTTAGAAAATCATTAGAAGACTTGGAAATGGGTTTCAGTAGCTCATTCCATTACCTTGTGTTCAGGAAGCATTATATGTACACATTAAGCTCTTGTGGGGAGTTCTTACACCAGAAGAAATGCCAACAGCACCCGATAAACAATTATTGAAGGAGTTCTACCAACAATTCTCAAGTGTAGAAGAGGTTCAAAGTGTGGCATAAAACTCCCAAGGTGTGAAGCTGATTAATGAAGCCCAAGTTCAAACCTTGTGTGATGCAGTTTCTGTAAAAATAAAAGCTGGCAAAAACATCATCAAAATGCAAGATTTCTATATTACATATGTCCATGCAATGCTTGCTAAGCTCGTTATTCAAATCTGGGCCCCTAATCTGGAAGAAGCACCTGATTCCCTTTATAACAAAGCATGCCATATTGTTGCATTGATAACTTTTTGAGAAATTCCTTGAAGCGGGGCATATAAATATATGTGTGAAAACTTTACTTACTGTAATGACCTTGGTATTCTTTGTAATGCCTATGATCATTACATGCACTATGTTTTAGCAGAAAAGTATAAAAGAAAAGGTAGAGAGAAGGGATGGAATGAGCAAGATGTTGAGAGGAAAGTAGTACAACGTGCAAGACAATGAGTAAGTGTTTTTCTCTTCAGAAGAGAATTGAAACAGAAACAAACAAACCCATTGTCCCTCTTGAAAAAGTTATGTGATAGCCATTACAAGTTCTTAATTGCACACAATTATCCTAAAAGATATCAAGTAATTTCATAAGATGTAAATGCTCATAGCAATGATGAGTAAAATGAAAAAGCAGGCCTTTATGTAATTAAAACTCTTGCATACCAATCAGACAGTGCCACTGCTTTCTTTCCAAGACTGGATTCAAAAATCAAAGATGTTGATCGGATGATGGGTCACCGATCATACCAACAAATTTGCCAAGAACCAAAGAAACCAATATTTTCTGAATTTGAAAAATCAACTAAAAACATTTCAATTGACTTTTATAGACCTTAATGGTTTAACAAAAAAACCCACTCACAGAAAATAATGGTGGTTTATCTAGGAGAGGTAGCCTTTGTTCCCACCAAAAATTTACTGCCTGGATCAAAAGAAAATCCAGATGAACAGCTTGGTGATCCTACTTTCAGCAATAAATACTGGGATTCAGTCATCAAGTATTAACAAATCAATCCTGGCACCCCTGACAATAGTGATAGTGTCAGTCTTGCAAGCAGTGATGGCAATGAGAGTATTGATTTAGATGCTGCAGCTAATGAATGAAATGTAGACAACAGTTTGGGGGAGGAGGAGCTCATAAATCATGAGGAAAGCAAGGTGGAATTTGCAGAGGAAGAGAGGGATTCAGTCATTCAAAACAACAAAGATGTTCTGATGTCTGGTGCTTGGGAAACCAGAAGAAATAACCACCATGAGAGGAGGAATAGTTTCAAAGATGAAGGCGTGTGGTAGTTCAATTGGTGGCCAACAGTTAAAGGAAATTCAGCATTTAGTTATTTGAGGTACTCAATTTTAATCCCCACTTAGTTTCTTTTGCTTTATTCTCATCTGCAATTAGTTTTGGTATATTTATTTTATTCTATTAAAATCCCTACTCATTACTTTTTAAATAGAAATTTTGTGCTTACTTAGAGTTGTGAATGTGATTGAATAGTGAATAGGTTTCTGGCTGATCTGATATAAAAAATCGAGTAAATTTTGGGATTTTTATACATCTTGTTGTACATAGTTGAAAGTGTGATGTTTAAAGAATTGTAAATAGGTTTTGGGGTTGTGGCATTTGAAAGATGGATTTTGTTTAGAAGTATTGAGACATTGATTTTTGAATAGTTGAAATAGTTTAGAAGAGTAGCTACATTGGAAAAACTTTGCTTGGGTGGTAGCTGATTGGAATGTGATTATGTGGTAGCGAGTTTAGGGGAAATGAATGTGAGATCTGAAAAGCTATCAGAGCTAGTCATAAGTCAGAACAAATTACTGATTAAGATAACTCAAGCACAAACCAAGCTTTTCCTCCATAAATGACTTTGAGTGGATAGCTTTTTTATCACTTGTACCAAAATTCTGGGATCTTTGCATCCCAGTGTCCATGCTGGGACTTTCCTAAAAGCACAAGTGCCTAATACTAGGGATGAAGCAACTATTTTGACACAAACTGTTTGATTTAGATGAGCTACTGATAACTGTTCTAAAACACTTTCCAGCCATTGCTACTCACCCCACTCGCTTTTTTCTAGATTCAAGTGCTTTACCAAAGTAAGCATGTCTTTTGTTTCTTCAATCATCACCTTCAGAATGTGCAAGACTTTTCCAATACAAATCTTATTGTGATTAATATATTGGATCATATTATTTGGTTCTTTTTTACTAATTGAACACTCTTCCTTGTGAAGGGATGAGACTTCTTTTGCATAGTTTAACAAGACCTCTGCATCTTCTGGGTGGGGTATATGAGAGTGATCCCAAAGATGGGGCTGTCCAATTTGCAAATGTGATAAGATCATGATGTAAGTCACACAATTCATCTCAAAAACCATTTTATTCTTGTCTTGATGCTTTTCAGGCCCATCCCAGTGATTCTTCACCATCAGACGTTGGCATTGACAAAAAGAACTTGTGAGCCTTAGAGGTATTTTCATATACCCAAAAGACCACAAAAGATAAATTAAGATACAAATATAAATAAAATAAATTTATTTATATTATGAAAATAGAAATTGAAATATAAATACAAATTTATATTTAAAAATCAAAATTTAATTATAATTTAAAAATAAAATTACAATAAAATTTAAAATTATGAAATTATATTTTTACTTGTAAAAATTAAGTAAAAATGAATTCTTAATGAAAATTGTTAGATTAGAATATTTTTGGTAAAAAGTTATATAAAATATATTATAACTTTTTATCCAATAAATAAACATAAAGAAATTATCACACCATTGGATTCCTCATAAAAAATAAAGTGGGGTCACCCCTGGATGAAATGTCTGTAACTCAACTCTAAATAAGCTTAAAGTAAGTTTTTAGTATTTTCAATACAAAAATTGAAAATCCTCAAAACTTGAATTTAATTCACACCACATGTGGTCTTAACCATCAATTTTTGTGTTAAAATTGAGGTGTTGTGTTTAGTTTAGAGGTTATGAGGAATTGAAGTATTTTCAATTGAATTCAATTGAAATGTCAAAATGTGCATGTGTATTACATAAGTGAACTTTGATTTAAATATGAGGTATCAATTACTACTGTATTGTACTGTACAATTCAATTGAATTACATATGTAAATTACAAGTATAATACATGATGAGGAATTAAAGGAAAAAATAAATTGGAAACATTAAAATTTGGGGGGAAAAGGCACTCTAGCTCTAAGGGGGAGCCAGACCCCCAAATTCCTTTCTGACTGGCATGGGATGTCAAAATTCACGCAAAAGTTCATTACTTTTGGCCTGGAATTGAGTCACAGGGTCTGTGACTTAATTGATGATGAGATTTTGATACCAACCAGGGTGGTTTTAACCACTTCCAAGAGGGTAAAACTACCCTTAAGTTAAAACAATGTTAGTAAAAACAGTTTTAACTGATTTCTATGCCTCCTACACACATTTTGACGTGGTTTGAAGGCTCTAGACCAGGTATTGCTATAGTAATGGCTGATTTAAGGGTCTAAAATGGCTAAAAATGGCTTAAACCAGGGTTCAATGATGCCATAATTGGCGTTTCTGTCGTCAGACTGTTCTTCAAGACTGACAAGAGTAATTTCTACTTTTGGAGTAAGAAAAATGATGGCTATAAAAGAATGTCTTCTTTGCCCCACTTTTCTCTTCATGTTAGAATCTTTTCCTTTTATAATTAGTTTAAACACTGTTAAACCAATCAATAAAAGATTCCAACCACCTTTCTTAAATCATTTTAAACCTTTTAACCACTTGAAAAAATCATTATAATCATTGTTTGTAACTCTTATAATCCTTTTTTACCCCTGAACCACCCCAAAAGTGAATTAAGGCATCTTTCATCACTGTTAACTTTGTCACTTTGTTTCCAAATTCACTCTGCTCACTTTTGCCAGTGTTTTCTCTTTAATATTCTTTTTAAATACTTTGTTCTTTAATTAATTTCTTGTAGTTCTTTGCTCAATTAATTCCAATTGAAATTGCTCTTGAAGAAATTTCTTTTGCAGCCTTAAAATATCTCTTGTAAAGTATTTTTTGGATAAATGTATATTGTTGGTAAAACAATAAATCTTTATAATATTATTTTTTTATACTAATAAAGCTATAACCAATAAAATTGGCGTGTTTTCTCTTAAAAATAATATTTCTTACTATTTCTAATTGATTTTTACCTTATACAAATTTTGAGGACAGGAAAAGTACTTGATTTTTAATCAAAGTTTCATATCCACACCTTACAGAACTCATGACCGTTGGCCCAAATTTCCCTTGAGAAAAACAATATGTTAGTAATTCCATCAAAATAAAGCGCTACCTCACTAACCAATTTGACCTGAAGTTTGTATTTGTTGGAGCATCCCATTCAACCTCTCACCTGCAAATTTGGCCATTCCTATTAAAGGTCCCCACCACCTCAGTTGCATTTCAATATGCAAGGCATAGTGATTATTGGGATTGATTGTATAGCCTTGAAACAACTTTCTTGATGCTTCACAATAATTGCAATATTCTTCACTGATTTGTAAAGAGTTGAAATTGGAGATCAATCGTGATACCAAGATGTGTGTAAAAACCACCAATGCACAGAAACTTTCTAATAACAGGCATACTTGTGCCACTTCACTTGGCTTGTTTGCATACTTCTCAATATCCCCAATGAATGTATTGACTGCTTCAAATGGTAAGTATATTGAGAAAAGTGACTTCCATTCACTTGCCTTTATTTTTCCCTTCTTTTCCTGTCCAGGCCATTTTGGAATGCAAGTGACACCCAATGGAATAATCACCTCAGACAATGCTACAACCATATTGTGACCTTGCTCTCATGGCAAGCCAGTCTTACCTGATGTATCACCACCATCTTCCATTTCACAGCCGTCTTCAGATGAAGTGTAATTGGATTTGGTTTTCTTTGTTTTGTATTTTTCAAAATACCATGTCCATCAATTTTGGAAATGGCTTTGAAGTATTCCCACTGGTATCTTTTGCACTGGCTCCCAATATGCCAGGCGGTTCAGCTCTGACCACCTAATACCAGTTTTCTTAACCATCCTGGTACATTCTGCTTCATTCTGCAATTGTTTGAATGCTTGTGAGTGGTCTTTAACATGGTGCTTTTGTAAAAGTCTTCCTATTTTCAGTTTCTGAAGATCTGCCTTTGAACAATCACACCAAGAACAAAATTGAGTAGCAGAATGTGAAGCAAAGCCAGCTACCTCGTGGTTAGCTACCAAATCCCCAATCAAGAAACCCAGACGTACCACAACTCTACAACCATTAGGATATTGGGGTGTTTGAATGATTCTGCCTGAATCTAGTCACAAGATCTCATCAGAAAAAACTTTTAGGATATTATTGATGGTTACCATATTTAGTTGAGCAGGTTCTGGAACAAGGCCAGAAAGGAATGTGCTTTCAACCTCCCATCAACTGTTTGGGGGAAGTTTAAGGCAGTTTAGAGCGAGAACTCCAAGGGAGACTTGCTTTCCGGCTGCCTTGTTTGAAAGGGGATTAAACCAGTCAGTGAATAAACTAAATGCCAGATCAAGGGTTGTTGAGTTGTTGCTTTTTTGGTGTTTAGGGTAGAGAGCCTCCCATGCAGGTGATTGTTGATAGTCATAAATAGCAGCATTTTTTGGAGTAAGTACACATTTCTTCCAAATTTCAATTGATTATTTACTTTGTGGAATGAACCATCTTAGCCAGTTTGAGAAATCTTGGGTGACATAGATGGAGAATGGCTTTCTATTCAGTGGCTGTTGTTGAGACCTAGAATAATGTGTTTAAATATTTCCAATGTGGTGCAAATGTCTGGTAAAATGGCATGGACAGAATAGAGATGCACCACATGGAAGAGATGTTGGATAGTCTTTGTATTTGCAATCATGGGGGGCTGTTTCAATATTTTATGTTGAAAAGCATTTCAGGCAACAAATATATTGGTTGAGCTCTGGAGTAAGGTCAAGTTTCTTCACAACTGTTCAAACATCTTTGGGAATCTGCTTCCAAATTGTATCGCCATTATTTATTTGCCTCAATAGGTGAATTAGAGACATCAGATACTCCCTTGCAACTTGACACTTTTCTCGGCTCAGTCCACCAACAACATACAGCCATGAAATGAAGCATAACATAAGATCTATAGTAGGGAAAGAGTCAGACATAGAATTGTTAAAAAAGAAGATAAAAAGAACTGACGAATCAATTCCATGAATATTTTTTCATTGTAATAATCTACATTTTGGGTTTCTTGACTGTGATCATTGTTTGAGTTATGAGGCTCTGATGATTTAGCTTTTGAGATGATTGCGGATAAGAAGGCTTTGGATTGACAATAATTTGCCCAATGACAATTACAAGTCCTCCTAGAAAGAAGAATGCCTTGAGTCTTCTTGCCAACTTTGTTTGTAAATTCAAATTTTCTGCACTGATTGCAATTGAAGAATTCCATTTTATCCATGAGAATGGTTGAAGAAAGGTTGTTTCAAAAGTAATTCAAAAAGGATTTGGTGATTGAAATAGCTATAAAAATCTGGATTGAGAATGAATTTTTGAAAAAATTGGTTAAAGATAGGTTTAATCAAACTCAAAAGAAAAAACAGGGATTATTTATAAAAGAATTTGGAATTGTAAATAATGGAAAAAGCTGTGACAGTGCCTAAGGATTGCTCCGTGGGGGTTTGGTGATAAGCCAAGGAGGGTCAGGACAACACTGCAGTCTGCGGCGTCAGGTACACGCCAGTAATGAGTGGTCATTAAATCAATTTTTCTTTTTATTGCCAACTTTGGAATGGGTTCAATTACCCCTCTTCCAGACCTGTTGGTTTTGGGAATAGGTTAACCATTAATGGTAGAATATTCTGAACCTTGAGAATGCTTGGTGATGCAACTTGGTATTATTGTGTGCCTTTATTTATGCAAAACTAATTTAACTTTGGGACCTTGTTGTGATTGAGGACACTCAACCTTGATTATAATTTGGGAAGTACAAAGCCAATTTCTAGATGGATGCTTGCCTGTGAAAGACTTTCTAAACCCAACTTGTTGGGGCTGTAAGTTATTATCCATTATTTTCTTTTGTTTGCTTGTTATATTTTTTTTCTTACTCCTAATTGTCTTTATTATATTTTACTATTGAGTTTCTCTTATGTATTTCAACTTTCTGAGAATATTTTATTGATTTTTCCTCTTTTTTTTATTTTTTTTGATGAAGTAATTTGAATAAATTGAAATTCCTCTTTGATAAGGCAGGAGGTAACTTCCCTGAAAGTGAAGAATATTTTAGATGAAAGTTTGTATTTTTTAAAGAAAAATAAGTAATTTAGATAAATGGAAATTCCTCTTTGATAAGGTAGGAGGTCACTGCCCTGAAATTTTAGAATGTTTTAAATGAAAGGTTTTTTGTAATTAATCAATTAGAATAAACTGCCATTCCTCTTTGATAAGGAAGAAGGTCACTTCCCTCATACTAATACAAATAAGAAAATATTCTTTCAAATTAGTTTTATTATTTTACTATTTTTTTTTGGATTGATGATTGAAAATGGATTTCTTGATTTATTATTTAGATCTAAACAATCTTCTTCTGTGAACTACTGAAAGAATTTTTCTCTTTGTGTATTACCTTTTCATTCTGAAAAAAAACCTTTGACATTATGGATAAACATATATCCAACATCACACCAGTGAAGAGTTTCTCCTAAGATTTCCAACCCATATAGATTCAAATCCTCTTGAGCCCACAGTAATTTGTACTAAAGTCTTTTTATTTTCATTTGATAATATCCATAAGGCTTCTTCCAGTAATAATTTCTTAAATTTTATTTGATTCCAGTAGTGGTTAATAGTTCCAAGAAGTAAACATTTGTAAGATTTGATCCAGGTAGCTCTGAAATAGGTTGTCTTTGAATTGGTGGTGAATCTAGCTCATAATAATGCAGCTATTTAAATTTTATCATTGGAAGAATTATAAAGTATTCCTCTTCCTCATCATCCAGTATTTTTTATCATATGTTATGTTGATTCTGGGTGTCATTTCATCATTTTCATCATATAAATAAGCTTTGTTTGAAAGCTAAATATTGGAAAAAAACATAATTGTTCATAGGAGTCACAAAATTCATCTCTAATTTACTTTTGTGGATTGTTTTATAAAATGGTAAGTCCAGATAGCCTTTGTTTGTTTTCTGATAACTCTCCTTCCTCTAGGTCTTCAAATGTTCTTCCTGTCTTTAATTAATATTTCCAATTTCCATTCTTTTGTTGATATAAAATCACGTCATCTTGTGATTCTAGAACTTTTTCCATTCTTTTTTTTAATCCTCCTTTTCATACCTCTATCCTTAACTTGATCCATCCAGTTTTCAGTAATTTTGGAAATTTAATTTTCCAATTCTTCAAGTTTTCTTTTTTCCAATGGCTTTATTGTGTCATATTTTTGTTTTTCATTAATTGAATCTTTTCAATATCACCAATGTACACAGTTTCTTCCTGAAATAAATTTCAAAATCTTCTGTAGTTCCTGAGGAATTTGCTTCAGGTGGCTTCAGATACATTTTAAGCTTTTTCTGTGGGCTTTCTCCTTCATATTCTTTATTAATGCCACTTAACTCAATTTTTATCCATTTCTCTGGTTCTTCTATGCTTCAGTTCCTGTTTGATTTTTTCTATTGCTTCACCACCTTCTGGCTCCTTCCCTTTTTTTTTATGGGGCGCAGGGGGAATACTTTATTTGGATGAAGATGATATTCTAGAACTTTCTTCATCTATTCTCTAATCAAAATTTTCACATATTGGGAATTCAATGGAAATTTTTGCTTCATTACCAAAGGTGACTTCAGGATTTTTGATTTGGTAAATCAGCTTCAAAGAGTTATCTGTTGATTTTGATGTGTAATGGCTGATTTTTAATTCTTATTTCATGACTATTTCCTTAGTTATAACATTAAATTTGATTTTTGCATAAAAAATAGCTGAGAAGGTTATTTTTCTTTTTTCCAAGGAATGTTTTTTTAACTCTTGTTGAAGATTTACTTCCTGTTTCCTCTTTCTCTTTTCTTTTGGATTATTCATCTTGATCTATTGATAACTTTCCAATCTCTGAAGAAGCACAAAGCTAAATACCTATTGGTGGAGAGATATGCCATCTCATAGCTTGAGGATTACATATTGGTAAACATAATCTTCATCCATCTTCCTCTGCATAACTCAATTTTTTGCCTTGCTTGGGTGAAAATTCCACTTTAACATTATTATCTGCTAAAATTTTTCTTTCAAATATGGTGTGCATGGCTTCTTTTTCTATGAATAAATTAATTTCTTTTTCTTCTACTGTTATCATAGTAATTGGTGTAAATTTTGAGAGTCCAACCAAAAAAAGTTGTATGTCCACCAATTCCTATGAGGTTCATATTGAGTTTAATACTTGTAAGCAAGGCTTTAATTGAAATTTCCTCTGGAATTATGTTAATTTATGATCCAGTATTGAACAATGCCATTGTAGGATATTCTTCTCTTACAATAAATACTTACATACATCCAAGTAGGAATTCATAATGTAATGTTGGTGTATCATAGTCCCATAGCTTTAATCAAATTAGTCTTTGTTGAATTTTTTATGTGTTGACTGATTTTATCACATCTTCTCCTTGGGTAGTCAAATTTTGTAATTTTTTAATAAATTTTGGTGAAATTTATAATATTTCTTCAAGAGTAAGATTTATCTTTTTTTCAATTATTTTCTTCATGAAATGTTCAATTATTGGCTTTGGGTCATTGACTATATATTTTACTTTGTTCTTTACTTCTAAATTTTGTAAATCCTGTTTTGTTATCTCCTTATTCCTGTACTTATGAATTATTTCAATATTTTAATCATGTCTTTTCTTTCCTTCTTGTTTTGTCTTGAATTTTGTTGGAATGAAAACTCTTATTTCCTTTTCTGCCTCATCTTTCTCATGGTAAGCACCTGATATATTCTTTTTAAGATACTTTTATTTTTATTTCTTATCTATTTTCTGAGTTTGGCTTTTAATTTCCTGTCTTGTCTTTCAAAGTCCAACATTAATATGAGTATTTTCATCTTCTAGTGATATTTGAGGAGTTTTCCAGCTTACCAATTCTTCTATTTGAGCTATAGTAGCTGCCTTCTCATCTTTGTGATACTCAATTGCTGTTGGTTCTTTCTTTTTTTTGGGGTGGATTCTATTTTTATAGAATATTTTTAGTGAATTCCTCCTGTTCTTTGGCAAACTGTCTGTGAGCCTTAGAGGTATTTTCATATACCCAAAAGACCACAAAGAAATAAATTATATTATAGCTATAAATAAATCAATCTATTTTTATTATAAAAACAAAATTTAAAATATAAATATAAATTTTATATACAAAATTAAAATTTTCATTATAATTTGAAATAAAAATTACATAAACTTTAAAAATGTGAAAATACACTTTTACTTGAAAGAAATAAGTAAGAATAAATTTTTACCAAAATTATTAAAATTAAGATATTTTTGAAAAAAATAATAATAATAATAATTATGAAATTTTCCCCAATAAGTAAACTTATAAAAATTATTTCACCATTGGATTCCTCATAAAAAATTTGATGCGGTCATCTCTGAGTGAAAATTCTGTAACTCAACTCTAAATAAGCTTAAATTCAGTTTTTATTCTTTCCTTCATGAAGATATGAAAACCTTCAAAAACTCAATTTAATTCACACCACATGTGGTTCTAACCATCAACTTTTGTGTTAAAATTGAGGTGTGGGATGTAGCTTAGAAGCTATCAGGAATTGAAGTATTTTCAATTGAAATGTAAAAATGTGTGCATGTATTACACAAGTAAAGTTGAATTTACATGTAAGGTGTGGATATGAAACTTTGATTAAAAATCAAGTACTTTTCCTGTCCTCAAAATTTGTATAAGGTAAAAATCAATTAAAAATAGTAAGAAATATTAATTTTTAAGAGAAAACACACCAATTTTATTGTTTATAACTTTCTTAGTATAAAAAAATAATATTATAAAGATTTATTGTTTTACCAACAATAAAAATTTATCCAAAAATACTCTACAAGAGATATTTAAGGCTACAAAAGAAATTTCTTCAAGAGCAATTTCAATTGTAATTAATTGAGCAAAAAGCTGCAAGAAATTAATTAAAGAAAAAAGTCTTTAAAAAGAATATTAAAGAAAAAACACGCCCAAAAGTTACCAGAGTGAATTCGGAAACAAAGTGACAAAGTTTACAGTGATGAAAGATGCTTTAATTCACTTTTGGGGTGGTTCAGGGGTAAAAATGATTATAAGAGTTACAAACAATGATTATAATGATTTTTTCACATGGTTAAGGGGTTCAAAATTATTTAAAATTAGTGGTTGGAATATTTTATTGATTGGTTTAACAATGTTTAAGCTAATTATAAAAGGGAAAAATTTTAACATGAAGAGAAAAGTGGGGCACAGAAGATATTCTTTTATAGCCATCAATTTTCTTACTCCAAAAGTAAAATTTACTCTTGTCAGTCATGAAAAACAGTCTGACAACAGAAAAGCCAATTATGACATCATTGAACCCTGGTTTAGACCAAAAAGGGCTGGTTTAAGCCATTTTTAGCCATTTTAGACCCTTAAATCAGCTATTACTAAAGCAATACCTGGTCTAGAGCCTTCAAAAAACGTCAGAATGTGTGTAAGAGGCGTAGAAACCAGTTAAAACTGTTTTACTATGATTGTTTTATCTTCGAGTAGTTTTACCCTCTTGGCAACAGCTAAAACTACCCCAGTTGGTATCAAAACCTCATCATCAATTGAGTCCGCAGACCCTGTAACTCAATTCCAGGCCAAAAGTGATGAACTTTTGCATGAATTTTGACACCACACGCCTGTCAGCAAGGATTTTGGGGGTCTAGCTCCCCCTTAGAGCTGGAGTTCCTTCCCCCCCAAATTTAATCTTTCCAATTTATTTTTCCTTTAATTCCTCATCATGTATTATACTTATAATTTACAGATGTAATTCAATTGAATTGTACAGTAAAATACAGTAATAATTGATACCTCATATGTAAATCAAAGTTCACTTATGTAATACATGCGCACATTTTGACATTTCAATTGAATTAAATTGAAAATACTTCAATTCCTCATAACTTCTAAACTAAACACAACACCTCAGTTTTAACACAAAAATTGATGGTTAACACCAGATGTGGTGTGAATTAAATTAAAGTTTTGAGGATTTTCAACTTTTGTATTGAAAATACTACAAACTTAATTTAAGCTTATTTAGAGTTGAGTTACAAGAATTTTACTCAGAGGTGACCCCACCTGATTTTTTATGAGGAATCCAATGGTGAAATAATTTTTATATGTTTATTTATTGGATAACAAGTTATAATAATTTTTATTTAACTTTTATACAATTTTGTTAAAATTTCATTTCTACTTAATTTTTTCAAGTATAAATGTAATTTTATAATTCCAAAATTTAATGTGATTTTATTTTTAAATTGTAATTAAATTTTTTATTTTGAATATAATTTTATATTTATATTTTGATCTTTATTTTAATAATATAAATAAATTTATTTTATTTATATTTATATGTTAATTTTGTATTTGTGGTCTTTTGGGTATATGAAATTACCTCTAAGGCTCACATTAAATATGTGGAATCAATAATTACATTTGTGTACTGTAAATATTCAAATTAATTACATATGTAAAGCTCTAGTATAGTACATGATGAGGAATCAAAGAAAAAATAAACTGGAAGGATTAATTTTTGGGGGGGAAGGAATCTTGGCTCCAAGGGTTCCAGACTCCATAAAATTCCTTGCTTCTGGGTGTGGGATGTCAAAACTAATGCAAAAATTCATCACTTTTGCCCTGGCATTGAGTCACAGGGTCTGTGACTCAATTGATGAGTAGTTTTGATACCAACCAGGGAATTTTTAACTGTTTCCAAGAGGGTAAAACTACCCTTAATCTAAAATAATGTTAATAAAAAGGTTTTAACTTTCTTTGAGGTCTCTTACACACATTCTGACATGTTTTTAAGGTTTGAAAACTGGTATTACTATAGCAATGGCTTATTTAAGGCACTGGAATGGCTAAAACCAGCCCTTCTTTGGTCTAAATCAGGGTTCAATAATTCCATAATTAGGTTTTCTTTTTTCAGAATATTTCTCACTACTGATTGGAATAGATTTTGATTTTGTAGTAAGAAAATTGGTGGCTATGAAAGAATGTCTTCTTTTACCCCTTTTCTCTTCATGTTGAAAACTTTTCCATTTATAATTATCTTAAACACTTTTAAACCAATCAATGAAATATTTAAACCATATTTTTTAAATCATATTAATCCTTTAAACCATGTGAAAAATAACTATAATCATTTTTACCCTTGAACAATGGCAGAAGTGAGTTAAAGCATCTTTCATCATTTATAGCTTTGTCAATTTGTTTCCAAATTCACTATGGTCACTTTTGGGTGTTTTTTCTCTGTAATATTCTTTTTAGAGACTCTATTCTTATATTGATTTATTGAATTTCTTTTCTCAATTAATTCCAATTTAAATTTCTTTTTTGGACTCAAATACCTCTTGTAGATTATTTTTGGCAAAACAATAGATCTTTATAATATTACTTCTTTATACTAACAAAGTTAAAAACAATAAATTTGGTGTTTTTTTCTCAAAACTCTTAAAATTTACTATTTTTAATTAAATTTTACCTTATAAAAATTTTGAGGACAGGAAAATTACTTGATTTTTGATCAAAGTTTCATATCTACACCTTACACTGTCTAATCAATTCTTTTGAAGATGGAGGGGCCTTCTGTGTGTACTCTCATGAAATTTGGGAAAATGTATGTTTCTCCACACTTCAATATAATTATTTTCTCCAAGTCTTATTTGAGATGATTACATCTTATTGTGGAATTTCCTTCTTATAAGCAGTAATGACACTTCAGTGGCTCCCTTGGAGCCATTCAAGGTGGGATATATGGTTGGTAAAGGTTATATTGGCATGAATGGCTGTGAGTTTTGTGTAATATTGTGATATTGATTATTTCTTGCTTGTGTTTCCTTTTGAGATTCAACTCCTTCTGAAATCTTTGTGAGCTGATTCCTTCCCAGTATCCTTTGATTGATGCTCTTAAGGCAGAGGATTTTTAATTTTTGTGGGTATGATCTTTAATTTTTTTAAGACTTCTTCCCAGCTTTCATATTAAATCCTAGATTTCTTTTCTTGTGACTTTTCTTGTGAAAACTCCTTCTGTCTAATTAATAATTTGGCTTATAATTCCTGTTCAATATATAGATTTAATATTTCCAATCTTGGAATGATATAACAACAAGACAAAGCTTTAACCATGGCCTCATTTTTTATCATTTCTTTATAAATAGATTTTTCAACACTTGAGAAAAGACTAGCCAAAATTCCTTGATTTTGATTAATGTCTCCTTGTATATATTGATACCTTATTAGATAATTAATGATGGTTTAATATTCACCAATGAAATTTTTATATTGAATAAAATTTCTAATTTCTACTTATTGTTAAATTTTTGTAAATAATTTAGTTATTGAGGAAAGCTTGTCTTTTCTTTTAGGTGACATTTTTTCCCATATTCTCTTCATATCCAATTCTAATCTCTCCCAATCCCCAGTCTCTTATCCAAGAATTCATTGAATATTTTGGATAAACTATTTATCTTTAGTCCAAAAGAAGATATGTCTTTTTATATCCCTTCCACTCTTTTTATGAATCTTTCTACTTCCTTTCCATAAACCCATAAGCTATAATCCTTTGGTATAATCTTTACAATTAGTGTGCTATTTCTCAGAAATTCTTGTTTTGATGGGATTTAAGCCTACAAATCAATATTAACCCTCTTTGGTAGGGTATTATGTCTTAATTGAACAGAGTTGATGAGGCCATGGGCCTTGAAAATGGTGATGGTTATCCTTGTTGTCTAAAAATTCTTTGCATGGTTTTAGTTTATTCCATTGGACTGTTTTCTGAAGTAAAACTGGACTCTTTTATTTTTCCTTATTTCTCATAATTTCAATTGATTATTGTTTCATTTACTACATTTTTTGATTAAGTCTTTCTGCATCAGACATATATGCTTGTCCTTTAATTGTCTCTTCATTTATAATCTCCTCTTTGGATTCATTGGGATTATGTGGTATCTTTGACACTGATTCTGAATCCATATTGATATATTCTTGATGCTTTCCTGTTGTTCACTTTTATTTTCAATTTCAAATATTTCCTTGAATAGTTTTTGAAAATAATCTTTAACAATTTTCTAATATTTCTTCTTTTTTCTGGGTGTACCAGCTGGTATACTATGATATATAGGTGATTCTTTTCAAGGGGGTTTTCTACTATTTTTGAATAATAATTAAATTATTTTGTTGAAGAACTTTATAGTGTGGAACTCCTTTTAGTGTGGGATTGGATAAGGCAGTCCTTGAGGGGGAAATCACAGGTAAACAGTTTTGAATTGCTGAAATAATCCTGTAACCAAGGGTGCTAATGGTGTTTTAGCTGCCCCTCTGAATATACTAAACAATCCCCCTACAGAGATCACAAATCAATATTTAAGATTGTGGCTTTACAACTAGAGAAGACTTTTCAGCAGTCTCTATCAGACCTATTCAATAATCAGACTAATAATAAAATAATAATAACTTTAAGTAATAAATTTGTAGGTGATTTCAAGATAATAAAATAATAGTTTAGTAGATAAATAATAGATATAATAGTACTGAGTGGTGATTTAAGTTGTTTTCTTTGTTGAAGATATATATATATATTTAATGGATAATAGTTCAATATTAGAATATTTAGTATAAGTGATAATATATAATAATATTGTTTAATATTTTAAATAGTTGTAGTTGATGAATAATTTTGATAATATGTTAGCTATATTTGTGATAATAATAATAATGAGAACTAATAAGCATTTTTTAGAAATTATAAATGATAATACCATTATAATTGTTAAATGAATACTGGTCAAGGTTGATAAATATGCTACTACTTATAATAGTAATAGTTTATTATAATTGGGGTGATAATAAAGAATAAGGTATACTAATAGTGACAGATATGAAACTACTAGTGTGTATTTTGTTTTTTGATGGATTTGGTTATAGTAATAGTAATATAACTTCTCTTCTGGTTAGAAGAGTATAATATAAATATTTTGTTGAATATGAGTATTTCACTAATAGATGAATTTATAATTTAGTCAGACCTACTGTTAGCTACAGCTATTTATAAACCACTATTTAGTGTAATTTAATAATAATAATAATAATAATTTCTAGCTTAACCTACTAGTAAGGGATGAAACAATTCTTCTTCTTCTTCTTCTTCTTCTTCTTCTTCTTCTTCTTGGTATATAATTAATTGTATTCATTTATTTATCCATTCATTTCATTTCATGGGGAGAAGAGGAGAAAATGAGAGAGAGAGGCCTCTTTTTATGTTGTGAGAAGTACCCATGGGCTCTCCCTGTAAAGGTTTATTCTTGCCCTTGAGATAATTTTGCTGGTGTAGATTTTTTATAAAAGTCAGATGACCTATCTGTTACACTGTATTAGTAATCTTTCACAGCCTTGAGAGATTAATGCTAGTGTGTAAAGTTAAGAATGGTATCATATGACTGAGATATTTTCACCATTTGTTTGGCCAAAATTAAGACTGAGAGTTTTTTTTTGCTTGATGGGGATTTTTGATAAGAGTATCAGATGACTTCTCATTTACACTTCTTTAGTCAGCTTGCACAGCCTTGAGGAATTAATCCTGGTGAGTAAAGGATGAAGAAGGTGTCATGTGAATAATCCCATGTATCATTTGTTTGTAAGTTTCATTTAATTCCAGGTGATCATGCTGTGTAATGTGGGGATATCTTCTTGAGTTTTAATTCTTTATTACTGTAATTGCTGTGTACTTTACAGTTTAGTGTATTTTCATTGCATGCAGATAGCTTAATTTTTAATTGAGTTGAATTTCAATAATCCTGTGGCTGTGTAATGTCCAAATCTTATGCATGTGGACCGCATAAGTCTTATTTGGGCTCCTGTATTGTTGTGTGATCTTTAAGTTTTTAGTGTATTTTCATGTATTGAGTTGGATTGGATACTGTCAGATGATCCTTGCGTCACATGAGCTGTGTTTGCTTTGATCAATTTGATACTGTCAGATGATCCTTGTGTCACATGAACTGTATTTTTTTTGATGTATTGGATTCTTAGTAATATAATCTTCCTGATGGATTCAGAGTGGATATAATGTTACAATGTTACTTTTCCCATGTAATTTTGAATTTATGTATTTTTTAAGCCTATTTTTGATTCTGTAAGGCTTATATGTAGGTTTTCTTGTATAATTCCATAAGATTGGATTCCCCTATTATCTATTTAGTTGTAGAAATATGTTGGTTATTTCTATTCTGAATGCTAAATTCTTCCATTCCTCCCTACTATTGAGGTTGTTCCTGGGTGTGTGTGATCTTTAATCATGTTCCTTGAGTGGTGATTTCCTGAATTAGTCATTTTGATATTGATTTTCCAACTGTTAATTTTCAAGAAAATTCTTGAAACTGGTAAAAAGGTATGGAATACCACATCCCCCTCTCCATTTAATGCTGTCCCCAGCATTCCAGTTTCAAGTACAGTATCCTGGGTTCATAAGTGAGAATTTTCTTTCTTTAAATTTTTATATCAACAAATTCAGTTGATAATTCCATTGATGGCTTTTTATATTTATTTTGAATCTCCATATCTTCTTATTTGATTTGGACCCTGTTGTTTCTTCTTGTTTGTTTGTTTATCCATGTTAATGTTGTCCTATATCATTAATACTGATTTAGGGTAATTTCCCTCTCCATTTGATAAAAAGCCCTTCCAGCTATTAATAACTCCTTTTAATCAATTGTTTCCACCAGTGTTGCCATAAAATAAAATAAATGAATAATAATAATAAAAAATTGGTACAGTTTAAGGTCTTATCCAGGACAGTTTATTGAGTTGATTTGTTGATGATAAATAGAAAAATGGAATATCTGGACAGTTTAAGGTCATATCAAGGACCTTTTTTTGAAGTAATTTTGTTGCTTAATTTTTGAAAATAAAGGATTTAGACAGTTTAAGGTCTTATCCAGGACCTCTTCTTGAATTTTTGAGTTGTGTTGGAAATATTTGCCTTATTGTATTGGTTTTGTTCTATTTTTTTACTTTATTGATTAGTGTTGAGGCCTAATATCCTCCTTCTATAGCCTTTCTACCCATATCATCCTCTTTATGACAAGGCTAAATTCTAACCCATTGATGATTATTAAATGGGTGAAAACCCCCCTCTCCATTTAATAATTGTGACCTACTTTCCACCTTTTATAAAATGATTTTGTTTTTTTTTTTTGTAAAATAATGATAATATAATAGAGTATATAATAAAAATGATAAAAATAATAAAAAAATTTCAAGTGATAATATAAAATGAGATAAAATGAATCAAGGAAATAATAATGATTAATATAGACAATATGAAAAATACATGAATTCCAAGTGTAATCATAATAATAATATTATTATTGCTCGTTATTATTGAATTAAAAGTAATAATTCATGATTTAAATAATTTTATCAATTATATAATAAATAAATAAATTAAAAAACATTATTAAATTTAAGTGATGAAAGTTTTTTTTTAAGAATAAAAGCTTCAAAGCTTAATATAGCTAATAATAAAAAATAAAAAAGATTAAGGTTACTAATAATAGTATACTATAAGTAAAATTTTTCTTTGAAAATAATAATTTTAAGATGAAAGTATGATACAATAATAATAAAACAATTTGTATAAGTATATAAATTTATATGAAATACATGACAAATATGATTTAAATATTAAAACCATAATAATATAACAAGGTTTGGTTTTTTTTAAAGTAGCTGGGTGTGAATACTTCAACTTTGAAGTATTTGGTTTTGTTTTCTAGCTGCGGGTGTTTCTTTCTTCTGCCCACTTTATCTGATTTTTTTATTATATATTTTAATTTTACTTTCATTTTGTTTTATTTTAAATATATATATACTTATTTTTATTGTATTATCTTTTTTTCATTCTTTCAGTTCAAACAATTTCAATTTACAGCTGCCTCAAGCCTATCTAGCCGCGCAGGGCTGTTCTTGCTTTTAATCTAATTACTGTCTTTCTTATCTCTTTTTTTTAAGCTTATCTTTACCATTAAGCCACAAATGTGGCTTTTCTTTATTTCTATTTGTTTATTTTCTGATAAACCCCATCTTCCATGTTCTGCTGGCTCCATTGATTATTGTTGATTCTTTGTTGCCTGGGTGTTATTGGTTAGTAATAATATTTTTTTTATGTTCACTTATTTATTTGTTTGTATAGCTATATGCATCTTATTTATATCCTTAGCATTATTTACTAACAAATTTTTTATGATCTTTTTTAATGAGGTCCTTCTCGCATCAAGTTTTGCTTCAATCATTAAGGCCGTAGGTAGAATTTTATTGGAGTCATTTGTTGTGGTGTTGTCTATGTATTACTGGTAATGGCTGTAGTTTATTTTTATTGTTATTATTTGTTTATTTACTTATTGTATAATAACATTTTGTTTTCTTGAATAGTTTGCCAGATGAAGAGTATATATATAGCTTTCTTTCACTGGTTTTCCCCCTTCTCTCTTTTTTTTTATATGCCCTTTATCATGACTGACGTTTTTTGTGTTTCAATTAACACTAGCAATGAAGTTTGTGATACCATTACTATTTTGTTTAAAGGTTACAGATACATAATAAATTGTATCTTCCCTGATGATGCTAATTCTACTACTCCCCCTTACACACCTCCTACTTCTTTCAATCTCCTAAATACTATTTCTCTTGCTAGTGTAGTTCCACCCACTGTTCCTTCTTTGGTTCATGAAAACACTCATCCTTCTCCTCCTTATGATATCATTTATTCACCCCCTGCCTTGGGCTCTTATTTTGGTGCTTCTCCAAACAATTCCCCCACCAAAAAAATCCACCTTCCTCAATTACTGCAGCATCCATCAATACTGATACGTTCATGATAAATCAACATCTTTTTAATCAATTGTTTGAATGTTTTGATACCAAGTTTTGTTTAAATGCTCAAGACTTCCATCAATATTTTCGAGAATCTCAAACCTTCACCGTGAGCACTCCACATCTCCTGTGCCTTTGGTCTTCATTGAGTATGCTCATGGATTTGTATAATCGTATGAGCGAGTGGGTTTGTTTTTTTTTATATGCCAAGAACAATGTGTTGACATCTAGCAAGTAGGATGGCTTTATCCTACTCATGTAAGTTGGTATTATTGTTTTGTTACTACTTATATATATATATATATATGAGTTATTTATCTTATTCTTTTTTTTTGGGGGGGTAGGTTCTTGCATTGATGATGCGAGTTTGTTATATTAGCAAGAGCCAATATTTGAAACAAATGGTGACTCAAGAGATAAATTATTATTTTTATTTTTCTTTTATTATTTTCTTTAGGTGTTTGAATGATTTTTGTCTGAAAGACAACAAAAGAGTAAACTAAAAATGCTACTCTTTCAATTACCTATGCGCCGCTGATATTAAGTTGAGCTCTAAGAACAACATATTATGGTGATAAGACAAAATACTATTATTTTTTATGTATAATTAAGACCCAAATGAAATCATTGAGGATGTGAGAATTTGCTTTCAAGACTGTTCTTTCATCTAGCCTTCTTGGCTGTAAGCTTATTTTACTTGGTATTTCCTTTATTAGAGTGATAATTTGGGGTAGGTGAGTCTTCCTCTTTGACATTGGTAGAGTGTTTTATAGGATTTAAACTACACATTCCATTTGAATGGGGTTTATTTTCCATAGATTGTTGTTCTATAGTATTTCTGGTTTTGGTAAAATCTTGGGGCTTTAGGTTAATTGGATCTTCATTTCTAGTAATTTCATGTCCTTTTTCTACATTTACCTCTTGCTTAATAGCTTTATTTTCAGATTAGATTTCCTTATTCAATTCTCTGCTCGGGTTGAAATTGTTAAGGTGTTGAGAATATTCTGGGAATGTTGGATCCTTATTGGATGTATGGACATGAAATAGGTTATTTTCTTTGGGGAGATAAGTATCTGATTTTTCTTTTGGTTCTTGAGTGAGTTCTTTTTTCAATTCTTGTTCTGATTTTCTTATTTCAATCTTTGACTTATTTAGGTTTTTTTTGATAATATCTTTATTTTCTATAATAAGCCTTGGGTCAATGATTACCTTATTTGAGGGGAAAAGTTGAAGTTTCTGAATTTCATTATTGTCCCTTTTGAGTGATGCTTTTGGTTTGAGTAACTTTGAAAACAAAATTGGTGGACTGGTTACTTCTTGTGGTAAGAGTTATTTACCTTTATTCCCATTATTTTTGATGTTGGGTTTTCTGGATGCTTTCTTAAAAGCTGCTTGACCATAATCATTTCCATTTGTTGATTGATTTTTCATGATATGTTCAAATTTTTTGTTTAATTCTTCATATTGTTCATATTTTGAGGTTTATTCAATACTTTCTTCCTGAACTAAAGAGTGGTCTTGATGTTTGAGATCTTTATTTATGGTAATTTTGTGTTTGAGAGAAATTTCCTTTAAGGAATTTAATGCTAATTTATTTGGATGAGAGTTCAAATATCTTGCTTCTGCTGTGACATTTATTACTGTTGCAACTGGTTTGATACTTGACTTCCAACTATTCTTAAATATTCCTTTTGAAAGGTATTTTAATTCTTCGATAGGTGAGAGAAGCTTGGTGAGTGGTTTTCTTCTGATGTCTTCATGATTCTTGAAATTATCACTGTTTATGGCTTGAGATATTTGGTTACAATTACTTCCATTTTCTCTTCTTGGGATTGTAATTCCTGTAAGATTCATTTCTTTAGGCTTTGGATTAATATCTTCTGTATTAACTGAGGCTAATTCCTCTTTTATTTCCTTTTCATATTCAGAGTCCATTATTTCTTCTTCCTTAAATACTTGGTGAGGATGTTCTTCTGAAATTTCCTGGTTGTTGGAACTTGGTTCTTTTTCTACTGGTAATTCTTTCCAATCTTCCAATTTAGAAACTGCACATGCTTCCATTCCTGCTGGTGGGTTTTCTCTCCATCCTACTTTCTGTGGTGAGCAAATTGGTAAGAAAAGCCTTCTTCCGTCTGGCTCTATATAACTGAATATTTCCCCCTTTTGTTAATAAAATTCTAACCTGATGTTATTGTCCGCAAGAAAGGGTCTTCCCAATATTGTGTGCACTTCTCCCCTTGCTACAAAAAGGTTTATATTTCTTTCTTCCCCAGTAACTAAAGCTATTGGGGTGAATTCTTCCAATCCAACAATTGAGGTACAATGACCACCAATTCCTCTTAAATTCATGTTGAGAGATCTTGTGGTGAGTCCTGCTTTTATTGCTTAATCTTCTGGTATTATGTTCAATTCTGATCCTGTATCTACTAATGCCATTTTTTCATGTCCTTATTCACCTAGGTACACTTGCATAAATCCCAATGGATAGGAATAATGTAATTTGGGCTGTTCATAATCTCCTAAATGCTGATTTATGAGTTTGGTTTGAACTTCTTTTGTGTCAAGTGAGTTGATTGAGTTTCTTTCTTCTATTTCCAAATTTTCAAGCTGGCTAATAACTTTGGGTGACATGATAAGAACTTTTTCTAAGGTGAGATTTATTTTCTGGTCCAAAACCTTTTTGATAATTTGACTCATAACCTCTTGAAATTCAGTGTGTTCTTGCTTGATATTCTTGCTTTTAACAGTATTTTGAGTCAATTCTTGCTTCTTTCCAGAATCCTGTTTTTCTTTAACTTCTGGTCTAACTTCTCCTTCCTCTTTGAAGTCTTGAGGTTTCTTGAATTTAGTGGGAATAATGGTTTTTTCCACTGTACCCTGTTCATCTTCAATATAGGCTCCAGGTATGTTTGGTTTCTTTTTCAGTGGTGTTTCCATTATTTTTGGTAATGACTTTGTTGGTGCTTGACTTGGATGCTCATTTCTTAAGGATCTTTGTTGAGTGTTTCTTAATCCATAATTATTGAGAAGTGGATCATTGGCTGATGATATGGTTGGTGGCTGCCAGCTTCCCCAATCTTCAATTTTGGCTATGGCTGTTGAAATGTCATTTTTCTTTCCTTGTATTATGTTTACTTCTTTTGGTTGGTGTATGGATTCTTTGGCTTTCTTTTCCTTTTCTTTTCTTGGTAAGTTCTTCTTGTTATTTTGCAAATTCTTCCACTAACTTGTTTGGTGATATTTTCCCATCAGTTGGTACTCTTTGCCAATTGGGAAACAAAAAGCCACCTCCTTGTCTGCTGACCCATTTTTTTATTTTGATCTTCAAAGATTTAGTTTAATCTATTCACTGAATGTCCTTCCTCCAAACAGTAATAACATTTGACATAGGGTCTTGGTATGTTTTCTGCTGGTGTATAAGGAATATGCTTTTGTGAAAAAGGTGGTAAGTTGTCTTTTGCGTACCTTGATTGATTTTCCTGCTTTAGTACCTGACCTGTTTTACTTTGAGGTAGTACTGCTTCTGTCAATTCCTTAATTTTCTTAATGAAGTCCTTTTTTTCCTTATTTTCTTCTTGATCCTGAATCCTGGGTCTTTGTTGTCCTTTAATTTTATTGTTAAGTTCCTTCAGTCGATTTAAGGCATTTTCCATGGTGTCATCTTCAAATTGAATTTTCTTTGCTTGTGGCTTATTTAATTCATAATGGGAGGTTGTGTCTCCAGCTCTGTCCCTTGATATAATCACAGTCTCTAGCTATTGCTCTATATAGCTCTTCAATACTTTCATTTCTGGTACAATATATCCACCATCCCTTGTTTGGATCATTACCTTATCTCTTCTCATTTCCTTAATTATGAAAGTCCTAATTTCTGTTGAAAGACTGGCATAGAGCTCTTCATTATGCTCAACTTCTCTTCTAATATATCCATATTTATACAGATAATTTGTGATTTTTTCATATTCTCCAATAAATTTCTTTTATTCAGCTAGGTTTCTAATTCCTCTTGATCTTTTGGTATTATTGAAAAGCTTCTCCAAAGATTCTGGTCTATATCTTCTTTCTGGCTCTACTCTTTCCCATTCTGTAGTAATGTCTTCTTTTAGTTTTTGCCAGTTCTTCTGTTCATAACCTTGCATTGCTTCAATTTTCTCCTTAAATTCTTCAGATGCTGACATAAAAATAACTTCTCTTGCTATATCTTCTCCACTAGCTCCTTCAATTTCAGCTGCTGCTTCAACTCTCTTTATAAATTTTTCTACTTCATTACCATCAAAAACAAGATTATAATCTTTAGCTCTTATCTTGACAATAGGAGAGGTTACCTTAGGAATTTCCTTTTGTAATGGACTTGGATGGTTTGGTGTGGATAAAAATACTTTCCTTGGGATACTCTGTGATCTTTGTTCTGTTTTGGGTGTAGATGTTGCTCTAGGAGCAGGTGTAGGTGATACTGGTGACTCTTCAGGCCTAACATGCCTTGGTAATGTGGGTTCATTTGGACTATCTCCAGGTGTGTGAACTGTTTTTTCCCTTCTTTTCCCTTTCTTTTTTCTTTGTGTTAATAATAAATATTGCATTTGCTTCATAAGACTTTGGATCTGTACTTTTTGATCCTCTTCTTCACTTTCTTCTGCATACTGTCCTTCTACAGTATCTTCAGGTAATGGTGGTAAGTCAGATGTTTATTGTTGATTCATTTCTACTTGATAAACTGATCCTTTAAATTCTTTTGTACTTCTCTTGTTTTTCCTTGCTTCTTGCTTTAACTTGAAGAAAAATCTCCTTAATTCTTCCTTTTCTTTCTGTTCTGTTCTTGGTGTTGCAATTAGTAAATCAATATCCTTGGGTGTTTGATTTTCTGGTGTTCCTTCTTTTACTGGATAATAAAAATGGTATGATTTATTTGAGTATTTTGATGCTGATGATGATTTGGAATTGGATTTGTTTCCAGATTCCAGATTGTATAAGTGTGTTGATGGTTGATTCTTTATAAAAGGTAAGATTATTTGAGGTAGATTTATTTTATTATCTTCTTTCTTGATTATTGACTGATTAGTGAATGTTGAAGTTGAAAGGCAACTGTTGGGACACCAGATGTGGAGCTCTTTTTAGTATGGGATTGGATAAGGCAGTCCTTGAGGGGGAAATCACAGGTAAACAGTTTTGAATTGCTTAAATAATTCTGCAACCAAGGGTGCTAATGGTGTTTTAGCTTCCCCTCTGAATATACTAAACAATCTCCCTACAGAGCTCACAAATCAATATTTAAGATTGTGGCTTTACAACTAGAGAAGACTTTTCAGCAGTCTCTATCAGACCTATTCAAGAATCAGACTAATAATAAAATAATAATAACTTTAAGTAATAAATTTGTAGTTGATTTCAAGATAATAAAATAATAATTTATTAGATAAATAATAGATATAATAGTACTGAGTGGTGATTTAAGTTGATTTCTTTGTTGAAGATATATATTTTTTTTAATGTATAATAGTTCAATATTAGAATATTTATTATAAGTGATAATATATAATAATATTTTTGAATATTTTAAATAGCTTTAGTTGATGAATAATTTTGATAATATGTTAGCTATATTTGTGATAATAATAATAGTGATAACTAATAAGTATTTTCTAGAACTTATAAATGATGATACCACTATAATTGTTAAATAAATACTGGTCAAGGGTGATAAATATGCTACTACTTATAATAGTAATAGCTTACTATAATTGGAGTGATAATAAAGAATAAGGTATCCTAATAGTGACAGATATGAAACTACTAGTGTGTATTTTGTTTTTTGATGGATTTGGTTACAGTAATAGTAATATAACTTCTCTTCTGGTGAGAAGAGTATAATATAAATATTTTGTTGAATATGAGTATTTCACTAATAGATGAATTTATAATATAGTCAGACCTACTGTTAGCTACAGCTATTTAAAAACCACTATTTAGTGTAATTTAATAATAATAATAATTTCTAGCTTAACCTACTAGTAAGGGATGAAACAATTCTTCTTCTTCTTCTTCTTCTTCTTCTTCTTCTTGGTATATAATTAATTGTATTCATTTATTTATCCATTTATTTCATTTCATGGGGAGAAGAGGAGAAAATGAGAGAGAGAGGCCTCTGTTTGTGTTGTGAGAAGCACCCATGGGCTCTCCATGTAAAGTTTTATTCTTGCCCTTGAGATAATTTTGCTGGTGTATATTTTTGATACAAGTCAGATGACCTATCTGTTACACTGTATTAGTAATCTTTCACAGCCTTGAGAGATTAATGCTAGTGTGTAAAGCTAAGAATGGTATCATATGACTGAGATATTTTCACCATTTGTTTGGCCAAAATTAAGATTGAGATTTTTTTGCTTGATGGGGATTTTTGATAAGAGTATCAGATGACTTCTCCTTTACACTTCTCTAGTCAGCTTGCACAGCCTTGAGGAATTAATCCTGGTGAGTAAAGGATGAAGAAGGTGTCATGTGGATATGCCCATGTATCATTTGTTTGTAAGATTCATTTAATTCCAGTTTATCATGCTGTGTAATGTGGGGATATCTTCTTGAGTTTTAATTCTTGATTACTGTAATTGCTGTGTACTTTACAGTTTAGTGTATTTTCCTTGCATGCAGATAGCTTAATTTTTAATTGAGTTGAATTTCAATAATCCTGTGGCTGTGTAATGTCCAAATCTTATGCATGTGGACTGCATAAGTCTTATTTGGGCTCCTGTATTGTTGTGTAATTTTTAAGTTTTTAGTGTATTTTCATGTATTGAGTTGGATTTGATACTTTCAGATGATCCTTGCGTCACATGAGCTGTGTTTGCTTTGATCAATTTGATACTGTCAGATGATCCTTGTGTCACATGAACTGTATTTTTTTGATGTATTGGATTCTTAGTAATATAATCTTCCTGATGGATTCAGAGTGGATATAATGTTACAATGTTACTTTTCCCATGTAATTTTGAGTTTATGTATGTTTTAAGCCTATTGTTGATTCTGTAAGGCTTGTATGTAGGTTTTCTTGTATAACTCCATAAGATTGGATTCCCCTATCATCTATTTAATTGTAGAAATATGTTGGTTATTTCTATTCTTAATGCTAAATTCTTCCATTCCTCCCTACTATTGAGGTTGTTCCTGGGTGTGTGTGATCTTTAATCATGTTCTTTGAGTGGTAATTTCCTGAATTAGTCATTTTGATCTTGATTTTCCAACTGTTAATTTTCAAGAAAATTCTTGAAACTGGTAAAAAGTTATGGAATACCACAATAGTTATTAAAATTTAAAATTTCTTGGGTTCTCTGATTCCAGATTTAATTGAGACACTTGTGAGATTTCTTCATTTTTTAAAGGTTTTTTACTGATTTAATTTGAAGGTTTCTTTAAATGTGGGATGAAATAAGGTAGTACCTTGAGGGGGAAATTATTGGTAAGTCTGTTTTGAATTTCACAATTTTCCAAAAACCATAGGTTCTAAGGTGTATTAGCTGACCCCTTAAATGATAATTAATATTAATTCTACAGAGAATCATAAAATAAAATATGATTTCTAGTTTTAACATGTAGAGAATACTTATCAGTATTCTCTAAATCAGACCTATCAATAACTCTATAGCCAAAATTCTTATGTAACACTATAATTTATGATAATATCAAGACTAATTTATGATTCTATTTCTATAAGACTGATAAAGTATTTTTTTGGTGTTTTATTTTTTGATTATGATTATTTTTTTTATATGAATACTAATTTTAAGACTACAGGGTTTAATACTAATAAGAATTATTCAATAATTATTTTTTTATACTATGTTTATATTTCTACTGCTTTCTTGTCAAGAATACTAAGCTTCTTAAAAAGGCTTCTAAGATTTTCACTATTCTTATACTACTATTATTCAAAAATACTAAGCTCCTTAGAAATTCTACTGAGATTTTCACTATAGTTATACTAATATTATTCAGCAATACTAATCTACTGAGCTTTTAACCACCAAAGCACTACTGATATTCTAGCTATCCTTCCAGTTTGAGGATGGTTGTGATCTTCAATAGTGAGAACTTGTTCCATTTTTTTTGGAAAATTAAGGATAGAAGACCTCTATTTATACCTTTTTGGGCCACCATAGAGCTTCTCAAAACAGGGGACTTAGAAAAATAAAAGTTGAGATGTTTTAGCTTGTGAGAGGTGTATTTATGGTTTAGCCATGTGTTTTCTGAGAGAATTTTGATGGGGGGTTTTTTCTTATGAAAATCATGTGATTTCATTGAGATAATTTGGCTGGTGATAGTTTCTTTTTACTAAGAAATTCAAGAAAATACAGTTTCTGAAAATTGAAATTTCCTCTAGTCATATTATATCTTTGAGAGAATTTATCTGGTGACATTTTTCTTTTTTGGTGACTTTGTTATGTGTTTACCATGAGATTTTGGCTGGTGGTTTTTTTCCTATCAAACTCATGTGATTTCATTGACATAATTTGGCTGGTGAGAGTTCATTTTTGCCAAGAAAATGCAGAAAAAACATCTTCCAACTATTGACATTTCTTCTAGTCATATGATATCTTTGATATAATTCAGCTTGTGAAATTATTCTTGGAAGTGGAGAAAGTCATGAAAATATATAATCAGCTATTTAGTCAACTGCCATTATATTTTAACAAAGGTGGGGAAATCATTTCTTACAAATCTTCTTTATTTTCATTTATTGCTAATTTCAACTTTTATATTCAATCTTGAGAATTTTTTTTCTTGTGGCTTTATTTAATTATTATGTAATTTCATTCAGACATTACATCATGTCTATCAAACTTTACATGTTTTGATATTACTAAGCAAAAAATTTGTTCTTTTTAAATCAATTTTAATCTCTTTCATAGCTTTTAGGTTGATATTTTAATTGTATTTAGGTGAAAAAAATACAGTTCTGATGCTATTCTCAATATGAATTTAAATAGCTGTATTGATTTTATCTCCATTGAATTTTGTAATTTTGTTATGGATGATACAATAAGGCAGAGAAATTATTATTTATTATTTTAATTGAAATTTTCCTTGTTGAAAAATTAGTCTTCTAGATTTGAAAAAAATTCTTAATTATGCCTTAAGACTTCTTTTAATTGGGTTGATTTACTTAGTTACAGAATTATGTAATTTTATTTCCTTCTCTAAAGTTATTCTGAAATTTCATTTTTATCTCTAAAATTATTCAACACCACTTCTTTAATTCCAAAATCCTATTTTCATATCTAAAATTATTCTTAAATTGAATTTTTCTTCTCAAGAGTTATTCTGGGATTTTTCTATAATTTCATAATATTTTTTCCATATTCAAATTTATTTCAAAATTTTAATTTCTTCTCAAGAATTATTCCTCAAATTTTTTGTAATTCTGAAATCCTATTTCAATATTTGAAAATATTTCACAAATTTATCTATTTCTCTGGATTTATTATAATTTTTTTTTTTCATCTCTAAATTTATTCTTAAAATCTATTTCAATATTTAAAATTATTCAATAATTTAATTCTTTTCTTCAGATTTTGTTTTTTTTATAATTCTTTAATTTTATTTTCATTTTCAAAATTTAATTTTAAATCTTATTTTAATATATAAATTTTTTTTTACCAATTTATTCTCTTTTTTTTTTTTTTTTTTAGTTATTCTAGAATTTTTTCTCATAATTTTTTAATTATATTTTCAAATTTAATTTTATTCTTAAATATGATTTTTTTTTTTTTTTTATGATTTGATAATCTTTATAAATTTATAATTTTTATGAAATACCAAATTTTGAAGTTAATTTTTTTTTTTTTTTTTATTAAATTCAAAAAATTTAATTTAATTTTTTTAAATTAAATATATATATATAAATATAAATAAATAAATTTTTAATTAAGAATTGATTTTGGAATAAAAAAAAAAAAAAATAAGTTTAAATCAATTTAAGATTTTTTTTTTATTAATTAAAATTAAATAAATTCAAAATTTTAACTAATTATCTTATAATATTATTTTTAAATTATTATTATTATAAAACACAATATAAAAAAAAAAAAAAAAAAAATTAATTTATTATTATTTATTACTTAAAGAGTTTTAAAAGTGGGTTAATATTTTATTCTTTAAAACTTTAAGATTAACTATAACTTAAAATTATAAATTAATAAAATATTTTTAAATAATTATTTAAAAAATAAGAATCAAGTTCTGAAAAAAAAAAAAAAAACCAAAGATTTAAAATTTATATTTTAAAATTATATCTAATTTAATAATTACAAAATTATCTTTAATTTATTTAATAGGAAAATATATATATTTTTTTAAATTAGTTAATTATCAAATAAACATTAAGATTTTTACTTTAAGGAGTAAATTATTTTCTAATAATCACTCTATATCTGTTCTAGATTCTTTTTATTCAAATAAAACTCTTGTTTTTTTTTTTTTTTTATTTATAACTAAATCTATCAATTTAAATAATTTTTTCTATTTCTTAAATAACTCTTTAATTATATTCAAAACTATTCTATTTAAAATTGAATTATATTTATTTCCTCTTAAAATTTCTCCTTTTTTTTTTTTTTTTTTGTTTTTTTTCAAAGTTTAAAATAGAATTTTTTTTTTTTTTTTTTAATTATTTCTAAAAATTAAAGATTATATAAAATAATATCTTTTTTTTTTTTAATAATTAATTTATTATTTTATTTTCTATTTTTTTTTTTAAAAAAAAAAAAAAAAAAAAAAAAAAAAAAAAAAAATTTAAATTTTAAATTATTTTTTTAATTTTAATTTTTTTTTTTTTTTTTACTTAAATAATTTATTTATATTTTCAAAAAAAAAAAAAAAAAAAAAAAAAAAAAAAAAAAAAAAAAAAAAAAAAAAATTAATTTTTTACTAATAATTTATTTATATTTTCAAAAAATTTTTTTTTTTTTTTTTTTTTTTTTTCAATTATTTATGATTTTAATTTTTATTATTTTTTTTGTTTTTTTTTTTTAAAAAAAAAAAAAAAACTTCAAAATTTTTTCAAATTTTTATTATTATTAAAGTTTTATTTATTTATTTATTTTATTTCTTAATTATTAATTTTTTTTTTTTTTTTTGCTTTTATTATTATTATTATTATTATTAAATTTAAATTAATAATATATTAAAAATTCCTTTAAAATTTTAATAATTTAAATTTAAAAAAAATCAAAATCATTAAATTACATTACATTAAAAAAAAAAAAATTATATAAGAATTGATTTTTTTTTTTTTTGATTTGTTTGATTTTTTTTTGATTTTTTTTTTTTTTTTTTTTTTTCAGAATTTAATTATTTTATTTAATTAAAAAAAAAAAAAAAATTTAAAATAAAATTATATTTTAAGTCATTTAAAAAAATTTTTAACAAAAAAAAAAAACTTTTTGATTTTTTTTTTATTTATATTTTTAATCATTTATTATTAAAAAGATTTTGAATATTAATTTTAAAAAAATAATCTCATTTTTTTTTATTTATTAAAATTTTTTAAGGTAAATTAAAAAAATATCTTAAAAAAAAAATTTATGTGTATATATATATATATTTCTTCTTCCATCAAGTTTTTCTTTTTTATATAACCAAAAAAAAAAAAAAAAAAAGTATTTATTAAATAATTTTTTTTATGAAAAATAAATAAAATATAAATTATTTTAGTCAAAAAATTTTCTAAAATTATAATTTTCCTTAATTTTTTTGAAAAAATAATTTTTACTATATATAAATTTTGGATTAACATCACTTCTTGTTTTTTCTTTTTTTAAGGTCATTTTGAACTCAATCTTTTGTTTTGAAATAAAAAATCTTCTATTTTTTGTTTTTTGTGTGAAACCTCCTTTTTTTTTATGACTACCAGTTTTCCATATGTTTTAATGTTTTAGGAGTTGAGTTTCCAAAAATTGACTGGAATGATCTTGTTCAATAATGGTTGTCAGGGTTGATATGCAGATTCGGGGAGTCAGAAAGGTGTTTGAGTAGTAAAATTATTGGTTGACTAATGAGACTCATTTGATATTTGTGATTGATCCACCAGTAAATAAAATGATGAAACACTTACACTTGCATTTCAAAACACCTCTGGATCAAGTGTGTGAGGTTGTTGATATTCATGCTCATTCATACAGATTGAGTTTTGAGCTTGATATCAAAGCACCCTATCATCTTCAAAGGTGGTGTTATCATTGAGAATTCCATAGCTGGGCTAAGATAAAGGGGATACAAACAATGAAGGATTCATCTTCAAATGGAATAGCAGCATGCCAGACTCACAAGAATATGGATGGTGTTCAGATGACAAGCCAGTGTGGTCCTAAAATCAGTTTAAATCGAGATCAGCTTTATCAAATGCCATGGGGATACTTTCAGAGAAGCTTACTTACACAGTAAAAGATTCTTGATGTGTTGCAGACTCCAAACATGCAATTTTCTATCTATAACGTGCGGTCTATACCGTTAGTGGCTGTATAGGGTAGGTAGATTGGGTAATATTCCTTGAGCAAATAAGGTCTTTAATTGGGAGTTTTCGTTGTAGCTTCAGTTTTTGAACTTTCAGCTTATCAAGCTGTAGCAGTTAGTTTTAATAGAAACCGGCTTGACATCTCTGTAAAGCAGACTTGATGTTCCGGCGAAAAGAAACGATTCCCAAGAGCAAAAGAAGTATGTATTTGTTATTATTTAAATAAAACTACACAGGCATAGATACATAAAACACAAAGAAATTTAATACAAAGAGAAACAAACAGAAAACTTTTTCTTCCCCAGTTAAGAAAATAACTATATGACTTTTTTGGTATAAAAACATTTATTAAAGTATGGAAATTCCGCCCAGAAAAGCAAAACAAGACAAAAAGTATTAATTTTTTTAATCAATCGACATTCTCTTATTATCTGGATCATTTCTAAAACATTGAGCATGAGGTTCGTGCAGGCTCATTGGAAGATGCTGATGAGAATCTGATGAATGATAATTAGGTTTTTGATTCAAATGTTTTAAATCTAGTTTTTGTGAAAGGTATACGCCAAGTGTCTTTGGATGTAGGTTATGATTTCCTTGTTCTTTTAGTCCGATTGAATGGGTTTCTTTGTGGGAATATTGAGCTGTTGAGTC
The DNA here is from genome assembly GCA_023105745.1 of Austropuccinia psidii. Classification (NCBI taxonomy): domain Eukaryota; kingdom Fungi; phylum Basidiomycota; class Pucciniomycetes; order Pucciniales; family Sphaerophragmiaceae; genus Austropuccinia; species Austropuccinia psidii. The sequence goes on along the minus strand of JALGQZ010000001.1, from coordinate 76,507,068 downwards.
ATCTAATTGGACTGTTGTGACTGACTTTGCGGAGGTTAAACTGGCCACACTTGATGATAATGGAAAATCGCATGATCCGTTGAATTCTGATGACCCCGTGCCCTTAGGTTTCCACCTTTCGCTTAAAGATTTTTTATTTGAATTGGCTTGCTTTTTCACTAAGGATAGGACGATACATGATGAATATGCAACAAGATTGGAAGATTGGATAAAATTTGAGCACTCAACTGTGTACTTTCAATCCTTGACCAAAGTTTTTAAGACAAATCATAGCCCAAAGAAAGCTCAAGAAGATCATTAATAAACATGATACAGCTACTCGTTGATGAGCAAATATCAGTAATTGACCTTTTTTTTTCCTTTTTGGATTAGAGCGACTTACAAAAAACAGTGAGTGATTTGAATACTTGAGCATATGAGCCACGATCATGCCTGCCCTGCCAGATCCGAAATAACTAGAAAAGAATGTTTAATTAGTCAAGATTCTAAAAACAATAAATTTGGCGGGCAATATACTTTATAAACAAAATAATAAGATCCAGAGAGTAAGCCAAGCATGAATGCCCACATGATTGATTTTGATTCGTGTTGAACTCCATAATAACCAATGATGAGTAAGATTAGTGTAGTGGGTACTGCGATGATTGTCAAGACTTTTTCGGCATGATGAACTGAAGGAACTAGTAAAACCAATTGAAGGGAGAAAGCTATAAAGAAGAAGTAATCAAATTTTAAGAGACAAATATAAACTTTTTTTTAATAAATAAAAAAGATATCGGAAGCAAATCGATGTTAGTAAAAAGATAGATTGGAAAAGGGTAAGGTTTTGATTTTGATTAAAAAAAAAAGGCTCAACTTTGATACATTAAATAGATTTTTTTAATTTTTCGATCAGCGCCAATTTGTTTATAAATTTGCCAACCAAATTCTTTGAATAGATGCCAAGTTAGATAAACAAAGAAGATTTGAGCTAGACCGATCCAAGCAGGGATGCCGATTAATAAGATTGAAGAGAGTGAATTGGTGATTGAATGAGAAGAAGGAGTTTGAATTTTTTTGATTTCAGGAATCTGATTGGCAAAAAGGAGGTATTGAAGACTGTTGATGAGCAATCAATCAAGGCAAGATGTAGAATTGAGAGAGATTACTGACTTGAATGATAGCATAAGTTAAGATAGCTAGATTGAAAGCGCAAAGACCGATTAATTGAATAGTATTTTTGAAACGAAGAGCGTCTATTGCGAAATAGATTTGAAATAGATGAGCTAAGATGAAGATGGAAAGATAAACAGCTAAAGGGTTTCGGTTGATTTGATTATCGAAGGAGATAGCTAGATCATGATATAAATTAGTCTTGATGATGATGATGGATTCCAAGATGATATCTATTGTAGATTCTAGTGTTGTGATCAATAAGAAAGATCTAGCATGAACTGAATGATTTAAAGACTGAAAGAATGTAAGAAAGATTTATCGATTAGCGTTAAGATCTAATTAAATTTATTTTAATAAGATTCTTACTTACGTTCAAGAATTTTGATTTAAAACGATCCAACTGAATCCACATAATCATCAATTAGCAAAATTCAAGGAAGGATGAGAATTTTAGAGGACGATAAATTCAGAAATCCTGAAAAAGGGTAAAAAGTTCAAGAAGATAGAATTTAAGAGAATTAAGATTTTAAGAATTTGAATTAATTAAAATTTGAACTAAATTAGTTGAAGTGGCAGCCAAAGATTCAGTGGCAATGAGGCAATGAGCGTCGGTAGCAGTAGACTAAAATTTAAATTTGTCTTTGGAGAGTGGTCAAAATTTAATTTTTGATAAAATCCTTCAAAATTATTCAAATTAAATTTAAATTAAAAAAAAAATCTCAATTAAAACAAAAATTCTGAGAAATTCTAAGAAATCAATCAAAAATTTTTAGTAAAACTTGAGATCATTAAAATTTAAAAAATCTAAAATTGAAATCAGTTTAAAGAAAATTAAAATTATCTTAAAATTGGGTGTGATGAATTAGTTTGATAATAAAATTAAATAAATAAATTATTTAAGAAAACATTTAACTTATTATCATAAATTGATTAATCTAACTATAAAAAATCTTTAAATTAAATAATCTCATTTAAATTGACTTCTGGTAAAAGTTCTAAACTGCCACAAATTTGGAATTATCAAATTTCTCTATTTAAATCTGATTACAAAGATTTTATAACAGATTTTTAGATTCAAAATTTAGAAATATTTATTTATCAAAAACTTCAAATTTGGAGATTTTACTAAAAAAATGTCACAGTTTGTAATTTGTAATTTGGTAAGTTTGAGATGGCTCAGATATGAAATCTTACATTGGCCTTTAATTTTTTTTAATTATATAAATGTAATAATTTGATTATTTTCCATTTAATAATAAAATAAATTTTATTTTTTAATATTGACTGATTTACCTCAATTTTCAAAATGGATTCAAGTTTTTTTGAAAATAATTAACTAATAAATTCTTTTTGTTTAAAATTGGAATGGATTGTTTTTCTTGATTAATTACTCAATTATATTAAAGACTTATAGAATGTAAGAGGGTATTTTCTTCTAATTTCAATTGAAAATAGGGTCAATTAGTAGTAATAAACTATATTTCCCCCACAATTTTTTTTTTTTGATTTTTTTATTCATTCCCCTAAAATTCCTTAATCACCCAATAAAACTCCATTTCCCATCCTTTTTAAATAATTTACCCCCCTTACATTCAATTCAAGTTTTTTATGTCTCAAGTAATTATGCTTCAACCCCTTCTGAAGGTGAATTTCAAACTATCAAGTCCCTTTGAGAGAATTTTTGAAGGGATCAATGGTAAAATTTGATTCATCATCAGGTTGAAATCTTCTGTTAAAGATCTGGGTGGTATATTTCAAAGTGAAAAATTCAACAAAAAACGTTTAATGAGAAGAAATTAAACTTCCCTATTGTAAGGTTTGTCTATGAAACTCTTGATAATAGTAGCAAAATCAAGAGTACTATGACTGTCCTCAGTAGAAATATATAATATAACAAAATATTATAACTACAAATTTAAATATAATTATTAAAAATAATTATATAAAAAAAATAAATTTAATTATTATTATAAAATATAATACTAAAAAATAATAATAATAATTATAATAAATTATAATTATTCTATTATTGTTATAGTCACTGACAGTTATAACAATAAGAATTGTAAAGCTCTTAATGAGACAATTACACATGGAAATATGAATATTAACCACTTATAAATAATATTATTTATAAAAGAATTATAACACACACTGTGCAGAAAATAATTCTTATAGAATAAAAATTCTATATAAAAAAAACTAATACTAGATAAAAAAATATAGAATTTTAGAGAAAACTTACTTATAATATTTGCCTAATACAACAAGTCAAACAACAACAGTTATTATATTAAATAATGATTATAATTTAAAAACACACCTAAAATCAATAATTTTAAAGATAAAACAACTTTTTATAATAAAATTTAGGATTAAAGAGTTTTTAAGAGGAATTTGTGGATTTTAAAAGATATTTAAGATAATAATTTTATAATATAAAATATATTATTGATGATTACAACAATAATCTGAATTCTATGATTTCAATTATTTGATTTACAGTTACTAAAGAATAAAATAAATTAAGAATTACTTTAATAATAAGATTTTCTAAATAATAAAACTTTACCTGTTTAAATTTCTAATATGATTGGATTGATGATGAATGATGGACAAAAACAGTGATGAAAAGACTCTTTTTATGTCTTCAGAGCAGCTCTCATGATTCATAATAAATATAGAGGGCGTGCTCAGGTCAAAACTTAAAAACCATACTTAAAAACAAAGTTCTTAACTTAAGGCAACTTGTTTTTAATTCCAATTTAAAGTTACCAGTGTTATTCTTAACTCCATGTAGCTTTAATCCTTATTGAAACTAATTATTTTCAATTTTTCAATATAAATAAGCTTATTTATATTGAAGTTCATCACATGAACAACTTAAAAATAGAGTTTCAAGCAGAAATCTCTTAAACTCAATTTTTAATTAATTTTTAAAGAAATCATAATTTTCTTTGAGTTTAATTAAAAAGAGTAACTTTCCAGGCTAATTACCCAGGAAATTTATTTATAAAAGATACTTAAAATTTAATTTATATATAGATGATATTAAATTCTAAGCTGTGTGAAAGTTTCAAGCAAATCCATTAAGATTTGGATTTTTAATGAATTTTTGAAGTTATTGCTATTTTTCCACGTAAAATAGCAGTACACACCAAACATTAGCTTTTGATAAGGTTTTGATGCTTGTAACTTTAAAGTTTTAAGCTTATTTAAGTTTTGACAGGTCTCAAAACTTTAATTTCAAGCCTGCATATTGGGATTTACCCTTTGGCAGCTTGAAATTCCTGTCCAATTTGGGATAAAACCAGTTTAAACCTTAAGGTTGGATCAAAGTCTAATCTTAAAGTTTAAATAAGGTTGAAAATCCTCCAATACAGGTGGAAAACCTTAATTGAATCATTGCAGATCCAAAAAGTTGGGTACCCCAGCTCTATTTGGTCTTTTTCCTTTGTCCCACCTTTCTGCGTGGATTTTGCCCTTTTATTTATTTAAAGCCATACTATGGCCTTAAACCCTTTTAAATTGAGTTCACGCAGGATTTACATTCTGTATGGCAGATCCTTAGCCAATTCAGTAAATATACACCACACCTCAATTTTAACTAAAATTTTGGTAAGTTTGCATTAACCTTATGCAACTTTAAATTTAAGCTTATTTAAGCTTAAATTTAACAATTTTAATTTTTTTTTAAATAAGTTACATTAGTACTGTGAGATTCTTAAATCTTCTAATAACACAAGAAATAAGTGTTTTTGGGTATAACACCTTATGGATGTACCCTAGGTTATTTTTGGAGTAGAATCCAAAAATGACATAATATTTATAACTTTGTTTATCCAAAAAAAAGTTATACTTATTTTTTGTTATTTTTTATTTTAAATTCAATTAAAAAGTCTGTTGAAGACAATTTTAACTGTGTATAAAGTTATTTGTGGCCTTATGGGTATGTTATACATACCTCACAGGCTCACACCTATTAATACCTAGTCTAGGAGATATTCCAAAAAACAAACCTTGAAACCTGAAAGAAAATATCACTGAACATTATAATCAGGCTAGTGAGAATATTATGGCTCATTAACCATTAAGGAGGACTTTTTATCAAAAAATTCTCAGATACCAGAGATTTCCTCAGCTCATTTCATACCAAGGAAACCTAAATCTTAAGTTTTTAGTAAAAGAGACCTCCTGAAAGGCCAGTTGTTCTTAAAAAAAATTAAATATCAAGAAAAAACTTAGTAATAAAGAATTTTAAGGAAGTTGATCTGTTTATCCCCTCACTGACACCTTCAATGAAGAAGATTAATTCTTTCTTCTTGTAAAAGAAAATTTAATAACAATATCCAATACTTATCTTTTTACTAATCAAATAGCTTTAATACTCCTTCAAATATTCTTAAATTTAATCCTCATGGAATTTAATTGAAAAAATAATTATAGAATTCCTTTATTTCATATTTATGGTTTCAAAAAAAATAAAATAATAACATCACATGGTGCCTTTTTTTAATTAAAAAATAAATTAAAAAAACTATCATAATTTGGGATCTAAAAAAATACATAAATTGATATTACTCAAAACATAAAAAAAAAAAAAAATTCTACCAATAATATTTATTTATAAAAATTTTTATCTTTAATTAATATTATTAAAAAGAAAAAAATAAAAAAAAAAATATTCAAATAATTTTATAAATTTAAAAAAAAAAAAACAAACAAACATAAAAATAGTTTTAATATGATTTATTAAGAGGTTTTTTTATTTAAAAATATTTTCTTAAATAAATTAAATAATTTAACTTTTATAGTTTTATCTTTAATCAACTTAATTTATATAAATCAATTTCTTTGGTAATTAAGAATTATACTATTTTGATTAAAATTAATTTTATTCCAATTAAAATAATAATGATAATAATCAAATTTATTAATTTAAAATATAATCTTATTTTTCTTTTATTAGTAAATAATTAAATAATTAATCTTATTAATTATTAATAGTGAAAGTATTTCACTAAATGTTAAATTAATATATTATGATATATATTTTAATCATTTTTTTAGTTAAAATAAAGCTCTTATTTTATAATTAAAGAAAAAAATATTTTTTTGAAATAATAAAAAATAATGTTTAATAAATTTATTTCTAAAAATAAAAACAATTAAATATTCATATTTATCATTTTTTTTTAAAAAAAAAAAAAAAAACAAACTTACACTTTATTTAATCAAAATCAAAAAAAAAAAATTAATTAAATAATAAAATTAATTAAAAATGATAAATTTTAAAACTTTTTTTTTTTTTTTTTTTAATTATAAATATATTTCATTTAAAAATTAATTTAAAAAGATATTTTTTTTTTAAAAAAAAAATAAATAAATAAATAAATATATAACAAAAAAATTATAATTTTTTTTTTTTATCTTAAAATTGAAATTAGAAAAAAAAAATTAAAATTAAAATAATTATTTTAAAGAATTTATTAATTGATTATTTTTATTAATTTATCAATTAATTATTTTAAAGAATTTATTAATTAATTATTTTATTAATATAAATCAAATTTAAATATTTTAATTAGAATATATAAAAAAAAAAAATTATTAAGATAAAAAATTTAAAAATTAAATAATAATAATAATAATAATTTAAGAAAGTATTAATTCCAATTATTAATTAATTAAATTAATTGAATAATTCAAAAAAACAAAAAAAAACAAGATCTTTTTTTTTTTTTTTAAATTTTTAAATAAAAAATTCAATTAATTTAAAAAAAAAAAAAAATATTATTATTATAAAATAATTTTTAATAAATAATTAAATTAACAAAAAAAAAAAAACATCAGAGGAAGATATAATAGATCTAAAAAAAAAAAAAAAAAACTCATCAAATTTTTGAATTTTTTTTTAAAAGGGATTAAAAATAAGAGGAATAAAAACTTTCAAACTTTGAAAAAAAAAACAAAAAAAACATAAGAATAAGTTTAATCTATAGATTTTAAAGGTTTTAAAGTTTGGGAGTTAAAAAAATATCTATTTAAATTCATAAAACTACTAGTGATGTCAAATTTTTATTATAATTATTTAATACCATAAAGAATTTTTAAAGATTAAGAAATTTAATACAATAAATATGAAGTAAGAAGATAAAACTATTTGATAGGAAACCGATTCTATTGTAAAAAAAAATAACTTAAGGAATATTCAAATGATTTTTAAATATTGAATTTTTTTTTCTTTTTTTAAAACTTTTCAGAAAAAATTTAATAAAAGTTATAATTTTTAAAAAAAACTTTTTTTTTTTTTTTTTTTTTTTTTTTTTAGTTTTATTTTATCTTTTTATAAAATTTTAATATTAATTTAGTTTATAATATTTGGAAAGTTTTTTTTTAAAATTAAAGAATTTCTAACTTCATTTTGAAATAAACCTAAAAAGCGCACAATTCAAAAAGTGGTAAGAATTTTAACTTCCAAAGTTTAAAAGAAGTTTCTTTACATCTTTAATAAAGATATAAGGAAATATTTTAAAAGAGAATGAGTCAAATAAATTAAATTTAATAAAAAAAACTTTAAATTTAAATGAAAAATCTGTTTTAATTAATTAAAAAATATTTATAAGGAATTGAATTTTATGTGGAAATTGGATCAGCCCCTTATGGGAATTTTATTTCCATTTCAAAAATTTAACATTGTATAGAAAATATATATCAAATTTCAGGATTTTTATTTTTAATTTAAGTCTTTTTACAATTTTTACTTGATTTTGTCCTCCAAAATTAAATAAATAAATTCTTATCTTCTTCTTGAAAATTGGTAGTAATTTTATTCTTTTGGGTATCATCATCTCAAAATCCTTTCCTGTATCTCATTTGAATTTTAATTAGAAACCTCATTCTACACCTAAGGATTTCAAATGGGCTGAAAAATGAAAGTAAAACAGGTTCATTCATTTTGTTAAAAATACTAAAGATTCTTGATAGGTTTAAATTAATTAAAAGTTGACTATGATAAAATATTTCATTTGTCTTGAACATTGTAATTCCTATTTATTTTATTCTGAAAAGAATTATTAATATAACTTAAATAAATCAATATTTATGTATCCTCATATTTTTAAAAAAGTAATTAAACATAAATAAAATTCCTAATTATTTTCCTTAACACTCATTTCAACTATATAACTACTTTTAAAATTTTTTAAAAGAGATTAATTACTAAGGAAAATTTTTAAATATTAATAAATATATCCTCATAATATGGAATATTATTTTTAAGTGTAATTTTTTGTTTTGAATTTTTTTTTTTATAGTTTAATAATTTCATCACCTTTAAATGAAATTTTTTAGATTAAAATGTTTTTTTTTTTTTTTTTTTTTTAAAAAAAAAGAAATATTTAATTCTATTTTTCAATAAAATAACTTAATTGAAATTATTTTTTTTATTTATTTTTTTAAATCAAATTAAAAATAAACATTAAAAGAAAATAAATACAAAAAAGAATAATATTTTTTTTTTTTTTTTTTTTTTTGGTAAAGTTTGATTTATAAATCTATTTTTTTGAAATATTCTTAAAAAATAAAAAAAAATTTTTAATATTAATTTATATATTTTTAAATCATATTTCAAAAAAAAAAGGATTGCTTTTTTTCAAATTAGTAAAAATTATATAATCATTAATTTAATCAAAAAATAATGATAATAATAATAATAATATTAATTAATAATCAAATTTTATAAAAATTTAAATTTAAATTTCAAAATTAAATAAAAATATAAAAAATAATAATAAAGGATTTTGATTTAAAATTAATTTTATTATTAAAAAATCAAATTAAATTAATTAAAATATAAGAATTTAATTTTTACTAAATTAGTATTATAAAATTGATTAAATTATTTATTAATTTTATTTTTTCTTTTTAAAAATTTATTGAGATATTTGAAAAAATATTTTTTTTTTTTTAATTTTGAATATAAGATTATAAGATCCCAAAAGACAAAAACATTAATAATTTATTGATGTGATATTGGAATTTTTTTTTCCTATAAAAAACATTTTTTTTGGAAAATTTTTACCCTTATCAAAATTCTATTCAAATAGAATTAATTTAAATTCAAATAATTATTTGGTCTTATGGAATAATGTCACAACCATGGGAAATACCACTCAATGGATGAATTTATGAAAATTCTTGTCATAACCATCTTATGACCAATTGACTATCCTGGTGCTCTGTGCCCCCCCTGGTCCATATCCCATTCATTTCCCCCTTAATATCTTTTTCATAATCGTTGACCCCCAGGACTTCCGGCCTGACACCTTTCATCATGGGGGTTCCATACTAAATGGCCTTTTTGGGCCATTTAGACCCCCTACATCCTATGGTCTATAGGCTGTGAATCATGGCCCACAGTCTGTAGGATGCACCAGGCCCCTTTTTTCCTAAAATAAATGAGACCAAAGGGAGCCAAACCCTCTTTCCAAAATGACCAAAAGCACTCAATAGGTGATTTTCCACCATAGACCAAAAAAGACTCAAGCAGTAGCCCCTGGCAGTCACCTCCAAGATCAAAAGGCCCTTCCTTGACCTTTGGGCCCCAATTACTTCTGGAAATAAACAAATACCATATATGGTGTTGTTATAAACTATTATGAATAATTTTTTCTCAAAAATTCAATGGTTCTATTTTCATCACCCAAAACTTTAATCTAAAAATAAGTCACCAGCCCTCAAGCCCATTTTGAAGGAAGTTATTTAAGGGAATTAATAAATAAGCCATGGGGGGTAATGGGTAGGACTTCAGGTAGACCATTTGAGGACAAAAATAAACTGGAACATTAATTTATCTGTATTTTCAATTTATAAAGTATTTTCTAAATGGAATACCATTAAAAGATTTTTAAGGATAATTAAAGAGGAAGTAATTCAAATCAGTTTTCAAGGTGTCAAAGCTTCAAAATTCTTTTTAAAACTCAATTGATCCATACATAATTTAATAATAAAATACATATCAAATTGACCCTTTTAGGTTAATTAAAATAAAATAATGTGGCTTTCAAAAAACCCATTAAATTTCCAAAGATGGCCAAGTGGAATTTTCCAAAACAGTCAATAAATCTGGGGTTTCAGCCCTCCAGGATCAGTATTTCAACTCTTCAAATATAATGACCACTATTTCATCCCCTCAGAAGCTTTCAAAAGTTAATGAATCTATGGGATTTATTCTTATCATTATTTTAATTTTATTTCAAAAGTAAATACTGATATTTATAAGTCAGTTATTTGGAAATCTTTCTTTGATTGTCAGTAGATATTGGTGGTCATATCCTTCAAAAATTCCATTTTTCCTTTCTTTAAAGGTGAAAAAGTGAATAAAGGACTTACTTGGTTGGATTTTGGAAACTGGATTCTTTCTTCTTATATTCTTCAGATTTTTTTACTTTCACTATTATTATAGTAAGGAAATATATTATTCTTTTATTTATTTGATTCTTTTAAGTCTTCTAAATGAGTTCACTTATTTCTAAATTCCAGGCTAATCTAGTTATTCACAAGAGCCCTTGTGAAATTAGATCAATTAGCTAATAATTGGTTCTTTAATTTTTTTTAATTTTGAAAATTATTATTTTATCAATTATTAAAATCTAATGATCTTAATAAATTTTTTTTTCTTAAAATATATAAATTTTTAATTCTTCTTTTATTATTTAAAATTGATTTTTTTTTCTTTATAATTTTATTTAATAATTATTAAAATTTTTTTTTCTTTTCTTTTGTTAAAAATTTTTTAATCATTTTTTTTTATTAAATTAAATTTTAATCTAATTAAAAGTTTAATTTTGATTTTAAAATTAATTTCAAAAATTAATTTCATAAAAAAAATAGGGTATTGGTAAAAACACGTAAGCAAATTGGTATAAACACGTAAGAGCTTACGTGTTTTTACCATCAATTGGTAAAAACACGTAATTTTATGGTAAAAACGCGTAAGGGATGGTTTTTAAATGAAGTATGGCTATTTATGGCATTTATGATGCCATTAATGCCATTTTTGGCATTAAAAATGCCATTTGTGGCATTAAAAATTCCATTTATGGCATTAACAGTGCCATTAATTGAATTATCAATGAAATATTTCTGATGCCATTAATGCCATTTATGGAATCAACATTGCCATAAATGGAATTAACAGTGCCATTGATGGCATTATCAATGAAATATCATTGATGCCATTAATGCCATTTATGGCATCAACAATGCCATTTGTGGCATCAAAAATGCAACATTTCTGATGCCATTAATGCCATAAATGGCATTAATAATGCTGCATTAACAATGCCATTAATGGCATTACTAATACCATGAATGGCATTATCAATGTAATGAATGGAATAATGCCATTTATGTAACACCATAAATGGCATTGTTAATTCCATTTATGTAATGCCACAAATGGAATTTTTGATTCCATAAATGGCATTTTTGATGCCATTTATGTTATAGTTAAGGCCATTAATTCCATTTTTAAGGCCATTCATTCCATTTTTAAGTCCATTTATGGCATTTTTAAATTCATGAACGGAATTGTCAAGGCCATTAAATTCAATTTATGGCATTTCTGTAATGCCATTTATGCCAATTTTCTGGCCATAAATGGCATCTGTATGTCATTCTTGATGCCATTTATGGCATTATTATGTCATTAGTGATGCCATTTATGGCACTTTTTATGTGATAAATGACACTGTTAATGCCAAAAATCAAATTTTAACTTCCACCCATCATAAATTAAATTTTGAATTCAATTTATGTCATAAATGGCATTTTCAATTTAATTACAAACATGAACAAAAAAACGTAAAAAAACATGGACTTTTTGGGCCTACAAATGTTCTTGCAAAAAAAATGCCAAAATGTTGGGCTTCTGGTTTATTATCCTCAGCCTTCTCACCTTCATTTAAAAAAAAAAATTATTGAAATTCATAAGTGGGAACATTTTTAATGATTTTTTTTTAAAAAATGGGCCATTTTACCAAATTGCCCAAAATAGAAAAATTGGGCAAAAAAAAAATTTGAAAAAATTTGGGGACCTTCACATCCCATGTCGGAAAAAACATGGCAAAAAAAAATGTTAAAAATTCTCAAAAATGAGCCTGAGGAATTTTTATAAAAAAATTAGGTTACTTACGTGTTTTTACCATAAAATTACGTGTTTTGGCCATAATTTGGTAAAAACACGTAAGGGCTTACGTGTGTTTACTAAAAGCTTACGTGTGTTTACGAACACCCAAAAAATATTTATTAATAAAAATTCATTTTGATTTATTCTTTAAAAATTTTTTTAATTAAAGAAATATTTTAATTTGATTTTGATTTTTATTAATTAATTTAAAATATAATTTATTTTTTAATTAAAAAAAGTTTATTGAAACGAAGGATTTATTCATTTTATTTGATATAATTTTTAATTTTCCTTAAGAATTAATTGATTTTATTTGATTTGATTTTTTAATTCAATTTCCTAAAGAATTATTCATTTAATTCCTCAATATTAATTGATTTATTGTTTTATCTCAAGAAATTATTAATTTTGATTTTTTCTCAAGATATTAATTTTGATTTTGACTTCAAGGTTTTTATATTTGAATTTCTTAATGATTTTTATATTAAAATTTTGATGTTTTAGATTAATTTTATTTTATTTTATTCTGAAAATCATTCCTTTCCTACATTCACCTCCTGAAAACAGACAATATCTCAGGCCAGAACTTAAGCTGTTTTTAATCCAAAAACCATGAGAACCTCTTTATGGGACCACAGCAGTTCCTTAACTGAGGGCTCACTTAGACAGAGGACCAAATATGGAAGGAGAAGCATCATCCATCCAGGAAGGTAGAAGTCCAAGAAGCTCAATATCCTTATCAGGAGTGTTTGGATCTTTTCCTGGAATGTCAAAGACCTCTTTCAAGGGTCTTTGTGAAGATAGTGAAGAGGAGGAGGTGAATTATGCAGAAGAGGAAGAGTCTAATGCTACTTAAGTTGTTCTGGCTCCTGTGGGGGAATCTGAGGGTACTGGAGGATCAACTCTAGCCTAGTCTTACCCATCTAAATTAGCCATCATGAAACATATTACTCAGATTATGGCCAATCTTCAAGAAACTCAATATTATGAAGCTTAAAGACCAAATTTAGGAAGGCAGAAGATTTATTTGATTTGACTCAACCCTTTAAATTCAGAAGTTTTATCCATTCCTTCCAGCTTATTTTCTATAATGATAAGGCCAATTTCTCTGAAGACAAGAAGAAATTTCTTTATGTCACTGCATTTATCATTTGCAGGGATTAAAAATGGATTGAGACTTATATTTGAAATCTCACTAATAAATAAAAAAATAACCTCCACAATAATTAGGCACTATTTGAATCCCAGCTCTTCAATTTATTTGGTGACCCAAATTAAGTTAGAAAAGCTGAAACAGAGCTGGATGCCTTGAGAATGAATGAAGGAGGGAATTTTTATTTTTAAATTTTCTTTTTCCAGAAGTTTGATTTCATGAATTGGGGATTGGGGTAAAAGGCTCTTATACCTCATTAGAGGAAGGGACTGGCAACCAGGATTCTGGACCAATTGGAATCCCATCCTTCACTAATTTTTTCTCTTAAAGATTTAACAGATGTTACCCTGTAGCTTGATACCAGGTACCATGAGAGGAAGAAGGAGAAGAATAATTTCCAGGAAAAGAATACTGAAGCCTCCAATTCAAGATCTTATCATACTCAGAATTCTTAAAGCTGAAGTAATAAGAAGGAGAAGAATTTTAAGGTTCAGAAAAGGGACAGGTCCTGTCATTCTCTATTGAACAAGGATAACAAGTTGATGTGTTCTGAAAAGAAAAGAATATTGAAGGTGGGCTTGTGTTCCTATTGTGGTGGGAATAATAGTATTGAGGCTTGTGTAAAAAGGCCTAAAAACCAGCTTACCCAACAAGAAGGAAGATTTCCCAGCCAGGGAAAAGCCTGAGTGAAACTCATGCTGTGTTCAATGGTCTTCACTATTTTCCACCCAGAGAAGAATTGTGAATTCTGAATAGTGGTTTCCATTTTTTCAAATGTTTTCTTTTTTCTTCTCTATCTAAAATTTTTTACAGTATTCTCATTGATTTTGGTGCTACCAACTAATTTATTGCAAAGACGTTTGTTGAAAAATATGCTTTGACCACGTAAGAACTCCCAGAGAGGATTCCTCTCATAATTTTGGACTCTTCAGATTCCCCTTCTTTATATATGACTCACCATACTAAATATATGGTTGTTCTCCCTTCTTTCCCAAGATTTGAATGTGACATTTTAGTCATTGTTGATCCCAAGGGAGAAGACCAAATATTAGGCTTTGCATTTCTTAATCAATTTCATTCATCTATTGATTGGAGGCAAGGGCTGATCACCTATAATCTTGGCTATAAGGACTCTAGTGATTCTCTTATTCCACTTAGTAATAAATTTTCCACTTCCACTAATTGTGAATCTCTGGTTGGTGATTCTAGAACACCATCTTTTCCAACTTCTGTCCATATTACTTCCATAAATTCCCCTGAGTAATCATTATCCTCTAGAGATGAACAATTTTGGAGAAGATAATTATGTGTACTTACTTAATCTTGTCCATGGGAATGTGAACCTTCCTCTTTCATCTTATCATGACTCCCTGCAGGAGTTGTGGAATGAAGAGGAAGAGCCAGAAGAAATTGAAACTGTGATGAAGGTTTTTACTTCTGCTTATCACCACTATTTGGATGTATTTCTCAATGTGAAAGCAGAGAAACCTCTTCCTCACCATGCCTGTGTACATCATACTGAATTGGCAGGGTCTCTACCTCCAGTTGAGATCATTTAATATTTATTAAACCAAGATTTAGAGACACTAAGGGCCTACATTTCAAAAAATTTAGAGAAATTTCTCATCCAGCCAAGCTGCTCATCAACAGGAGAACATTTTCTCTTTTTCAAAAAGAAGGATTATGGCCTCCATTTGTATTTTTATTACTGAAAACTCAATTATGTCACTAGGAAGAACATATATCTTGTTCATCATATGAACAAGCTTCTTACTGTTTTAAATGGCTCTTTTATTTTCTCCAATATTGAATTTAATTGTGCACATAAGAATCTCAGAATCAATGAGGGTGATGAGCAACTGAAAGCATTTAGAACCAAATATGGCAGTTATGAGTATTTGGTTATTCCATTTGGGCTCACCAATGCTACTGCCTATTGTCAATAATATTTTCTCCAATCTTCTAGATGTTTATTTTTAGTTTTATGTGGATGAAATCATGGTATTTTCAAAGTCTGAGGAAGAAAATTAAACTCATGTGTCCACTGCTCTTACCAGTCTCAGAGCCAATAACCTCTTTTATAAGCCCTCCAAGTGCCTCCTTCATGCTTCAAGTGTTGAATATTTAGGTTATATTGTTTTTTCTGAGGGACTCAAAATGGACTAATAAATATTACATAAAATTTTCAATTTTCAACCTCCAAGAAGCATAAAGGATCTTCAATAATTACTTGGCTATACCAGCTTCCAATGGCATTTAATCAAGAATTATTCAAAGAAAATCAGTTCACCCACCAAATTTCTCAAGAAGGATTCTGTTTCCCCCCTTAATAAGGAATCCTTTAGCCAGCCTCACCACTGATCCAATAATATGTCACTTAAATCAATCTATACCCACCATTGTAGATACCAATGCATCAGATTATGCTTTGGGTGCTGTGCTGAGTCAGGTCTCTCCCTAAGGAAAATATCAAATTGAATTTTATAGCTGCAAGCTCATTCCAGAATAACACAGCTATGAAACTATTTACAAGGAACTCCTTGGCATAGTATGGGCTCTCATGAGCTGGAGGGATTTTCTACTTTCTCTCTCTTCCACTTTTGAAGTTTTCAAAAATCACTCTTTCCTTCAATACTTCATGTCCTCAAAGATTCTTACTCACCATAAAGCCTTCTGGGATTAATTACTTTCTGAATTTTATTTCTAAATAATTATTCCTTTCAATGTATGGATGAATTTTACCCAGAGAGAGGGGAGAATTTCATCAGCAAGAATCCAACAGATTTTCAGCAATTAATCAAGAAAGATGAAGTTCAACCCCCAAGTTCTTTGCAGTCAAGGTAGCTTCTTTTCAGAATTTGGCTGACCAAATTCTGAAGGAATAATTGCAAGACTATCAGTACAGAATTCTCCTTCAAGATTTAGGTAAAAGTAAATCTTTGCAAGATTATTTTCTTGATTCCTCTTCCCAACTTCTTCTCTTCAAAGATTGGGTGGTGGTCTCAAATGAACCCACAATCCAACTCAATATACTTCAAAATCTCCATGACTATCCTCTAGTTGGCCATCATGGCCAAGGAAAGACTCTCAAACTTGTCAAGCAGGATTTTCACTGGTCTGTGATGACTAAATTTATCAAGGATTATGTTTCATCCTGCCAACAGTGTTCAAGAAACAAGAATTTTAATCACAAGAAGTTTGGATTACTCAAGCCTCTTCCAATTCCAAATGGTTCTGGCTCTGTCTTTAAATGGAATTAATCACCCAATTGCCACTATGCAGTTCTTTTGATACAACTCTGTTAAAAGTGGACAGGTTTTCAAAAACAGCAAGATTTATTCCAAAAATGTCTTCAATTACTTCACTGAATTTGGACTGTTTATTGATCAAGAATATTTTAACAAATCACAACCTTCCAGAAATCTGTGTCAGTGATAGAGGTTCTATTTTGTTTATTCCTTTTTGTGAGCCTGTGAGGTATTTATGTCATACCAAGAAGGGCACAGATAACTTTTGTAACAGTTAATTTAGTATTAAACAGAATTATAAAGTAAATTTAAAACAAAAAATACCAAGAAACAAGTATAAAATTCTTTTTAATAAGCAAAGCTATAAATACAATTTCAGTTTTGGATTATACACCAAAATAACTTAGGGTATACCCATAGGATGTTATACCCCAAAAATGGTCATTTCTTATGTTATTGGAAGGTTTAAGGATGTCAAAGTACAAATATACATTTTTACCATTTTTATTGAAATTTTTGAATTTTTAATTTTCATCTTAAATTTAAATTTTCAAAAGGCTTATTCCAAATAACAAAAATTTAGTTAAAATTGAGGTGTGGTGTATATCTACTGAATTGGCTAAGGATTTTACATACAGGCTGTAAATCCTGTGTGAGCTCAATTCAAATTGTTCCAAAACCCTTGTAGGAATTCAAATAAATATAAGGAAAAAAGTCATGCAAGAAGGTGGTACAAAGGAAAGAAGCCAAAAAGAGCCAGGTTAGCCGACTTTTGAGATCTGCAAGGACTAAATTAAGGTTTTACACCTGTATTGGAGGATTTGAAACCTTATTTAAGCTTTAAGATTAGAATTTGATTGAATATTGAAGTTTAAAATAGTTTGTCCCCAATTTGGACAGGAATTACAAGTTTACAAAGGGTAAATCCCCATATGAAAACTTTCAATAAGGGTTTTAAGTGCTTTTGAAGCTTAAACTTCAAAGTTCTAAGTGTTAAAACCCTATCAAAAGCTAATGTTTGGTGTGTATTGCTATTTTATGTGGAAAAATAGCAATAACTTCAAAGATTCATTTAATATCCAATTATTTGTTGATTTTCTTGAAAAATTTACACAGATTACACTTTTATGTTAAAAGTGTATAAATTGAACTTTAAGTATCTTTTTTGAACAGGGTTCTTTGGTAAATAGCCTTTAAATTAACTCTTTTAATTTTTCTAAAAGGAAATTAGGATTTATTTCAAAATTAATTAAAAATCCAGTTCAAAATCTTTTCACTTGAGACTTTATTGTTTAAGTTTTTCATGTTCTCAAATTTAATATCAATAAACTTAATTAATATTTAGACCTAAAGTAAATAACCTAAAAGAGGATTAAAGTTACTAAGAGTTAAAAATAACATGAGTAACTTCAAGTTGAAATGAAAAAAAGTGACCTTAAGTTAAGAACCTTATTTTAAAGTATGGGTTTTCAGTTTTAATCTGAGTATGCCCTGTATATCCATTATTAATCATGAGAATTGCTCTGGAGCCATAAAAAAGCCTTTAAATAATTATTTTTGTCCTTCACAATCAATTGGACATTTTAAACAGGTATTATTTGATTCAATATGAAATCTTATGTTATTAAAGTAACTCTTAAGCTATTTTTCTCTCTATAAGCTATAAATAAATAATTGAAATCATGAAATTTGGATCATATTGTTTTAATAACTAATAATAGATTTTATTATTTAAAATTTCTCTCTTAAGATTCCTTTTAAATCCACAAATCTCCTCTAAAAAGTATTAGATCTCTCCTGAATCTAGCATATCAGAGTCAATTGTTGAAACTGAAACCAGCCCAAGACCAATAGGATTATTTACAAAAGCTCCCTTTAGAGATTCATAAGTGGAATTTAACCCATTTATTAGTTGAATTTGATTTAAATTGATTTGAAATTACTCCTACTATAAGTGGAAGAAACTACTCCATAAAGTAAAATGGATCTGGAACAGGACATTCAAGTCATAAATCTAAAAGACAAAAATTTTAGCCCAGAAGAGAGGCACAAATGAAGTATTCCAAAGCTTTCACAAGCACCTTTGACACTCTTATTGAGAGTCCAGAAGCTGACATAACTGCTAGTCCTGTTGTCAGATCTGAATGATTTCCAACAAGCAGCAGTAGAGATATACCAGTCCCAGTACAAGAACTGGTTTATGGCAGCAAAGAAGTAGGAGTGGGAACTTCTTCCAAGCCTCTGGATAGGGAAAATGAACTCATATATTCAACTGGTTAAGATTTGGGGCCCAGAAAAGACAGAGGCCCTTCTGAAAGGTTGGACTCCAATTTCTGTGGAAGGGAAATTCCAACAGATAAAAGATTGGGTAAAAAACTGTTAGCCTGTGACTCAAAACCAGAGCACAAGCATGACAGCCAAATACCATAAACCAATGGTAAAGCTAAGATACCACCAAAACATGGAGCTGAGCCAAATTAGCTCAAAAGGTATCAAAAGAAAGAGGAAAACCACCAGATTTTAAATATACAAGTGACATAATCATAGGACAAGGAATAACAAAGTTATTCCTTCTCAAAGAAGTTGCTGAGCATAAACCTTAATTTTCACCTCTCATCTGAAATCCAGAGGAAGAAGATTAACCCCAGAAAATGGGTATTCAAATTGATTCTCCAAGTCAAGAATATCCAATGGTACTAGCCAAATTGAGCTAACACCAAAATTACAGAAGTTATGGCCAAAATAAGGTCAAATAAGGGTGGACAAAATATTCACCTCTCATCTAACTTCTACAATTTTAGTTTGAGATACTTAAAATGAGGTCTTTTTGGGAAGAGAACAGCCCGGAATATCTGATGGTTCCACCCATTTCCCCATATCTTATCTAGAAAAAAAGTTATGGGGCAAACAAGCTCTATACAGTTTTTAAGCAAAACATATATATGTACAACAAATCTTGTACATGGCATAACTTTTCCATACTCAATGATAACCATATCAAGTAAGGTACCATTGTGTAGAAAACATCCAGGGCTACAAAATGAACCAACTTTGCACTTTATATCTCAAAAACTGCCAAAGTTATGGCAGCCTTAAGCTCAAAATCCCACAGTTAGACCAATATAGTCTTACTGTGGGATATTCTCCCATAAGTATGATTATGAGGTGTCAAATAGAAAAAGAAGCATGTCTATACTTCAATATCTCATAATCAATTCAATACTGGGGTCCCATACAGGTCCTGTACAGCATTATATGCGTCATACATGTCAGAAGAGGGCTATGTGGTCCCCATATGAAATTTTCACCCTGTATTGGTGAAAACTGCCCAGATGTGGTTTCAAAGCCACATCTGAGCCAAATATAAAGCATAAAGAAACTATGAAAACCACAAGCTAGTACTCTTAAGTGAAAAACTCTTCACTTCCTCTACATGGATGGTCTAGAGGGCCGTTCCACCCCATTTTAGGATAAAAGGAGGCCTTTTCTCCACCAGAAAAGGTTTCCTCATCCTGCTCTTGAATTCCTACGTAGTAAAGCTGTAAAAAACAGCTATACTCTTGGAAAATAACCAGGCTATACTATAAGCTTTAGTATTGTAGACTTTATTATTGTAACCCAACAGGTAAAGCTGTACCCAGGGCTTTCAACAGCGCTCACCACCACTAATAATCATCAGTAAAGCCCTTTTATTTTATTAAAAACCTATTTTTAACATTATTATCAATGTCACAGTCATAGTTTAGGCTGTAAATACTCTTTATTATAACCTTTTCATAGACTCATCCTGACAAAAACCAAAGCATCTTGTCAGAGGATCAGAAGAAACAGTTGGCCCAAAAGATGGAAAACAGCCCTATGGAAGCTCTTCAACCCCCCAAAGACTATAATATTCCCTCAAAAGTGCCAAAAACAGGCAAGAAAGGTACATAGACCAAGCAGAAGGGAAAGGCAAAGTCCAAGTGGAACAAGACTTACCCTCAGAATTACAGAATTACAAAGAGAGAAAAGAAAGACATGAACAATGTGTTCAATATGGAAAAAGATTTTATGGAATTCAAAAAAAGGATTAGGAAAGAATGAATCAATATTCCCCAAGGAAACGGATTTTTTAAAGCTTGTATCTAATTCTTAAGCTTTTCACAAAGAAATTTTAACAAAATTTAACAATTTTGAGTATGTCCAACAGAAGTTGGGCAGAGAAATTTTACAAGTCAAAGAGTAACAAGAGATCATTTTGGGTTTTAAAAATTTGAATAAAGACAATATTCTGTCTTTGAAACATATTTGTGAGAGGATAGAATCCAAAGTTACATTTCTTAATAAGCCAGATCATAATTCTATTTATTTTATTACTAAACAGTTCAAAGAATTAAGAATACAAGGTAAAAACTTGAAAAATTCAACTGTTCATAATGAACCTATTTTCCAAGAGGGATTCAAATAAAGTGATAAATAAAGACTTGAAATGAAAGAATATATTAAATCAAGTATCAATAATATCTCTTTGGAAAATGAGTTACCAAGACAGTCTACACCATTTATTTAAAGAAATTAGTTTAACTTGAATAATTATTTAAATAATGAAGTTTAAAGTAATGCAGAGTTAGAAACTTCCTCTAAATTTAAAGACATTCCAAGATTAGAGGAATTGAATATCTTTAGTGGTTAAGGAGAATATAATTATTTGGAATTTATGAAAATAATTGATATTTTTAAAGAGGACTTTAGCATACCAGATGAATACATAAATTCCAGAATAAACTCATTATTTACCAAATAAGCAAGGAAATGGTATTATAAAATGAGACAACACAATGGTAAACACTCCTGGCCTTGGTGGAAAGAACAGATCATTTTTCAAATGGGATAATGACTCTTGGAGATTTAGCATGGAAAAGTCTTTTGAAGGAGCCATTTTTAATATTGAAAGCAACAGGCACATTTCCTGGTTTATTAAGCAGAAGGAAAGATTAACTTCATTTCATCCTGATAAGTCTAAAGCAATGGTACATAAAATGATATTAAGAACATGTGGAAAATACCTAGAGAGTTCTATAAGAAGCAGATGTATTGATCCTTTCTCTACAGAAGATTTTATCAATGCTATGGAAGACATCAATACCAGAAAGAAATCATTAGAGATTGGTATAAAGCCCAAATAGATAATAAGAGTGATAGGAAACCAATTTCAAGACCAAATAAACCAAAATACAGAGCTCCTTTGAAATTCCATAAATGTAGAAGTAAATCTTATTTGACTAATACTTGTCCAAAGAAAACAAGAATTTATGATATAGAAATTGAAAAGACTGAAGAGACCAAAGACAAAAATGGTGTAGGTTTACATGAAAGTGATTCTGAGCCTTCTGAAGAAGAAGAAATGCTAGATGAGCTCATTATATAAAGCATCAATGTGTATTTTGAAGTCACAGAAGTGCATACTCACTTGCCACAATATGGGGATTAATGTATGGATCTAATACATTTGCAAGATGCTAAAATGCAGAAAGCCAAACCTTCCAGAGTTAAATTTTATACAGCTGAATAATCTTGTATCACTAATATTGTGATAAGAAACAGATAAGCTATGATAAATCTTGAACCAGGCTCTTTCTGCACTTGTGCTGGTAAAAATTATCTTGACAAAGCTTATACCAATTGGAAAGAGAAATTGACTCTAATTGAAGTCATAAAATTCCAAAGTACTAGCCAGGATATGCACCTTTTGAGAATTCCTGAAGCAGAAATGATATTTCCTCATCCTGCAGGAAGTATTAGACTGAAAGTCGACTTTTTTTAAAAAATAACTGCACTTCTTAGAATTTCATATATGGGAATGATTATCTTAATATCTATGATATTGATATTACTAATCATAAAGACAGATATTTAACAATAGGGGAAAATAAGAGGCAAAAATTCTCCTTTCCCCTAGAAAAGGAAGAAATAACTTTCATAAGAAAAGTAAAAAATTTCAACAAGGAGAAATTTGTGACTGATTGATTAATTAAAGAGCAAATCAGTCCTGAATTGACATCAGAAATGAAGGAAGACCTTATTGAAATTCTATTCCAATATGGGGAAGGATTTTCTTCTTATAATGAACCACTAGGAGCTATCAAAGGCCATGAAGTGTGAATTGTTCTCAATTTGGAAAGAGATTATCCTCCCCTATTAAGAAGACCAGCTTACACAGCTAGACTTAGAGCTAGAGAATAATTAGAGTCTCATATTAATGAACCAATGAAACTGGGAGTTCTCAAAAACTTTGGACATAATGAGGAAGTAGAAGTCAAAAACCCTGTAATTATTACTCAAAATAATGAGAAACCAAGGATTGTTTGTGATTTTAGAGAATTGAATACCTATACTATTCCAGACAGGTATACAATTCCTAGAATCCATGAGACTTTGACTCAATTATCTGAATAAGGATTCATCACTTCTATGGATGCACTTGAAGGTTTCTATCATAATTTTTTGACACCTCATTCTAGGAAATTATTGAGAATAATTTCTCATTGTGGTATTTATGAGTATTTGAGGATGCCTTTTGGAATGAAAAATGTACCCTCTCATTATAAAAGAATGATGAATACTATTTTCCCACATGAATTATCAGAAGGATTGCTAATCATTTAAATTGATTACATTATCATTTGTTCAGAAACATGAAAATTGCACTTTGAGAGACTTTAATTAGTGATTTAGAAAATTCTTCAAGTGAACATAAAAATATAGCTTAATAAATGTATTTTTTTGGCTTCATGAGCTAAAAGCTCTGGGACATGTAGTTTCAGGACTAACCTTTGGTGTTGATACCAATAAAGTGGCTGCAGTCTTAATGAAACAAATGCCTCAGAACAAGAAATAAATTATGTCCTTTTTAGGGTTTGATAGCTATTACAGGAAGCACCTTAAAGATTTTGCAATTAATGCCAAATCCTTGTACAGAATTTGTGATCAACAGACTGTCTTTGAAATGACACAAGGAAGGATTCAGGAATATGAAAATATCAAGTATGCCTTAACCAATGCAAAATTATTATCAATGCCATACTGGAAGCTTCCTCTCAAGCTGTATGTTGATGAATATGGTGAATGTTTAGGTGCAGATCTCCATCAAGTACAAATTGTTAATGACAAGCCTTATGAAGGTCCAGTTTATTTTGTCTCAAGACAAATAAAACCTATTGAGGCTGGAAATGGAGAAAAACAAATGGTGTAACTTTGCATTGTATGGGCTCTATAAAAGCTTTATTATCATCTTGATGGTAATATGTTTAAGGTTATTGCTGCTTGTAATGCTGTGAAATCACTTCTTCACATCAAAACCCAAACAGACATATGTTGAGATGGAAGATTGCTAGACAGGAGTATAGAGGAAATATGAAAATAGTACATAGAGCTGAAAATATTCATAAGAACTATCATGGATTGAGTAGATTGTAATTAACCAATTCATCTGAAAGTACTTCCTATGTTCCTGAAAATTCAGAACCTCAAATTCCAATTGAAGGAATCATCATCACAGATGTGGGAACAGAGTTCTTTGAGGAAGTTAAAAAAAGCTACAAGAAAGATAATAATTGTCATATTCTTACTTATCTTCTGGAAAAAGATTACAAAGATTCAGATTTGTCTAATTCTTTGGATGATATATTGAAAACATCATCTGATAATAGAAGACTACATTTATTTGATGGTATCTTGTATCACAGGTCCAAAATTGCATGTGTAATGGTCCTATGTAGTAGAATGTTAATTAACACAATATTACTGCAGCTACATGACAACATTTATTCTAGACATCTGTATGAGGACAAAAAAATGGAAATAATTAAGATATGTGCTGTGGGATTAAAATGAGGCAGTACCTGGAGGGGGAAATCACATGTAACTAGTTTTAAAGCTCTAATAACTACTGTAACCAGGGGTGGAAAGGGTGTATTACCTGCCCCTCCTACACTACTAGAAAAAAATTTTCATTGGTGCTCACGAGCCAAAAATAAAGTCAGTAAGCGGCTTTACAACTGCAGAAGACAAAATTCAACAGTATCAGATCAGACCTATTCAATATATAATATGAAATATAATGTCAGTAACTTTGGTTAAATTGGAGATTTAAATGAAATACTTTTCTGTATAATTTTTTATTTTTTGGTGAAATTGGGGTTAGTGGTTTCTTCTTGGTGATAAAAGCTTGATAAGATGGGTTATTCAAGGTTCTCTGGAAAATTTGATGAGTGTTGATAGAGGTAATTTTGATAAGTTAAAGCTACAATATATTAAAATAATATTTCTCAAAGGTTTTTTAGTTTTATTAAGAGTGGTTGATAATAAGATAAAGTTGTTTTTGTTAAATTGAAGAGATAATTTTCTTTGATATTAGATATTTAAAGGGGTAAATTACTTTAAAATATTGATAAATTGTGTCAATTTTACTGGATAAAATATTTTAATAGAGTAGTAACCTTAATATTGGGTACTGGATAATTTTTTCTTTTGAATACTAAGATTTCACTGAGCTTAGCTACTGCAAAATCTTCAACACTATACTTCCACTGAGCTTAGCTACTGGGAAAGTAAATTTACTGTAATATACTGGACTACCTCCAAGGTGAGAGATGACTTATTCCCATGTTTACAATGTGCAGGGGGGGAGAGCCCCTCTATTTATAAATTTTAGGAGCCCAGGGGGCTCTCCATGGGAGCTGTATTTTTCCACTTTAATTCCTCTTGATTCCATCATGTGAATTTGTTTTTGGTGAGGACTTTTCTTGCAAGGGTCAGGTTATTCAAATTTTGGTGATAAGGTTCTTTCTGCAAAGCCTCCATTTATCACATGACTCTTTTTTTGGTGAGCTGGTTATGACATTATCTTCTTGGATTTTACTTGCATGCATGAGGTGATTTTATTTTTGCTGGTTATTTTTCTTGTGCAGAGCCTCTTTTCTGTCACCTGATATGCTGTTGGTGGGTGAAGTATCACATTATGACCTTGTATTTCCTTTTCATATGTCATATTTTGGGCTTGGTAGAATTGGCTGTGAAATTTATGCAAGTTTAATGGCTCTGTCTCTTCTTTTTGAGCTTTCAAGTGAGTTCAGGTGATAAGCTCTTGCACTGATGAATTCACTGTAGTATATAAGATGATGTGATTTTTTTAGTTTGACACATGCTGTGCATATTCATGTGGTTTATTTATATATAAGGGTGTGTGCTGAATTCAGACTGTTGTAACTAGTTTTGAATTGCATGAGGTGATAAGTGGTTTAAAGAGTTTTGATGCTTTTTTAAGCTTTCCAGTGGGGTTACTGTGGATATAAGATGAGGTACTCCTGTGGCTGTGTTGTAAACAATCTTCAGGAATTCCATGGGGTTGAGCTTTGCATAATGTTACTTTTCTATGTTGAATGAAAGGTGGCTGTGTAATTCATGCAGGTGTCATTTTCATCCTGCCTGAGTCTTGTGGCTTCAGAGGGGTGTAAATATGGGCAGGGTGTGTAATTTAAAGGATGGTACCTGATTTTTTGTAACTAGTTTTCTATATGTAACTTGATTTTTTACACATGCATAATGAAATTGAATAATTTATTTAAACACATACACTGCCCTTTGGATCCTGTGCCATGGTATTATGAATTAACTCCATCTTCCTCCTGCAAAACTGACTTTTTTGGTGTAAACTTTGACTGTAATTCTTCCTGTGGGTTTAATTTACTGCTGTTATGCGGTACTATGAGCTTGAGACTTGCAAAAAAATGGTATGGAGTACCAAATCCCCTTCTCCATTTAATGCTGTCCCAGAATTTCAGGTGAGAGCTCCCTGATCTTAATCCGATTCTGTGGTCTTGTCCAATACCTCTTCCTCATTTATTGATTCATCTTCTTCACTTTGTTTTTCTTCTGTGTCTATCAACTTCCCTCTTGGGTAAAGCTTCTTGACTTGAGAGGCAGAAAATCTTCTTGCTAATTTTGGTCCACAAAGCTCCTCAAGGTTGTATAGTCCATTGTTTATCTGTCTGATCAGTCTATAGGGTTCATTCCATTTGTATTTGAACAGTATTTCCCAATTGGTTTCTATTGTTTTGTTGTAAATCAGGACCAAATCTACTGTATTAAGTAGAGATCTTAGCTGGTGTCCCATTCTTCAGTCCCAATATTTCATTGAGTCCTCCCTTGATTTTTTGAGTTTATCTTCTGCTTTCATTCTCATTTCTTCTGTACCTTCTAGTTTCTGAGCTCTGGCTTCCAATAAGTACCCAGTTGTGGATATTTTATGCCATTCTACTGCTAAAAATGTTTTTTTAATGTAAACTGGTAATACTGGCAGCTGTCCAAATTAGATTTCAAATGGTGAGAAACCAGTTGTTCTTTTAGTTGATATTCTTTCAGCCAAAAATACCAAAGGTAGATATTTTTTACATTTTCCCCCATTATCTCCAAACATCTTTACTAGTGAGTCTTTGAGTTGTTTATGGCCTCTTTCAACCATTCCTTGAGACTCTGGGTAGTAGGGTGTGGTGACTCTGATTCTTGGTCCTCCTTCCTTTACTGAATCTTGCAATTCTTTTCAAAACTATGGACCTCCATCAACAGTAACTTCTTTTGGTGAGCCATACCTGCATATCCATTCTGAGATGAACCATTCTGCAACTGCTTTTTCTGTTAATTTGACTAGTCCAACTGTTTCTGGCCATCCTTAAAAATCATCTTTGGCCACAACCATGTACTTTCATCTTCCATATTTGATATGGACTGCATCCATGCCAACCCTTTCAAAGATTGTTGATGTGGATTTAGCATTTTATTGTTCCCTTTGTAAGCTTTGAATTTTCTTTTGGAAGGCCAGGCAAGCTTGAAACCATTTCTTGACTGATTTCTTCATTCCTTCCCACTAAAATCCTGCTTTAATCTTTCTAAAAGTTTGATTTTACCCTCTGTGGCCCATGTCTTCATGAAGTGACTTTAAAATGTAGTGTTGAACTTCTAGAATTGATATAATAAATTGGGGGTTTGGGTTATTTCTTCTTTTGAGCTGGCCATATTCCAAGAAAAAAGTTAGGTGACCTTCTTTTTATACTTATAAATTCCTCATCCTTACTTGATTGTGGTTTTCTCATGATAATTAAGTATTCTTGCATTCTCTTCCAAAATACTTCTTGTTTTGTTGGTACTTGTATTACTAAAAAATTGAGTAAATTTAAACTATTAGCCCCAAATACAGGGTGTGGCTTGATCCAATTTTCTTCATCAAATTCTGGTGCATCTTCATCTTCCTCTTCTGAGTGTTTTGGTATCCTGGAGAGCCCATTTGGAATAGTAAAGGTTTCCCTGGTTTTCATACCAAATAAAAGGAAAATAATTTAATGAAAGCCACCCATCTTTTCATGGGAGCATTGGGTAAGAAAGGGGTGTTGATAATTTAAATTAAGGCCTTGGAATCAGCCTGTAACTCAAAGTGTTGTCTCCAAAGTATTGTTTGAAGCTTCTGGAGAATTATTGCAACTCTACAGAGCTCTAATTTGGGTTTTTAGTATTTTGATTCCAATTTTGAAAAAGCTATTTATTCATATAATACTTGTCTGTCCTTTCCTTCTTTGTATTCTTGAATGGGTACTGCTCCTGAAGAAATTTAGCTTGATTCAACTGCTAATTTTATTCTTCCTGATCCTTTGTCATGATCCAATTTCTTGAGGGTAATTCCTTCTCCAACAATTTTCATAAGTTTATAAAAAGCTTATTCACATTTTTGATTGCAGTCCCAGTCAAAATCTTCTCTGATGAGTCTTCTGAGTGGTGATGCAACTTGTAAGACTCTTCAAATAAACATCCATACATAGGCACAAATTCCAAGAAGTACTCTTATTTAATTCTTTTTGAGAGGTGTTGGATAATTTTTAATTTTGCTTATCCTTTGTTTTGATATTGTTCTTCCTTTGAATGATACAACATGCCCTACTAAGTCCAAAGCTGGCACACAGAATGCAAAATTTGATCATGAGATAGTAAGTCCTGCTTCTTCAATCCTGAATAAAATTTTTTCTAAGATTATAGAGTATTTTCATATGAATCTTCTAATTGAGGGGTTTTCTGGTAGTGTTTATTGGTTGTACAGCTATTATGAGAGTTAGAGGTATTTTTAAATACCCAAAAGACCACAAATAATAAGAAATGATACAATTATGAATAAAAGAAACTTATTTATATTATACAGTACAAATTCAGATATAAATACAAAATTGAAATTATATTTAAAATTTAAAATTAAAATTACCTTGAAATTTGAAATTTTTGAAAATACATTTTTACTTGAAAAAATTAAGTAAAAATGAATTTTTAACAAAAATATTAAAACTGAAATATTTTTGGAAAAAAGTTAAATGAGAATTATTTAACTCTTGATCAAATAAGAAAATATATGAAAATTATTTCACCATTGGATTCCTCATGAAAAATTAAGTGGGGTCACCTCTGTGTAAAAATTCTGTAACTTAACTTTAAATAAGCTTAAATTAAGTTTTTATTATTTTCTGTACAAAATTTGAAAATACTAAAAACCCTCCTTTAATTCACATCATATATGGTGTTAACTGGAAATTTTTGTGTTAAAATTGGGGCGTTGTGTGTAGTTTAGAATCTATGAGGAGTTGAAGTATTTTCAATTGAAATTTAAAAATGTGCACATGTATTACATAAGTGAAATTTAATTTACATATGAGGTATAAATTATTACAGTTGTATACTGTAAAAACTCAATTGAATTACATATGCAAATTACAAGTATAATACATGATGAGAAATTAATGAAAAAATAAATTGGAAAGATTGATTCTGGGGGGAAA
Source organism: Austropuccinia psidii (assembly GCA_023105745.1). Classification (NCBI taxonomy): domain Eukaryota; kingdom Fungi; phylum Basidiomycota; class Pucciniomycetes; order Pucciniales; family Sphaerophragmiaceae; genus Austropuccinia; species Austropuccinia psidii. The sequence continues at coordinate 76,477,470 of JALGQZ010000001.1, read as the reverse complement.
AGGAATCTTGGCTCTTCAGGGAGCCAGACCCCTAAATTCCTTGCTGACAGGCTTGAGATGTCAAAATCCATGCAAACGTTCATCACTTTTGGTGTGGAATTGAGACACATGGTCTGTGCATCAATTGAGGATGAGGCTTTGATACCAACCAGGGCAGTTTTAACTGTTGCCAAGAGGGTAAAACTACCCTTAAGCTAAAATAATCATATTCAAAACAGCTTTAACTGGATTTGAAGTCTCTTACACACATTATGAGATGTTTTTAAGGCTTAAAATCAGGTATTACTATAGCAATGGCCAATTTAAGGGTCCCAAATGGCTGAAAATAGCAAAAAATGGCAAAAACCAGCCCTTTTTTGGTCTTAACCAGGGTTCCATGATGCCATAATTGGCTTTTCTCTTGTCAGAGTGTTTTTAATGACCGAAAAGAGGAAATCATTTTTTTGGGGTGAGAAAAGTGGTGGCTATAAAAGAATGTCTTCTTTACCCCAGTTTTCTCTTCATGTTAGAATCTTTTCCTTTTATAATTAGTTTGAACACTGTTCAACCAATCAATAAAAGATTCCAACCACCCTTTTCTTATCATTTTAAGCCCTCTAATCACGTGAAAAAATAATTATAATCATTTTTTGTAACTCTTATGATAATTTTTACCCCTGAACTACCCCATAAGTGAATCAAAGCTTTTTTCATCACTATTAAGTTTGTCACTTTGTTTCTAAATTCACTCTGGTCACTTTTGGAAATTTTTTCTCTTTAATAATCCTTTTAAATAATTTTTTCTTATATTAATTGCCTGCAGTTTCTTTCTCAATTAATTTGAATTGAAATTTCTCTTGAAGACATTTCTTTTGTAGCCTTAAATATCTCTTGTAGAGTATTTTTGGATAAATTTTTATTGTTGGTAAAACAATAAATCTTCACGTTATTATTGTTTCATACTTATAAATTAAAAAACAATAGATTTGGCATATTTTGTCTCAAAAATATTAATTCTTATTATTTCAAATAAATTTTACCTTATCAAAATTTTGAGGACCGGAAAAGTACTTGATTTTCAATCAAAGTTTCATATCCACACCTTACATTTTGGGGCCCAGCCATGATATTTGTTCTGTGACATTTTTTTTACCTTTTTTAATCTTTTCTTATATTGAAAAACTTATAACCCCTCAAGAGGCTCCCAAAAGGTTATAGATGTGATTATGTCAGAAGCCAATCAGTTTCAGAAGGACAAGGGTCAGTAAATGAATCCCAAACTGACAAATTATGCCATTATGAAGCTGACAATACTGCTTTACCTTCAAACAGAGCTGATACAGCCACAAGAAGCCTTTGTGGACATATACAAAGCCAGCCAGAAGGCTTACAACAATGCATTTCAGAACAAAGAGTACCAGATCCTTGTAGATCTGTGGAAAAACTGCATGAATTCTTACCTTACTGTGAGAAAATTTCTGGGCCATCCCAACACTTGCAAGTTACTCAATGGTTGGAATACATTGATGGAAAAGAAGAACATGATACTTTTAACAGAAGAATGGAGGGAAAACAGCCCTCCACCACCCAAGAAAGTCCAAAAAACAGCCCCAATGGAAAGAAGAAACAATTCCAACATGAAGAAGCTGCCACAAGCTCAGAACAAGGGCAAAGAAAGGCACCAGCCACAAAAACTTACAGCAAGGGTGACAGAATCCCAAAGATTCAGAAGGATGCCATGAAAAATGTATTTCAACTGGCCAGAACAATGATGGAATGACAGAAAAAGGAGGAACCCAGATTAAAATATCAGAAATGATTTCTGACATTCTGGATGGTATTCCAAATTTGTACATAGCTATAAATGATGTAAAAAGTCATATTTCTGATAAGAATGCATCAATTTGTAACAATCTTAAGGCAAATAACTTAATTCTGAGCCAAATAAATGAAAGAATTATGTGTTTTGAAAGTTTTTTAGGAAAAATTAAAACTTTTAATGATGAAAATTTATTTGGTAATAAAATAAATGAACAATCTACCATTATAAAAGAATTAATGGAGAAATATTCCAAATTCAATATTGATGACATAATTGAAACAAGGATTAAACAAGCCATAAATATTATCAAAGCAGATAATAAAAAAGTCCTTCATGTCATTTTAAACTTATTTAATAAAGTAAAGACATATACAATTGCCTTGAAAAAGTGTTTTGACACCTCACAAGCGGAAGTATCAAAATTAACAACAAAATGGAATCAACTCAATGCTCATAATACTAGACAAACAGAATTATGGCAAGAATTGGCACATAAAGAAGACATGTATAAAATTGGAGTGATAAATTCAATACAAGGCTTCCAACATGAATTCAGAGATTACCAAAGGTGTAGCACCAGTAAAATGAATGATATTGAACAATTACTGCACACCTTACCAAGAATTTCTACACCTCTAAATCAAAATGAGGGTAAACAAATTTCCAACCCACAAGTATTGGATTTAGAAAATTAACAATCAAAAAATGAATCTTCCACTTCTTTCCATAACTTGGAACCATCAATAGGCCAAGAGCTTATGAAAGAATTACCAAAAATTAAAGAATGGCCTTACTTCAGTGGTGAAGGAGAGTATGACCATATGGAATTCATCAGAGGTATTGAGATTATTAAATAAGATTTTGAATTACCAGAAAGGTTGGTAACTGAAAGATTTAACATCTTGTTTACCAGATCAGCCCATAGATGGTATATCAAATTAAGACAAGCACATGGACACCAAAGATGGACTTGGTGGAAAACCCAAATTATTAAAAAATGGCCCAATGCTGCTTGGATATTTAAAGTGGAAACAGCCTTTGAATCTCCCAAATTTAATGCTAATAAAGACAAAGCTTTAACATTATTTTTCCAACAGAAGGACACATTAACAGCACTATATCCTGACATGTCAGAATTTGTGATTCACAGAAAAATTGTGAGCCAATGTGGAGGTGACTTATAGAATTCTGTCAAAAGCAGGACTACTGAACACTATTCAGCAGAATATATTATAGATATATTGGAAGACGTAGCCACCAGAACCAGAATTGGTTCTAGTAGGGTGAATCTCAAAATAAGGTTTAATACACCTTGGGAAGATTCTGTGGACAAAAATCCCAAAGAAAGCTCTAATAATATGAAGTATAAATCTGCAGATATAATCATAAAGCTCCATATTTGCCAAAGAACAACACATTTAGCTAATAAATGTCCAAAGAGGGGAACCATAAATGAAATTTACATAGAGAAGGGACCTGATGTTAAAAAAGAAAATGTAATTAAAGACAATTCAGATGATAAAGCATCAATATTTTCTGCATCTTCAAAAGATATAGAAAATATCAATTTCACAGCTGAAATCATGGAATCTTCTTCCCACTTTCCACAAATGCATAATAGTCAACTTTATTTATCAGAAATTAAAGATGCACAGCTTATGAGAACCAAGCCAAACAGAGGAAAACTTTATACAGCTGGTAATTCCTGTATAACAGAGGTGGTAATTGATAACAAACCCACTAAGCTTTTACTTGACCCAGGAGCCTTCTTCTCTTGTGTTGAAAAATCTTTTCTTAAGAATTGTGTGCCGAATTTTGAAGATCAATTATTACGAATTGATTGCATAAAATTCAACAGTGAAAGTAATCCAACGAGAGAATTTTACATATTTGAAACTACTGTCATATTTCCACATATCAATAGAAATTTAATAATAACTGTTGAGCTTGTTGTTATGGAAAATTGCTCCAGTACTCATTTTATATTGGGAAATGATTATTTAATCATGTATGGCATAGATTCACATAGCAATAGAGACAGATACTTTACTATTGGGGACAATAAGTGTCAAAAAGTTTCCTTATTACCTTTTAAGAGACAAATTACGGTAAATAAAGTATCACCAGTCAACTTAGAGTTAGAAAAATTCAAGTTTGAACAGTTTAATGAAGCTGAAATGAGTCTTTATCTTTCTGATAAACAGGAAAGTGAACTTTCTGCCCTTTTATATGACCACAAAGAAGCTTTTGCATCAGATAAAGAGAAACTAGGGGCAATTGTTGGTCATGAAGTTGAAATCTTTATCAATATTGAAAGACCTTACCCACCACTCTTGGGAAGACCTGCATTTAAAGAAAGCCCAAAATCAAGAGAAGCACTGGAACTCCATGTTAAGGAACTCCTAGACGTGGGGGTAATAAGAAAGGTTGGCCACAATGAGCAAGTAGAAATAACTACACCATTCATAGTGGAATGAAATAATGGAAAATCCATAATGGTTGGGGAATTGAGAGCTCTGAACATTTACACCGTCCCAGACAGGTACCCAATACCAAAGATCCAAATTTCCCTCACCCAAATATCTCAAGAAGTGTACATAAGTACTATGGATAACCTTAAAGAATTTCATCAAAATGTAGTGACACCAAGGGCAAGAAAATACTTGCGAATTATTTTTCATTGTGAGGTGTATTAATATTTGAGAATGCCTTTTGGAATCCAAAATGCGCCTTCACACTTCCAAAGGATGATGAATTAAATCTTCCCTGATGATCTTTCAGAAGGATGGTTAATCATTTACATTGATGATATTATTTTCTGTTCCCAGACTTGGGAGGAACACATATACATATTATCCAGAGTTTTGGTAAAAATTCAGTCTGTAAACATGAAAATTTCTTTGAAGAAATGTCATTTTGTATTTAAAGAACTCAAAGCTTTGGGACATGTAGTATCTGGTCTATCCCTTGGAATTGACAAAAACAAAGTTGCAGCAGTACTACTGAAACCTATGCCTCAGAAAAAAAATATTTCATTTTGGGGCTTTTCAGGATATTGAAGGCAACACATTGAAGATTTTGCATCCATAGCAAGGCCTAATTATAAATTGTGTGACAAAGACACAGTATTTGAGATTAATGTTGACAGGGTCAAAGCCTTTGAGTCTCTGAGACAAGCTTTAACCACTTCTCCACTATTACTGATGCCAAATTTTAAGCTTCCCTTTAAGCTTTATACTGATACATCAGGAGATGGGCTGGGTGCTGCACTTCATCAAGTCCAAATTCTAAATTACAAACCTGTGGAAGGACAAATATGTTTCATATATAGACAGATAAAACCAATAGAAGCCAGATATGAGGCAAGTCACATGGAGTGTTTATGCCTTGTATGGGCCTTGGAAAAACCTAATTACTTTCCAAAAGGATGTGTTTTTGAAGTAACAACAGATTATAATTCTGCTAAATAAATATTAAACATGAAAACACCCAACAGGAACATACTCGGATGGCAAATAGCCATACAAGAGTATAGAGGGAATATAACCATTGTGCACAAGGATGGCAGTATTCACAAAAATGCAAATGTACTGAGAAGATGGTCATTACCAAATGACATTGATAATCTTGCTTATGTATAAGAAAAAGCTTCTTCACAGATCCCAATAGAAGGAATTAGTGTTACAGACCTGAACACAACATTCATTGAGGAAGTAAGAAACTGTTATACTAAGGATACAAATTTTAGAGTCCTATTCCAATTACTTAACAAAGACTCCAAGGATAACTCCTTAATACATGCCTTAGATGAAATATGGAAGAAATCATATGATGAAGGAAGATTTCATCTACTGGATAGCATAATCTACCATAGAGCTAAACACACATGTGTAATTACAATTTTGGACAGCTCCTTGATCAAGCTTGTACTGAAAGAGTGCCATGACATCCCTTTCTCAGGAAACCTATCTGAGGACAGAACAATAGAGAAAGTCAAGACCTGTATATGGTGGCAAATGTGGCAAAAATATGTTGCAGAGTATTGAAAAACCTGTGACAGATTTTAAAAGGCAAATAAATGCACTGGAAAAAGACTTGGAAATATGATCAAAATCCAAGAACCCAGAAGACCTTGGGAAATTGTCCATATGGATTGGGTAACTGGCCTACCACCAGGAGGTGATAAATGCTATAATGCATGACTAGTGATTTTTAAAAGGTTCAGTAAGACTCCAATATTTTTTCCATGTCACAAAGATGATATAGCCACAGATACAGCTCTTCTGATATGGAATAGATTAGTATCATGGACTGGCATATTCACAAACATTATCAGTGACAGAGAGTCCAAATTCACCTCAGCACTGTGGACAAATCTTCACCATTTTTTTGGAACAAAGTTATCCTTCTCTACAGCTTACAACCCATAGGATGATGGTCTAGCTGAAAGAATGATCCAAACTTTGGAAGAAATGGTCAGGAGAGTTTGTGCATATGGCCTAGAATTAAAAGATTGTGATGGATCAAACCATGATTGGTGTACCCTTTTACCTGCACTAGAACTGGAATATATAACATCCATTCATTCCAGTACCAATTTAACTCCTGCTATTCTAGAAAAAAGGATGGAATACCAAATTACCCCAAGATCCCTTGAGGAAAGATTTGGTTGAAATACATCCCACCGTTAGTAGCTTCAAAGGAATGCTAGAAAAATCTTTAAAGCATGCAGTAAGGTGCATGGAATACTCATTTGCATATGCCAAAGACAAATGGGAAAAATCACATGCCACTCCAGAGTTCAAAGTGTGAGATTTGGTACTTTTATCTACCACTAACTTTAATAAAATCAAATTATTTAAAAAGCTCAAAGACTCTTTTGCAGGACCTTTTGCTATTAAGGATCTCTATGGAGAAAATTCTGTTGAAGTAGAACTATGTGAGGAATCCTACATTTACAGTAAGCTTAATAAAGCCATATAAATCTTGTGATGCTGAAAATTTCCATTGAGAAATAAAGTTCCCCAGCATATACATCCTGTTGAATAATCTTTTACAAAGGAAATTACCAAAGTACTCAAAGAAAGAAAGTTGAGAACTAAGAAAGTAAGGGAATACCTTGTCAGGAACAGTGACCCAACTTATGAGGATTAATGGTTGGAAGAAAAGGAAATAACTGAATCTACCAATCTTCTCAGAAGGTTCAGACACACTAGAAATAACAATATTACAAAGAAATATTCTTTTTTTAGGGGGAGGGAATGTGGGCTTTGGAGGTATTTTTATATACCCAAAAGACCACAAATAATAAAAAATGATACAATTATGAATAAAATAAATTTATTTATATTATAAAGTACAAAATTGAAATATAAATATAAAATTTATATACAGAATTGAACTTTCAATTATAATTTACAAATCAAAATTACTTTTAAATTTAAAACTTTTGAAAATATATTTTACTTGAAAAAATTAAGTAAAAATGAATTTTCAACAAAAATATTAATATTAAAATATTTTTGGAAAAAACTTAAATAAAGACTATTATAAGTTTTTATCCAATAAAAAAACATATGAAACATATTTTACCTTTGGATTCCTCATAAAAAATTAGGTGGGGTCACCTCTGGGTTAAAATTCTGTAACCAAGCTCTAAATAAGCTTAAATAAGGTTTTTAGAATTTTCTGGAAAAAAGTTGAAAATCCTCAAAGCCTTAATTAAATTTACATCAAATGTGGTGTTAACCATCAATATTTGTGTTAGAATTGAGGGGTTTTGTGTATCTTAGAAGCTATGAGGAATTGAAGTATTTTGAATTGGAATGTCAAAATGTGCACCTGTATTACATAAGTGAAATTTGATTTACATATGAGGTATTAATTATTACAGTTGTGTACTTTAAAAACTCAATTGAATTACATATGTATATTACAATTATAATACATGATGAGGAATTAAAGAAGAAATAAATTGGAAAGATTCATTCTTGGGGGGAAAAGCAATATTGGCTCTGAGGGGGAGCCGGACTCCCAAAGTCCTTGCTTACAGGCTTGAGATGTCAAAATATATGCAAATGTTTATCAATTTTGGCCTGGAATTGAGACACAGACCCTGGGTCTCAATTGATGATGAGGTTTTGATACCAACCAGGGCAGTTTTAACTGTTTCCAAGAGGGTAAAACTACCCTTAAGATGAAAAAACATAGTAAAAACAGTTTCAACTGGTTTTGACATCCCTTAAACACATTATGATGTGTTTTGAAGGCTTAAAACCAGGGATTACTATAGAAATGGCTAATTTAAGGGCCAAAAATGGCCAAAACCAGCCGTTTTTTGGTCTAAACCAGGGTTCAATGATGGCATAATTGGATTTTCTGCTTTCAGAGATTTTTTCCCGACATAAAAGAAGAAAGTTCCCTTTTTTAAGTAAGAAAATTGGTGGCTATAAAAGAATTTCTTCTTTGCCCCACTTTTCACTTCATGTTAGAATCTTTTCCTTTTGTATTTAGTTTAAGCACTGTCAAACCAATCAATAAAAGTTTCCAACCAACTTTATTCAATCATTTTAAACCATTTAAACACATGAAAAAAAGTAATAATCATTTTTTGTCAATTTTATAATAGTTTTTACCCTTGAACCACCCCATAAGTGAATTAAAGAATCTTTCATCACTGTTAGCTGTTTCAGTTTTTTTCCAAAGTCACTATAGTCAATTTTGGGTGTGTTTTCTCTTTAGAAATCTTTTTGAAGACTTTTTCCTTATATTAATTGCCTGCAGTTACTTTCACAATTAATTCCAATTGAAATTTCTTTTGTAGCCTTAAATATCTCTTGTAGAGAATTTTTGGATAAATTTTTATTGTTGGTAAAACAATAAACATTGATATCATCATTTCTTAATACTTCTAAAGCTAAGAGCAATAAATATGGTGTGTTTTCTCTTAAATTATTCATTATTATCATTTTTAATCAATTGTAGCTTATAAAAATTTTGTGAACAGGAAAAGTACTTGATTTGTAATCAAAGCTTAATATCCACACCTTAAGCTTATCTTGGTCCTTTTATTCCTCAATCATTGATGAAAATTCCCAGAATTTCGGGTATTTCTTCTTGGAGTATCCATGTCATTTGGGCTTGGTATACTTCTACTGAGTTAGTGGCTCCTTGGGGTAGTCTTGTGAGTTGCATCCTTCTAAGGAGTGTTACAAAAGTGGTTAGGGGTCTTGTAGTGTAATCTCATTCTCTTTTATAATATCCTCCAATTATCCCTTCTAGTCCATAGCATTCTCTTCCTGAAAATGCATCTGCAAATTCTTCAATTTGAGGTGGTAAGCCAGGGTCCTTGATGGTGACTTTGTTGAGTTATGGAAGCTCATGGACAATTCTGAGCTTCCCATTTGATTTGGCCATGAAAGAGATTGGGCTTGTGTAGCTTGAGGCAGATTGCTCATTGTGTTTATTCCTGTTTATTTCTCTGATTAATTCAGTAAACTGAGGTAAAATTGATTTCCTCTGCCAAGGTTCATGAGGAATTACTGGTATCTTGTAAGGCTTTCCATATGAGTGTTTGAGTAATCTTCTTTATTCTTAAAATAAAGCTATTTATTTTTCCCTTAAGGTAATTACATTTTTGAGTAAATTTATTTCTTCATTTGATAACCATCGTGGTGGCCTGAAATTAACTTCTTTCAGTCTTTCATGGGCAACCTTGAAGGTTTCATGAAATATATGTGGGTTTGGTGATAAGGGTGTTTCATAAGGATCTCTTGACAAAGGTGGGTTAAGGTCTTGAGGAATTGAATAATTGACTGGTCACACCTTCTTCAGGACTGATTTATATTTGGCTGCTAAAATTTGGTGATCCATCTTCAAGTAGTTTTTTTTATTCTTTCCAAGAATTTGCTGGTGTCCTGAAACACTGATGTCTTCAAAATTCTTCTTTCTTTTTTATTCCAAAAAAAATGTAGTTTAAGGTCATACAGGACCTACAACTAGGTGTGTAACCCCTGCATTTAGGTATAAAAGTACTGAAAGGACCTCCTGGCTTAATTAAAGGTTGTATCTTTTTTTCTTGAGCTCATTTGGGATTAACTCTGGATTCCACTTGACTCTTGTTTTATTCTTCAATACTCATGATTTCTACTTGATGAAATATTCTTCTGGTTGTTTTATTTCTTGATTAGGAATTCTCTTTTCTTAATTGATGGCTTGGGACTTCACTTTGTTCATTGTGGCCAATTCAATAATGATAAACACCTGTGAAACCCCTTGTTCCTTTTACACAAGGGAGAAGTTTATTTTCATGCTAAGGACAAAACTGGTCCTTTGGAACTTCTCCTGACTAGGAGAAACCCATCCAGCTTCTTGGCTGTTTTTTTTATACGTTTCCCTGCCCAAGTCTACAGGGGAAGAAGTTTAGTGTCATCCTGAGAACCCCTTGAGTCTTTAAGCTTATTTAAAATACCAAGAACAATTTGATTTGAGTGCTGTACATTATCTGGTTAGTCCTTCATTTTAAGTGAGTCCTGAGTCAATAATTAATCCAGTGGGTCATCCTTCAGTCCATAAATCCTGACTAATGATTCTTGAATTCCAAATGAGTTCCAATCCAGAATCAAAGAAATGGCCAAGGTCTTGTGTTGTCCAAAGCTCAATAAATAAGTCATTCCTTCTTTTCTTCATAAACAGTCTTCTTAACTTTAAGTATTCTGAATCATTGTACTAAAAAAAGCTGTTTCCAAATTCTCTTGCTATTTATTCAAAATGATTTATGTCCTTTTTTTCTTCTGTATTCCCAAAATATCCCTGTTATATAAAAAAATAAAATGTTAATAATCAGATAATTTAAAATTTATTTTAATATTCATTGTTTCATTTGATAATATTCTTTTGGATGAGGGCCCCCTTCTCCATTCAAAAATCTTGAGTTATTTTCAAATTTTGAAGAGGATATACCCTCATTCCCCAAAAGATTTCACTATAAGGGATAGTGTAAGAAATAAGTTTTCCCACCCCTTATTTTTTTCAGTTATTTTGATAAGGATAAATAATGATCCAGTAAATTTAATGATGGTTCAATATCTTTTTTTCTTTTTAATGTAAGTATAAAATAATCAGTAATTGAGAGATCTGATTAAAAATCGCAATTTGAAGGAAATAAACTTGAATTCCAATTGAGATCATGGAGCTGTTTTGTTTAAGGTGGTAATTTGTGCCAATTAGAAAAATTTCCTCTATTGAGAGGATTTACAATTAATATGACATAGTTGAATCATCATAATTTGAGTCCTTTATGGATATAATGACCATTATGATACCCAAACTATTCAGTGTGGAATAATCATTGTGAATCAGACTTTATTTCAAGTCCATCCCCTTTATGGGTTAGATTTTCTGTTACCCATGAGTGCATTAGAGTTGTAAAAAATATAAACAATGGAATTAAAAAAATTTATACAGATTACAAAAAGACTGTTTCTTGATTTTGGAGGTTTTTTTTAAATTCCATTTGGAATAAATAGCACATTGAGGTGTTATTAATATGTAAATTTCTCAAAGTATGTCATCAATTTATGAGTTTTAAATATGAATAACTCCTTCAGAGCTAAATTAATGCCTTCATGGAACAAATATTTCTTTTTTTACAACAATTTTCAATCCCTTTCTTGTAATTAAAGACATATTTCAATTAAATTGAGTATTTTAACCAATCACTTGATGTAGGTTTTTTTGTTTTTTTTTTGATTATTTTTGAGTTAAAAATTTAAGCCAATCTAATGGCTCTTGGTGTAATAGTCAAAGACAAAATATAGAATGAAGATAAAAGGAGTATTCTTGAGACTTTGAATGGAATATGCCCCTAATTCTTAGGGAAAAAAAATTGAATTTGAAATAAAAAAAGGAAAATATGTTCAAAAAGTTTAAGTCAGTAAGTCTCTTTAATTCTTTTTCATAATGTCATAAAATTATAAAGTAAAAATAAATAAATAAAAACTTAGTTAGTTGATAGTCTTTCCTAAGACTTATCCTCCTTTGATAGTCCTTGATTATTTGTATTTGTGCAGTTTACAGTCTTTCCAAGGACAATTTTTTGCTTTTACTTGATCCTTATTGATAATATGAGTGGGAAGTTTATGGTCTTTCCAAGGACCATAACTTACTTCTTTGATAGTCCTTGTTGGTAGTTTGAGTGGGCCGTTTATGGTCTTCCCAAGAACCTAATCTTGTGTCCAGGCACCTGTTTTTTTTGGTGGGGTTCATGGCTTGTTATTTATCTTCAAAGACAAGTTGTGTAGCTAAACTCAACAGTTTATAGTCTTATTGAGGCCTCTCTTTTGTTGAATAAGATTTTTAAAACTGATAAAATCAGGTTCAGTCTTTTATGATGAAGACCTGTATCAAATTAAAATCATAATGTTAGTATTGATAGAGGAAGGAAGAATCAAATAATAAACAAAGCCAAGAGGTTTTAAGCCATGCTGAGGGCTTTTTCATTTTCAACCCTCATTCTGTTATATATATTTATTATTTTCTTTTGTTTTGTTCTAATATATATGTATATATTCATATAAAAAAACTGTAAAAAAATAGTATTTCAGTAAAAATAAGAGAGTCAATAAAATGATAATAAAGAATAAAAGTGATAGTGAGAAGCTTGAAGCCTTTCCCAGGGATTTATTTTTATATTGAAGACATAAAATTCAAGAAAAAAAGAAATCATTTTAAAGGCATGTTGAGAGCATTTTTCTTGAATTTATGCCCCAAAAATTAAATATATAAAAGCCAAATTAGTAGTTTATTGTTTTGCTAAGGACATATTATTTATTTTCTAAACCCTGGTAAGTCCAAATAGATATTTTGTCCGTAATTCAAATTAGCTCAAACATAATGATAAAATCAAAACCAAGAAGAAAATAAGCAGTTTAAAGCTATACTGAGGGCATTTATTATTATTATTTTATTTTTTTAAGACATGTAGAAATTGAGAATAAGAAGTTTCAGACCAAATATAATTATAAAAAATGAAAAATAAAAATAAACTATCAGTTTATAGCCTTGATGAGGGCTTTTTTTCCCTGCAGTTTAAAGCCATGCTGACTTTTTTTTTCCTTTTTTAAAAGGATCATCAGTAAATTTAAATAAAATATTGAATAAGATTAGAAATGAGTAAGAAGTTTTTTTATATTCTTTTTTCATTTCCATTGATTCAATTTATTATTATTCTTATGATTATGATTATAATTATTATTATTAATATTAATATTATTAGTTTGTTAGACAATAAATTAATTAAAAGAAAGACAAGAAAATCAGTAAATCTCAGCTTTAATAAAAATAGAAAATAAAAAGTAAACAGTTCAAAGGCCTTTCTAGGACTTATATTTTTTATAAGTCTTACTCAGAGAAAATGAAAATAGAATCAGCACAAAAAGAAAGATAGAAAAATTAAAACCAGCAGTTTATAGCCATACTGAGGGCTCTTGCTAGCTTTAAGACCTATATAAAAAAAGCATTATTTTAAGTCAATTGAAACACACAACCATAATATAAAGAAAAAAGAAACCAGAAGTTTAATGTCTTTCTTAGGAAAATTTTCAATTCCAGTCTTGCAGCATAATAAGCAACATTTGTTAAAAAAAATAGAATTTTAAAAGTAAACCAGTGCTAAATAAAATATGAAGAAAAAACAAGAAGTTTAACTTCCTTAATGAGGAAATTATCTGTTTTGTATTCCCTGGAGCATAAAAAATTAATAAACCACATTAAGTAAGATAAATGATCAAGCACAGCAGTTTAAAGCCTTGCTGAGGGCATTTATTATTCTGTTTTATTTATTATTATTTCCCAAAAAAAAAGGCAGAGAGCTCAACAGCTTAAAGTGATGTTGAGGAAGTTTTCTAATTTTATTTTAAAACACTTATTGAAATATTAACATTAGAGCCTGTTTTTTTATATTTAAGACCTGTATAGCTAAATACCAAACATGTCAGTATAACTATTATAGTAAGGGTATAGAAATTAAACACAGCAGTTTAAAGCCTTTCTTAGGGCTCTTATTTTTTTCAAGTTTTGAAAATAAAAAATATTGTTAGTACTTCAAAGGCAAATAAATAAAAATTAGCCAAAATTCTAATCTCAAAGAACATAAAGAAGCACTTTGAAGCTTTGCTGAAGGCTTTTCTTTATTTAATAATATTTTTTTTCATATATATATATATAGATAAAGAAACTTGTTTACTAATTAATTATATTTTCTATATTGTATTGATATGAATATAAATATATAGATTTGTAATTATTAAATTATTATATATATATATGTATTTTTATTTTATGCAGTGCTTATTAATTTAGTCCTGACTAGCCAATAGGGCCGTATGGCTTGGTACTGGCTGCATGAGTTCAGCTATCTATAAACTCACTTCAATTTCTGCATCCAGCTTAGCTTATTCTACTGTCTAATTTTTTTCTTTTCAAGATTTTAGCACTTATATCAATCACATCTTGCTTCTAGCATCCCCTAAAGCTCTCTTCATCAGCTTTTCTGATTTCAGAGGTCATCAAGTTCACCCTGCAAGCTCTTTCAAAAATAATTCCACTTATGACAAAGAGTCCTGTCAATTACTGTCTCTAGGGGGTTAGCAAGTATCCTTCTCTCTTGATGCATAAGCCTCTTTTGTTTAAAATATTATAATGTTCAGGTTATTGGAGCCAGTGCAATGTATTACTTTAGGCCTCATATAAAAAGGAAGTTCCATGGTAGAAAAGAAATTTTATTTGGGTGCCATCAGGATCTAAACCTTTTGTTGAAAGAGGCTTTTAGATCAATGGGAAAGTGTCATTGGCAATTTTTTGAGGTACTGTTAGTATATGATTTTTTATTTGACAAATTTTTCTGGTAGCCTCAAATGCTGACCTCCTGACAGGTTTTGATTATAATTGTATTAATGCCCTTCTCAAGCTGTCATAAGGTTAGTGCCATTTTTACTTCACTGATGCCAGATGCTGATTGTCAGTCTGAGTCTATGAAGAGGTGATAATAAAGAGTATTTACAACCTATAATATGACTGTGACATGGATAATAATGTTAAAAATAGGTTTTAATAAAAGTAAAAGGGCTTTACTAATGATTATTAGTGGTGGTGAGCACTGTTGAAAGCCCTGGGTGCAGCTTTACCTGTTGGGTTACAATAATGAAGTCTACAATACTAAAGTTTATAGTATAAGCTGGTTATTTTCCAAGAGTATAACTGTTTTTGACAGCTGTACTACGTAGGAATTCAAGATTAGGATGAGGAAACCTTTTCTGGTGGAGAAAAGGCCCCTTTTTATCCTAAAATTGGGTGAAAAAGGCTTGTACACCTTTCCACGTAGAGGAAGTGAAGATTTTCCACTTCTAGATACTGAATTTTGGTTTTCATAGTGACTTTATGCCCTGTATTGGGCTCAGATGTGGCTTTGAAACCACATCTAGGCAGTTTTCACCAATACAGGGTGAAAATTTTCATCTGGGGACCACATAGCCCTCTGCTGATGTGTATGACATGTAGAATGCTGTACAGAGCCTGAATGGAATCCCAGTATTGAATGAATTATGAGGTATTGACGTATAAACATGCTTCTTTGTCTATTTGACACCTCATAATAATACTTATGGGAGAATATCCCACAGTAAGACTGTATTAGTCTAACTGTGGGATTTTGAGCTTAAAGCTGCCATAGCTTTGTCAGTTTTTCAGATATCAAGCTCAGAGCTGGTTCATTGCGATTCCTGGATGTGTTCTACAAAATGGTACCTCATTTGATAAGGCTATCATCAAGTATGGAAAAGGTATGCCATGTACAAGACTTTTTGTACATATATATGTTTTACTTAAAAACTGTATGGAGCTTGTTTGCCCCATAGCTTTTGTTCTAGATGAGATATGTGGAAAGAGATGGCACCATTAGATAGCCCTGGTTTTTCTCTTTCTAAAAAGACCCCACTTTAGGTATCTCACACCAAAAATGTAGAGCTTAGATGAGAGGTGAATATTTTATTCACCCTTATTTGACCTTATTTTGGGCATAACTTCTATAATTCTGGGGCTAGCTCAATTTGGCTATTACCATTGGATAGTCCTGACCTAGAGCTTCATTTCTAATACCCATTTGATGTGGTTAAGCCTCTTCCTCTGTATTTCAGATGAGAGGTGAAAATTAAGGTTTATGCTCAGCAACAACTTTGAGCAGGAATAACTTTTTTATTCTTTGTACTATGATTATGGGACTTGTATATTTGGAAAGGGGTGGGTTTCCTCTATATTTTGATACCCTTTGAGTTGATTTGGCTCACCTCCATTGTTTTGTGGTATCTTGGCTATACCATTGATTTATGGTATTTGGCTGTCATGCTTGTGCTCTGGTTTTGAGTCACAGGTTGACACTTATGGCTTGATTGTTTCTCCCTTCTTGTTTTTAATATTTTATTTTGAATTTTATCTTGGGAGTTTGAAAGCATTTAGGAATTATGTATCCCTTCACCACTGTCCTTTGGGTCTTGCCAGATTCTTTGGTGTGTTATTGATGCTTTTATACTTGGTTTATTTGGATTGGTCTCCTCCCTCTTGGCCTTTTTTCCTTGAATATTTAGTATAAATAGCTTTAAGTGATTTTTTTATCAATTCACTGTTCCTCAAAGACCTCTTTCTTCCAATATCTTGACCTATTTTTATTGAGATTTGCTATCATTGTAGGTTTGAATTTGATTGATTTTTCCAATTTATTACTTGATACTGATGCCTATGTTTTGTTTTTGTTTCTTTTAATTATTAGCTCCCCATAGTCTTTTATAATAATGAGCTTTTTTAATCACTACTATGGTTCAGGTAACTCTGATCTCGTAAAAGGTTTTACCACCAGAAATATAGAAGAACTCTTATTTGGAGGTCCATTACCATCTTTTCACAAGAAAATATACTATACTTCTAGTCCTTTACAATAGCCTCCTGAGCTAGCTCATCTTTTCTGAGACCCTTCTGTATCCTCTGATACAGAGTCAGTCCCTGAAAACACATTAGCTTTTTATGCATTCATCAAGGGGAAGTTTGATCAGTGACTTTTTGTTCCAGATCCTGAGGCTTATTTTTCAAATGGCAATCCTCCTTTAATTTCAATAAGAAGGAGAACCAGCCACATTCTGGGAAAGAGGGCTCCAGTGTAATTGAAATTCCAAGGGACAGGCCATCACTACATATAAGGCCCAACAGGTTAGCTCTTTATTATGATTATTTTTGTTTTGGTAATAGTTATTATGTAAAGCTGCTCCCCTATTTTTTTAGCTTAGGAATGACCCATATATTCTTCTGTGAGGGGAGATTCCTGGAAAGCTTCCTAAAATTGAGTGTTGGGTCCAGAAAATTTATATTAGTTACCATTCCTTTTGAATTAATCTACTTCTTCATTACTGCCTTGTGTTTCTTTTAGTGAGAGTGACTGTGGATGTTAGGAATTTTATACTATGTTCTAATTTATGTTTATTTTTCATCTGGAGCTCTATTGATTCTATGCTACTGGACTTATAGCTCCTTTTAGTAGAGTTTAATGTATTATTTTTCCTTTATTGAGTGGAAATACAATACACAAATCTTTGTTCCAGACTTCCCTGAATTATTTCCTAAATGGAAAATCACCCTCTTCTATTAAAACAAGATATTCTGTTGAATTTGTAACTGGGAAAGAGATCCCATTGCTACTACCTGAAATTGAGTATGAATACCACCAAAGGGTACAAATTAGGCTCTTTTGAAAAATTTGTTAGCATGGTTTGGATTGGCTGAAGAAATGGTTTGACTTGTGGATAGAGATTAGATGCTAAATATTTCTCTGCTTATTTCTTCAAATAATTTCAATTTGGATTAAAGCTCAAAACGGTTCCACAAAGACCCCTTCTCTAGTATTTTCAGGGTAACAAACTAGTTGTAGGAATGGTAAAGGTTGTTAGGCTATATTACATAGCTGAGGTAGCACCTAATGAGGCTTAATGCTTCTATATTGGGTCCATGAATTTCACCATGCAAAAAGCTACAATGCCTTAGATAATAGATCACCTGTGATCTTTGATAGATGCATGACCAGTGTGATACTTCTGTGCTATGCAATCAAGTCCTATGATGGGGTTAAAGTGCTTATAGGTTATACTTTTTCAATTATTTTTATTGAAATAAATTATTCAAAGTTAAGGTAAGTTTTTTTTGAGTGAAAAAATAAAATTAAATTGCAAAGAGGAATAGTAAAAAGATGGAAAATTTGAACAAATAATTGAAGAAATAAATAATATTATTATTAATGTAAATAATATAGATGATAAATTAAAGAATTGGGGACTTAGCAGGTGAGATTTAATTTTTGTAATTTAATTTCTTCAACCAAATATTTCCTTCATTAGTTCTTGTTTAATAAATTTACCTCTGTTTCATTTTTCTCTTTTGAGATCTTTAAAGATGTATTCTTGACAGAAGGAATTATAATATTCTGTATTCAGTTTATCTCAATCATTTTTGATTCTGAGAATTGCTGGTATAAGTGTTTCTTCCCAGTGGCAATCCCATGTGGCATTTTTCAAAATATAGCTTCTTGAGATATTGCTGATTTTTCCATTTTTAATTTCAAAATCCTGCAGTTCAAACCAGTCTTGGAATTCCCAGGTTCTCTAAAATAGTTATTTCCTGAGGTGTTCATCCATGTTAAATATTTCATTCCAGTATTGGTTTCCAAGGTTGCCTTCAACTACATCCCAGGTCAGTAACTCCAACAGTTCATACTTTGCAAGGTTGAATGCAGGTATTTCTTCCCATGAATGAGGTATGAAAATATGTAATGGTGAAGACTATGGTTGAAATATCTGGAAAGGGCTCTAGTTTTATTTGCAAGAACAATTACGGATTCTCATTTTCTTCTTGTGGATAATTTTAATTGGCCCAGGCTTCTTCTTCTTTCATCCAGCTGATATCTGTGTCAATTGACCAGGGATTTTCTTCAAGTAATGGCCATTATTCCATTTTGGAGGATTTGGTTAATTTTGAAGTGTAAAATGTGATAGTATCAAATTTATTCATGAAAAAGATTCTGATTGGATTATTTTCTTGTTTTTTGAATTATTTATGATTGATAAAATGGTAACCTTTTTTTATAAAGCAGGAATTTACTGCAAAGAGTTTAATAGCTTAAAGGTAGGCTTAATGAGTTTTGGATGATAATTTTGGGTGAGAAGTTGGATATTCCTTTTTGATAAGGAAGGAGGTCACTTCCTAGTTATACTTCACTTCTGTTGAATTAAAATGGTTATTGATATTGATAAGAAATAATTCTCCTCTTGGAGAATGCAGGAGGTCACTGCCTAGTGATTATTAAAATTTTGTGAGGAAGTAGATCACTGCCTAGTGATGCTTGATCTTTGGTGAATGAAAATAAATGGTAATTCTAGTTGATAATAAATTATTTTCCTCTTTGATAAGGCAGGATTTCACTACCTAGTAAATAATTAAGCTGAAATCTGACTTTCTTATTGTTTTTTTTGAATTTTAGAGCTTTTATGTGTTTTCAGGATAGGCCTGAATGGTCTGAATTTCAATTGGTCCATCAATTCTTGAGCAATTTTATTATTGGTTTTGTCAGAAATATCAATAATTCCCAGATATTTCGTGATTTCTTGAAGTTCTTGGTTTATTGATATTGAAGTATTATCCAAAAGGTCCCAAAGGTTTTCTTTATTGAACTATTCATCTTTTTCTTTCCAAATTGAATATTAATTAATAATTTGATCTTCTTGTATTAGTTCTTCCCCATAGGATCCCAAAATTAGTGAATTGGCCATGGTGGAGGTGATTGATATTTTTGTGTAAGTTTCTTTAGTTTTTTCTTTCCTTTTATTTTTTATATTTTCAGAAAGACTGTGTTGATTAATTTCTTCTTTGTTAAGGCAGGAGCTTACTTCCCTATGACTTAATGTAGGAAAAAATAAAAAGAAACTAATGATACATTATATAAAGGATACTGATACATCATTAGAGAAATAATATTGATGATATTGGTTATACTTAGAGTTGAACTCCCCCAAGTGTGAAAGGTGAGTTTCTCTTGAGTAATCTGGCTAAAATAATGTCTTTTAGAGCTTCTACAAAGGAATTTCTTTCTTTAATTTCTGGTTCTTATGGAAAATATGACCATCATAAGTCTTAATCAATGAATATATATCTATCTCCAACCAATTTCAGTATTCCAGTTATATATGTTGATCCTTTCAATCCAAGGTACCATTGGGCCCAAATTTGATTGAAGTATAGTCCTCTTCTTGGTCATATCCCCATTGAAGCTCTTTCAACCCAGAATTAAATGGAGAGGTTTCCTTTAACTCCCTCTTCAGCTGATAGCACTAAGGATTGGATTTGTTCAATTTTGCTCCTGGAAGGTTACATATATATTTGTCTTCACATTGAGCTTCTTGAAATTCATCCCCATAAAGGTCTTTATAGGTAATATATGGCAAGTAAAGGTAGTTGTATTTATTTTCTCAGATGGATTCTGTTTCATCATCTTAATTAGGAGGTTTCTGGATTAATTCAGGGTTTTCCAGCTTCCATTAAAAAGGTTCTTCCTTGTTTTTCAGTGGTGTGTACAAGAAGTTTATATGGTATTTTTCTTTAAATTTTTGTCTCTCCTTCCATAATTTTGAAGTCTTTTTGTATTTCATTTATAATTTTTTCATCTGAAAGGTCATGATTTTCACTTACTCTGACTTTCCTCTTTTTGTTCTTAGTTATGAAGGGGTTTCCATTTATGTTTTTATTTCCATCCACCACAATCTGGTAGGTTTCTTAATTATTGGTAATTGGCTTGTAAATTACGTTTTGTAATTCATCTTCAGAGGTTGAGTCTTTAAGTTGTCTTTTGAGGTTTTTGGGCCATTTGTTTTTTTGAAATTCTTGGCCAAATTTATCACTTTTTGGAGATATGGATAACTATTGGGTCTTATGGGTCAAGTTCATCATGGTATTGTCTCCTTTTTCACTTGAAACTTCTTGCCTGGGGTATTTATAACCAATTCTGCCATATTGCATAAGTCCATTCCCCCAGGTGGACCAGTTTTCCATCCAATTTCTTGAGGTTTTCATAAGGGCATGCATAATCTTCTTCCATCAGGCTCTTGATAACTGAGTATTTCACCTTTTTTATGGGAAGATTATAATCCAATGTTGTTTTCTTCCAAGAAGGGTCTTCCAAGTACTTTATTGACAGAGCATTTTTCAATAAAAAAGTGGGTTTTTGTTTCTTCCCCTGAGTCCCAAATTATTGGAGTAAATTTTAAAATTTCCATCAATGAAGTAGTATGGCCTCCAATTCCCCTAATATTCATGTTGAGTTTTCTTTTTGTCAGTGAGTATTTTATTTTCATTTCTTCTGTTATAATTTTTAGTTCTTCCCCAGTGTCCACTAATGCTTTGATAGGATATTTTTCCTTTCCAATAAATATTTCCATAAATCCCAAAGGACAGGCATAATAAATCTTGGGATTTGGTATTTATTTGAAGCCAAACTATAATAGTCTTTCTTGAAGATTAATTGAGTTTGGTGATTCAATTTTTTCCTTGTATTTTTATGATAATTCCTGTAATTTATGGAAAAAATTGGTGAAATACTCAAAATTTATTCAATGGTGAGGTTGATTTTTTGTTGCATAATTTTCTTGATAATTTTTTTGATTTCCCAGTTGGTTTTGGCTTGTTTCATTTGATGTTTTCTGGATTTCTTTCCTTTTTTGGGAATTTATTCATCTTCATTTCTATTGGCAATATTTCTAATTTTCTCTTCAGGTTGGTCTGGTTTGGGAATATTTAAGTTTTGGAATTTTTCATTAATTATTAATCTTTCTTCATTTTTTTCTTCTTCAATATAGGTTCCTGGAATAGCTTCTTTCTTCTTTAGCCCTTGAGTTTGATTTTGAGCTTGTCTTTCCATTCTTTTTTGTCTGCGTTAGTCCAATGTGTGATTCAAGGGGGTCATTGGCTGAGGAAATGGTAGGTGGTTTGCAATTTTACCAATCTTCACAATGTGCAATTGAGTTTTATTTTTCTTCTGATTTCTTTTCAGTGGACTTAAAATCTTCTTCTGGATTTTGTTTTATCACAAGTTCCTCCATAAATTTCTCTTTGAGCTCTGCTTGTTCTTTAGCAAAAGCACTGACTATGTCTTTGACACTTTCATTCCCTTCCATAGGTACTCTCTGATGATTTGGAAATAGGTAAGATGCTCCTTGATTTTTGAAAATCCTTTGGTCCAAATCTTCAGCAAGGTGAGTTCATCTAGTTTCTGAATGGCCTTCTTCTTTGTAGTAAGCACATTTTAATTGTGGTCTTGGAGCCATTTTAGCTGTTATGTATGATTGGTAACTGTATGAGAATGGTGGTAAGGGATTCCTTGGCCTGTATGGCTAATTATTTTTATGGAATCTTTTCTCTTGATTAATGTTCCAATTTCTTCTTGGTGGATTCACTGCTTCTGATAAGGTTTTCAGTTTATTCAATACTGCTTGTTGTGGGGGTTTTTTGATCTTGTGGGTGAGTTCCTTTACTTGTTTCAAAACTTCATCCCAGCTTTTAACCTCAAATATTGTCTTCTTTTATGGAGGTTTTTTCCTAGAAGACTCTTTTTGTTAAATGATCAACTTGGCCTCCTAATCCTGTTCAATTTATAGCTTTAAGATATCCAATCTTAGAATGATGTAACCTCCATCCAACGCTTGAACCATAGCTCTGTCTTTGATCATTTCTTTGTAAATTGACTCTTGAACACTTGTGGAAAGGCTGTAAAATATTTCTTCATTATGGTTGATATCACCTTGAATTTATTGGTATCTTTTTAGGTAATTGATGATTTCTTCATATTCCCCAATGAAGTTTCTGTACTGTGCCAGATTTCTTATTCCCCCTTCTTGCTGTGTTTTTGTGAATAAGTCAGTGATTGAGGATAATCTGTATCTTCTTTCAGGTGAGACTGTTCACCATATTCTTTCCATATCCACTTCCAATCAATCCCAATCAGCTTTTCAGACCCTGGCATTCCTTCAATATGGTAACTGAGCTCTTTATCTTTTGTCCAAAGTTCTATTTGTCTTCCAATGTCTCTTCCACTTGCACCTTCAATTTCTGAAATATTTTCAACTTTATTGATGAATATTTCAACATCCTTTCTATAAAGCCACAGATTATAGACCCTGGCTCTTATTTTTACTATTCCAGTAGTTTTTCTTGGAACTTATTGATTAAATGGAGTTGGTATTTGGGCAGAAAAGCTGACTCTTCTTGGTAAAGCTCTTTGTATTTGTTCTGTATAAGGTGTTGATGTGGCCATGGGTCTTGGATAAGGTGAAGGTGATCCATGTGGCCTGAATGATCTTAGAAGGCTGGTATTTTCTGTAAGTGGACTGTTTTGTGGAGTATAACTTGATGATTTATTTTTTCCTTCATTTTTGATTAGTGCTAGTAATTGTTCTTGAAATTCAAATATTCTCTGATGAAGTCTATCTGCTGAAGACATTTCTTCTTGTCCTTAAACAGTCCCTTTATTGAGGTTTTCTTCCTGATTTTCTTCAATACTGGAAGGTAATTTTTATGATGAAGGTTTATCCATTTTTGATTGGTTTATTTCTTTCTTTGATTCTGTGTTGTGTTATTTATTTTATTTATTTCAAGAAGATCAAGGAATAATTTCTCCACAACCTTCAAGTCTCTTTTATTGTTTCTTGGTTTTACAATAGGGAACTTGAGATATATTCCTGATTCCTCTCCTAATTCTGTTTCTTGCTTGGGTGTATAATAGTAATGGTCAGAGTGAGTTGATGAGTTATATTCTTGAGATTATTATTTTTTCTGATTTTTATTTCTTGAACCCATATTCTGTTATAATAATAAGATTATTGGTGGAGTTGTGGTTTTTTGGTAATTGATTTTGATTGAATTTATTATTAAAGTTTGAGGGTGAATGGGCCCCTGTTGGGACACCAGATGTTGGAACTCCTCTTGTGTGGGATTGAAATGAGGCAGTTCCTGGAGGGGGAAATCACAGGTAACTAGTTTTAAATTGCTAATAACTCCTGTGACCAAGGGTGGAAAGGGTGTATTGTCTGCCCCTCCTAAAATACTGAAAAAATATTCCTTGGAGCTCACAAACTGAAAATAAAATTAGTAAGTGGCTTTACAACTGCAGAAGAAAAATTCAGCAGTCTCAGATCAGACATCTTTGATATATAATATGAAGTATAATGTCACTAATTTTGGTTAAATTGGATATTTCAATGAAATACTTGTCTGTATAATTTTTTATTTTTGGTAAAATTGGGGTTAGTGGTTTCTTCTTTGTGATAACGGTTTGATAAGATGGGTTATTCAAGGTGTTCTGGAAATTTTTATGAGTATTGATAAAGGTAATTTTGATAATTTAAAGCTATGATAGAGTAAAATGATATTTTTCAAAGGTTTTCTAATTTTTTGAAGAGGGGTTAATAATAATATGTAATTTTATTTGTTAAATTTAAGAGGTAATTTTCTTTGCTATTGAATATTTAAAGGGGTAAGTTATTTTTAAATATTGATAAATGGTGTCAATTTTACTGGATAAAGTATTCTAATATAGTAGTAACCTTAATCTTGGGTACTGGATAATTTTTTATCTTCAATACTAATATTCCACTGAGCTTAGCTACTGGGAAATCTTCAACACTATACATCCACTGAGCATAGCTGCTGGGAAAGTAAATTTACTATGGTATACTGGACTACCTCCTAGGTGAGGGATGACTTATTCCTGTGCTTACAATGTGCAGGGGATATAATTTTCATGGGGGTATTTTCAAAATTTGGGGGAAGATCCCCTCTATTTATAAGTTTTGGAAGACCAGGGGGCCCTCCATGGGAGCTTTTTTTCCAATTTCATTCCATCTTGTGACTTTGTTTTTGGTGAGGACTTTTCTTGCATTGGTCAGGTTATTTAACGTTTGGTTATAAGCTTCCTTCTTCTCAGCCTCCATTTATCACATCACTCTTCTTTTGGTGAGCTGGTTATGACATGATCTTCTTGGATTTTCCTTGAATGCATGAGATTATTTCATTTCGGCCAGGTATTTTTCTTGTGCACAGCCTCTTCTCTGTCATTTGATATGCTGTTGGTGGGTGCATTATCATATTATGACCTTGTATTTCCTTTTCATATTTCATATTTTGGGCTTGGTAGAATTGGCTGTGTAATTTATGCAGGTGTCATGGCTGTGTTTCTTCTTTTTGAGCTTTCAATTGAGGTCAGGTGATAAGGTCTTGCACTGATGAATTTACTGTGGTGTATGAGATTATATAATTTCTTTAGTTTGACACATGATGTGCATTATCATGTGGTTGATTTATATATAAGAGTGTGTGCTGCATGAAGACTGTTGTGGCTAGTTCTGACTTGCATGAGGTGATAATTTTTGTAAATAATTTTGATGCTTTTTAAGGCCTCAAGTGGGGTTACTGTGGATATAAGATAAGGTACTCTTGTGGCTGTGCTGTAAATTACTTTCAGGAATTCCATGGGGTTGATATTTGCATCATGTTACTTTTCTATGTTGAATGAAAGGTGGCTGTGTAGTTCATGCAGGTGTCATTTTCATCCTGCCTGGGTCTTGTGGCTTTAGAGGGGTGCAAATATGGATGGGGTGGGTAATTTAAAGGGTGGTACCTGATTTTTTGTAACTAGTTTTCTATATGTAACTTGATTTTTTACATATGCATAATGAAATTGAATAATTTATTTAAACACATACACTTCCCTTTGGATCCTGTGCCATGGTATTATGAATTAACTCCAGCTTCCTCCTGCAAAACTGACTTTTTGGTGTAAACTTTGACTGCAAGTCTGCCTGTGTGTTGAATTTACTGCTGTTATGGGGTACTATGAGCTTGAGCCTGGTGAAAAAAGTGGTATGTAATACCACATCACTTGGTGGCCATATTTGAGAAAGGATGTCATTGAGTACTGTCATAGTTGTGACAGGTTTCAAAAGGTCAATAAAGCTACCAGTAAAATATTTGGTTTGATGATTCATATCCAAAAACAAGGTACCCCATGTGGAGTGGTTCATATGGATTATTTAACTGCCTTACCAACTGGTGGTGAGAAAAGTTACAATGCATGTCTTGTTATTGCAGACAGATATAGAAAAACTCCAATATTTTTACTGTTTCATAAATATTCCACAGCTATGGGTACAGCTCTTTTGATTTTTAATAGAGTTATATCTCATACTGTTCTCTTTAAAAATATCATGAGTGATAGAGACCCAAAATTTGCATCAGCCTTATGGATAATCTTACATAAGTGTTTGGGTACAAAACTACCATTCTCAAAAGCTCACCATCCACAAATTGATGAATTAGCAGAAAAAATGATTCAGAATATTGAGGACATGATCACAATATTTTGTGCTTATGGCATGTAGTTTAAGTATCTTAATGGCTTTACCCATGATTGGTATAAACCTATACAGGAATTGGAATTATCATAAAAGAATTCCATCCATTCTTCAACAGGAAAAATTGCTGAAATGTTGGAAAAAAAGATGGAACCCCAAACTTCCAGTTAATAATTTAAATAAAGATGAGCTGTATACTAACCCAACTTATCCAAGCTTTAAATTATTGCTTGATAAATTGAGGCAACATTCCAATCAAAAAATGACTTATTCCTTTGAATATGCTAAGAAAAAATGGCACAAGCGTCATAAGACCCTGTAATTCAAAGTAGGTGACTTAATATTAGTTTAAACCATGAACTTCAATAATATTAAACTCCAAAAGAGATTGAAAGATTTCTTTTAAGGACCATTTGTTATTAAATACCTTCATGGGAAAATTTCAGTAAAAGTAGAACTGATAGGAGAATTGGAAAATAAACATCCAACCTTCCCTCTTAGTCTAGCAAGGCATTATACTTCAAGTAATAAGGAATTATTTCATTTGAAAAATGAAACACCCTTAGATGTACCACCACTTGATCAGAGTGAGGAGAAAAAGGTACTGAAACTTTTGAAAGAAATAATACTTAGGGGGAAAAATGTAAGAGGATACTTAGTCATATATAGAAACCAACAACATCGGGAGGAGTGGCTTTCAGAAAGTAAAATACTTGATTCCCCAAAGTTTCTCAAAAATATTCAGACATGAGAGCAGACCAGTTCCTCAATAAGAAGTTTGAGTTGTGTGTTTGTCTTACTTTAAAAGTATAAGTAGAGGAGTTGGAAAGTGGATTATATCACCCTTCCAATTTAATTGGGGCTATACTATTCAATAAAAAATCATACTAAATTTCTTTGGTGGTAGGGAATGTGAGCCTGTGGAGTATGTATGACATACCCATAAGTCCACAAATAATCTTTTATACAGTTGATTTAGTCATAAACAGGCTTATCAAGTGAATTTAAAACAAAAAATAAGCATAGCTTAATTTTTGATAAACAAAGCTATAGATATTATGTCATTTTTAAATTCCACACCAACAATAACCTAGGGTAGACTCATAGGATGTTATTCCCAAAAATGGCAATTTCTTCTGTTATTGGAAGGCTTAAGAATCTGAAAGTACAAATATACTGTGGTATTCCATACCTTTTTTACCAGTTTCAAGAATTTTTTTGAAAATTAACAGTTGGAAAATCAAGATCAAAATGACTAATTCAGGAAATCACCACTCAAAGGACATGATTAAAAATCACACACACCCAGGAACAACATCAATAGTAGGGAGGAATGGAAGAATTTAGCATTCAGAATAGAAATGACCAACATATTTCTACAATTGAATAAATAATAGGGAAGTCCAATCTTATGGAATTATACAAGAAAACCTACATATAAGCCTTACAGAATCAACAATAGGCTTAATACATACATAAAAACTCAAAATTACATGGACAAAGTAACATTGTAAAATTATATCCACCCTAAAGCCATCAAGAAGATTATATTACCAAGAATTACAGTAACCAAAATATAGCTCATGTGACACAAGGATCATATGAAAGTATCCAATTCAACTCAATACATGGGAAATCCACTAAAAGCCTGAAATTAAAGAACAATACAGGCACTTAAAGAAGGTTTATGCAATCCACATGCATGACATCTGTACATTACACAGCCTCAGGATCATCAAATACAACTCAATTCAACTTCAACTAGCTGCATGCAAGGGGAATACACTAAACTGTAAACCACACATAAATTACAGTAATCAAGAATTAAAACTCAAGAAGATATCCCCCATTGCACAGCATTATTGCCTGAAACTAAACAAATCTTACAAACAAAATTATACAAGGGCTTATTTACATAACACTACCTTCATCCTTTTAATCACCAGCATTGATTCCTCAACGCTATGCAAGCTGACTAAAGCAGTGCAAAAGAGAAGTCACCTGATATTTTTATCAAAATCCCCACCAAGAAGGACATCCCAATCTTAAGTTTGGCCAAACAAATGATGAAAATATCTCAGTCATATGATACCATTCTTAATTTTACACACTAGAATTAATCTCTCAAGGCTGTGAGAGATTACTAACACAGTGTAACAGATAGGTCATCTGACTTTTGTTACAAAAATCTACACCAGAAAAATTATCTCAAGGCTAAGAATAAAACTTTACATGGAGAGCCTATGGGTACTTCTCACAACATAAAAGGAGGCCTCTCTCTCTCATTTTCTCCTCTTCTCCCCATGAATGCAAATAATTATATACCAAGAAGGAGAATAATTATTCATCCCTTACTAGTAGGTTAATCTAGAAATTATTATTATTAAATTACACTAAATAGTGGTTTGTAAATAGCTGTAGTTAACAGTAGGTCTGCCTATATTATAAATTCATCTATTAGTGAAATACTCATATTCAACAAAAATATTTATATTATACTCTTCTCATTAGAAGAGAATCTATATCACTATTATTATTATCACACTATATATTTTACATATTATCAAAATTGTTTACCAACAACAACTATTTAAACTATCAAAAAATATTATTATATATTATCACTATTACTAAATTTTTCTCATATTGAGCTATTATCCATTGAAACAAAATACCTTCAACAAAGAAAACAACGTAAAATCACCACTCAGTACTGTTATATCTATTATTTATTTTACTCAATTATTACTTTATTATCCTAAAATCACCTACAAATTTATCTTTTGAAATTATTTTATCTAAATTGATATGATTATTTTATCATTAGGCTGATTATTGAATAGGTCTGATAGAGACTGCTAAAATGTCTTCTCTAGCTGTAAAGCCACAATCTTAAATATTGATTTTTGAGCTCTGTAGGGAGATTGTTTAGTATATTCAGAGGGGAAGCTAAAACACCATTAGCACCCTTGGTTACAGGATTATTTTAGCAATTCAAAACTGTTTACCTGTGATTTCCCCCTCAAGGACTGCCTTATCCAATCCCACACCAAAAGGAGTTCCACATCTGGTGTCTCAACAGTGGCAATTTCAGCTTCAACATTCAACAATCAGTAAATAATCAAGAAAGAAGATAATCAAATCAACATAACTCACAAAAAAAAATCATTATCAAGAATTAACCATCAACACTGTCATACAATCTGGAATCTGGAAACAAATCCAATTCCAAATCATCATCACTATCACAATCCTCAAATCAATCATATCATTTTTATTATCCAGTAAAAGAAGGAACACCAGAAAATCAAACACCTCAGGATATTGATTTGCGCATTGCAACACCAAGAACAGAACAGAAGGAAAAGGAAGAATTAAGGAGGTTTTTCTTCAAGTTAATTCCAGAAGCAAGGAAAAACAAGAGAAGTACAAAAGAATTTAAAAGATCAGTTTATCGAGTAGAAATGACTCAACAATCAACATCTGACTTACCACCATTACCTGAAGATACTGTAGAAGGACAGTATGCAGAAGAAAGTGAAGAGGAAGATCAAACAGTACAAATACAAAGTCTTATGAAACAAATGCAAGATTTATTATTAACACAAAGTAAAAAGAAAGGAAAAAAGAAGGGAACAAACATCTTACACACCTGGAGCTAGTCCAAGTGAGCCCACATTACCAAGGCATGTCAGGCCTGAAGACTCACCAATATCACCTACACCTGGCCCTAGAGCAACATCCACACCCAAAACAGAACAAAGATCACAGAGTATCCCAAAGAAGGTATTTTTAACTACAACAAATCATCCAAGTCCATTACAAAAGGAAATTCCTAAGGTAAAATCTCCTATTGTTAAGATAAGAGCTAAAGATTATAATCTTGTTTTTGATGGTAATGAAGTAGAAAAATTCATAAAGAGAGTGGAAGCAGCAGCTGAAATTGAAGGAGCTAGTGGAGAAGATATAGCAAGACAAGTTATTTTTATGTCAGCATCTGAAGAAGTTAAGGAGAAAATTGAAGCAATGCAAGGTTATGAAGAAAAGAACTGGACAAAACTCAAAGAAGAACTTACTACAGAATGGGGAAGAGTAGAGCCAGACAGAAGATATAGACCAGAATCTTTGGAGAAGATTTTTAATAATACCAAAAGAGCAGGAGGAATTGGAAACCTAGCTGGCTACAAGAGATTTATTGGAGAATATGAAAAGATCACAAATTATATTTATAAATATGGATAAATTAGAAGGGAAGTTGAGCATAATGAAGAGCTCTATGCCAGTCTTTCAACAGAAATCAGGACCTCCATAATTAAGGAAATGAGAAGAGATAAGTTCATGATCCAAGCAAGGGATGGTGGATATATTGTACTAGAAATGAAAGTATTAAAGAGCTATATAGAGCAAGAGCTAGAAACTGTGATCATATCAAGGGACAGAGCTTAAGAAACAACCTCCCATTATGAATTAAATCATCCACATATAGATAAGACACAAGCAAAGATATTTCAATTTGAAGATGACACCATGGAAAATGCCTTAAATCAACTGAAGGAACTTCACAATAAAATAAAAGAACAACAAAGACCCAGGATTCAGGATCAAGAAGAAAAGAAGGAAATAAAGGACTTTATTAAGCAAATTAAGGAGTTGATAGAAGCAGTACCACCTCAAAGTAAAACAGGTCAGGTACTCAAGAAGTAAAATCAATCAAGGTACCCAAAAGACAACTTACCACCTTTTTCACAAAAGCATATTCCTTATAAACCAGCACAAAACATACCAAGACCTTATGTAAAATGTTATTACTGTCTTGAAGAAGGACATTCAGTGAATAGATGCAACTACCTCTTTGATGATCAAAATAAAAAATGGGTTAGCAGACAAGGAGGTGGATTCTTGTTTCCCAATTGGCAAAGAGTACCAACTGATGGAAAAATATCTCTAGAGAAGTTAGTGGAAGACTTTGCAAAAGAACAGGAAGAACTTATCAAAAAAAGAAAAGAAAATGAAGCTAAACAATCAACACACCAACCAAAAGAAGTAAACATAATACAAGCAAAGAAAAATGACATTGCAACAGCTATAGCCAATATTGAAGATTGGGGAAGCTGGCAGCCACCAACCATATCATCAGCCAATGATCCATTTCTCAATAACTATGAATTGAGAAACACCAAACAAAGATCCTCAAGAAATGAGCAGCCAAGTCAAGAACCAACAAAATTATTACCAAAAACAATGGAAACACCACTAAAAAAGAAGCCACACATACCTGGAGCCTATATTGAAGATGAACATGGTACAGTGGAAAAAAAATTATTCCCACTAAATTCAAAAAACCTCAAGAGATCAAAGGTGGAGAAGAAGTTATCCCAGAAGTTAAAGAAAAGCAGGATTCTGGAAAGAAGCAGGAATTGACTCAAAATACCATTAAAAACAAGGATATCAAGCAAGAACACACAGAATTTCAAGAGGTTATGAGTCAAATTATCAAAAAGGTTTTGGATTAGAAAATAAATCTCACCTTAGAACAATTTCTTATCATGTCACCCAAAGTTATCAACCAGCTTAAAAATTTCACAAAAGAAGAAAGAAACTCAATCAACTCACTTGACACAAAAGAAATTCAAACCAAACTCATAAACCACCATTTAGGAGATTATGAACAGCCCAAACTACATTATGCCTGTACATTGGGATTTATGCAAGTGTACCTAGGTGAAGAAGGACATGAAATAATGGCATTAGTAGATACAGGATAAGAATTGAACATAATACCAGAAGATTCAGCAATAAAAGCAGGACTCACCACAAGATGTCTCAACATGAATTTAAGAGGGATTGGTGGTCACTGTACTTCAATAGTAGGATTAGCAGAATTTACCCCAATCACTCTAGTTACTGGGGAAGAAAGAAATATACACCTTTTTGTGGCAAGGGGAGCAGTACACACAGTATTGGGAAGG
Organism: Austropuccinia psidii; assembly: GCA_023105745.1. Lineage (NCBI taxonomy): Eukaryota > Fungi > Basidiomycota > Pucciniomycetes > Pucciniales > Sphaerophragmiaceae > Austropuccinia > Austropuccinia psidii. Next base: position 76,445,212 of record JALGQZ010000001.1, on the reverse strand, counting down.
CCCTTCCTTGCAGAAAATAACATCAGATTAGACTTTTCTCAACAAAAAGGGGAAATATTCAGCTATATAGAGCCAGATGGAAGAAGGCTTTGGTTACCTATTTGTTCACCACATAAATTAGGATGGAGAGAAAACCCACCAGTAGGCATGGAGGCCTGTGCATCTGCAACAGTGGAAGGATATAATGGTCTAAATATAGAAAATAAGGAAAGTTCTGGCAATATAGGAAGTGATATCAAATTTTTCAAAAGTCAAGAGTCACCTCAAGAAATTCAAACTTTGACCAACAGACATGTAGAGAATAAGACTTCACCTAAACACCTAACAGGAATTTTGGACTTAGAGAAACAAAATACCAGGAAAAATGAAAGTTCAATCAAGACTATCCATCAAGACTCCATAATAACAGAAGAACAGGGGGTCATAAAAACAGAATCCAACACAATTAGTCAAGGAGAATTCATTCTGCAAGAAATACCTGGAATCACTCACAGAGACCCTGATTATAATCTGGTTACTAAGAAGAAATCCCTCAAAAGCAGATTATCACCCAAGAAATTAGTCAAATCAATATCAAAACTAATCAGGAAGGAAAAGGAGACTATTAGATATAAACCAAAAAAAAGCTCAAAACCTGAATAAATCAAGACAAGGGCACATCCCTCAGCACTAATCAAGGGTATTATAAAGGAAGAAACAGTCAATAATATGAATTACCTACCCTCATTGGACCTAGAATATCTAAATAAAAATTCAGTACAAAATAGAGAAAGCACAAAAGTCAATGAAAAGACATTTGACCCTCCTGTAGCAGATATTGAGGGAAATCTGGGATATACTGAGCTTACCAAGCTTTCAAAAGAGGAAGGACTTGAACAGAAAACTTAAAACACTAGCTTCAACCAAAAAGAGGAAAATTCAATCAACCTGAAGGAATCACCCATGTCAACTACAAAGGAACATAAATTAACAGAAACTAAAATTCAAAATAACAGTCCTGACATATTTTGTCAAGGTCAAAATAAAAAGGAGATGGACATTGATAAAGAATTCACTTACCCAATAAACACAGAAGATTGTGTGGAAAACAAATCAGAGTCATATGAAGTATATAGGTCAAAGTCTATAAATCATTCAACCAATGCCAAAGAGGAAGACTCACCCACCCCACACTATCACTCTGATAGAGATAATCCAAATTTGAATCTGGAAACAAATCACTTTTCTTTGGGCAAAGCCAAGGAAAGCCAAATGAACAAAAATGAGGAAATAAATGAAGAAATCAGTAACGGACAACAGAAACAGGATCAAGAAACTTTCTTAGAACAAACAAATATTGAAGAACTTGAAGCAGAGGGAATTTTACTTACAGAAGACCAATTTCCCTGGGAAGGCTATACCAATTGGCAGCCTTTGAGGAATGAAAACTACAACCTGGAACTGTAAAAAATAACTGAACAAGATCATCAATGCTCAACCCAACATGTAAAATGGCTAGAAGAAATAAAGAAAGCACCAAATGAAAAGACTGAAATTGAAAAAGAAAAGCTCACTAAGGAAGAAAGGGAATATTTTTGGATTACTCAGAATAAAAAGCTATGGCCAAGCTTGCAAGCCCATTTGGCAAGGCAATATCAAAGTTCAATACAAAATGAGGACTGGAAAGAGAACAAAAATGAAAATGGAAGCACCAATCATGAGTATTTAAGGGATGAAAAAGAATTTCAGGATCAATATCTCAATAAAGAAAGAAGGAATGAGCTTACATCAAAAAAGGCCAAATTTAAGAGTAGTCTTGATAGCAAATTTTCACATCCTCAATAAAGTTTTTTTATGATAATAAACTTTTCTCTTTATCTCATGAATTTTGGTTTCTCAGATATTAATAAATATATATATATATATATATATATATAATAATACTTACTTTTATTTTATTTATTTTTTTAATTTTATTTATTTATTTATTTATTTTTATTTTATTATGGATTCATTTAATTATCTATTATGTCTTATTTTTTATTATTCTTTTTTTGTTTTTATTTTCATTTTTACTTTTTATTTTTTATTTTTATTTCTTGTTTTTATTTTTATTTTTTTATTTTTTATTTTTATTTTTTATTTCTTGTTTTTATTTTTATTTTTTATTTTTATTTTTATTCTTTATTGTTTATTTTTTTTATTTTTATTTTTTATTTCTTGTTTTTATTTTTATTTTTTATTATTTTTTATCTTTTTTATTATTTATTTCTTGTTTTTATTTTTATTTTTTATTATTTTTTATTTTTTATTTTTATTTTTGTTTTTTATTTTTTTTCTCATCTCACAGCTAACAGGGTCTCAAAAAAAAAAAAAAAAAAAAAAAAATTATAAAAAAATAAAGGAAACAATGGAAGAGAATCAAGAAAGAAAAAAAAAAAAGAAGAAAAAAAAAAGAGCAAAAATGATCAATTGTGATGGAAAGAGAAGGGTACAGCACTGTACAGTGCCCTCCAGAAAAGATCCAAACACTTGTTTTTGGGGGGCACTTTTTTTTTTTTTGGTTTCTGAATTGCTACCCCTAACTCCATTTTTGTAATCTTTATTTTTTGATCTTTTACAACTCCTCTGTTATTTCTCAACTATAACAAAAATTTCCTTATCTCTTTTTTTTCTCTTACCATTTTTCTTTTTATTTTTTAAAAAATAAATAAATAGTTTTTTCTTTTAAATTTGCTTTTTATTCTAATTAAACAAATCAATTGGAACTATAGGTCAGTTGCCATAATTAGATTTGGCTATATCAAATTTCTGACTTGTTCTGACTGTCCAGTAACTGTCAGATGGAGTTTAACACCATCTTGTCTCCAACCAATCATTGTCAACCATCATAAAATACCCAATCAATTCGCATTTTGTGGTCTCGCAATGGTTTTGCTATTCAAATATTGATCTTTGAGTTTTTTTTCAGGTAAGACCAAATCATCATTTCTTAAAAACACCATAACTTTTTACTTATATATATAATGTTTTTATTATCATGCCCCAATCACTTGATGAAGGAACTCAGGGTCAAATTGTGGGAATGAGAGCTGCTGGAGCCTCAATACAAACCATCAGCAATCATTTGCAAGTCCCTCCAACTACCGTTCATGATACAATTTGCAAGCATCAGGAGCATGGCCATCTTAAATCACTACCAATACCAGGAAGACCCAGAAAGCTCAATGATCGTGATCTTTGCCAGTTAGCTCGTGTAGTTAAACAGAATCGATGCAATAATCTAGCCAAAATCAAAAACCTCATCGCGATTGATGTCTCAATCAACACCCTTTGAATCGCAATTCACAAGGACCTTGGTAAGCAATCTTGTATTGCTGTCAAGAAGCCCTATCTCTCACCTGTGCACATGGAACAACAATTAAACTTTGCACAGCAACACCTCAACTGGACCATGGAACAATGGTCCAGAGTGATTTGGACTGATGAGTCATCCTTTGAGCTTGGAAAATGGTCAACAAGGACTCAAGTCTGGTGCACACCTCAGGAGAAGTATGAGCTAGAGTCAATGACCGTCAACCACCAATCAGGCCAAAGGTCATTTATGGTATGGGGGGCTCTTTAAAGGGCTATTCAATTCAAACTTGTCTTCTTACCTCCTGGCCAGCATTCAGCCATCAATTTTATTTCAAATGTTTACAAACCCGGCCTGCTTCCTTTTTACAACAAACTCATTGATGCTGGCATGGCTGAGAATTACGACCAACTTACACTCATGGAAGATGGAGCTCCCATACATACGGCTCAAGTAAGCAATTATTGGCAACAATCAAACAACATCCACAAACTTCAATGGCCTGCAAACTCACCCAGCTTAAATCCAATCAAGAACGTATGGTTCAAAATGAAATACATGGTCACCAACCTTTTCAATCCAAAGACGATGGAAGAACTGAAGGCAGCAGTCAATGCTGCATGGGAGGAAATTCCACTTGAGCATTTAGACAATGTCCTTGTCTCTATGCCTCACCCAATGCAAGCTGTGGTCAATGCAAGAGGAGCACCAGTGCGATGGTAAATAAAAATGGTTTTGGAATGAATTTTTTATTTTTCATTTTGTTAAATAGTTGTAATATTGAAGTGAAACAAATTATACACAAAATGATATTCTGCTGTTTGAGCTAACTATGGCCGTGTGAGAACAGCTACAACAATGAGAATTCCAAATAAAAAACTAAAGATTGAATTGAGTGTCCCACCCAAAAAAAAGTGTTCAGATCTTTTCTGGAGGGCACTGTACATCACACAAACAAAAAAAAATATCAATATGAATAAAAAATAGTATAAGTTACATTAAACAGTCAAGAAAAGCAACACCCGCGGCTAGAAAACAAATCACCAAATACTTCAAATTTGAAGTATTTACACTGGCTCACTTCAAAAAAAAAAAAAATTATCACTTAATTTTAAAAACACATTTTGATTTATTTATTTATTTTCATATATCATTGAAAAAATTATTTAAATTATGAATTATTATTTTTTAATTCATTAATTACTAAAAAAAAAAAAATATAAAATAAAAATAAATAAATAATAATATTATGATTACACTTGGATTTCATGTATTTTTCATATTATCTATATTAATCATTATTATTCTCTTAATTTATTTTTTCTTATTTTATATTATTATTTGAAAATTTTTATTATTATTATCATTTTTTATACTCTCAATTATTTTATTATCGTTTTAAAAAAAAAAAATTCATCATTATTATAAAAGGTGGAAAGTAGGTCACAATTATTAAATGGAGAGGGGGGTACCCACCCATTTAATAATCATCAATGAATATGTAATCTAGAGTTGTCATGAAGAGGATGACAGGGGTATTAATATTACTAAAAGCTACAGAAGGAGGATATTAGGCCTTGACACTAGTCCATAAAATAAAGAAAAAGAAGGAGGGGAAAAAAACCAATCCAATTAAGCAAATATTTCAAAACACAATTCAAAACTCAGGATGAGGTCCTAGATAAGACCTCAAACTGTCTGAATAATTACTTTATCTTTTATCAATACCATTCAACAAAATAAAAAGTCCTTGATAAGACCTTAAAACTGTCTAAATCTTTTTTTTTATCAAAGAAACTTCAAGAACTCAAGCAAAGGTCCTTGATATGACCTTAAACTGTCTGAATATTCCACTTTTTTATTTATCACCAACAAATTAACTCAATAAAAGGTCCTTTTATTTTATTGCAACACTGGTGGAAATATTTAATCAAGATAATTTATTAGTAGCTGGAAGAACGTTTATCAAATGGAGGGGGAAATCACCCTAAATCAGTATTGACGATATAGGACAACATTAACACAGATAAACAAACAAACAAGAAGAAAGAACAGGGTACAAATCAAATATGAAGAAATGGAGATTCAAAATCAATATAACAAGCCATAAATGGAATTATCAACTGAATTTATTGAAATAAAAATTTTAAGAGAGAAGATTCTCACTTATGAACCCAGGATATTGTACTTGAAACTGGAATGCTGCGGACAGCATTAAATGGAGATGGGGATGTGGCATTCCATACCTTTTTTACCAGTTTCAAGAATTTTTTTGAAAATTAACAGTTGGAAAATCAAGATCAAAATGACTAATTCAGGAATTCACCTGTCAAAGGACATGATTAAAAATCACACACACCCAGGAGCAACATCAATAGTAGGGAGGAATGGAATAATTTAGAATTCAGAATAGAAATGACCAACATATTTCTACAATTGAATAAATAATAGGGAAGTCCAATCTTATGGAATTATACAAGAAAACCTACATATAAGCCTTACAGAATCAACAATAGGCTTAATACATACATAAAAACTCAAAATTACATGGACAAAGTAACATTGTAAAATTATATCCACCCTAAAGCCATCAAGAAGATTATATTACCAAGAATGACAGTAACCAAAATACAGTTCATGTGACACAAGGATCATATTACAGTATCCAATTCAACTCAATACATGGGAAATCCACTAAAAACCTGAAATTAAATAACAATACAGGCACTTAAAGAAGGTTTATGCAATCCACATGCATGACATCTGTACATTACACAGCCTCAAGATCATCAAATACAACTCAATTCAACTTTAACTAGCTGCATGCAAGGGGAATACACTAAACTGTAAACCACACAGCAATTACAGTAATCAAGAATTAACACTCAAGAAGATATCCCCACATTGCACAGCATTATTGCCTGAAACTGGACAAATCTTACAAACAAAATTATACAAGGGCTTATTTACATAACACTACCTTCATCCTTTTAATCACCAGCATTAATTCCTCAAGGCTATGCAAGCTGACTAAAGCAGTGCAAAAGAGAAGTCACCTGATATTTTTATCAAAATCCCCACCAAGAAAAACATCCCAATCTTAAGTTTGGCCAAACAAATGATGAAAATATCTCAGTCATATGATACCATTCTTAATTTTACACACTAGCATTAATGTCTCAAGGCTGTGCAAGATTACTAATACAGTGTAACAGATAGGTCATCTGACTTTTGTTACAAAAATCTACACCAGCAAAATTATCTCAAGGCCAAGAATAAAACTTTACATGGAGAGCCTATGGGTACTTCTCACAACATAAAATGAGGCCTCTCTCTCTCATTTTCTCCTCTTCTCCCCATGAATGCAAATAATTATATACCAAGAAGGAGAATAATCATTCATCCCTTACTAGTAGGTTAATCTAGAAATTATTAATATTAAATTACACTAAATAGTGGTTTATAAATAGCTGTAGTTAACAGTAGGTCTGCCTATATTATAAATTCATCTATTAGTGAAATACTCATATTCAACAAAAATATTTATATTATACTCTTCTCACTAGAAGAAAATCTATATCACTATTATTATCACACAATTTATTTTACATATTATCAAAATTATTTACCAACAACAACTATTTAAACTATCAAACAATATTATTATATATTATCACTATTACTAAATTTATCTCATATTGAGCTATTATCCATTAAAACAAAATACCTTCAACAAAGAAAAAAACGTAAAATCACCACTCAGTACTGTTATATCTATTATTTATTTTACTCAATTATTACTTTATTATCCTAAAATCACCTACAAATTTATCTTTTGAAATTATTTTATCTAAATTAGTATGATTATTTTATTATTAGGCTGATTATTGAATAGGTCTGATAGAGACTGCTAAAAGGTCTTCTCTAGTTGTAAAGTCACAATCTTAAATATTGATTTGTGAGCTCTGTAGGGAGATTGTTTAGTATATTCAGAGGGGCAGCTAAAACACCATTAGCACCCTTGGTTACAGGATTATTTCAGCAATTCAAAACTGTTTACCTGTGATTTACCCCTCAAGGACTGCCTTATCCAATCCCACACCAAAAGGAGTTCCACAATACATTTTTACCATTTTTATTAAAATTTTCAAATTGTTAATTTTGATCTTATATTTAAAGTTGCAGAAGGCTTATGCAAACTAACAAAAATTCAGTTAAAATTTAGGTGTGGTGTATATGTACTGAATTGGCTAAGGATTTACCATACAAGCTGTAAATCCTGTGTGAGCTCAATTTGAATTGTTTTAAAGCCATTGTATGGCTTTAAATAAGTAAAAGGGAAAAAATCACACAAGAGGGTGGGACAAAGGAAAAAAGCCAAATAGTGCCAGGGTAGCCAACTTTTGAGATCTGTGAGGACTCAATTAAGGTTCTCCACCTACATTGGAGGATTTTCAACTTTATTCAAACTTTGATTGAATATTTAATTTTAAACTTGTTTATCCCTAACTTGGACAGGAACTACAAGCTTCCAAAGGGTAATCCCCATATACAGAATTTTAATCAAGGTTTTCGTAGCCTCAAAAGCTCAATTAAGCTTTAATAAGCTTGAAATTTAATTCTATAAGTGTTGAGACCCTATCAAAAGCTAAGGTTTGGTGTGTATTTCTATTTTATGTGGAAAAATAGCAATAAATTCAAAAATTCATTAAAAGTCCAATTCTTAATGCATTTTCTTGAAAATTCAACAAATCTTGCAGTTCAATATTATATGTAAATTAATCAAATTTTAAGTATCTTTTTCAAACATTACTTCTTGGTAATTAGCCTTTAAATTAGCTCTTTCAATTATTCTTGAAGGAAATGAAGATTTCTTTGAAAGTTAATTAAAAATTCAGCTTGATAGATTTTAACTTGAAACTTCATTTTTAAGATTTTAATGTGATTAAATTGAAGATAAAGAAACTTATTTTATATTTAAAATTAAAATAATCAACCCAAAATAGGATTAAAGCTAGTTAGAGTTAATAATCACCCCAGTAACTTTAAATTTAAATGAAAAAAAAGTTACGATAAGTTCAGAACCTTATTTTCAAGTATGGGTTTTCATTTTTGATCTTAGCACACCCTCTATACCCATTATCAATAATTAGAGTTTCTCTGAAGGAATGAGAAGAGCCTTTACATCACTGTTTTTTTCCATCACAATCAATAAGACATTTTAGACAGGTAATATTTTATTCAATATAAAATCTTATATTATTAAAGTAATTATTAAGTTTCTTCACTCTTTGTAAATTACAAATAAAGAATTGAAATCATACAACTTAGATTATATTGTTTTAATCACCAACAATATATTTTATTATATAAAATTGTTCTCTTAAAATATATTTTAATTCCACAAATTTTCTTAAGAAGCTCTAAACCTTTCTTTATGAATAAAAAGGTTTTTAATTAATTGAAAATATTGATTTTTGGTGTTTTTTTAACTTAAATAATTATTTGATACCATAGCTTTTGCTGTTTGGAATTTTGTATTAAAAAAAATTAAAAGTAATTTTTCTCTGAATTTCTATATCTTTTTTGTCTAGTATTAGTTTTTTACATAGAATTTATCTATAAGATTTAACTCTTCAGAGTGTGTGTGATATATAATTGGATAAGTATCCTTATTATCATCATATAATTGTCTCATTAAGTTCTTTTATATTTGTTATTATTATAGCTTTCAGTGACTATAATGATAATAGAATAATGATAATTTATTATAATTATTAAGGTTTTTCTATTATTACTTATTTAATAATAATTAATTCTGTTTTTACTATGATTATTTTAAATAATTAGATTAATTTGTGTTTATAAAATTTAATTATATAACATTTGCTACTGAGGGAAGTAAAAGTTGTGAGCCTTCAAGCATGAAAAGAATTACATGCTACACAAACTCCAAACACTTTCATTAAATTTTGTTTTAATTATTTCAATTCATCTGTGCAAATTCACTTTTAATTTTGTTTTCTTCTATTTTTTGTTTACAAGTCACTCATTTGAGATTAGTTGTTATAGTGATCTTATTTACAAGTCACTCATTTGATTTTTGTAGTTATAGAAAAATTGTTTCATCTTGTTTCTATAACACCCTTTTTCCTTGTTGAGATAGTGGCTTTGCTTCTATAACAACCACCTACTGTTTTTTTCATATGTTGTTACTATAACAATACCCTCTATGATAAAAGGTGTATTAGTATATTTGTGTTTCATTTTGATTTTGTACCTACAGCATTTAAGAGGAACATTCTTCTTTAAAATGATTCCTCAGAGCTCTTATAAACATATTTTTTTACAATTAAAATTACTTAATTTTAATTTAGAAAAAATTAGCGCTCTCACTTTTAAAAGTGATTCAATTCACTTTACCCTATTATAGTACCGTTGAAGCTTAAAATCCCAATAGTACTTCATTATAAACAAGAGTGACACATCTATTACGTATAATAATAGTCTTCCACTACCTACTTAGTTTATCAAAATTACTAATAATTATACTGCAAGCCACGTTAGAGTCCCCAGGCTAACAATAGTACTCTTGATATTTGTTACTATTATCAAGAGTTTCATAGACAAAACTTACCCTTTTGGACCAACATTTGTCAGAAGATAAAGATTTCAAGAGATCTGTAAATTTCTTAATACCCTGAAACTTATTTACAGACAGAGAGGGAAAAGCATATACTAAAACAGTGCCTTCAGATTTATGTTGGTTATCATCAGGATGATTGGAAAACCTGGCTCCCTCTGACTTAATTTTCTTACAATTACTGTGACCACTATTACACAAAACAATAACCCTTTTTCACTTTTTATGGAAGAAATCCATGATTTGGCTCATCTCACATTACTCAAGGAACTACTGCTAGAAATGTTTCATCAAAAATCCAATCAGTCCAGAAATATTTCAAGAGAGAACTTGAAGTTTTCATAAACAGGTTTGAGAGGTATTTAGAAAAAAATAGAGCAAGTTCACCTCTTTTCAATCCTGGTGAAATGGTATGGCTTTCCTTCAAGAAAATCAAAAAACCAGACCCACCAAAAACTGTCAGAAAGATGGTTGTGTCCTTTTCCAATTTTGAGGAAATTCAGAACTCATGCTTACCACCTAAAGCTCCCATGTCAATGGAAGTTCATTCATCTAGTATTCCATATTTCTCTCCTTGAATCAGTCAAGACATCAAAAATAACAAGTAGGAATCAAGAGCTTCTCCCTCAATAAAAATTCCAAAAAGAATAATAGGAATTCTCTCAAATCTTTTATTCCAAATTCACAAGAGGAAATTAATGGTATTTGGTAGATTGGAAAGGTTTTGTTCAAGAAACAGAAAGATTCACTTGGGAAAAAATCAAAAGTCTCAAGAATTTTCCTGAACTTGTCAAATATTTCCATTCATTATATCTTGACAAGCAAGGATAAAATTATTCAATAGCCTTCTTTTTATGGTTCTTGGTGAAAAAAGGATTTTATCAAAGTAAGTTCCCCCTACTGGTATACACCTTTAGAGGTATCCTACCCTTTTTTGTTGTAAGAATCAGCTTGGCCACCATGTGAGCATCCATAATCAATTTTCTTTTTGCAGGTCCTTGGCCAATTCAAATAAAATATCAACATTATCAAGCTTCATTTCTCTTATTTTCTTTTCTTGTCTTTGAATTTTTATTAATTCTTTATTTTAAAAGTTTTTCTCTTATATTATTTATTATGAAAAATCTACATCAATATTTTAAAATTTTCAAGTACAAAAGTTAATGTCAAAAGAATACCAAGTAATATTTTTTTGATATTCTAACCTCAATATAAGTTAAATTTTAGGTCAAATCACCTCCACTTTAAATTTCTACCTCAACTCTTTTTGAAGAAGCCTCAAAATACTTGACCTTATTTTGGTTCTCAGGAGCTCACTATTAAAGGTGGGTGATACTGTCACAACCATGGGAAATACAACCCCATGAATGTATTTGTGACAACTTTTTTCATAACCATCTTATGGCCAACTGGTCATATTTATATCTTTATGGCCAATTGGCCATCCTGGATCTCCTTTCCCTCCATGTGAAACTTTAACTATCCGGGAAATTTTTGCCCCATAGTCCATATCCTGTTCATTGGGCCCTTGAGGCCTTTTCCATAATCCTTGGCCCCCAGGCCATACCACTGGAAATGGGCCTAGGAGGCCTATTGATCCTTTCACCATCACCAGGCCTTCTGGCCTGACCCTTTTCATTATGTGGGTTTAGGCCTAAATGGCCTTTTTGGGCCATTCAGTCCCTTGGGCCTCTATGATCTGTAGGCCATATATAACAGCCTGTGGTCCATAGGATGACCCAAGCCCCTTTTTGCCGAAAATAAATGGGGTCAAAGGGGGCCAAGCAGTTTTTCCAAAATGACAAAAAACTCCAAATAGGCCATTTTTCACCATAGACCACCCATACTCAATTGGTGCCCCCTGGCAGTCACCTCCTTTGGGCCCCAAATCCTGCTGTACACCAGCAAATGCCATATATGGTGTTATACACCATTATGCATCATTTTCCCTCAGAAATTAAATGGTACCATTTTAAGGACCCAAACCTTTCATCTTAAAATAAGTCACCAGTCCTAAAGCCCCTTTCAAAGAAAGGTATTCAAGGGCATTAATCCATATGCCAAGGGGGTAATGGGTAGGACTTCATGAAGAAAATTTGAGGAAACTAATCACCTGTCCCATAAAGGTATTTTTCTTTTTAATTGTTACAGTATTTACCTCAAGGGAATAATCCTCAAGTATTTTCAAGGATAATTCAAGAGGCAGTGATTCAAATCAGTTTTCAAGGTTTGAAAGCTCCAACACTCCTTGGACAACTCAATTCATCAATACATAATGTAATCATGACATTTGTATGGAATTGAACCTTTTAAGCCAATTCAATTAAAATAATGTTGTTTTAAAAATACCCAGTACATTTCTCAATATGGCCAAGTGGTATTTCCCAAATCAGTAAATAAAGCTTTGTTTTAAACCCTCCAGGATCAGTCTTTCAGCTCTTCACATATACTGGCCACTCTTTCATCCCCTGGGGACTTTTTCTACAGTTAATTAATTAATTGTATTTATTCTTATTATTATTTTCATTTCATTTCAAAAGTAAATACTGATATTTCTAAGTCAGTCATTTGCACCTAATTCTTTGCCTGTCAGTGGATATTTCTGGTAATATCCTTTACTGATTCCATTTTTCCTTTCTGGAAGGTTGAAGCAGTGAATAAAGGACTTACTTGGTTGAATTTTGGACATTGACTTCCTTTTTCTTATCTTCTGAATATCTTGTACTTGCACTCTTCTTATAGTAAATAAATATATTCTTCTTTTATTTCTTTGATTCTTTTAAGTCTTACAAGTGAGTTCCTTGATTCCTGAGCACCAGGCCACTCTTGTTACTCCCAAGAGTTCCTTTGACATCAATATCATAAAATAACTCTAATTGAATTAATTATTTGGTTTTATGGAATTCATAAAAATATTATCATTTCTTCTCAAAAAAATATTTAAGATTAAGAATATCATTTTATTTAATTAATTTATTTCTCATCACAAGTTCAAATTTAGTCTTAATTTAATTAGAAAACATTCATTTTTTACCTTTTCTATTATTTCTTCTTATTTGTCAATATTTTTTTCTTGATTTCTTGACATAAAGATATATTCTCAATTCTTTTCCCCATTTCATAATTCCAAGGATTTCAGTTTTAAATGTAATTTTATTCTTCTTTAATTCAATCAATAAATAGTTTTTTCCAATACTTTCTTCTTTTTTTACTAATATTAATAGCTTGTGATACTGAAAGGTGTTTAAAACTCATTCTTTTTATCTTTTCATTAGCTACTAATTGATTTCTTCCCAAATTTTTCAGTTAATTCTTTTCAATTAAGTTCAATATTTATTTACCTTTGAAATAAAGCTATCAGAAAGATCAAGATAATTCTTTTCATAACCATTTTCAAGTCTAATTTAATTTTCAATTTTTTGCTTTGTAATCTGTTACATATCAATTTATCACATTGGATTTGCATTACAATTTCTCTATCAAAGGGTTTTACATGAATTGAAAAAGTGAAAATGAAATCTAGTTTCCTATTCATGATTATTAGCCTCATTTTTCCAGAAATTATTAGCGGATGTTTGGCCCTTTCCCCTCTTCTATCTTTGGAGTTTTTGAATTCAAAAACACTGAAAAAAATTCAAATTAAGCTATTCCCAAATTTCTAAAAAGCAATTACAAGTATTGTTCCAGAAAGTCAAAATCCAGCTTTTTTTAATATGAGATGGGGGTTAGTATAATGAAATTTTCTTTTGTATTCATCAAGTACTTTCATATATGGGATGTTTATTTATTTATTCCCAAGACTTAAACTACATTGTTTTTTTTTTCCAAAAAAAGACTATTGATTTCAATGAAAATGTGGCTTTGACCCAAGTTGAGGAAATACTTTCAGATGAAAAATTTGAAGCCATTTGAAAAAGTAGAGAGGAATCCATTTAGGGAATCTGGGATAATTTTCAAGAATTGTTCAAAAGTGGAGTAAAAATTCAAAGGAATAGAAATAAAAAACTTGATGTGAAAAGAGAAGCTATAAATGTTTGTGATTTCTGCAGTGCCTTTTACTGCCAAGTTAAAATCACCTACTTCAATAGTATTTCTCTGAGAATTTTTACTTTCTTTCCTCTTCTATTACAACATGTATTCTATTTTCAGATTCCATTAATTGTGGAAGTATAAAGATGAAAAATGACTCTTTGGAAAGAACCAAACGGCATATAATGAAAATTATCTCATGGCACTCCTAGCCAAACCAAATGAAAGGTATCTGGTGAAGATGGCGGGATTAAATTTCCTAAAAAGATGCAGGAAATTTGACCAAGAAGCAACTTGAAGCAGATCTGCGGTGCCAAGCGAAAGGCGAACGGCGAAACCTAATTAAAACATACAATCCTTGCTGTTAATGGGGCTGCTGTAGCGCAGAATCCAAAACGAATTAACAAGTCATCACAATCCAATCATGACCAGTCCAGTGTCAGGGCAAGGACGATCAAATGAAGAATCGACTCAAGTGGTCTTCCTCAAGAAAAAGAAGAAATCATCTGGTAATGTTCGTCTTAAAAATTCAATAACAGAATCCGTCGCCCAACTCAATGAATCAGAGCAAGATCAAGAAAAGTTCAATCACCCTTTGTCTTTATTTCTCTCAAAGATCATTGGAAAAAATTCATTGAAATATTGCTTAAAAATTTTATAGTGATTCAGGTCCGACGATTGAAGAAATTATTGCGCTGAGAAAACTCAAGCAAGCTAAAGTCGGAATTGAGCTAAATAAATTAAACGCCGGCGAACCAAAAAAGAAGAAAAAGAAACGGAATTCAAAATCACTCATCACCGGTGAATCAAACGATAGCGAAGGTCTTTTACAGCCACATGCTGATGACCTAAAAAAAGATGATAGAATGGATGAAGAGTGGGTTCCTTTCTGCTTTGAAGCATAACTTTCACTTGTTTTTACCACAAACGTAACCTTTTCACGTAAATCATCTTTGCTTATTGCTTGTTTGCCTTAATTAGTGAACCTGAAGATGATGATGCTCGAACGCGTAAAATTATTAAATCCAATAACTTTACTCAACAGACCAACACTCTCGACGTCGATAAACACATGTTGGTATTCATTCTCCTATTCCATTCGTACCTGAGACAAACTTATCACTGGCTTTGAATCACCTTTAATCTTTTAGGATGCTGTATATTGAACAAGAACTTCAAAATCGTCGAAAGGCAGCAATTGCAGCAGGTGCTGATGAAGCTTCTGAACCCATCTTAAAAGGTGCTGAAGCTGTCGCGTCCCTTGATCCCAGGGATGAGTTATATAAGATTGCTGAGAAATATCGAATAGATAAAAAACCGGTTGTGGAGGGAAATGTGACTTTGAGTGCAACTATGCTGACCTCAATTCCTGAAGTTGATCTTGGTATTGAGTTCAGTCAATTCTCTATTAAATTATCCATGCTTATTGAAATGTCTTTCATTACTTTGATTAACTCAAGCTCTTCCCATCATCTTTTTTTCCCTCCTCGATTTTAATCACAGCACTCGAATCAAGAATATTGAAGCAACCGAGAAAGCAAAACGGCAATTATCCGAACAACGCTCTCAGAATGGCCTTCATTCATCCATTAAAAACTCACCTCCATCAATGGACACAAAGGAACATTTTGCAGCTGACCGATTTATGTTGCCTAATCACTTGAAACATTCAGCTGCCCCTGACCTTGATTCATTGAAAGTAGCCAGGCTCGAAAAGGAAGGCTTACACGAAGAAGCGGAAGCGTTGAAGAAAGAATTGAAACGTAAAGCGTACCAACTCAAATACGGCAATAATCATCAGGCGGGTGGTGGTCTTGGACACCGTCATTATGGCGTCAAATTCAATCAAGTTGCTACAGACGATCGAGCGGTCGAAAACTTCAGAAAGAGAATGGCTGGGAGGCGTTAGCGAGGCATTCTCCCTTTGTTTAGCACCAATATTTTGGTTTGATCCTCATACTGTATTGATTAAACTTGTAATAAGATGAAATACATCAGCATACCCAATTGTCGAAGGTCACATGTTCACTTTCAATTTCCTTTTCTGTTCATACATAAGAAAACATACTCAGCTTTAAGAAGATGCGGATTTGTGAATGCAGGTGATTCACTTTAATAACCTATACATTTTGCGATCGGAAACCCGTCAGAAAGTCAATCTAAATATGAATGCGCAAATGGCTAGGGCTCGACATACAGTCGGCGTTCTTTGTTGCTTATCTACACCCCCAATACCCACCATTTCATCACCTGAACTTTCCCTTTACATTAAAAAAACAATGGCTATGGGATGCAACAATTTTCTGAAATAGGAAAAAGGGACAATACTTCAATCAAGAAACAAGGGAACACGGCTGGTTTTTAACTTATAGTGAAGCTGGCTAAAGCCTGCTCTGCTAATACCTTTTTTTAGTTTCAAAGAGTTTTTAATTCAAATTGATTGTTTTCTTGACCAAAAGTTAAATTGTGTGAGCAGCAAAAGCTATTCAGAAACTATTTTCAACTCATTCAACATAGTTGAATTCAAAAGACAAGTTTAGGTTACAAGAAGCCAAATTGTGCCAGGAATAGAAAGTGGGCCCCACAGCTTTCATGAAGAGGAACTAAAAATAAGCTAAAAAATAATAGTATTAATTATAAATTTGTAATTTTGGTTCAAAAAATTGGTAGGTTTTGCTTTTAACAATGATCAGCAGGAAAAAATGTTGAATATTTTTATGGGGGGAAGAGTGATGGGTTTGGTGATCAAAGCATTATGTAGTATCATCAGTCAAAACATGGGAAGAAGTGTTTTTGATATCAAAATCAAAGTGTGGCTAATCCAATAATTTGGATATATTGGAGGGAAAACCAGATTTAATGAAAAGGTAAAATTCCCTTTTATTGTAAAAGTTTCTGCTTATCAACTTAGTCATTTCAAAAATAATTGAGAAGAATGATAATCTCAATCTAGCCAGTGCAATAAAGAATTTCAACCAGACTTAGTATTACTCAAGAAGAAAAAAAATGTTTTACTGCAAGATAGATAGATTTGATTTGAGAATTACTTTTGTGGAATCAATTCTCAATCTATTATTTAATAATAATAACGCAAAATTAGTTGATTGCACAAAATGATGATGATAATATAAAAAGTTATTTTTTAACTTTAAAATAAAAATTAATAAAGAATAATTGAAAACAGTTTTAATTAAGTTTTTTTTAAAATAAAAATAAAAAGAAGAATAATTATTTGAAGAAGCAAACAAAAAAAGAAAATTTGAATTAAGGAAGTTAGAGATATCTTTTCAATCAGTATATTTGTTGTATTGTTCATAAGTTTATATATTATATATAACCCATTCTGAGAAAAAAAAAGAACATTTTATTATTTGAGGTATTCTAAATGCACACCAACATTCTCTCAAATCAATATCAACATACCCCAACAGTTTTTTGGCCTGATTTTTAGGTCAAATAACTCAATTTATTTATTCATATTTGAAAAATGAATGATGAAATAAACAAATAAAACTATATTGATTTATAATTATTATTTTTCTAATTATGAACTTATATTACATGAATTCAATCAAAATTCAAGTTAAACAGTACCTGGTGTGCTTAGATAACAAGTCTTAAAGCGCCAAGTATAAAATTATCATTTTTTAATCATTTTTCTTAAAGATATATTATCAGGGGGTGTCAAATATACCAAATACCACCTTAAAAATATTGAACTTTTTTTTTCAAATACAAAATTTATTTCTTGAGATCTTAAAAATCTCACACTTCTAGACTTTTATGATTTAAATAGTCTAAAAAACCATATTTTTTGGTAGAAATCCCAATTTTAAACATCTGAAAATTCATCAGCTTTCCAAATACTTAAGTTTTTGATCAAAAAATTTCACAAAATGAAATTAATTCTACATAAAATATTCCTCAATCTAATAATAAATAGAAATTCTAAACAAAAATCAACCCATTATTCAATATCATAATTCTCACTCAATTTATCAAACTTTTCAATTCCAAAACATATCAAGAATACTGTTAATTCAAAAGATAAAAGCATTTCAGTATGTAAATATGTTTAAATCTGATTCTTATTTCAATCTAGAAACCCACATTCTACTTTCCCACCACTCAAGTACCTAAAGGTATATTAGGCCCTGAGGAATTAATTGTGCTTCTTATATGTCAGGGGATTGAGTCCACTTATCCAGTATAAAATTCAAACCAGATCTCCATATTCATTAAAATTCTTCTTATAGATTGTCTTTTATTATAAAGAATGATTGGTTCTCTTTGGGAACTACCCACAATAGGAGCAGAAAGACCCAGAAATGAAATTGGTAGTGGCATTAACCTGATTAGTCTCAAATTCAAATGGAGTGTCATTTGGGCAGCTAGGAATTTTGTTTGGAGTTAGAGATTAAGAAATTGTAATACAAACACATAGAATAATTAGGGCTCCAAGAAACTAAAAAAAATATGATATATCCTGGAGTTTTTTTCAAAAATAGTGGAAGCCTCAGAGGTTGTGCAAGAAGAGAGATTTTTAGGTTGTGTTAGTTTTATTTATGGAATTGATATACCCTTTTCTCAAAGGTTTTTAAAAGATTGGGTAGCTAATTTTGACCAAAAAAAGTTTCTTTTAGTAAAATTATGTTTTTTTATTTTTATAGAAATCAAATATAAGTACTCAATTCAGATTTAATTAGTGTGTGACCTCAATAATGTTTTTTTTACTTAATATTGGATGTTATGGTTCACTTTATGAATCTAATTTATCTCCAAATATTAAAATATCCAAAGATTCTATTTTTTTATTCAAGATATCAAATTTTTTGAGAAGAATCTGCATATTAAATATCATAATGGATTGTACCATGATATAAATGAGAACTCTCCCAGTAATATAAAATAAAGATTTCAATATATTTTAAGCTAGATAATGAGTACAGATTGAAAATTAAATTGATATTTTGGAAGGGAAGTGGTAATTTCTTAGGGAGCTGATAAATAAACTGAAAATTTAAAAAGAAGTGAAATATTTTTCACAAAGAATGCTAAAATGTGTTATTTTATATAATCACTTTTCACAAGTTAGGTGTTAATTTATTGACTTATATAAAGGAGATTATCCATCTAAACTACAAAATTATTTATGGAAAAGAGATTTGAATGGTCCAATGAACATGCATGAAATAATGAAACCATTAAAATTGAATTGGTTTTATAATAGATGGAATTATTATTTTTAATTAATAATTTATTTTTTTCATTTTAGACACATGTAAATAAACAAAATTTCTCTTCAAAAGGAGTGAATAAAGCTAAATTTCAATTAAATAATTAATATTCAAAAATTCTTTTTTTTTGTTACTCTTTTATGATATTTTTTATACCTTTATTTCAATCAAAAAACTTTTTTTTCAAGTTGTTGAGGGTTTTAAAGCTGTAATTCATTGCAAATTTTGAATAGATTCTTTTTCATTTGAAAAGAAAAGTCAAATATAGGTTATTTATTTATTATTGATTAATTCTTCAAGTAGATTTTTTTATTGAAAAATTCTTAAGTTTTGAGAATTATTATAATCTTTAATTCCTTTTCTGAAAAATAAAAATTGGATTTAAGCTAATAGAATCTTATTTAATGACCCAAGGGCTGAAAAGGTGTTGTAATTGGCTGATAAACATTTTTCTAGATAAAAGAAGAAGCGAGAATAATTCCATTTATTGATGTAATTCTTAATAGTATGTGGCTTGATGTGGAAACCATCAAAAGTACCAATAAAGCTTAAAGAACATTTCAATTCATTTGAAGTGTGTAATTTCAATTGAAATAGACTTACATTTTTGTAATCTTTCTTCTTGAATTACTTATTGGTTATATTCTAGTGTATTATTATAGAGTTTCCTAATTATTTAGTATATGAATCAATCAAAATCTTCAATTTTCAACTTCTCTTCATTTTGATTATAAACCTTCACTTTAGTTAAGCCTCATTTCCTTCAATAAAAATCAGCTGAACTTCCAGAATTAGAAAACTGAAATAACCCAATACCTATAATAAATTATCCAAGAATATCTTAATTAATGGTGATTTTATGTAGATTTTGAGTAGGATTATTAAGAATTATTACTAGTTGAAAAAATTGATTGAATATTACACTTGAGTTTTTTGAAAGGGTGTATTTCATAAATTAGCATTGGTAGAAATAGTGATTCATTATAATTCTTAGTGACATATTTTTAGGGCTATGTTCCCTTTGGAGGGATTCTGAGTGAGATTTTATTAGGATACCATTTCTTGGAAAATGAAATCAATAAAAACTTTCTATGAATAAGGACAAGATTGTGAGCCTTGTAGGTATTCTTATATACCAAAAATACCACAAATTAATTAATAATAAATGAATAAAAAAAGATTGATATTTATTAAATTAATACTTATTCCTTAATAAAATATAATTTGAATATTCCTTCTTTTTAAAATTTATGAAAATTATCAAAAATATAGAAAAAAAATTCTATTTTACTTGGAAAAATTTAGTAAGAATATAAAAATTCAACACAAATGTTAAAAATAAAATAAAGAGTTTTTTTTAAAGAAATTAATTAAATTTATTATATTTATTTGATAATAAATAATATTATGGAATTTATTTTGTCATTCGATTCCCTGTGAAACATCAGGTTGGTTCACTTCTGATTTAAAAGTCTGTGAGCCTTGAGGTATATTTTACATACCCAAATAGGCCACAATTATCTTAAAAAGAAATTTTGAATTATACATAACTCATAAATCATGCATATATTCAAAATTCATCATTTTTGATTTCAGAAAAGATGAATAACTTTTTATTGAGTAAGTAAATCCATGGATTTAAGGCCAGATTTGGATTCTACACAAAAATTCACCCAGGGTAGCTCCATAGAGTGAATAAGCTCAAATTAACTCTTTGAGGTGGTAATATGGAAAATACTTCAACACCCCATCATTAATACCACATAAAAGATCCGTGAAAATTTTTGTTTTTCTTGATTTTACGCCAAAATAATGGGAAAGTGAGAAATCCCATGTTACATATACACTAAGAATAGTGTTATACATGTTTTGAGCACTTAATATTATGGTATTCTTACATGCACTTTTGGTACACCCATGGTGGATATCTCACTTTAAGCTTAAATTTCTATTTTGACATGAAAAATAAGTAAGGGGGACAAAAGACAACAAAGAGAGCCAGGGTACCCAATTTCTGAGGCCTCAGAGGCGTGGATAGCTCCAAAGCTTGGTTCCATGGGTGATCTTGACCCAATTGGTAAACTAAACCTCTTTGGGAACTTGGTTACCAAGTTACAACTACTGTAAAACACCAGAAAATAGCAAATAACCTGCTATTTTGACGTGCCAAGAAGGTAAAGAGCTACTTACACTCCTGTAACCATGTAAATTACTAATGACTTTCCATGGATAAACCCCAAAAGAGTAATTAAAACCCTTTTTGGACTTGTATCCATTGATTTACCTCATAGCAACCAGTCAAACACTGATATTTGCAATTCTACGTAGAAATGAGGTAAAAACTTCAAAAATTCATTAAAAATACAGTTCTTAATTAATCTTTCTGAAACTTTCAGGACCAATTGAGAACTGTATTATCTATGGCACAACCAAAAAGAATTACAGTTTTGATAGTAAAATTCAAAGTTTTACTTACAGTCCATTTTTGGTTATTCTACGTGAAACACTGAAACTTCAAAAATTCACAGTAAATACAACCTGCGATGAATTTGTCAATAACATTGATAACTTTGGGAAATAAATTATTAATTTGGAATAACAGAAGATTTACAAATTTTACTCCTTTTATTCTTAACCATATTGGGGTTGGTAGTCACGTAAAAGCATCAATTAAGCAATTATGACAATTTTACGTGACAACAGATGATGTAAGTACTAATCCAAAAGGGTTTAATGCTTTCTCACTCACTGGTTTTTCAGTTTGCTCCATGGCACGCCTCTGTGAGCTGTTGTTGACTTAAAAGAGGCCTTCTCTTGCTGTTCTTTCTGCATCATCATCTTATTAATCATTTATATCAGTATTACCAACAAGTAAGTATTAGTTAAAACTTTTCTTAAGTGTTTTATTCTTTCAGAATCAATCAGAAAGACGTGAAATCATAGAAATCAACTATATATTGTTGTAATACATTTATAAATTCATTTTGATCCTCTAAATCCACAATTCTATGTCAAATCTCTCTATCTTATCTTTCAATAAGCTCTTTGGAATATTAGTGAGTGATTTATCTTTAATTCTTAAAGTTTTTCTCTAAAATTAGTTTTCTACAAGAATTATCATTATAATTATTCTTGCAAAAGATAATTATATATTAAAATAATTTTATTATTTTAATAAAAGAAGTTTTTATTATTCAATTCTTCTTGTAATTGATTCTTGTAGACAATTACTTACTCACTGTTAAAATCACTAGTAGTGCTTAACACGTGAAAGAAATAATTCTTTAATTATTTAATTGTGGTTATAATAATATTTTATTATTATATTTCATAAGAACAGACATATTACTGTTGATTAATAGTAATATTATCATCAGTTTCATAGTCACATCTTACATTTGGGGGCCTGGCCGTGTTTTTTGAACCTTGTACCCTTAATTAATATATTTTTAAGCTCTAAAATATATTAATTTGATATTTTTTTTCTTCAATTTAAAGAAAAAATTATTTTTATTTTTGAAATTGTCTTAAAATCTTATTTCATTGAGGAATTTGGTTTAATTTTGTACTGTTTTTACACATGGCTTTTTCACATCCAAAAACTTATAAAATTATTCTTTGAGTTACTCTGACTTAATTTTTTATTCAAATTCTTAAATTTTAATAACTTTTTCTTTGAAAAGAATATTTTTTTAATATCAAAAAATAATAAAACTTATAAAAAATCTTTTAAAAATATCTTAAATCATAGAAATAATTTCTTTTATCATATTTTCTCTTTAAGTGTCTTTAATCAAATACTGTGCAGCTGGCAACAGACTCAGTAAAAGATACATCAATAGTCCTGAATCTTCAGAAGCAGAATCTAAAGAAAGTATTGAGGTGCAAATTGCTAAAAGAGGCACCTTATTCAACTCAGAGAAGAATAAATTACCACAAAAAGGTGTGTTTTTATCTTAAAATTTACTCTTTATCCTTAAATTGACGTAAAAATGGTGCACACCAGAAATGGAAGCAACTATTCAGTCCAACCAGATGGATGTGGACAAGGAAGAAGCAAGGACAAATCCAGAAGTGCCAAATCTTCCACAAGAAAGACACATCTGGAGGATGCCAGAGTTGCCCCCCATTCCCCAAGGTCTGTACCAACAGATTTTGATGTGAATTCTGAGCCTGAACTAATTCATGATATTATTTCCAGGGCTGAACCATTTTCAAGTGGCAGCAATAGAAATATATCAATGCCAGTACAAGAATTGGTTCAGAGAAGCCAAAGAAGAGGAGTGGGAAATATGCCCAAGCCTTTGGAAGGGGGCCATGAGCTCCTACTTACACATCAAGAGCTTTCTGGGTCAGGAGAAGACCATAGAACTCTTAGGAGGATGGAGCCCCCTGTCTTGCAAAGACAAGGTCAAAAAGATAAAGAATTGGTTGAAGAACCGAAGTCTTTTATCTATAGACCAGAAGAAAGAGTTGGAAATGACTCCAGCTTTGGAGACAGAGGCACCAGTGGCGTCTACCAGCTCCAGAAGTGTCCAAGGACAAGCCCAAGGGACCTCAGAAGAAGCAAAAAGGTCCCAAGAACCATCAAGGCAAAGCCAATTGGCACAGACCTTACCCACAAGGGTACAGGATCCCCAAATTAGAGCCTTCAGCCATGGACAGTGTCTTCAATATGGCCAGGACTCTGATGGAATTCACATCCAAGGAGCAGAAAAGGATGAACAGAAACTTTCCACGCAAATAATTGGTGTACAGACTAGTATTAATGTAGAAATCGGTAAACTTGATGGAAAGTTAACTAAGATTGCATCAGATATAGTTGAATTAAAGAAAAATGACAAGAAATAAATTGAATTGCACCAAGTGACAAATTCCAGACTTGACTCAATTACCAATTCTTGCAAAAGAATTGAAAACATGTGCCAAGCTCAGCATGATGAGATGGAAGAACTTTCCAATTTTAAAGTGAATAATCAACTTACAATTTTACAAGACCAAGTCTTAAAAATAGTTGAGAATACCAATCAATTTGCTATACACTTAGCAAAAATTGACAGTGAAAGACAGAAGTTGAAGAATGAAATAATTGCAAGTGTGGAACAAATTCATAAGAATCATGAACCACATATGCCAAGACATTCTACACCTTTAACTGAAGAAAAACTTTCTGTTAAAGAAAGTCTCACCCCATTCTTGGGAGAAAATGCCTACTCTGAAAGAGATATTCCCAAAATAGAAGAATGGCCAACATTCTCTGGTGAAGAAGAATATAACCATATTGAATTCATCAGGACTATTGATATGTTGCAAGAAGACTTTAATATACCTGATGAAATCATAGTGGGAAAATTACACTGTCTGTTTATCAGAACTGCAAAGAAATGGTATTACAAAATGAGGATTGATCATGGTAAACATGATTGGTCTTGGTGGAAATCTGAAATGATTACCAAATGGGCCAATAATTCTTGGAGGTTTCAAATAGAAAATGCCTTTGAAAGTGCCATTTTTAACTCAGAGAAAGATAAACCACTTACTTGGTTCTTCAAACAAAAAGACAGATTATCTGCCTTACAACCAGATATATCTGACACTATGATTAATACAAAAATATTAAGAAAGTGTGGAGGAGAATTGGAACATGCTATCAAAAGCAGATGTGTAGAGCCCTGTTCAACAGAAGACTACATTAATGCTATGGAAGATATCATTGCCAGCACAAGAATTGGTAAAACTTGGTCTAAAATCCCAACAGAATCCAAGATGACCTCTAAGATTCCCAGAGAGGATAAGAGACCAGAAAAACCTGTCTTAAAGTGTCATAAATGTGGAAGCACTTCACATTTAGCCAACACTTGCACAAAAAAGACAAAAATCAATGAAGTTCAAGTCATTGAAGAAGTTCAGTGTACTGAAGAGAAGGAGGAATCTGATCAAGATTCTGCAATCTCTGAAGATACACCAGTGGAGGACTACCCCATTGAAAACATCACAGCTTTCTTTGAAGTTACTGAAGTCCAGACCCACTTGCCACAGTATAGTGAAGATTGCTACAACCTTATTAATGTTCAGGATGCCAGAATGTGTAAAACCAAACCTGCTAAAGGAAAAGGTTATACTGATGGAGCATCTTGTATCACATCAATTCTGATGAATAATGTTGAAGCCAAAGTCAATTTGGATACAGGAGCATTTTGCACTTGTGTAGGCAAAGATTATCTCCAAGCTATACTTCCTGAATGGAAAAACCATCTATTACCAATAGAAGGTGTACAATTTAGTAGTGCCAGTACCAATATGTACCCTTTGGGTATATTAGACACTATTCTTGTATTTCCCCATCCAACAGGAAGTATAAGAATGAAGGCTGAAGCTGTAGTAATGGACAACTGCACATCTCAACATATCATTCTTGGAAATGATTAC
The DNA here is from genome assembly GCA_023105745.1 of Austropuccinia psidii. NCBI lineage: Eukaryota > Fungi > Basidiomycota > Pucciniomycetes > Pucciniales > Sphaerophragmiaceae > Austropuccinia > Austropuccinia psidii. Next base: position 76,419,540 of record JALGQZ010000001.1, on the reverse strand, counting down.
TTAAGCATATATGGTATTGATATCAATAACCATAAAGACAGATATTTCACAAGTGGAGAGAACAGGAGGAAAAAATTTGCTTTCTCCAATATGCCAAAGCAAATATCAGTAGTATCTTCTGAGAGAAATACTTATAAGGAAGAATTTGTGTCCACACAACTTGTTGAAGCACAAATTAATCCATCATTGTCACCACAAATGAAGAATGAACTTATTGACGTGTTATACACATACAATACTGCATTTGCCTCTGATAATGAACCATTAGGTGCTATAAGAGGACATGAAGTTGATATTACTCTTAATATTGACAGACCATATCCCCCAGTACTTAGAAGACCAGCTTATCCAGCCAGTCCCAGAGCTAGAGAAGCCTTGGAGAAACATATCCAAGAGTTAATTCAACTTGGTGTACTAAGGAAAGTAGGCCATAATGAGGAGGTTGAGGTGACAACACCTGTTATCATTGCTTGGCATAATGATAAGTCAAGAATGGTTGGACATTTTAGAGCTTTGAATACCTACACAGTTCCAGATAGGTATCCAATCCCTAGAATCCAAGAAACCTTGACTCAATTGTCTAAAACCAAGTATATAACATCAATTGTAAGGTTTGTCTATGAAACTCTTGATAATAGTGACAATATCAAGAGTACTATGACTGTCCTCAGTAGAAAAATATAATATAATGAAATATTATAACCACAAATTTAAATATAATTAAAAAATAATTATATAAAAAAATAAATTTAATTATTATTATAAGAATATAATAATAAAAAAAAATATAATAATTATAATAAATTATAATTATTCTATTATTGTTATAGTCACTGACAGTTATAACAATAGGAAGTGTAAAGCTCTTAATGAGACAATTACACGTGGAAAATAAGAATATTAACCACTTATAAATAATATAAATATTATTTATAAAAAAAGAATTAATCACACACTGTGCAGAAATAATTCTCTATAGAATAAAATTCTATATAAAAAAACTAATAATAGATAAAAAAATATAGAACTTTAAAGAAAACTTACTTATAATATTTATTTAATACAACAAGTTATAAAACAACAGTTATTATATTAAATAATGATTATAAGTTAAAAACACGCCAAAAATCAATAAAATCAAAGATAAAACAACTTTTTATACTAAAATTTATGATTAAAGAGTTTTTGAGAGGAATTTGTGGATTTTAAAAGATATTTAAGATGATAATTTTATATAATAAAAGTTATTATAGATGATTACAACAATAATCTGAATTCTATGACTTCAATTCTTTAATTTAATAAATAAAGAATAAAAATAACTTAAGAATTACTTTTAATAATAAGATTTTATATTTAATAAAACTTTACCTGTTTAAATGTCTAATATGATTGGATTGATTATGAATGATGGACAAAAACAGTGATGAAAAGACTCTTTTTATGTCTACAGAGCAGCTCTCATGATTCATAATGGATGTATAGGGCGTGCTCAGGTCAAAACTGAAAAACCATGCTTAAAAATTAAGTTCTTAACTTAAGGCAACTTATTTTTACTTCCAATTTAAAGTTACCAGTGTTATTCTTAACTCCAAGTAACTTTAATCCTCATTTAGTTTAATTATTTTAAGTTTTAATATCAAATAAGTTTATTTATATTAAAGTTCATCACATGAACAACATAAAATCAGAGTTTCAAGCAGAAATCTCCTAAACTGAATTTTTAATTAATTTTTAAAGAAATCATAATTTTCTTTAAGCTTAATTAAAAAAGTAATTTTCCAGGCTAATTACCCAGGAAACTTATTAATAAAAGATACTTAAAATTTAATTTATATATTGATAATATTAAATTCTAAGCTGTGTGAAATTTTCAAGCAAATCCATTAAGATTTGGATTTTTAATGAATTTTTGAAGTTATTACTATTTTTCCACGTAAAATAGCAATACACACAAAACCTTAAGTTTTGATAAGGTTTTGATGATTGAAACCTTAAAGTTTTAAGCTTATTTAAGCTTTTTAAGCTTGATTAAGCTTTGACAGTTCTTAAAACCTTGATTCCAAGCCTGCTTATTGGGATTTACCCTCTTGGCAGCTTGAAATTCCTGTCCAATTTAGGATAAAACCAGTTTAAACCTTAAGGTTGGATCAAAGTCTAATCTTAAAGTTTAAATAAGGTTGAAAATCCTCCAATACAGGTGGACAACCTTAATTGAATCCTTGCAGATCCAAAAAGTTGGGTACCCCAGCTCTATTTGGTCTTTTTCCTTTGTCCCACCTTTTTGCGTGGATTTTGCCCTTTTATTTATTTAAAGCCATACTATGGCCTTAAACCCTTTTAAATTGAGCTCACGCAGGATTTACATTCTGTATGGCAAATCCTTAGCCAATTCAGTAAATATACACCACACCTTAATTTTAACTAAAATTTTGGTAAAGTTGCATAAACCTTATGTAACTTTAAATTTAAGCTTAATTAAGCTTAAATTTAACAATTTTAAAAAAATGTTAAAAAGTTACATTAGTACTGTGAGATTCTTAAATCTTCTAATAACACAAGAAATAAGTGTTTTTGGGTATAACACTCTATGGGTGTACCCTAGGTTATTTTTGGTGTAGAATCCAAAAATGACATAATAATTATAACTTTGTTTATCCAAAAAAAAGTTATACTTATTTTTTATTATTTTTTATTTTAAATTCAACTAAAAAGTCTGTTTAAGACAAATTTAATTGTTTATAAAATCATTTGTGGCCTTATGGGTATGTTAAACATACCTCACAGGCTCACATTCCCTACCACCAAAAAAAAATTGTACCACAATTTTCCTTTGTAGTATACCCCCAAGTTATTTGGGGGGGGGTATAATCCACTGTCCAACCTCTCTACTTATACTGTTCAAGTATGTAAAGCACACAATTCAAACTTTTATTGAGGAATTGGTCTTCTCTCATGTCTGAATCTTCTGAGAAACTTTTGGGAATCAGGTATTCTACTTTCTTCAACCCACTCATCTTCATGTTGTGGATTTCTGTACCTGACTAAGTATTCTCTTTCATTTTTACCCCTAAGTCTTCTTTCTTTTAAGACTTTCAGTACTTTCTTTTCCTCACTTGGTTCAAGTGGGGGTACTTCTAAGGGTGTTTCATTTCTCAAAGGAAATAATTCCTTATCACTTGATGTGTAATGCTTTACAAGACTGACAGGGAAAGTTGGGTGTTTATTTTCTAACTCTCCTGACAGTTCTACTTGTACTGCATTTGTCCCATGGAGGGCTTTAATAATAAATGGTCCTGCAAAGGAATCTTTCAATTTCTTTGGACCTTTAATATTATTAAAGTTCAAGGTTGAAACTAGTATTAAGTCCCCTACTTTGAATTCTGGTGTCTTATGACTTCTATCCCACTTCTGCTTAGCATATTCAAAGGCATCATTCATGCTTTGATTTGCATGATGTCTCACTTTATCAAGCAGCAGCTTAAAGCTTGAAGCAGTTGGATGAATGTCAACCAAATCCTTTTTCAAAGTATCAACTGGAAGTTTGGGGTTCCATCCTTTTTCTAACATTGCAGGAGTCTTGCCTGTTGAAGCATGGATGGAGGTTTTGTAGGCTAATTCCAATGCTGGTATAAGAGTACACCAGTCATGGGTAAAGCCATCAGAATCTTTAAACTCCAGGCCATAAGCACAAAATCTTCTGATCATGTCCTCAAGGGTTTGAATCATTCTTTCTGCCAGTCCATCTGTCTGTGGATGGTAGGCTGTTGAAAATGATAATTTTGTACCCAAAAGCCTATGTAGATTAGTCCATAAGGCTGATGTGAATTTTGGGTCTCTATCACTAATGATATTTTTAAAGAGACCAGTATGGGATATGACTCTGTTCCAAATCAAAAGAGCTGTATCCATAGCTGTGTCATCTTTATGACATGGTAAAAAGATTGGTGTTTTGCTATATCTGTCCACAATAACAAGACATGCATTGTAACTTTTATCACCTCCAGGTGGTAAAGCAGTTACCCAATCCATGTGAACCACTTCCCATGGGGTACTTGGTTCTTGAATATGGATCATTAAACCAAATCTTTTACCAGTAGCTTTATTGGCTTTCTGGCACCTATCACAACTATGACAGTACTCAATGACATCTTTTCTCCAAGATGGCCACCAGGCACATGTCTTAATTCTTTCCATTGTTCTGTCTTCAGACAGATGTCCAGAATAAATGTTATCATGGCATTCTAGTAGTATTGTGTTAATCAACATTCTACTACATAGGACCATGACACATGTGTGTTTAGATCTATGATATAGTATACCATCAAACAAATGAAATCTTCCATTATCATAAGATGTTTTCCAAATATCATCCAGAGAATTAGCCAAGGCTACATCTTTACAATCTTTGTCAAGTAGAGCAGTAAGAATATGACAATTTTTATCTTGCTTGTAGCTTTCTCTAACCTCTTCAAAGAATTCTGTTCCAACATCTGTGATATTAATTCCTTCAATTGGGATTTGAGGTTCTGCACTTGTAGGAACATAGGCAGGATTATCAGGTGTATTGGGTAATGCCCATCTACTTAAGCCATCAGCATTCTTATGAATATTTCCAGCTTTATGTACTATGGTCATATTGCCTCTATACTCCTGTATAGCAATCTGCCATCTTAACATGTGTCTGTTTGGAGTTTTCATGTTAAGAAGTGATTTTACTGCATTACAATCAGTAATTACTTCAAACACACTACCATCAAGATAATAATGAAGTTTTTCCAGAGCCCAAACAAGGCAAAGGCACTCCATTTGGCTAGCTCCATATCTTGCCTCAGTAGGTTTAATTTGTCTTGAAATAAAACAAACTGGACCTTCATAAGGTTTGTCATTGACAATTTGAACTTGATGAAGAGCAGCTCCTAAACCATCACCACATGCATCAATATACAGCTTAAAAGGAAGTTTCCAGTCTGGCATCAATAATAATGGTGCATTGGTCAAGGCATACTTGATTTTATCATATGCTTGAATTCTCTCCTGTGTCATTTCAAAAACAGTTTGTTGATCACAAATTCTGTATAATGATCTGGCATGGATTGCAAAATCTTTAAGGTGTTGCCTGTAATAGCTGGCAAATCCTAAGAAAGACATCATCTCTTTTTTGTTCTGGGGCATTTGTTTCAGTAAAACTGCAGCCACTTTGTTTTTGTCAACACCAAGGCTTAGTCCTGATACTACATGTCCCAGAGCTTTCAACTCATGAAACCCAAAATTACATTTTTTAAGAGAAATTTTCATGTTCACTTGTAGAATTTTCTTAAGTACTAATGAAAGTCTCTCTAAATGTGATTGCCAGGTTTCTGAACAAATGATAATGTCATCAATATAAATGATTAACCATCCCTCTGACAATTCATGTGGGAATATGGTATTCATCATTCTTTGATAATGAGAGGGTGCATTTTTAATACCAAAAGGCATCCTCAAATATTCATAAATACCACAATGAGCTATTATTCTCAATAATTTCCTTGCATGAGGTGTTAAAACATTCTGATGGAAGCCTTTAAGAGCATCCATGGAAGTAATAAACTTTGCTTTGGATAATTGAGTCAAAGTCTCATGGATTCTAGGGATTGGATACCTGTCTGGAATAGTATAGGTGTTCAATGCCCTAAAATCCCCAACCATCCTTGACTTATCATTATGCCAAGTAATGATTACTGGAGTTGTGACTTCCACTTCCTCATTGTGTCCAACTTTTCTAAGAACTCCCAGTTTCATTAGTTCATGAATATGACTTTCTAATGCTTCTCTAGCCCTAGGGCTAGCTGGGTAAGCTGGTCTTCTTAATAGTGGGGGATAAGGTCTCTCCACATTAAGCATGATATCCACTTCATGGCCTTTTATAGCCCCAAGTGGTTCATCATCAGAAGCAAAGGCTTTTTGAAATTGAAATAAAATTTCAATAAGTTCTTCTTTCATTTCTGGTGTTAATTCAGGACTAATTTGTGCTTCACTTAATTGATCTGACACAAATTTTTCTTTATTAACATTTTTTACTTGTTGAATGACAGTAATTTCTTTTCTTTCTGGAGAAAAAGCAAATTTTTGCCTTTTATTTTCCCCTATAGTGAAATATCTGTCCTTATAATTATTAATATCAATACCATAGATATTGAGATAATCATTCCCAAGTATAAAGTGTGGTGAAGTACAATTACTCATAACAACAAATTCAGCTTTCAATCTCATACTTCCTGCAGGGTGAGGAAATATTATTGTAGCTTCAAATATACCCAAAGGATGCATATTCCGGCTAGCACTGCTGAATTTTACACCTTCAATTGGCATCAACTTGTCTTGCCAATTGGTATAAATTTTGTCAAGATAATCTTTCCCAACACAAGTGCAAAAAGCACCTGAGTCAAGATGTATCTTGGCTTCTGTGTTATTTATCACAATATTAGTGATACAAGATGACCCAGCTGTATAACCTTTACCTCTGGCAGGTTTGGTTTTTTGCATTCTGGCATCTTGCACATGTATGAGATCCATACATTCATCACTGTACTGTGGTAAGTGAGTATGTACCTCAGTGACCTCAAAAGAAACATTAATATTCTCTATACTAAGTTCTTCTGATGTTTCTTCTTCTTCTGAAGGTTCAGAATCACTTTCATGTAAAGCTACCTCAGTTTCTTTTGTGTCTTCCACTTTTTCAACACTTATCTCATTGACTCTTGTCTTTTTTGGACAAGTGTTTGCTAAATGAGATGTGCTTCCACATTTATGACATTTCAAAGGAGGTCTGTCATGTGGTTTATTTGGTTTTGAAATTGGTTTCCCACTAGTCTTGTTGTCTATTGGGGGTTTATACCAATTTCTTCCAATTTTTGTTCTAGTAGTGATATCCTCCATAGCATTGATATAATCTTCTGTAGAGCAAGGCTCAATACATCTGCTTCTTATAGCATGCTCAAGGTCACCACCACACTTTCTTAATATCCTTTTATGTACCATTGGTTCAGACATATCAGGATGAAGGGCAGTTAATCTGTCCTTCTGTTTAAGAAACCAAGTCATGGGCCTGTCCCTCTCAATATTAAAAATGGCTTCCTCAAAAGAATTTTCCATTCTAAATCTCCAGGAATCATTTGCCCATTTGGAAATGACTTGTTCTTTCCACCAAGGCCAGGAATGTTTTCCATGGTCTTGTCTCATTTTATAATACCATTTCTTAGCTGATTTGGTAAATAATGAGTGTAATCTGGCACTTATGTATTCATCTGGTATGTTAAAGTCTTCTTTGAACATATCAATTGTTTTCATAAATTCCATATGATTATATTCTCCTTCACCACTGAAGGTTGGCCATTCCTCTAATCTTGGAATGTCCTTGAAATTGCAAGCAGTTTCCACATCATTACTTGAAATTGTATGATGTAAATCATTATTCAAGTTAAGATCATTTCTGTCAAGAAATGGTGTGGATTGCCTTGGCAATTCATTTTTTAGTGATATATTATTAATACTTGATTGAATATCTTCTTTCAATTCAAGTCTTGCTTTATCACTTTTTTCCAATTGTTCTTGAAAAAGAGCTGCATTGTGGCCAGTTGAATTTTCCAAGTTTTGAACTTGTATTTTCAATTCTCTTAACTGTCCAGTTATAAAAGAAATTGAATTCTCATCTGGTTGATTGAGTAAGGTAACTTTATGCTCAAGTCTTTCACAAATTTGCGTCAAAGACAAAATATTTGCCTTATTAACATTTTCAAGGCCAATAATGGTCTTTTGTTGGTCTTTAACTTGTACTATCTCATTGCCCAGCTTTTGTTGGACATGATCAAATGCTTTAAATTTTGCCATAATTTCTTTATTACAAGATTCAAAGTGAGTTACAAGCTTTACAGGGTCTATTTCTTTGGAAAGGATTGGTTCAATCTTTCCTCCTCCTTGTTTTTGAATTCCATCAAAGTTCTTGCCATATTGAACACATTGTCCATGGCTGTCTTTTCCTTCTTTGGAATTCTGTAATTCTGAGGGTAGGGCTTGTTCCACTTGGGCTTTGCCTTTCCCTTTGCCTTTTGCTTGCCCTTCTGGTTGGTCTTTGGGGCTTGCTTGGGCTTGTTTGGCACTTGTTGAGGCGGATTTTTGCTGGTGGATGCTTGAGGAGCTTCCACTTGGCTGTTGTCCTTGCCCTGGGCCAACTTCTTCTTCTGGTCTTCTGATAACATGCTTTGGTTTTTCAACCAAGCTTTTATCTGTTGGACTTGTCCTTTGACAGACATTGGTGTCCAACCCAATAGAAGATCTTCTGTCTTTTCTGGCCCCATGAACTTCTTCACTTGAAGATAAGAGTTCATGGTGCCTATCCAAAGACTTGGAAGGAGTTCCCACTCTTGTTGTTTTGACGCCAGGAACCAGTTTTTCCATTGGGATTGATAAATTTCCACAGTTGCCTGTTGGAAATGGTTCAGGTCTAACAGCAATAGCAGTTATGTCAGCTTCTGGACTCTCAATAAGAGGTTCAAAGGTGCTGGCTAACCTTTGGGAACTGGTGGAAGTTCTGGCATCCTCCATTTGTGCCTCTCCTCTGGGAGGACATTCTTGCCTTTTGGATTTATGGCTGGAATGTCCTGGTCCAGATCCATTTGATTGGATGGAGTAGTTGCTTCCACTTCTAGTAGGAGTCATTTCACGTCAATTTTAATAAAAATTAGAGTAAAAGTGGATTGAATTCACCTGCAGGACCTTTAAAGGGCTCTTTGGTTATTAAACCCCTTGGTGCTGGGCTGGTTTGAATTTCAATACTTGACTCTGAGGCTTCAGAGTCTGAAGAATTTTCTCTGATGGAAGACACTAGAGAAATTAAAAATATAAGTTATTTTATCAAACAATGAAAATAACTTATAAACTCAACTTATTAAACAAAGTTGTTTTTATGTAATTTTATGGCAAATTACGTCAAAAATAAAGAAAAATGTCTAAGATAAAAGAAAAATATTTTTAGTAAAGATTTTTATTTTTTTAAAAGATTTTTTATTTGATTTATTCTTTAAAGAAATAATAATTATTCAATCAATAAGTTATTAATCAAAATTATATTTATTATTCACTTTATACTAGAATAACTCAAAGAATAAATTTCAAGTCTGTGATGTGAAAAAGCCACTAGTTAGACAAAAGAAATTTATTCCAAGTCACTCAATAGTATATTGTTTCAAACAATATTCTTAAGAAAAAAATAACTTTATCAATATTATAAAGATTATTTATAAGGGATAAGTCCCAAAAAAGCCAATATTAAGACAAATATGGCAATTTTACGTCAAAAAATAGTAAAATAAGGTCTAGAATATCATTTATGTCCCAAAAATTGGTTTAAAATCACGGCCAGGCCCCCAAATGTAAGGTTTGTCTATGAAACTCTTGATAATAGTGACAATATCAAGAGTACTATGACTGTCCTCAGTAGAAAAATATAATATAATGAAATATTATAACCACAAATTTAAATATAATTAAAAAATAATTATATAAAAAAATAAATTTAATTATTATTATAAAAATATAATAATAAAAAAAAATATAATAATTATAATAAATTATAATTATTCTATTATTGTTATAGTCACTGACAGTTATAACAATAGGAAGTGTAAAGCTCTTAATGAGACAATTACACGTGGAAAATAAGAATATTAACCACTTATAAATAATATAAATATTATTTATAAAAAAAGAATTAATCACACACTGTGCAGAAATAATTCTCTATAGAATAAAATTCTATATAAAAAAACTAATAATAGATAAAAAAAATATAGAACTTTAAAGAAAACTTACTTATAATATTTATTTAATACAACAAGTTATAAAACAACAGTTATTATATTAAATAATGATTATAAGTTAAAAACACGCCAAAAATCAATAAAATCAAAGATAAAACAACTTTTTATACTAAAATTTATGATTAAAGAGTTTTTGAGAGGAATTTGTGGATTTTAAAAGATATTTAAGATGATAATTTTATATAATAAAAGTTATTATAGATGATTACAACAATAATCTGAATTCTATGACTTCAATTCTTTAATTTAATAAATAAAGAATAAAAATAACTTAAGAATTACTTTTAATAATAAGATTTTATATTTAATAAAACTTTACCTGTTTAAATGTCTAATATGATTGGATTGATTATGAATGATGGACAAAAACAGTGATGAAAAGACTCTTTTTATGTCTACAGAGCAGCTCTCATGATTCATAATGGATGTAGAGGGCGTGCTCAGGTCAAAACTGAAAAACCATGCTTAAAAATTAAGTTCTTAACTTAAGGCAACTTATTTTTACTTCCAATTTAAAGTTACCAGTGTTATTCTTAACTCCAAGTAACTTTAATCCTCATTTAGTTTAATTATTTTAAGTTTTGATATAAAATAAGTTTATTTATATTAAAGTTCATCACATGAACAACATAAAATCAGAGTTTCAAGCAGAAATCTCTTAAACTGAATTTTTAATTAATTTTTAAAGAAATCATAATTTTCTTTAAGCTTAATTAAAAAAGTAATTTTCCAGGCTAATTACCCAGGAAACTTATTAATAAAAGATACTTAAAATTTAATTTATATATTGATAATATTAAATTCTAAGCTGTGTGAAATTTTCAAGCAAATCCATTAAGATTTGGATTTTTAATGAATTTTTGAAGTTATTACTATTTTTCCACGTAAAATAGCAATACACACAAAACCTTAAGTTTTGATAAGGTTTTGATGATTGAAACCTTAAAGTTTTAAGCTTATTTAAGCTTTTTAAGCTTGATTAAGCTTTGACAGTTCTTAAAACCTTGATTCCAAGCCTGCTTATTGGGATTTACCCTCTTGGCAGCTTGAAATTCCTGTCCAATTTAGGATAAAACCAGTTTAAACCTTAAGGTTGGATCAAAGTCTAATCTTAAAGTTTAAATAAGGTTGAAAATCCTCCAATACAGGTGGACAACCTTAATTGAATCCTTGCAGATCCAAAAAGTTGGGTACCCCAGCTCTATTTGGTCTTTTTCCTTTGTCCCACCTTTTTGCGTGGATTTTGCCCTTTTATTTATTTAAAGCCATACTATGGCCTTAAACCCTTTTAAATTGAGCTCACGCAGGATTTACATTCTGTATGGCAAATCCTTAGCCAATTCAGTAAATATACACCACACCTTAATTTTAACTAAAATTTTGGTAAAGTTGCATAAACCTTATTTAACTTTAAATTTAAGCTTAATTAAGCTTAAATTTAACAATTTTAAAAAAATGTTAAAAAGTTACATTAGTACTGTGAGATTCTTAAATCTTCTAATAACACAAGAAATAAGTGTTTTTGGGTATAACACTCTATGGGTGTACCCTAGGTTATTTTTGGTGTAGAATCCAAAAATGACATAATAATTATAACTTTGTTTATCCAAAAAAAAGTTATACTTATTTTTTATTATTTTTTATTTTAAATTCAACTAAAAAGTCTGTTTAAGACAAATTTAATTGTTTATAAAATCATTTGTGGCCTTATGGGTATGTTAAACATACCTCACAGGCTCACATCAATGGATGCATTGAAAGGCTTCCATCAAAATGTTTTGACGCCTAAAGCTAAGAAACTACTTAGAATTATCACTCACTGTGGTATTTTTGAGTATCTTAGAATGCCATTTGGCATTAGAAATGCTCCATCTCATTATCAAAGAATGATGAATACCATCTTCCCCACAGAATTGTCTGAAGGATGGATTATCATTTCTATTGATGATATTATCATATGTTCTGACTCATGGTCTTTGCACCTTGAAAGACTTGCAAGAGTACTTCACAAAGTTGCAGAAGTGAATATGAAAATTTCACTTAAGAAATGCAACTTTGGTTTTGAAGAACTTAAAGCATTAGGACATGTTGTTTCTGGTTTAAGCTGGGGTATTGACAAAAATAAAGTGGCAGCAGTACTACTTAAGCCAATACCCCAGAATAAAAAAGAAATTATGTCTTTTCTTGGATTTGCTAGTTACTATAGGCAACATTTAAAAGACTTTGCAATTCTAGCCAAATCACTCTATAAAATCTGTGATCAACAGACTGTATTTGAGATGACAGAGGAGAGAATTAAAGCTTATGAGAAGATAAAGAAATCCCTTACAGAAGCACCTTTACTCCTCATGCCTGACTGGAATATTCCTTTTAAGTTGTACATTGATGCATGTGGAGATGGATTGGGGGCAGCCCTACATCAAGTCCAAATTATTGATGACAAACCTACAGAAGGACCAGTTTGTTATATCTCCAGGCAAATCAAACCAACAGAAGCCAGATATGGTGCAAGCCAAATGGAGTGCTTATGTTTGGTATGGGCACTTGAGAAATTACACTATTACCTTGATGGCAGTGCTTTTGAAGTGATAACTGACTGTAATGCAGTAAAATCACTTCTTAACATGAAAACTCCCAACAGACATATGTTGAGATGGCAAATAGCTATTCAAGAATATAGAGGAAACATGACTATAGTTCATAAAGCAGGAAACATTCACAAGAATGCTGATGGACTTAGTAGATGGGCTTTAGCCAACACTCCTGATAACCCAGCTTATGTACCTTTCGAAGCTGAACCACAGATTCCAATTGAAGGAATTAACATAACTGATATTGGAACTGAATTCTTTGAAGAGGTCAGAGAATCTTATAAACAAGACAAGAATTTCCATATCTTGACTTCTTTATTAGATAAGTACTGCAAAGATACATCTTTAGTTAATGCACTTGATGAAATTTGGAAAAATTCCTATTCTGAAGGAAGATTTCACTTGTTTGATGGTATCATTTACCATAGAACAAAACATTCTTGTGTTATGACATTGTGCAGTAGATTACTTATCAATACCATTCTTCATTAATGTCATGATAGTATCTACTCTGGACACCTGTCAGAAGACAGAACACTTGAAAAAGTGAAGAACTGTGCATGGTGGCCATCTTGGAGAAAAGAAACCATTGAATATTGCCACACCTGTGACAGATGCCAAAAGGCAAACAGGAGTACAGGCAAGAAATTTGGATTAATGATCCATATTCAGGAACCAAAATCCCCTTGGGAAGTTGTTCAAATGGATTGAGTCACAGCACTTCCTCCAAGTGGTGACAAAAGTTATAATGCTTGTTTAGTCATGGTAGACAGATATAGCAAAACTCCCATATTCTTACCATGTCATAAAGATGACACTGCCATGGATACAGCTCTTCTTTTATGGAGTAGAGTTATTTCTCATACAGGATTATTTAAGAATATCATAAGTGACAGAGATCCCAAGTTCACATCTGCACTTTGGACCAATCTTCATAGATTGTTTGGGACTAAGTTATCATTCTCTACAGCATATCACCCTCAAACAGATGGGCTAGCAGAGAGGATGATTCAAACTTTAGAAGACATGATCAGGAGATTCTGTGCTTATGGATTAGAATTCAAAGACTCAGATGGCTTTACCCATGACTGGTGCACTCTGATACCTGCATTAGAATTGGCATACAAGACATCAGTCCATTCTTCCACAGGACAAACTCCTGCTATGTTAGAAAAAGGATGGAATCCAAGACTCCCAGCAGACACACTGAGGAAAGACTTGATCGACATTCATCCTACAGCTTCCAGCTTCAAGATAATGCTTGATAAAGTAAAACACCACACAAAACAAAGTATGGATGATGCTTTTGATTATGAAAAGCAGAAGTGGGACAAGAGTCATAAAGTACCAGACTTCAAAGTAGGGGACTTAGTTTTAGTTTCAACCTTGAATTTTAATAATATCAAAGGCCCAAAGAAACTTAAAGATTCTTATGTAGGACCTTTTGTTATTGTTGCTTTACATGGAACCAATGCAGTTCAAGTGGAATTGAGTGGTGAATTGGAAAATAAACACCCCACATTTCCAGTCAGCTTGATAAAGCCTTATCAACCAGCTGATAAAGAATTGTTTCCTTTAAGAAACCCAACTCCTTTAACTGTACCACCTGTGGAACAGAATGAAGACAAAAAGATAAAGAAAGTCATTAAAGAAAGGAGACTCAGGGGTAAAAATCAAAGAGAATATCTTGTCAGATATAGAAATGCAGTACATGAAGATGAATGGATGGCAGAATCAGAAATACCTGACTCAGATAAACTCTTAAGAAGATTTAGACATGAAAGAAGGCCACAAGCCTGAATATGTCTATAAATGTGCTTTAAATTACTTGATCTGAGTAATGTAAAGAGGTTGGACAGTGGACATTAACCCCCTTTGGGGCCTTATTCTTTTATCACTAATAAAATTGTAGTACAATTTTATTTTTTGGTGGGAGGGAATGTGAGCCTTGAGGTATATTTTACATACCCAAATAGGCCACAATTATCTTAAAAAGAAATTTTGAACTATACATAACTCATAAATCATGCATATATTCAAAATTCATCATTTTTGATTTCAGAAAAGATGAATAACTTTTTATTGAGTAAGTAAATCCATGGATTTAAGGCCAGATTTGGATTCTACACAAAAATTCACCTAGGGTAGCTCCATAGAGTGAATAAGCTCAAATTAACTCTTTGAGGTGGTAATATGGAAAATACTTCAACGCCACATCATTAATACCACATAAAAGATCCGTGAAAATTTTTGTTTTTCTTGATTTTACGCCAAAATAATGGGAAAGTGAGAAATCCCATGTTACATATACACTAAGAATAGTGTTATACATGTTTTGAGCACTTAATATTATGGTATTCTTACATTCACTTTTGGTACACCCATAGTGGATATCTCACTTTAAGCTTAAATTTCTATTTTGACGTGAAAAATAAGTAAGGGGGACAAAAGACAACAAAGAGAGCCAGGGTACCCAACTTCTGAGGCCTCAGAGGCGTGGATAGCTCCAAAGCTTGGTTCCATGGCTGATCTTGACCCAATTGGTAAACTAAACCTCTTTGGGAACTTGGTTACCAAGTTACAACTACTGTAAAACACCAGAAAATAGCAAATAACCTGCTATTTTGACGTGCCAAGAAGGTAAAGAGCTACTTAAACTCCTGTAACCATGTCAATTACTAATGACTTTCCATGGATAAACCCTTTTTGGACTTGTATCCATTGATTTACCTCATAGCAACCAGTCAAACACTGATATTTGCAATTCTACGTAGAAATGATGTAAAAACTTCAAAAATTCATTAAAAATACAGTTCTTAATTAATCTTTCTGAAAATTTCAGGACCAATTGAGAACTGTATTATCTATGGTAAAACCAAAAAGAATTACAGTTTTAATAGTAAAATTAAAAGTTTTACTTACAGTCCATTTTTGGTTATTCTATGTGAAACACTGAAACTTCAAAAATTCACAGTAAATACAACCTGTGATGAATTTGTCAATAACATTGATAACTTTGGGAAATAAATGATTAATTTGGAATAAAAGAAGATTTACAAATGTTACTCCTTTTATTCTTAACCATATTGGGGTTGGTAGTCACGTAAAAGCATCAATTAAGCAATTATGACAATTTTACATGACAACAGATGATGTAAGTACTAATCCAAAAGGGTTTAATGCTTTCTCACTCACTGGTTTTTCAGTTTGCTCCATGGCACGCCTCTGTGAGCTGTTGTTGACTTAAAAGAGGCCTTCTCTTGCTGTTTTTTCCGCATCATCATCTTATTAATCATTTATATCAGTATTACCAACAAGTAAGTATTAGTTAAAACTTTTCTTAAGTGTTTTATTCTTTCAGAATCGATCAGAAAGACGTGAAATCATAGAAATCAACTATATATTGTTGTAATACATTTATAAATTCATTTTGATCCTCTAAATCCACAATTCTACGTCAAATCTCTCTATCTTATCTTTCAATAAGCTCTTTGGAATATTAGTGAGTGATTTATCTTTAATTCTTAAAGTTTTTCTCTAAAATTAGTTTTCTTCAAGAATTATCATTATAATTATTCTTGCAAAAGATAATTATATATTAAAATAATTTTATTATTTTAATAAAAGAAGTTTTTATTATTCAATTCTTCTTGTAATTGATTCTTGTAGACAATTACTTACTCACTGTTAAAATCACTAGTAGTGCTTAACACGTGAAAGAAATAATTCTTTAATTATTTAATTGTGGCTATAATAATATTTTATTATTATATTTCATAAGAACAGACATAGTACTGTTGATTAATAGTAATATTATCATCAGTTTCATAGTCACATCTTACAAAGTCTGTAACACAACTCTAAATAAGCTTAAATTCAGCTCATCCTGTAAGGTATGGAGAAAAAACTTCATTTTTTTTGAACTTATTTAAATTTTTCTTGCACACATTATGATGTTTCCTGGAGACCTGCAACCAACTATTAATATAGTAATGGCTTGTTCATATGAGTAAAATGGATAAAACTGACCCTTTTTTTGGTCCAAAACAGGGCCCAATGATGCCATAATTTTCTTTTATGTTTCCAATTTGTTTCTCAAACTTTTTGAGAACAAATTTTACTTTTTGAGGAAGAAAAATAGAGGCTTAAAATAATATTTTCTTTTCCCCATCTTTACTTTTAATGTTGGAATTATTTCCTTTTATAATTAGCTTAGAAACTATTGAACCAATCAATAAAAAGAGAAATAAAATTACTTTTAAATCATTTGAAAACTTTTTGAAACAAAAAAACATCATAATAATTATTTTTTGTATATATCCATAATCATTCTTATCCTTGAACAACCCCCAAAGTAAATCAAAGACTCTCTTATCACTGTTAGCCTTGTAGCTTTATTTCCAAATTCACTCTTATAAAATTTGGGCATTTTTTATCTTCAATATTGTTTTTAAGGACCATTTTCTAATATTAATTAAATTAAGTTCTTTGATCAATGGATTCTAATTGAAATTTCTCTTGATTAAATTTATTTGGTAGCCTTGAATATCTCTTGTAGTGTGTTTTTGGATAAATATTTAATTTTGGTAAAACAATTAGTATTTAAAATTAATTTTTAATAATAATAAAGTCAAAAGAAAATATTTTTGTTTTTTTTCTCTTCAAAGCTCTAAAAATTGATATTTTTGAATACTAATACCTTATACAAACTTTGAGGACAGGAAAGATACATGATTCTTAATAAGTATTTCATATCCACACCTTCAAAAGTGTAGAAGAAGTTTGATAATGTTAGAAAATATTGATTTATTTATTATTGAAATAATTTGAAAATCAGGTTGAGTCACAAAATTATTCATATAACATCATTTTAAGGAGGTTGAGTGAAAGCTATATTATTTATTTTAGATGGATGAATCATATTCCAAATAAGTGTTATGATTAGGTATAGTCCTGAAGTTCTTCATATAAAATGATCTCAAAAATATTTTGTTGCAGGAATAATAGGATTCTTTTTAAAATTACATGATGAAAGGATGGATTTCTTACCTGGAAAAATGATGGAAATTATAATACAGTACAAAGGAATATTTTAACCCTATAATAAGCATTTTAAGAAAAAATTGGTTTAAGGTTAGTTTCAGAATTTGAAAAATTAAAAGGAAACAAAATAACAATCATGATAACTATAGTTTTAAACATTAAGGAAATAATTTGTCAAGGGTGTTGGTAAACATATGTAACTGGGCCATTTTTTTGAAAAAAATTCCTCAGGCTTAGTTTCAAGGATTTTTTTAATTTTTTTTTCCATTTTTTTTCCAACATGGGATGTGAGGCTACCCAATTTTTTTTTAATATTTTTGCCAAATTTCTCCTATTTGTCCAATTTGGAAGAATGGTCATTTTTTTAAAAAAACATTCATTAAAAATGTTCCCACTTATGAATTTCCATATTTTGTTTTCAAAAGTAAAGGGGAGACACAAAATTTTGGGTTTTTTTTTTGGTGGGACAATTGTAGGCCCAAAAAGTGCTTTTTTTGTTTTTTTGTCCATGTTTGTAAGTAAATTGAAGACACCATTTCTGACATCAATGGAATTAACAATGTAATTTATGTCATTGGTGGAAGTTAAAATTTCATCTATGGTATTAAAAGCTCAATTTATGGCATCAAAAGTAACATAAATATCCCATTTATAGCATAAGAAGTGCCATAAATGGCTTCAACAATGACAAAAAAGTACCAATTATGGAAATAACAATTCCATAAATGGGGTTTTTACCGATACACGTGTTTTTAGCTACATTTTAATTAAACCCCCCCTCCCTATTTTTTTTAACCAAATTGCTTATGTGGGTTTGCCAACACCCTTTATAAATATGATAAAAGAAAAATATAAGAATTGACTCCAGAATTTTATAAGGAAAGAAATCATTAG
The DNA here is from genome assembly GCA_023105745.1 of Austropuccinia psidii. Taxonomy (NCBI): domain Eukaryota; kingdom Fungi; phylum Basidiomycota; class Pucciniomycetes; order Pucciniales; family Sphaerophragmiaceae; genus Austropuccinia; species Austropuccinia psidii. Next base: position 76,401,152 of record JALGQZ010000001.1, on the reverse strand, counting down.
TGTTGTTATTTTTGAAAAAATAAAAAATATCACAATTATAAAAAAAGAGAAAGGATTAGTTTGGTTATCTTAAAAAAAATTGAAAGAAAGAATTTATGAGTATTCATATCATTTTTTGAAAAAAAACCAAAAATAATATGAGTAAAAAATAAATGAAAATGATTGCTCTTCTGAGAAATTGAACTGCTATTAAGAGTGATTGTGAACAATTTTAAAAGAAATATTTCTTTTCCAAATGAATTGAAAACTAATTATAAATAAATATGTGAGTGTTTTTTAGCTTCATTTAAAATTGATTGAGGGGGCAATGCTGAGATTGATGATGATGGTACTGGCTGTCATGTTTGAATGTTTATGGTGGAATGGAAGATAGAAGAAGATGATGATGGTGGTAGTGGTGCAAACCCACAATTATTGGATATAGAAAATTAACAATTCAATAATTAATTTTCCACCTCTTTCCATAACTTGAAATCATAAATGGGCCAAGAACTCTTGAAAGAAGTACCAAAACTTAAAGCATGGCCTCACTTCAGTGGTGAAGGAGAATATGACCATATGGAATCAATAAGAGGTATTTACATGATTAAAGAAGATTTTGAATTCCCAGACAGATTGGTAACAGCAAAATTCAATTCCTGGTTTACCAAATCAGCTCATAGATGGTATATCAAATTAAGACAAGCACATACACACCAAATTTGGATGTGGTGGAAAGCCCTTATTATTGATAAATGGGCCAATGATACTTGGAGATTTAAGGTTAAAAAATACTTTTAATATTCTAAATTTAATTCTGACAAAGACAAATATTTACCATGGTTTTTCCAACAGAAGGACATTTTAACATCATTATATCCTGACATGTCAGAATTTATGATTCACACAAAAATTCTAAGAAAATGTGGAAGTAACTTAGAGCATGCTGTCAAAAGAAGAACTACTGAACAATATTCAGCAGAAGATATTATAAATATATTAGGAGAAGTAACCACCAGAACCAGGATTGGTTCTAGTAGGCTGAATCTCAAAACAAGGCTTAATACACCTTGGAAAGATTTGGTGGACAAAATTCCCAAAGAAAACTTTAATAATATGACGTATAAATCTTCAGATGTAATCATAAAGTGCCATATTTGACAAAGCACCACACATTTATCATATAAATGTCCAAAAAGAGGAAAAATCAATTAAATTTAGATTGAGAAAGAACCTGATGTTGAAAAATATGATGTAAATGAAGAAAACTCAGATAATAAATCATCAATATTTTATTAATCTTCAAATGATATGGAAAATATCAATTTCACATTTGAAATCATGGAATATTATTCCCACTTGCCACAATTTAGTAATATTCAACTTGATTTGTCCAAACTCCAAGATTCACAACTAATGAAAACCAAATCAAACAAGGTAAAAGGTTATACAGCTGGTAATTCCTGTATAAAAAGAGTGTTAATTGATAAAAAACTCACTAATATTTTACTTGACCCAAGAGACTTCTGCTCTTGCATTGGAAAATGTTTTCTTAAGAACTGTGTACCAAATCTTGAAGATAAATTATTACCAATTGATGGCATAAAATTAAACAGTTCAAGTAATCCAATGGAAGAATTGGGCATATTTGAAACTACTTTCATTTTTCCACATAGAAATGGAAATTTAATGATCACTGTTGAGTTTTTTTATGGAAAGCTTCTTTAGTATCCATTTTATATTGGGAAATGATTACTTAATTATTTATGGAATAGATTTAAATAATAATAAAGACAGACACTTTACTTTTGGGGACAATAAGCATGAAAATTTTCCTTTTTACCCTTTAAAAGACAAATTACAATAAATAAAGTATCACCAGTCAGCTTAGAGTTAGAGAAATTCAGGTCTGAGAAGTTGAATGAAGCTGAATTAAGCCTTCATCTTACCAATAAAAATTAAAATGAGCTCTCTACCCTTTTATATGACCACAAATAAGCCTTTTCATAAGATAAAGAACAACTGGGGACAATCGCTAGTCATTAAGCTGACATTATTTTTAATATTTCAAGACCTTATCCACCACTCTTGAAAAGGCCTTCATACCCAGAAATCCCAAAATCAAGAGTATCCCTTGAGCTTCACATTGAAGAACTTCTGGACCTTGGTGTAATAAGAAAATTTGGCCACAATGAGGAAGTAGAAGTAACTGCACCAGTCATAGTGGCATGGCATAATGTAAAATACAGAATGGTTGAGGACTTCAGAGCTCTGAACACTTGCACTGCTCCAGACAGTTATCCCATACCAAAGATTCAAATTTCCCTCACTCAATCAACTCAATCAGTGTGAATAAGCGTTTTGGATTCCCTTAAAGGATTCCATCAAAATGTAGTGACACCAAGAGCAAGGAAATATTTGAGAATTATTGTTGATTTTGGAGTGTATGAATACTTAAGGATGCCTTTTGGTATCAAAAATGGACCTTCACACTTTCAAAGAATGATTAATGAAATCTTCCCTGAAGAACTTTCAGAAGGATGGTTAATCACTTACATTGATGTCATTATTGTCTGTTCCAATCCTTGAGAGGAATATATATATAGATTATCCAGAGTTTTAGAAAAAATACAATCTGTAAACATGAAAATTTCTTTGAAGAAATGTCATTTTGGATTTGAAGAACTCAAAGCCCTGGGACATGTAGTATCTGGTCTATCCCTTTAAATTGACAAAAACAAAGCTGCAGAAGTACTACTAAAACCCATACCTCAGAACAAAAAAGGGGATCCAGTCATTTTTGGGATCTTCAGGATACTACAGACAGCAAATTAAATACTTTTCATCCATAGAAAGACCTCTCCATAAATTGTGTGACAAAGACACATTATTCAAAATGAGTGTTGACAGAGTCAAAGCCTTTGAATCCTTGAGACAAGCCTTAACCACTTCTCCACTCTTACTGATGCCAGATTTTAATCTGCTTTCTAAGCTTTATATTTATTAATCAGGAGATGGGCTGGGTTCTTCACTTCATCAAGTGCAAATTTTAAATGAAAAACTGGTAGAAGTACCTGTATGTTTCATATATAGGCAGATCAAACCTACTGAAGCCAGATATGGGGCAAGTCAAATTGAATGTTTATGCCTTTTCTAGGCCTTAAAGAAACTTAATTGCTTTCTTGAATGATTTTTTTTGAATTTATAACAGATTGTACTGTTTTTAAATCACTTTCAAACATGAAAAACCCCAACAGACATATGCTCAGATGGCAAATAGCCATACAGGAATATAGGGGTAATTAGACCATTTTACACAAACACAGTAATATTTTCAAAAATGCAGATAGACTAAGCAGGTGGCCATTACCAAATGATGTTTATAATCCTTCTAATGTTCCATAAGAATCTTCCCCACAAATCCCAATTGAAGGAATCAGTGTTGCAGACCTGAACACTACCTTTTTTGAGGAAGTAAGGGATAGTTATACTCAGGATAAGAATTGTAGCATCCTATGCCAATTAATTACTAAAGACTCTAAAGATAATTCCTTAATACATGCCTTAGATTAAATATGGAAGAAATCATATGATGAAGAAATATTTCATTTACTTTATGGTATAATTTACCATAGGACTAAACACACATGTGTAATGACAGTTGTGGACAGATCCTTAATCAATCTTGTACTGAAAGAATTTCATGATAGCTCCTTCTCAGGACATCTATCTGAGGAAAGAAAAAGGGAAAAATTCAAGACCTGTATATGGTGACCAATGTGGAAAAAAGATGTTGCAGAGTATTGGAAAACCTGTGACAGATGTCAAAATGAAAATAAATCCACTGGCAAAAGACTTCAAAATGTTATCAAAATCCAAGAACCCAGCAGACCTTGGGAAATTTTCCATATGAATTGGGTAACTGGCCTACCACCAGGGGGTCATAGAAGCTATAATGCATTCCTGGTGATTGTTGGAATGTTCAGTAAGACTCCAATCTTTTTTCCATGTCACAAAGATTATAAAGCCATGGATACAGCTCTTCTGATATGGAATAGAGTAGTATCATGGACTGTAATATTCACAAACATAATTAGTGAAAGATATCCCAAATTTACCTCAGCACTGTGGACAAAACTTTACCAATTGTTTGGAACAAATTTATCTTTCTCTGAAGCATACCACCCACAAACTGATGTTCTATCTGAAAGAATGATCCAAACTTTGGAAGACATGGTCAAAAGATTTTGTGCCTATGGCCTAGAGCTCAAAGATTGTTATGTATTAACCCATTATTGGTTTACCCTTCTACCTGAATTGGAATTAGTGTATAAAACATCCATTCATTCCAGTACCAATCAAACTCCTGCTATTCTAGAAAAAGGATGGAATCCCAGACTACCTCAAGATTCCTTGAGGAAGGATTTGGTTGACATACATCCCATAGCTTCTAGCTTCAAAGGAATTCTAGAAAAAACTGGACAGCATGCAGCAAGGTGCATGGAGGACTCATTTTTGTATGCCAAAGACATATGGAATAAATCACATGCTACTCTAGACTTCAAAGTAGGATATTTAGTACTTGTATCTACCACTAACTTCAATAAAATCAGATTATGTAAGAAGCTCAAGGACTCTTTTTAAGGATCTTTTTTTATTAAGGCCCTCCATGGGGATAATGTTGTTGAAGTAGAATTGTCTGAGGAACTTAGTAATAAGAATCCTACATTTGCAGTAAGCCTGATAAAGCCTTACAAATCTGGTGGTGCGCAAAAATTTCCCTTGAGTAACAGATCTCCCAAGCATATAACTCCTGTTTAATCATCTGGTGTTAAGAAAATTACCAAATTTCTCAAAGAAAGTAAGAGAGTACCTTGTCAGGTGCAGTGACCCAACTTGTGCAGATGCATGGTTAGTAGAAAAAGACATACCTGAAACTACCAAACTTCTCCTAATCAGACACACTAGAAATAACAATATTACAAAGTAATATTATTTATTTAGCGTGAGGGAATGTGAGCCTTGGAGGTATTTCCATATACCCAAAAGACCACAAATAACAAAACATGTTATAATTATAAATACATAAATTTATTTATATTATGAAAACAAAAATTAAAATATAAAATTGAAATTTTAATTATAATTCAAAATTAAAATTAAATTCAAACTTTAAATTGTGAAACACATTTTCACTTGAAAAAATTAAGTAAAAATAAAATTTCAATAAAAATATAAAAATCAAAATATTTTTGAAAAAAATTTAAAAAAAAAATTATTATAGCCATTTTTCCAATGAATAAACTTGTGAAAATTATTTCATCATTGGATTCCTCATAAAAACAAATCTGGGGTCACCTCTGGTTGAAATTTCTGTAACTCAACTGTAAATAAGCTTGAATCAAGTTTTTAGTATTTTCTGTATAAAAATTGAAAATACTCAAAAGTCTAATTAAATTTTGTCTAACCATCAATTTTTGTGTTAAAATTGAGGTGTGGTGTGTAGTTTAGAATTTATGAGGAATTTAAGTATTTTCAATTGAAAGGTCAAAAGGTGTGCATGTATTACATAAGTGAACTTTCATTTATATATGAGGTATCAATTATTACAGTTGAGTAGTGTAAAAACTCAATTTAATTACATATTTAAATTACAAGTATAATATATAATGAGGAATGAATGAAAACATAAATTGGAAATATTAATTCTGGGGGGGAAGGAATCTTGGCTGAAAGGGTGCAAGACTCCCCCAAATTCTTTTCTGACAGGCATTGGTTGTCAAAATTCACACAAGTGTTCATCACTTTTGGCCTGGAATTGAGTCACTGTTCCCAAGAGGGTAAGACTAACCTTAAGCTAAAACAATCTAAGTAACAACAGATTTAACTGGTTTTGAATTATCTTACATAAATTATGATTTGTTTTGAAGGCTTGAAACCAGCTATTACTATAGCAATGGCTGATTTAAGGTCTAAAGTGGCTGAAAACAGCAAGAAATGGCTAGAACCAGCCCTTTTTTGGGCCAAACCAGGGCTCAATTATGCCATGATTAGCTTTTCTTTTGTCAGAGTGTCTTTAATTACTTACAAGAGCAAATTTCACTTTTGGAGTAACAAAATGGGTGTCTTTAAAATAATGTCTTCTTTGCCCCACTTTTCTCTTCATGTTAGAATCTTTTCCTTTTATAATTAGTCTAAAAGCTGTCAAACCAATCAATAAAAGATTGAAACCAACCTTTTAATATCATTTTAAACCTCTTAAACATTTGAAAAAAAACTCATTATAATCATTTTTTGTAACTCTTATAATAATTTTTACCCTTGAACCATCCCATAAGTTAATTAAAGCATCTTTCATCACTGTTAACTTTGTCACTTTGTTTCCAAATTGACTCTTGTCACTTTTGGTTTTTTTTCTCTTTAATAATATTTCTGAAGACTTTGTTCTTATATTAATTTCCTACAGTTCTTTGCTTAATTAATTCCAATCAAAATTGCTCTTGAAGAAATTTCTTTTGTAGCCTTAAATATTCTTTGTAGAGTATTTTTGGATAAATTCTCATTGTTGGTAAATCAATAAATCTTTATAATATTATTTTTTTTATACTTATAAAGTTAAATACAGAAAATTTGGTGTATTTTACCTTAAAACTCTTAATTTCTATTCTTTTTAATTGAATTGTACCTTATACAAATTTTGAGGACAGGAGAATTACTTTACACTTAATAAAAGTTTCATATCCACACCTTACAGTTTGTTTGTTTTTATTTTACAAAGAGCTCAAGAAGTCCAACTATCAGTATGGTTTTGAATTAAAATAAAATCTTAAAGGGTTACTCCTTTATTTATCATTTACTACTAATCCAAGAAATGAAATTGGAAAAGAATACAAAATTTGAAAACATTATATTTTTGGCTTGTGACTCAAACTACAAGAAAAAATATTAAGAAAAATTCCAGATTTAACGACTTCTCTTAATTTTATAGGATTAAGTAGTTTGTCAAATGCAATTGAAAAACTACTTCTAATCACATATTCTAATATAGATGCCAATGGCTATATCTCAGTACATGGGACTGTAAGTAATTATGTATCCAATGCAAAACAAGAATTTTTTTGAAAATTAACTTTCAGTTTCTGATTATTAAAAAGGCATAATGAATCTTGAAAAAATAGTAATCTATTTTCCTTTTATATCATTGAAAATTCTCAAATATCTCTTAATGCCACAAAAATTGTGTATTTCACTGATAGTTTTCAATTAAACATAAAGAATTGAATAAATTCTTGAGTATTTTCTTAATGTTTACTTCTAAAAATCCATTTATTACTCAAAAAATAGAATAAAAATCTCTTTACAATTGTATCTGTCTGTCTTTGAAAGAAGTAATATTTCCTATCAGAACTTGATTTTAAATTATTTCTCCATATTGAAAGAAAATGGCAACCCTTCTAAATTATTAAGCTTATTCTTCTTATAAAAATTGGTCTTATTGAAAAAAAATATTTTCTTATTTCTTCAGAATAAAGCATACACAAATTAAGAAAACAGAATGTATCAAATACAAAGTTCTGAATAATTTAGATATAAACCAATATTAAAAGATTGATCCTGAGATTTTCATAGGTATATTTAATTTGATACTTTTACCTATTGTGAACTCATAATGAAATTTGAATTTACTAAAAATATTTTACTTAAATTTGATTTCATGAAGCAATTTTGTGCTTTTATGTGACTGATTTATTTATATATTCAAATTGTAAAATAATAGAAAAGTTGTAAGTGTTTATCATCCATATCCACAGTGGATATATTAAGTTTTTTACTTTAAGATTCTCATGTATTTTATTTAATGAAAAAAGTCTGAATTCTAAATAAAGAAATACCCTTCAAAATTAATGAAACAATATCAGGATCTTTGATTATTAATAAGAAAATGAGAAACATAATATCGTGAGATAATTTCTTTATTTAAAAGCACAAATGATTGAGAAATTCAAAATAACCTATTGAATTATTTTGATTGAGTACAAAGATTACATATAAAATTTTCTTATATCTCTTGTTTAATTTTGAGATATGGTATCCTATTAATTAAAACAACTAAGATCAGAATAATTGAGTAGATTTAAGTCTCATGATATTCTCAGAAAAATGGTTTCAATGAGGAACTTTCTAATTCCCTAAAAAACATCCATCAAGCTAAAATATATTATATTTCAATTCATTTTGAATATTTAAATTTGAAGAGAGTAGTTTTTCTTCTTGAGACCTATGATAAAAGAAAAATGATATTTTTCTCAATTATATCCTCAAAATGGATATTTATTTCATCTATTTAGTTAAATTTTGAAACTGAGCTCTAGAATTGGCAAAAAAAAGGGTTTCAGATTTGGATTAAAGCTGAAATAATGAGATTTATTTATCTTCTTTTCCAAAAGTTTTCATGAATTCAATTTCTCATAGGGAATAATAACTCACATATTTTTGTGAATTTGATGAATTAGTCAGAAATATCACCAGGATTTTTTCCCAGATAAGCTTAAAAAATAAATTCTTTCCTTTCTTTACAAATGATGAAATAAAAATAATGAGATAAATACTCAAAGATTTCATAAATATTGTGAGCCTGCAAGCATGTAATGGCTTACCTGCTACACCGTCTACATCTTTATTTTTCATTTTATTCAATTATTAGTTTCAAACTTCAACATTATAAATAAAATTTATTATTTTAAATCTTGATTATGTCATAAAATATTATATGACATCATTTAATTTTGTAAATAAATCATTATTAATTTCTTTTGATGATGTCATGAAAATCTTACTATGACATCATTTATATTTTTGTATTTACAATATTTAAGAGGATCATTCTTACCTTGGAATGATACCTCAGAGCTCTAACACATTATATTTTTACAAATTAAAATTACTTATATTTTTATTTTAGAAATATGAGCACTCTCACAAGTAAGTGATTTAATTCATTTTTACACCTTATTAGACTGTTGAAGCCTAAATTACAACAGTAGCTGATTAGAAACTTACAGTGACTTCTCTTTCATCTTATCTTAACAGTATTCCACTCGAAATTAATTTTTTAAAATTCCTTTTATATAAACTGGAAGTCACAAAAGAGACCCCAGATTACAAATATGCATCTATATAATAAACTACTCTCATTGTTCAATTAAGAGTTATTTTTATTCATCAAATCAATTAAAAATCATCTTCAATGTATCTCACGGTAAAAATTTGGTAGTATCATTCCACTTTCAAATTTAATTATTTTCACATAGTTAAGCTTATGTTTATATTTGATGCAAATATCTCATCAGGTATTAGCTTTAGAGTGTTTTTGAATTTTAATATTTATTCAGCTCTAAACTCTCTCATAATTAATGAGGTATTCTATCTCCATAAATTTATAATCACATAGAATTTTACTCACCTTATTTACCTTAACAAATCTAAATAAAGGGTTGGTTTTTTTCCAATTTCATTCAATAAATTCAGGCATAACAGAAAAATAAATTATTATTAATAATATTTTATATCAATAGAGGATATAGCTAGCTTTAATTTTACATTTTACTTTATATTATTTTAGATTATTAATGGTTTCATTTTTGAAAAGATAATTATAATCAGGAGGACTTAATTTAGAAAGAATGATGTTTTTGGTGATAAATAATGAAATAAGCAGTGAAATTTTGTAGAACATTGTTTGAGTAGAAAAGCAAAACAATATGTGGCAAGTTTAAAATAAATTTCAAACTAAAACTAATTGTAATTATTTTGGCTTCAATTCACAACATTTAAAGCTTTGAAATCTTGATTTAATTCATTAAATAAAGACAACTTCCAAATCACAAATATAAATAGATTAATAAGCTGAATCCTATTATACTCAAAGTTGTATGTAGCTCTCTAAATTTAAATCCGGATATTATTTCTTTTAAGGATTATTCTAAAAGAAATTAACAATTACCATCTTATCCATTTCCTTGAAGGGTATTTCCCCTGGATTCATTTAGCTAAGAATTGAAACTCAGAGAAGTACTGTATACCTAAGAAATAGCTTTTTATTTCTTGCTTTTGAGAGTTTAATAATGATAAATCTTAGTCTATATCTTAATATAATCTTATGAATTTCATTGCTCAAAAAAGGGCTTATATAGATATGCAAAATATATGGTTTACTCAAAATTTTTGGTTTGCATTTTGCATGAGATATATAAACTGATTATGAAAAAATTTGTCTAGATTGTGAATTGGAAATTATCAAATCAGAAGTTTAGAATTTGAAAGAAATTCATAAATTGAATTGAAGGTTTTTTTGTTGATAATTATTCTTCTTAAGCTTAGAGATCCAAATGAATTTTTAATAAATCTCAATGTGGAATATTTTATATGTTATCTTTTATTCTAATGAGGTCATAACCTCACAGTCAAGCTTCAAATTCCTCTTAAAAGACATGGAGTTTAAAAACCCAACATAATTCTATCAAAACCAGAGATTTCAGAAAGAAATTTCCTTTCAAAAAAAACATCAGAGAAAACTCAAATAAGGAATCTTTGTGTATGATAATATTCATTTCAATTTTCTTTCAAGGATTTGTGTCTGAATTGTATATGGATAGCCATAGCAATGTTCAAATTTTGCACATCTTTTCTGGAGATATGATAAAGATCTTCAGGACAAAATATTTTACTTTGTATTTTTAATGTTTTTCCTTTCCTATGAGAATATCTGCGCCTAGACTATATGACTGGGCGGTGGGAAGATCCCTGGTCTACTACTATCCAAAAAAAACAAGAAAACTGTACATGCAGAAACATGTTTTGAACTATAAATCTGTATTTTTCAATGATACAGACCTGTATCTTGCTGTATTTCTAATTTACAGTTCTTTAAAAATACTTTTAACTCTTTTATTTTGGAAAAAAAAAAATCAGAATTTTTGTAAAAAAAAAAACATCCAAGTTTTTAAAACACAAAAATTGAAAATTTGAAAAAGGAATAAGAAATAAATAAATCAAAACCAAAAAAAAACAACTAAAAGTAACAAAAAATCATTCAATTTTTTTACACTTTAATTTTGTTTGTTTTTTAATTAAAGAATTTAAAGATGAATACAAAAAACATCACAACCTGTTATTGTTAATGGAAACAATTCAATTAGAAAAAAGAACATAAATTTTTTCCAGTTTAAGATTTGATGAAACTTCCTATTGAAAATTAAGACAAAAAATTATACAAAGAGAAAAATTCTAATATTTATATTTAAAAAAAACAACTTAAAGCAAAAAAACATCTTTTTTTTCAATTTTAATGAGAAATTCAAGTTCAAGGAAGGACGCATTTAATTTTTTAACATTGGTGTTTTTTCAATTTTAATTTAAATTTGAAAAATATCCACCTTAAAATACTTTTTAATTAATATTATTTGAAATTTAATTTCTATTTGACTTTTAACTTCAGTAGAAATTACCAAGAAATTATAATATCGATAATGAAGAAAAATCAATTTTTGATAAAAAGGAAATATTCTGTTATTTTTATTTTTGAGTTTAATTAGACTTTTAATTTAAATTGAAAATTAAAAAGATAATTCAAAAAATATTTTCATATCAAGAACTTTTTTCCTTATTTGAATAATATCTTCATAAAATTAAAAGTGTTTTTCTTTATATAAAAATAAAATAAAAAAATTTTAAATAAACAATTCAGAAAATTATTAAATAAACATTTATGACATTAAAATAAATTTATTTTTAAGATAATTAATTTATTAAAAGAAAATATATTAAAAAAATACATTTCACTGTTAAAGGAGCAATCTTTTTCAGAAAAAAATTCAAAATTCCATTTATTTTGTAAACTTTCAATGATATGATCCCACTAAAGCTTTATTATACAAATTAATTAATCAAGAAATCATTTTCATAAAATATCAAAAACATTTGATTCAACTGACTTTAATTCAAAGCTGGCATTAGTTCTTTGAAAATACATATAGCTTATTTGTTCACAAAATCCATTAAGAGCATATTACCAATTTTTTAACCCAAGGATTTTAGTTATTCCTTTTTTTTAGTTTAATTTGAACTGAAAGATCTCTTAGATACTCTTATCTGAAGGGATGAGTCTCCTGAAGATAGAAGGAATAAGCTCAATAGAGAAATTCAGAAAAGACACTATCAAAGTAAAATTGATATAAAATTAAAAAAAGAAAAAACTTTGAAGATAGGAGTCAGTGGGCATATTATTCAAGGAAGACTGAAAATTTTTCAATAGGAGTTCATCAAGTGGAATTTCATCAGAAAGCTGTTTTAAATGATCAAATTCATCAACAAAAAAAAATTATTTCAAATTATCAAAGTAATATTTAAAATGAAACTCCCGCAAATGATCTTTATTATCCAAGATTATTTAATAATAATAAGAATTCCTATTAAAGTAATCAAACATACCCTTAAAGTTTTCCAAGAAAATTATTCATTAATTGAAATCAAATTTAACCTCAAAAAATTATTTTAACTATTATCAAATAGTTTTCCATAATAATCTAAATTATTTCATATAATTCCACAATTATCAAAGATCTCAAAAAATTAATGATGAGAAATATAATTACTCATAATGAACTAACATATTTCCAATTTCAAGAATGTAACATGGATAAGGACTTTAATATGGATAATTAATCTAAGCCAAAAGGTCTCAATTGGATCAACCCCCAATACTTCACCCATCATACACCTTCAAATCAAAAAAAAAAAACATAATTTCAAATCCATTCCCTTTTATATTGAAACAAATTCTCTTTGTTGATTTTCTTGAAAATTGAATTTACCCCTTAAACATCTACTTAAATATTTATTTAAACTATTCAAATATATAATTTCATAAAATAATCTTAATTTAATAAATTTTATTGATAAAATAATATTTTTAAACAATGATTTTTTCTTTTAAATATATTAAATTAAACCTAATTCATTCTTTGAAAAATTCTAAAAGAGGATTTTATAAATTCAAATTCAATTAAATTTTTGCATCATCAAATAAGAAGTATTTTATTTTATTTTTATTAAAATAAAAGATTCCTATAGCTCTAAAATATATTATACTCAAAATTAGTTTAAAAAATGGGAATAATTTGGGTTAAATATTAATATTAAAGTTATTAATTAAATCAAGATCATTTTAAATAAATTTAAGCCTTTCATAATAAATCTTAGAATTTTTTAAAAAATAAAAAAACTTTAATTAGAGTTCAATTTTAAGTAACATTGGTGAATTGAATTTTGATGAAAATTTGTAAAATAAGCTAATGGATGATCTTTTTTTTTAGAAATATGGATTGAAATTAAGGAATTGTTATTCTTATAATTTACTTTTTATTTAAAGAAGGTAAATCTATTATTTTATTATTAATAAGAAACAATTAAGTATAGAAAAAGTTATATTAATTTCAGATTTTATTATTTAATAACAATTTCAAAATTGAATGTCTTTTATTAACCATTTGATTATTTATTATTATATCAAAGAGACAAAATTATTTGTTTATTATATTTTTAAAAAAAAAGTTACAAAGATTTTGAATTAACTTTACTACTAATATATACTTGCTTTAATAAGCCTAAATTATTAATTATTAAACTAGTTTTTAATATCATTTCAAAAAAAAAACCTATTTTATCAATAAATAAATTTGAAACTCAAAGATTAAGCTATATTAAAGAAAATAAATTTAGAATAATAATATATAATTTTCAAGGAGTATTTGATTTATTAGAGGAAGGATTTATGGAAGAAATATATATTGGGGAAAAGATATACCTACCAGCCTCATTTATAAGATCACCAAATCATATGAAATTAATATATATAAAGATTCTATGTTCTGGGTTCCAATTTTTTTAACATGTGTCTATGAAACTTTTAATAATATTACTATTAATCAACATTAATATAACTGTTCTTATGAAATATAATTAATAAATTTATTATAACCACAATTAAATAATTAATTACTCAATTGTCTCTTTTATGTTTTATACACTACTAGTGATTTTAACAGTAAGAAGTAATTTTATACAAGAATTATTCAATAATAAAATTATTTTAATATATAATTATCTTTTTCAAAAATAATCATAAATGTAATTCTTGAATAAAACTATTACTAGAGAAAAACTTTAAGAATTAAATAAAAACACTCAATAATACTCCAATAATGTCAGCCTGTGACTCAAAACCAGAGCACAAGCATGACAGCCAAAATACCATAAACCAATGGTATAGCCAAGATACCACCAAAAACATGGATCTGAGCCAAATTAGCTCAAAAGGTATAAAAAGAAAGATTAAACTCACCCCTTTCTGAATATATAGGTCCCATCACCATAGGGAAAAGAATAACAAAGTTATTCCTGCTCAAAGTTGTTGCTGAGCATAAACATTAATTTTCACCTCTCATCTAAAATCCAGAAGTAGAGGCTTAACCCCATCAAATGGGTATTCAAAATGAATCTCTAAGCCAGGGCTATCAAATGGTACTAGTCAAACTGAGCTAACACCAGTATTACTTGAGTTATGGCCAAATTCGGGCAAAATAAGGGTGAACAAAACATTCACCTCTCATCTAACTTTTGCAGTTTTAGCGTGAGATACCTAAAGTGGGGTCTTTTTGAAAAAAGCACAATCAGGGATATCTGATGGTGTCATTAATTTCCCCATATCCCAACTAGAACAAAAGACATGGGGCAAATAAGCTCAATACAGCTTTTTGCCTAAACCATGCAAATGTACAAAAATCTTGTACATGGGATAGCTTTGCCATATCAAATGAGGTACCATTGTGTAGAGCACATACAGTGCTACACACTGAACCAATTTTGATGTTGATATCTCAATAATTGACAAAGTTATGGCTGTTTCAAGGTCAGATTCCCACCTGCTGTCATATACAGCCTTACCTTGGGATAATGTCCCATAATCATGAATATGAGGTGTCAAATAGACAAAGGAGCTTGTTTTTACCTCAGCACCTCATATGTCAGCAAATACTGGGGTCCCATACAGTTTCTGTACAGCATTCTATGTGTCATACATGTCAGAATCAGGCTGTGAGGTCCCCAGATGAAAATTTTCACCCTGTATTGGTGAAAACTGCCCAGATGTGGTTTCAAAACCACATCTGAGCCCAATACAGGCTATACAGGTCTTTGCAAACCACAAGCCTATCTCAGAGAGTGAAAAAATCTTCACTTCCTCTACATGGAAATGTCTAACACCCTTTCCACCCCATTTTAGGATAAAAAGGAGGCTTTTCACAGCCAGAATTGCTTTCATCATCCTGCTCTTGAATACCCTACATAGTAAACTGTCAAAAACAGTTTTACTCTTGTGTAATAAACAGGTATAATTATAATTTTGATTATTGTAGTCTTTATTATTGTAACCCAACAGGTAAAGCTGCACCCAGGCCTTTCAACAGCGCTCACCACCACCATATTTCATATAGTAAAGCCCTTTTATTCTTAAATTAAGCATCTTTAACTCTTATAAAACCTTTTTCAATACTTTTTTACCATGTCACAGTCATAGTTACAAGTTGTAAATACATATTAATACTTTTATCATAGACTCAGCCTGACATTTTGGGGGCCTGGCCTTGTTTTTTGACCTTTTTGGACCTTATAAGTGAGTTTTTTACTTATTTTCTTTATTTTCTGAAAATTGTTTTATCCTTTTTTAGGCATAATTCTTTCTTAAAAATATATATTTATTATATATTTATCCTTATACTCATATTAAAAAGAGTACTTGTCATGTGGCTAATAACCACAAGACCCTTATTTTTGGCGTGTTTTATATATAAAAACACTTTTTAGCCATTAATACAGTCTTGATTTTTAATTAAATTAAGACACCTCATACTTATAAGCCAGAAGTTGAGGCGTGGTTGGGCAGATTTTTAACGCAATTACCCTCTTACATACCACTTTTTGACAGTTTATACTTGCTAATTACAAGTTATTCTGTAAGTTATTGGTATACAAACAGTATACCAAATATCAGTAAGCTTTATTTCTGACGTGGAATTGTTAATTCAATTACACTGTCATTGTACAAGGCACAGTAAAAGGTAAATGCCCTAAGAACATAAAGTTTTTGACTGCTTGCAAACACTAACATGTCACCTGTATACCTCAGAGATCTTGGCTTCCAAAGGAACCAGCCAAAGGACAGAGAAGGCTTGTCCAGAACCAGAAGACCTGAAAGAGGACACCTTGGACACAGTACTGGATGAAAAAACAATGAGGGAGATAATATTAACCCTGCCATTCACACTCCAATTCAATGGAGACCTCAAACCAGAGGACTGGAAAGACATGGATCAAGTTCTTCAGCTCCACCAACTCCTCAAAGATTTGTTTCAATGGAGCATGGACAACAAGAGGTTCAACCTAGCAACTCACTGGGCAGAACTTGGGGCAAGTTGCCAGAAGATCTGTCTCAAAGAGATAGACTTCAAATACCTTATGATAATCACCAAAAGTTGGAATCCTACCAGGCAGTTCAGACTCCTGGAGGCAAGGGAACAGAGGATAAGGGAGAATCAAGCCACTATCCAAGCTATATAAGAGCAGTTAACCCAGACAGGGCCTACTCAGATTCCTTCAGGCTCACAAGGAGCAGGCCAAATCAGCTCTCCAGTGGCTTCACACCATTCATACACCAACAAATCAATGACCAGGAGTCACCACTCTTCACAATTCCAGGAGGTTTCCAGGAGAAGAAAAGGATACACGGATAAAAACAAGACCTTGTTCAGCCAAAGGCAGAAAGGGTCAGACCCCATGATCCAGAAGTTGTTGGATTTGGTTGAAGAAGTGCACAAGAACCAGAAGTAGTTGTAAACCACTCTAGAATCAGTAGTCCTAGTAATAGAAACATTACCCCCACTCAGATTGAACATAATATTGTCACACCTGAGAGTAACATAAACAGTGATGCACTGTGGTGACAAATGTCCCAATATGCTGAGAAAACTCAAAAGCAGTTTGCAGAACTTGAAGCAAGCCATTAGAGGATGAAGAAATTAACAGCCTCCATGGATAAAATTGTTAAAAATCTTCAAGAAGGACATGCTCAATTGAGCAAAGCCTCTGAAGAAACCAACAAAAGACTGAATCTAGTCTTTGAAGAACAACACCACAGCAAAAGGGACAGGGATTTTCTGGATCAAGACATAAACAAATTGTTTAATATCTACCATAACTTGAAGCCCCAACCACAAGGCCAAGTTATGGAAAATCCATATCAACCAGATGACATCAAACCAGATTCCACGTTGATGACTAAGGCAAGATCTCCATCACAATACCAGGATGGAGATGGCATGTCTTATTCAGAGAAGGAAGCCTTGAAACAGCTTCCTGAGGCCTCAAGCTGGCCCAAATTTCCTGTAACAGGAGAATATGATCATATGGCACTCATAGATCATATTTATGGATTCTTCATTGATGTACCAAGCATACCAGATTACTGGATTACTGCTAGACTAAATACAGCATTCAAAGGTCATGCTATTATATGGTACACAGAAATGAAAGAAATACATGGCAGAAGAAACTGGCCATGGTGGAAGAGTCAAATCATCCAAAAGTACAGTAATGGAACTTGGATATGGCAAAAGACCATGTCATTTGAAAATGACAAATACTCTGTGGACAAAGATCCATATGAGTAGTGTCTTAGACAGTCTAAAAGACTTAAAGCCATTGATCCTCAGATGAACATCCAAATGAGGAATCACAAACTCCTGACACAACTTCCAGAAGAACTAGAGCATGCAGTAAAATGCAGATGAAACCAAAATTGCACTCTAGATGTCATTTCTAATACCTTACAAGAAATAAGGAAAAGAACTAATATAGGGAAATTCACCCCATATAAGAGCAGTGGTTTCAAAGAGGAACAACCTTTCAGGGTGGAGTTTAAAGACAAACCCAAGAAAGGGTGGCAGAAGTGACAAAGAAGAATTATTGTCACAATTGTGGTTCAACAGACCACTATGCCAATAACTGTCCAAAGGAAAAGCAAAAAGTCTATTCCATTGAGAAAGTCCCAGAGGAGGAATCCCCAATAGAGGATTCTGAATCAGACTCCATGGGTGATGCCATCAGAGAACCATCTGATGATGACCAAGACCAAAGAGAAGAATTTCTAGTAAAATACCAAGAGGAACCCCCACTAGAAATTCAGGACATATAGTTGGAAGCAGGCATGCCACAGGATACTGCCAATAAAAACTTGTGCAAACACACACAAGATGCACAAACATTCCTGGTTACACCAACCAAAGGAATGGAATATATACATGGAACAGTCACTAAAATTACTGTCTGTATTGACAATGCTCAACATCCATTGATCATTGATAGTGGGGCACACTGCTCCATAGTGGCCAGAAATTATCTGGATAACCACTTCCCAAATTGGGAAAAACAGCTCTTGCCCACCAAGGAAAAGAACTTTAAAAGTGCCTCAGGGAAGATGACTTCCATTGGTACAATTATCAAAGAGATAATTGTACCATACAGGAAGGGTAATATCAGACTCAACCCAGAGTTTGTAGTGCTTAATTATGCCCACATCCAAGGGTTCTTACTGGGAACAGACTACCAGAGGATGTGTGGCATAGATATTTACAGCAGTAAAAATAGGAACATTACCATTGGTACCAACAAGGAAAAGAAGTTTTCATTTGATATATACCAGATATCTTCTCAAGATCCACTAGAAGAAATCCTTAATGAATTCAGGGAGGAACAGTTTAGCACTATCCTCACCAGTAAACAAAAACTAGGTTTATTGAAGATGCTGAGGAAGAACAGACCAGCATTTGCCATTGGTGAAGAACCATTAGGCAAGATCAAAGGTCATGATATAGAACTATATCTGGATGTGGAAAGACATTATCCACCCATGCTCAGGAGACCTCCTTATCCAGAAAGCCTGGAAACCAGGAAAGAAATTGAAAAACACATCAATGAACTCCTGGACATGTATGTCATCAGAAAGATTGGTCATAATGAGATAGTGGAAATCACCACTCCTTTCCTAATCACCTGGCATGATGGCAAGTCTAGACTGTGTGGAGACTTCAGAGCTCTGAATAACTACACAAAAGCAGACAGGTACCCTATACCCAGGATACCTCATGCCTTGGATAAACTGGCAAAAGCCAAATACATAACCAAAATGGATTGTATGGAAGGCTTCCACCAAAATGGAGTTAAACCAAACTCCATGAAATTACTCAGAATAATATGCCATATGGGCATAGATGAGTATACCAGGATGCCATTTGGCATCAAAAATGCACCAGCCCACTTCCAAAGGATGATGGACACAATATTTCAAGAAGAAATATTGGAAGGCTGGATGGTGGTATATATTTATTATATCATTATATACTCAGAGACATGGGAAGACCATGTACAATACATAGACAGAGTGCTAAGTAAATTTACACCCATCAATCTAAAGATTTCACTGAAAAAGTGTAACTTTGGCCAACAAGAGCTACTAGCTCTAGGATATAAAGTCTCATGTCTTAGTCTGGCAATTGACCAGAATAAAGTAGCAGAAGTACTGCAAAAGCCAGTACCAAAAAACATCAAAGAGATGCAATCTTTCCTTGGGTTTTCTAGCTACTATAGAAACCACATCAAAAAAATTTTCCACATAACTAGTAGTTTATACAAGTTATGCTCAAAAGATGTAGTTTTTGAAATCACCAAGGAAAGTAGGGATGCATATGAGAGGATCAAACATGAACTCACAAATGCCCCTGTGCTAATCTTGCCTGACTTTGCACTACCATTCAAGTTATACATAGATGAAGCATGTATCCAAGGCTTGGGAGAAGCCCTTCACCAAAGACAAATAGTAAATGGTGAACCAAGAGAGGTAGTAATATGTTACATCTCTAGGCAACTGAAAGATTCAGAAGCCAGGTATGGGGCCACCCAGAGTGAATTTCTATGTCTAGTCTGGGCTCTCGAAAAACTACATTATTATCTGGAGGGTGCAGTTTTTCAAGTCTACACAGACTGCACAGCCTTGAAGTCTTTACTGAACATGAAGACTACAAATAGACACATTCTGAGATGGCAAATAGCTATCCAGGAGTATAGAGGGAACATTACCATCATATATAAAGAAGGTAAAAGTCATACTAATGCAGATGGCCTTAGCAGATGGCCACTGGATAATGTCAAGAGCAATCCAGCTTATGACCCTGAAGTTTCAGCCAAGATCCTTATCCATTTCATGGAAATAGATAGGAGGAATAACTTCAGATTTTCTGAATGGGAACCAGAAAGTGGTACCCTTGTCAGTGGAAACACTGATTCAGAGGTAACAGAAACTCCCATATTGGGAATAAGTTCCTCAGAACTGCACAATGAATTTTTTAGTGAAGTACTAAAGTCTTATGCCAAACACAAACAGTGTGGCATATTACTACAACTCCTTCAACAAAAGTACAGGAGTCCAGAACTGGAATCCCAGCTGGAAGAACCCTGGTTGAGGGCCTATAAGGACAATAAGTTTTTTCTTATAGATGGCCTGCTCTACCACAGAGAAAAGCACACAAGTGCACTCACAGTGGTAGACAGAGACCACATCTCATTGATCCTACAAGAATGCCATGACTGCCCCTACATGGGACACATGAGTGAAGAAAGGACCAGAGAGAGGGTAGCAAGAACAGCTTGGTGGCCCAAGTGGGAACAAGAGTTGAGTGAATACATCAACACTTGTGAAAGATGCCAAAAGGCAAATAGGAAACATGGGAAGAAGTATGGGTTACTTCAACACATAGAAGAACCCAAGCACCCATGGGAAACCATCAACATGGACTGGGTTACAGGACTTGTCCCAGGAGGCAAAGAAAACTACAATGCCTGTTTGATCATAGTTGATAGGTTCAGCAAGAGCATGAGGTGTCTACCATGCCATAAAGAAGACACAGCCATGGATACTGCTCTGTTGTTTTGGAATAACATCATATCCACCTGTGGAGTCCCTAAGATAATCATTAGTGATAGGGACCCAAAACTCACATCTGAGTTTTGGACCAACTTGTATGAAATGCTTGGCACCAAGCTTGCTTTTTCCACAGCTTACCATCCCCAAACAGATGGCCTAGCTGAGAGGATGATCCAGACTATGGAAGACATCCTTAGAAGGTTCTGTGCCTATGGAATGGAATACAAGGACCATGAAGGATACACCCATTACTGGGTTACCCTTCTACCAGCTGTCCAGCTGGCTTATAATACAAGTCAGCACTCTACAACAGGAAAAACACCTGCAGTGGTAGAGAAAGGGTGGAATCCCCTGTTGCCTGTGGATCACTTAAAGAAGAATCTTCTAACCATCCAGCCCACAGCCAAAGACTTCCATGATATGTGGAAGAGGGCTTGTGACACAGCTTCCAAATGCATAGCTGAGGCAAAAGAATACAATAAGCAGAGGTGGGACAAGACACACATGGAACCTGACTTTAAAGAAGGGGACCAGGTGCTAGTGTCTACACTGAACTTTAATAATCTTAAAGGACCCAAGAAGATGAGGGACTCATTTTTAGGGCCTTTCACTATCAATAGGTTCATAGGAAAGAATGCAGTGGAAGTCAAACTTACAGAGGAATTTTCCAGGAAGCACCCAGTCTTCCCAGTAAGCTTGGTCAAACCATACTTCCAAACAGAGGAGGATAAATTCCCCTCCAGGAAAAAGAACCCCACACCACCTGATATAGTGGAAGTGGGGGATTCCCCAGGACCTGTGAGTAAGATCATCAGGGCCAGGAAGATCAGACTTAATGGAAAGGATCAGAGACAATACTTAGTCAGATTCAAGCACCAAACAGCTGATAAAGACGAATGGTTGGCAGAAGATGCCATACCAGATGGGAACCTTCATCTAAGGAGATTCAGGGCCTCTAAGAGGACTGAACAGTCTCATCAATGATGAGCCTTTTTTAGAGGGAGGGTATGTCAGCCTGTGACTCAAAACCAAAGCACAAGCATGACAGCCAAAATACCATAAATCAATGGTATAGCCAAGATACCACCAAAACATGAAGCTGAGCCAAATTATCTCAAAAGGTATAAAAATAAAGAGGAAACTCACTTCTTTCTGAATATATAAGTCCCATCACCATAGGAAAAAGAATAACAAAGTTATTCCTGCTCAAAGTTGTTGCTGAGCATAAACCTTAATTTTCACCTCTCATCTAAAATCCAGAAGGAGAGGCTTAACCCCATCAAATGGGTATTCAAAATGAATCTCTAGACCAGGGCTATCCAATGGTACTATCCAAATTGAGGTAGCACCAGTATTACTTGAGCTATGGCCAAATTCAGGCTAAATAAGGGTGAACAAAACATTCACCTCTCATCTAACTTTTGAAGTTTTAGCATGAGATACCTAAAGTGGGGTCTTTTTGGAAAGAGAAAAATCAGGGATATCTGATGGTGTCATTAATTTCCCCATATCTCAACTAGAACAAAGGTTATGGGGCAAATAAGCTCAATACAGCTTTTTGCCTAAACCACACAAATGTATGAAATTCTTGTACATGGGATAACTTTGCCATATTTAATGATACCCATATCAAATGAGGTATCATTGTGTAGGGCACATACAGGGCTACACACTGAACCAATTTTGATGTTGATATCTCAATAATTGACAAAGTTATGGCTTTTTTAAGGTCAGATTCCCACCTGCTGTCATATACAGCCTTACCTTGGGATAATGTCCCATAATCATGAATATGAGGTGTCAAATAGACAAAGGAGCTTGTTTTGACCTCAGCACCTCATATGTCAGCAAATACTGGGGTCCCATACAGTTTCTGTACAGCATTCTATGTGTCATACATGTCAGAATCAGGCTGTGAGGTCCCCAGATGAAAATTTTCACCCTGTATTGGTGAAAACTGCCCAGATGTGGTTTCAAAACCACATCTGAGCCCAATACAGGCTATACAGGTCTTTGAAAACCACAAGCCTGTCTCAGAGAGTGAAAAAATCTTCACTTCCTCTATGTGGAAAGGTCTAACACCCTTTCCACCCCATTTCAGGATAAAAAGGAGGGTTTTCACAGCCAGAATTGCTTTCATCATCCTGCTCTTTAATACCCTATGTAGTAAGCTGTCAAAAACAGTTTACTCTTGGGTAATGAACAGGTATAATGATAATTTTAATTATTGTAGTCTTTATTATTGTAACCCAACAGGTAAATCTGCACCCAGGGCTTTCAACAGCACTCACCACCACTATATTTCATATAGTAAAGCCCTTTTATTCTTAAATTAAACATCTTTAACTATTATAAAACCTTTTTTAATCCTTTTTTACTGTGTCAAAGTAATAGTTAAAAGTTTTCAATACATTTTAATACTTTTATCATAGACTCAGCCTGACAAATAATACCTTGTAATGAATTGGAAGAGTTATTTTGATGGATTAATTGTGGATTTAAAAGATCAAAATTTTTATTTTAGAAGTAATAAAACAATATAACAGTTGAATAAATATTTTAAATAGTGTATTTATATCATTTAAAGTCTTTCTGATTGATTTTTTAAAGAATTAACTAATACTTACTTTTTGGTCCTAAAGATATAATTGGATAATAAGATGATTTGTAAAAAAAAACAGAAATAGGAGGCCTCTTTTAAGTCAACAACAACTCAAAGAAGAATTTAATGGATTATAGTTTAAAAAAAAAGTGATTTAAAAACCAATTATCCTCTTTTTTGTATTATTTATTGCATCATCTTTTGTCATTTAGTATTATCCTAATTACTTAATCAAGTCTTTTATATAACTACCAACCCATTTATTTTTAATAATAAAAGGATTAAAAAACTTAAATCTTCTTTTAATTAAAAAGAAAAATTAATTTCTTTAAATTTATAAATTTTATTTTAAATTTCATCACAAGTTGTATTTTCTGTAAATTTTTGAAAGATTTAGTATTTCATGTAGAATTATCAAAAATGGACTATAAGTAAAAACTTTAATTTTACCTATTAAACTGTAATTATATTTAGTTTATTTATTTATAATAATGTTCTCAATTTTTCTTGAAAGTTTCCAAAAATATTCATTAAGAATTGTATTTTTAATGAATTTTTGAAGGTTTTACCTCATTTCTAAATAGAATTGAAAATAACACTATATTACTGGTTTCTATGAGGTAAATCAATGTATACTAATCTAAAAAGTGTTTTAATCACTCTTTTAAAATTTGATAAATTCAAAATTATTAATAATTGACATTTTTAAATGAGTCATATTTTCTCTTTACCTTCTTGTCACATGAAAATATCAGCTTATTTGAAATTTTCTTATGATTTAATGGGACTTTAACTTGGTAACCAAGATCCAAAAAAGGTTTTATTATATTAATTGGGTCATTATAATACATTTATTAAAAATTTATATTTTTCTATTCCTCAGAGACCTTAGAAGTTGGGTACCCTGGCTCTCTTTGATGTCTTTTGTCCCCCTTAGCTAGTTTCACATCAAAAATAGTAATTCATGCTTCAATACTGATATTCACTATGGGTGTACCAAAATTGTATGTAAGAATATCATTACACTAAGTTCCACAAAAATTCATAACACTATTTTTAGTGTATATTTAACATGTGATTTTCTCAAATTCCAATTATTTTTGGCATGAAATTTAGAAAAACAAAAAAAAATTCAAAATTCTTTTATGTGATGTTGAAGTATTTTAAATATTATCGAATAATAAATTTAATTTAAGATTATTAACTATATGGAACTACCTTAAGTGAATTTTTTTTGTAAAAAAAAAAATTAAATATGGCCTTAAATTTATTAATTTAACTATTAACAAAAAAAAATTTATTCATCTTTTCTTAAAAATAAAAAATGATGAATTTTGAATATTTTTATGACTTATGATTTATAATTAAAATAATTTAATTTTATGTTTATTTTGGTTTATTTTGTTTATTTAAAATATTACTGAAGGTTCAAAATTTTGAGAATCCCACTTAACTCTTTTTATTAATTTTTATATAAAATCTTTATAAGAAATGAATTTTTTAGAAATTAATTCTAATTAAAAATTAATAAGATTTTCCAAATATATAAATTAAATTATATTTCATATAAAAAATTAATTAATTATTATAAATTATAATTTTTTTTTTTTTTTAAATAAAAAAGTTTTATTTAAAGAAAAAATTATTTTTAATAATAAAATCTATAAAAAAAAAAAAAAAAAAAAAAAAAAAAAAAAAAAAAACATATATAAGTTTTTATTAAAAAACAAATAAAAGAATGTTTTTTTTTTTTTTTTTTTTTTTTTTTTTAATTCAAAATTTAATTAAAAAAAAAAAAAAAAAAAAAAAAAAAAAAAAAAAAAACCAGGCTTTTTTAAAAATTCTTAAAAAAAAATTTTTTTTTTTTAAATTTCTTTTAAAAATTTCTTTTTTAAAAATTTTTTTTTTTTTTTAAAATTTCTTTTTAAATATTTCTTTTTTAAAAATTTTTTTTTTGTTTTTTTTTTTAATATTTAAAAATAAAATTTTAATCAAAAATCATTTAAAAAAATAATTAAAAAAAAATAAAATAATAATAATAATAATAATAATAATAAAATTAAAAAAAAAAAAATTAAATTTTTTTTTTTTTTTTTTTTTTTTTTTTTTAATTAATTTTTTTTTTTTTTGGGTTAAAAAATATAAAATTTTTTAAGCTTAAAAAAAAAAAGTGTTTTTTTTTTTTTTTTTTTTTTTTTTTTTTTTAATTAAAAATTTCTTTAATAAAAAAAAAAAAAAAAAAAAAAAATTAAAAAAAATAAAAAAAATAAAATTAATTCAATTAAAAAAAAAAAAAAAGAAAAATTATTTATTTATTTCTTTTTATTTTCATATATATATATAGATATAAATATTTAAATAAAATTTAATATCACATTTACTTTTTTTTTTTTGGTTAATTAATTATTAAATTTAACTTCAAATTGATAATTTTTGTACCTGGCCTTCAGGTCCACCAGTTGGTGTTTGGGGCGTTAGTTTTTAATTTAAAATTTAGTTTTTTTTATGAAAAAATAAATTCAATCAATTTTACGCGCCCATGACTAATTTGGTATGAATTTGAATTGCCTTATTAAATATTAATTTCAAAAGTGATCTAATTAATTATGAAATTTATCAAGTTTGGATCTTACTATTATATCTTTTCATCTCTTAATTTTAGTTAAAATATTTGGTTGTTTAATTTTGATGATCTGATTTACTATAGATGTCTTGATTTTCAGCAAGGTTTTCATTGCAAATAAGTTAAAAATTTGGTCTAGAATCATGGCCTAATTTTGATGCATCTTGAATCAGTCTGAGCTGTCTTTAATCTAGATTGGCATGAATGATGGATGAACTTATTGGTGAATCTGATTCTTGGTGTCAAAATAGCTTGGATTCCAGTTTTTAAATTCAAGGTAGGATTTCCAATTAATTTTTCATAAAAAAATCAAGTTTGAAATTTAAAACACTTGTCCTTTTTAAAAGTCCATTTCGGTTACTTGATACGTTGAGACTACCCAAAACGAGAACTATATATACAATTTAATGATTGTTTTACAATGACAGATTGTCAATTTTTCGAAAAGGTCCCAGGTCTAAAAATAAAAATAAAATCTAATGATGCGAGGAAGACCTTATCATTGGTCTTTGTTCGTCATCTTGGTCACTATTATCTAAATGGTTTGATTGTAAATAATCATAAGGATTCAAGGGATCAAGGCCCATTTTGAAACCTAAAATCAAAGATAAAATTAAAGCTAAACAGCAAGCTAAAAATGTGAGTTTAAAAGCATCTTGAAAACACTCTGGGCCTAGTTTGCAAGTTGCTAATTCTTGATTTGAAGTTACCACTAATTTAAGAGATGAATTAATAATATTATGATCAGAAGATTGAGATGAGTGACGATCGTAAACTTTTCCAAAAGTGAGATTAAAGATTTGACCGGTTAGAAGAGGTGCCAAATTTAAATAACCAAAGTTGGTAGTAAAATTTTGGATTCCAAACCAATCTAATACTAAAGCTGGTGCTGTACCATAAATATTTCCGTAAGCAAAACCCACTAAGCTAGCCAAAAAATTAATTTGATCAAGTCTCTCGATCCAAATCATGGCTAATAATTGACTGATTAAGAATATTATTGAGATGACGCTTAACCACCAAACTCTTTTAATTCCAAAAGATGTTTGAAGTTTATCAGTAAGGGCGCCTGCAAAGATTCGACCTAAACAATTAAAAAGTGATAGAATTGAAACTGCGTCTGATTGATAAGAGCTAATTTCTTTTAATGGTGAAAGATGATTTGGAGTTTTTTGATAAAGAGTTGCAGCAAGAGTACCACTAAAAAAAGTATTTAGATAAGATTGATGAAATTTAGTAAAGTGATCATAAATAATGACTATTGATGAGATTATTATATAAATTAATTTTATTAAAAATAAGCTAACATGTTATTGATGATCATTAAAGCAGTACCGCAACAAGATCCCATGATGATCCAAAGGTACCAAAAGTGATATTGTTTGATTAAAGACCAACCTGAGAGTTGAGTTTGATGATGATGATGATTTGAATGAGATTGAATGAGTGGAGTTGATTCAGGATTTTGTTTTAGATTATTTTGTGATTGAACTTGAATGATTGATTGATGAGAATTTGAAGATTGATGAATGTTAGAATGAATTAAGAAATTTGAATGAATTGAAGAAAATTGATAACCAATAGTTCCTAATAAGATAAATGAACTAGGACCTAAAGCTAAGAGTGAAATTAATTTTGAAGTATTATCTTTAGCTAAGATTTGAGCTAAATTTGACCAAAAGAAGGCAGATAAACCGAAACCAGCGAGTACAAAACCAATAGCAGTTGCTCTAATTTTGATACCAAATGATCTAGCAATTGCACCAGCGGCTGAACTGTGAGCAGTTGAAGAACCTATACCGGTTAAAAGACAAGCCAACATAGCCCAAGATGCATTAAAGTTTGAGAATGAAGGATTTGAGTAGATGAAAGCAAGTAGACCATAACCGAATAATAAAAGAATTGAGGCTGAGATGAGAGGAATTAAAGGACCATAAGAATCTATTAATCTACCCACTAAAGGGGATGAGATGTACATTCCAAGGTTTGCGGATAGACCGATAGCGTTAATGAGAGTTGAAGATAATTTGAGATTTTGAGCTAGTTGAGGAGAATAAATTGAGAAAGCATCTGTGAAAGTAAGATAAGAATCAAGATGAGATTAATTAAATTAAATTTGATTAAGAATTAATTTAAAAAGAAGAATAAGATCCTTTGACTAACAATTTGTACCAGCGCTTAAAGATATGAGTGTACTAGAGATTAAAATGAAGACTTGATTAGCTTTAACTTGATTTAGCGATTCCATGATAAAAAAAATTGAATGATTTGATGAAATTTAATAAATCGATTGAAATTTGTTAAATTTTTGATTGATTGAATAATTTGTTGAAGTTTGATAAGAGTTTAAAATTTTATCGCTTGATCATCTTGACGATTTTGAGGTGAGCTTTTGAGTAAAGTAAAGAATAGAATAAATTAAAAATTTAAAATTAAAAATTGACCAGTTTGAAATTTTAAAATTTAAATTAAAAAGAGCAAAGCGTAGCCAGCCCTGTCTGTGATAAAATTAAAATCAAAATTTACTGCTTTTGGGACTAAAAAGACAAAATTTAATTAATTAATTTTTATTTTTAATTAATTAATTTTTAATTTTTATTTTTAATTAAAAGTTTTTTTTATAATAAAAAATATTTTACTATTTAAATTATAAATTAGATAGATTCCTTAAAAAACTTTTTAATAAAATTACAAAACAAGTCAAATTAAATTATCAAATAAATTTTATTAAAGAAATTTTTAATTAATTAACTTAAAATTTCATTATTAACTTTTAATAGAATATAAAACTTAAATTTTTCTTTTTATTTCATCTTTTTCTAATAAAACTTGTATATATTCTCATAAATTATTTTTATTTAATAAAAAAAATTATAACAAAATATAATCAATTTAAAAGATTATATTAGGGGGTGTCAAAGTTACCAAATCCCACACTCAAAATCCCAAGTTTATTTTTGCCAAAATCCCGCATTAATTTTTTAGGATTTCAGAAATCCCACACCTCTTGAGGTGTGGGATTTTAAGGTACAAAAACCCAGGTTTTTTGGTACCAAATCCCATGTTTAAATACTAAAATCCCACCTTTAGCTTCCCATAAAGGCACATGTCTAAAACACACAGCTCAGTAAGTGCATGTTAAATTGCATATAGCTTTACTTCTCTTGCATAAAATCTGAATACACTCATCATTTAATAAAGTATTTGATTCTAAATTAAATTTAATACAGGCCTTTTCTTCATTTACCATGCCCAAAGCATCGAAAAGGCTACCTTTACTTCAGACATTAAACTCACTGCAGCTCATCGATGCACTCAACTCTGATAGTGATTCTGATATCCAGGAAGATATAATCTTATTAGATATGATAACCTCACAAAGATACATCAATCCTTGTAGAAGATATCCATCACATTACATGTATACAATGAATGACTTACAAACATTATCATCTGAAAAGTTTTGACAGCTATGTAGGACCACACATGAATCATTTGAAAAATTGGTTGCACAAATTCAAGCTGATAAAACCTTTCAAAACTCATCACAAAACAAACAACGCAATCCTGCCATCCAATTGGCTGTGGCATTATCAAGGCTAGGATCAAATGGAAATGGGGCCGCTTTGGGAAAGATTGGAATGTTGTTTGGAATTAGCCATGGGGCTATTGTGTTGTACACTCAAAGAGTCATCCAGATATTAATGAAGTTGAAGCGCAAAGTGATTGTGTGGCCAACAATAGAACAACGAAGAGAGATGTCTCAAGTAATGCAAGCAGAAGGCTTCCCTGGGTGCATTGGATTTATTGATGGGAGTCTCATACCATTATTGCAATGTCCCCCCAAAGATGGTGAAGCCTATTTTGATCGCAAAAAGAGGTAAGCTTTTGGAATTTGATTCTTTATCTCATTTTGATTGATTGTTTACAATTAAGGTATTCTATGTCAATACAACTGGTTTGCGATATTAACAAACAGTTCACTGCTCTACATGTTGGTTGTACTGGGTCACTTCATGATTCAAATGTCTATCAACATATGAAAATAGCACAAACACCTCAAGAGTTTTATGAAAAGGAGCAGTACCTACTTGCAGATTTGGCATATGCAAGCTCTCCTTGGGTTGTTCCAGCATATAAGGGAGTTGTAGCACAGAATGAAGACAACCATTCTTTCAATTACTGTCTAGCAAAATCAAGGGTCAGAATCGAGCATGCAATTGGAATTTTGAAGGGGCGGTGGTTTTCTCTAAGGGAAATGCAAAATCAAATGAGGGATGCTCATGAAATCCAATATCTTGTTAGTTGGGTCATTTCTTGCACAATCTTACATAATATGTTAGCACAAATTGGCAATGAATGGTTTGATCTATATGAGGATGATGATCCACCACATGCAGAAAATCTGGCCAACAACAACATTGGGGAAGATGTGGTAAATATGCATGAAAAAATTAAACCAATCACTTTGGCATGGAAAAACAGTCAATTGTAAATTTCTTCAGGACCATTGATTTATGTACATAATTTAATGGCATACAACGGAGTGGAGATGTTATTCATAAAATAACACTATTTACAATTAATATTTTCTAGTTCTTTTTTGGTCCTGCATATTTCTTTCACAGTACCCATTGACTCTTGAATGAATTTTGGTGGGTGGCATTTTCAAGAATTTCTCACCTACATTAAATAATTTATGGTTTATTTGAAAAGAACATCCAAAATGAGTTATTTTGTCATGATTGATAATTTCTGGAGGTGGTTTTGTTGTATGATGAACCATTGTTCATGTCTTCCAAAGAATTTCCATGATGCCAGATTTTTTGGAAAAATCAATCTCCATTTTCAATTCAGGGAAGTGCAAGCCATGTCCAGAGGGAGTGAAGACAGTTTGAAGGGGATGAAAATCATTTTTGGATACAAAAGAAAAAATACCATAAGTCCAGGCATTGAGATCATTCATATCTTGGTGGTGTTTATTGAAAAATCCATCTCGGGTGACAATGACATTGGTAAATGATTTGAATTTGTCCTTTGGATTGGCGGAAGTCCATTCAAGTTGACTGAAGTTTGGTAATTTGGCTGACTCCATTAATGACTGATTTTGTTGTGCGGCTAATTGTGAAAAATGAGAGATTCTGGAGTAAATGAATTCATCATACTTTTGAAGTTTGGTCCATTGAATATTATCCAATTCAATTTGATGAGGAGATAAACCAGCCTTTCTGGAGTAAACACCTAAAAAGCTTGATAATAATTAGTAATCATTAAAATTATAAGTTAAAAAATTCACACACCTGCCAATTTGCCAGCATCTGATCCAGGACAAAAGCCGATACCTTTCATAATGCCACCTAGGAGTTGTTTATTTGTTTTAATTTCTTGGCGATTTTGAGATAAGGACATCAATGTATTGATAAGGTCTTTTAGTATTTGAGAGTGGCCTAAGGAAACATCAAAAGGGGTGATTTCATAAATGCAGACAGGTAGATATGGCTTTTGTGTTTTATCAATGATTACATAAGGGTGGGGTAAAGTATTGATTGATGGCAGTTTTAACCATGAGGCATTTGCTGCTTTCTTGTCAATGGAAATGGTGGAAAACTTCTTATATGCTGCGTTTGAATGTCCAAGCTGAGGCATTATTTTTTTTGAATCATGAATATGTTGTCTTTGGCATCGGGTAAGTTTTCTTTTATGATTGGTTTGGTTATTATTATCTTCATGATGTTCTATCTTTGGTTTAGTCCTAACCATGACATCACTTGGAGTAACAATATTTGCATCCTCATTCAATTCATTCTGATGATGTACTGACACTGGTTTAGTCCTAACCATGACATCATCAGAAAAATTTGAAGAGTTACAGGGAGTGGGAGCACTTTTTTTGAATTTTAATGATGATGGAAGGGGGCGGAATGGGAATGACATTGCAAACAATATACTTATAATATTAAGAAATGATAAAAAACCAGTACAAAACAATTTAAATAACAATCACCATGATCATTGATTCAAATTAATTGCATATGAGTTTAATAAAAAAAACACATAAGTGAGTCAGCATGATGATTCAATAAAACAATCCAAAAAAAGGAAAAAATATGATCAGCATTAATCATAATTGAATTTGAAAAAATAGAAAAAGATCGGTGATGATCTTCACCAAAGTAAAGGATAATTGATGAGCATCAAGATAATGATCAAAAGGTCAAACCAACAGAACAAAACAAAAAATGAAATAAAACATGTCAGTGGTGCTACCATGGCCTGGTTGGGATTTTTGGTGATGGGGGTAAGAATGTAGACATTTGCATACTCATGGGGCCATTAAGAGTCACTGAACAAAATTAACTAGCGATGATTATTTAAGAGAATGGATAATTGCTTTCCAAACAGGTAAAGATTCTTCAATTGGATAAGGTGTTTGATAAGTCAATCTTGGGTTGAATGCATGAGAGCAGAATGGATGATCAAAAGTATCCCAGCCAAGATTTCCAGATTAATGGATTGTTCAATGATCATCCAAAGATCCATAAGAGAAATCTAGCTAAACACCAAAACAATTCAAGCCAAAGATTAGAACAAGTATGATAAATATTGTGCTGTATGAATACCTGAAGTCTTTTGACTTTTTACCTGGTTAGCCAAATTGAACCAAACTTGATCAACTTGGTGGTGTTTCTGTTGACTCGTATCCAAGAATAATGAAGGTATGGGTTTCAGAGCAGGGAAGATTCATTTTGACGACAAGAAGTCATGATCAAAATTGACTTTTAAATTTTCTGATGGAGAAGATGAATGGTAGATGGAGTTTGCTTCTTTGAAGGTGGAGATCGAAGAGTTCACAAATGGCCAATTCATGTCTGTTCAGAAAATTAAAGCTGAAGACCTCACTCATCAGTTTGATTATCTCGTCGGTCAGGATTGTTCATCATCAATGATTCTTGCTTTGAAAGGTTATTGATGGACGGATGGATTGATAGAACTCTCATCAAAAGATTTAGGTGGCAACATCCTTTCAGTACATGATGAATGGTTTGCGCTGTCGAAGTCGTTATTGAAACGGGCAGTACGTCATCCTCAGTGAGGACCAGCAATATAACAGCACTTGATGTTCACATATTGTTTGGCTGAAGCAAATAACGCGCTAGAGCAGGACAAAGAACAATTACTGACTGCAGACGTGATCAAAAATCTTTCAGAGAGCCTCTGCAATGGCCTCCTCCTCAACAATCATCATTTGCAATCAAAAAGTTTTGTCCATCTTGAAGACAGATTGATCATAAATTTCACGCTGGTACAAGACGCAGTTGATAGCATAATGAAAATAATCTGACGCAACACCTGTTGAACCAGCCAAATTGATTTGTTGCTGTGTAATTGCAATGGCGGTGGCGGTATGGCAAGTATGGGTAGCAAGAGAGCCTGTAGCTGTGAAACGCCTGCTCATGGCCCAAGAGATACCTGTTGGTGCAAGAGAAAACAATTTAAAAACTCACCTGATGCCAATTATAAATAGTTCGAAACAGTAAGTAAAGATCTACAAACAAATTTCATGCAAAGATTAGTTGGATGGGATACAGTTGAACAAACAACTATAAGTAACAAGACCCACCTTGATCCGAAAAACCAAACTACACAGGTATGATATAACAACTAGAAAGCCGATTAATTAAAAAATTAGTTGCCTCACATTCCTTTGAAACAATAATTGTTTTAAAAGACTCACTGCAACCAAAAAAATAGTTTTCAAAAAAGAAGTTGTTTAAAAATGAGTCGCATATAAACCTGTGCAAAAAATCAAATATTTTTTAAAAAATATGTTTCAATAAAACACAGATTTTGAAAATCTGATAGCAATCAAAACCAAACAAATATTAAAAATGTTGTTGAACCAACTAAAAAGGTCGTAGATTCCAGATAAATTGCGTTGAATCCTGTTGAAAAGAAACCATAGAAGTTAAAAAACTTGCATGAATCCAATGAAAAAATTTTTTAAAAGAATGCTTCTTCAACTAAGAAGAAAATCAAATTTGCAAAAATCCAAATAAACCCACCCAAAAAAAAACCAGAAAATCCCAAACAAATAAGAATAAGCAATAATAATTTGAGACAATTCCTACACAACTTAAAACTCAAAAACAAAATCAAAAATTTGAAAACACATGAAACAAAATCACATCCAAAAAAAGAAAAATCAAAACAAAAAATATAAACACAATTGAAAATAACCATATATTAAAAAAAAAAACAAGGAAAAGTTCTAAAAAGTAAAATATGACATACCAAAATTATCAAAAATTAAAGAAAAGGGAAGGTAAAGAGATTTTGAATTAATTCAAATAAAAAGTAAATGAGACAAATAATGGAAAAAAAGGCACCATCCACTCTTAAGTGGCAAAAATTCACCACAAAATTCAAATTTTGATGGCACCTTCAAATTCAATTGGTTCAAATGTGGACATCAGTCTTTGGCACATAACATCATGATGCCAAACTTGCACGAATGTTCAATTGTGTAATAAATTGCAATCCAATTTCAAAACATAAGATCATTTCCAAATAAACATCAATTGTATATGACAAATCACCATGTATCAAATGATCACATGACATATATGTAATATGTTATTTTTTATTGATCAATGTCAGAATTTGTTCCAGCTCCGCAATTGGCCTGCTTGATGACAATGCTGCTATAGTGAGGTCCATCTGGCATTGCTTTTCCTTAAGTTCACATTCCCGATTCCACTTTTCTTTTTCAAATTCCTGTTTCTTTGCATGTTGCTTCTTGTCAAACTCCATTTGTTTTTGTAACTTGACTTCTTCAAACCATTGTTTTTCCATGTTGCACACTTTCTCTTCATTCCACCTCTCCCTTTCCCACTCCAAACGTGCATTATCACTGATTTAACGGGCTAATAATCATTACTTTTGTCAGTAGGATTCATCATAGTAACCATAATTGCAAGTCATACCTTTGTTCCGTGATTCAAGTAAATTTGCATAAGCAGGCGCAAACATATCCAGCGACCTTTTTCCAGAACCACTCTTGTCATTCAAGTCGGGTGTCATGGCTTGATTACGCTTTTGTGTTGAATGCATTATGGATTTACTTTGCTGGTCAAAGGAGAAATAATCAATATTGGTGTGAATAAATATGACTCTTAAATGTACTTACCAAATCATCTTGAAGGTTTTCCACTGGAACCAATTTATCATCATTATTAAGCAAAGGATCCAGATTGTGAGGTGAAACCAAACAATCATTCTCCTTTGAAAAAAAAATGAGCTCTAATTAACCAAGGTAAAAAAAGGAAGAGATGATAACTTACCTTATCAAGCAAAACATCATCATCATCACCATTGAAACTGTCTTTTTCTTGCGAATCATAGCTTGAAATGGGAGTGACATTGGGCTTGTGGCCAAAGAGCACATCCATTTCCACATAGCAAGGACACATACATTCCAGCTTTTCACTCATTAATTTTATTCCTTTACTCTCATCTTCTTCCGTTATTCCAGCCCCAGTTAAGTTTTTGAATTTTTTGGCTGCCATATATTTCTTTTTATATGTTTTCCATCGATCTTGGATGCTGCTTGAACTAAGGTTTAAGCGATTTCGTGATTTTTTGTTGACCTCAATGGCCATAAGCTGAAACCCATGCTGCTTTGAGGAAGGAGGTCTTCCAATAGTTGCTGAACCACTGGTACCAAAACATGACTCAAAATTGGATTTGACTGAAAGCCAATTAATTATGGTTAAATAATCTGTATGTATTAAGTGACCTGATGGATGAGGCAGGCCAGAGGTGATCTTCATATCGGTCTTGATTTGTCTTTCTTTGGATCGAGGCATTATTATATGGATAATGAAGTATAAATGGACTGTAAGCTGTTTGGTCAGATTGTCCAAAGTGGAGTGTAGAAGAATATGCTGTACCATTATGAATTGTGAGTACTCATTTGGGTTAGGTTTCAAGCTGAAATCCCAGAGGCATGGGATTTGGTCAATATACCAGGGGACTCAGTTGAAATGCCATGGGATTTACACATAAAAAACCTGGGATTTAGTGTTGGGATTTGGAACCCAAATCCCGTGTTATTTTTAACGCGGGATTTGGTGACTTTGACACCCCCTATTAATAAATTTTATTTATTTATTTATAAAATTTATGATGATTAGATTGGAGTTTTATTTATTCATATTCTTTTCAAAAAAAATAATCTCTTGAGGGATATTTTGAAAACTTTTAATCAAGAAATAATTCTTATAATTAAATTATGTTTTTTTTCATTATACAGTAGAACTTTTCCAAACCCATAACTTGCATAAGTCCATGCAGTTGTGGGTCCACCAGGTTCATGCCTGCTTAAAACATACCCTAAACCCATAACCTGCTTAACACAGTAACCCATACACATTTTATAGTCCATAATTTGAAAAATAATTACTAAACCTCTTCAAACCCATCAATTTCTTATCCAACCCCATTTTTTTTCAAAAACTTCTTATTATTTCCATTCTCCTTCCTAAATATCATTTATCAATCTTAAAATTCCACCTGACTTGCCACTCTTCACCACAAGAAGTGAAAACACTTTTTCTTTCGTAATTCATCCAATTTTCTAAGCTATTCACTTATTTCAAATATGCTTGATGAAATTGCACTTGATCAACAAGGAAATATTGTTGAAGAGCATATAATTATTAGCAATTTCATTGGAATTAATCAGAGCTGCAAGGAGTCAATTAGCATCACAAAGAATTAATTGATTTCATTGAATAACATCTTTTTGAAAGCTCAAGAAAATCTTCAATCAAAGCCATAAAAAACAACCTCACACAAATGAAAATGAAGATAAAGCTAAAGAAATTAACGCAAAGGATTCAAACTCACATGTTGCAACATTGTATCAGAAAATTGAGATCTTGGATTGGCATCAAAAGAATGAAAAGAAACAGCATGCAACAGAAATTCACTTCAATGAAAGATACTCAAACTTAAAACTAAAAAAATCTGTGAGCCTTAGAGGTAATTTCATATACCCAAAAGACCACAAATATAAAAATAACATATTAATATAAATAAAATAAATTTATTTATATTATTAAAATGAAAAATCAAAATATAAATATAAAGTTATATTAAAAATAAAAAATTAATTACAATTTAAAAATAAAAATATATTAAAATTTTGTAAATATAAAATCACATTTATACTTGAAAAAATTAAGCAAAAATGAAATTTTAACAAAATTGTGAAAAAATAAATAAATTTGGAAAAAAGTTAAATAAAAATTATTATAACTTTTTATCCAATAAATAAACACATAGAAATTATTTCACCATTGGATTCCTCATAAAAACTCAGGTGGGGTCACCTCTGAGTGAAATTCTTGTAACTCAACTCTAAATAAGCTTAAATTAAGTTTTTAGTATTTTCAATACAATAGTTGAAAATCCTCAAAACTTTAATTTAATTCACACCACATGTGGTGTTAACCATCAAATTTTGTGTTAAAATTGAGGTGTTGTGTTTAGTTTAGAAGTTATGAGGAATTGAAGTATTTTCAATTGAATTCAATTGAAATGTCAAAATGTGCGCGTGTATTACATAAGTGAACTTTGATTTACATATGAGGTGTCAATTATTACTGTATTGTACTGTACAATTGAATTGAATTACATATGTAAATTATAAGTATAATACATGATGAGGAATTAAAGAAAAAATAAATTGGAAAGATTAAATTTGGGGGGGAAAAGGAACTCCAGCTCTAAGGGGGAGCTAGACCCCCAAAATCCTTGCTGACAGGTGTGGGATGTCAAAACTCACGCAAAAGTTCATCACTTTTGGCCTGGAATTGAGTTACAGGGTCTGTGAACTCAATTGATGATGAGGTTTTGATACCAACTGGGGTAGTTTTAGCTGTTGCCAAGAGGGTAAAACTACCCTTAAGATAAAACAATCATAGTAAAAACAGTTTTAACTGGTTTCTACGCCTCTGACACACATTCTCACGTGTTTTGAAGGCTCTAGGCCTGGTATTGCTAAAGTAATGGCTGATTTAAGGGTCTAAAATGGCTTAAACCAGCCCTTTTTTGGTCTGAACCAGGGTTCAATGATGCCATAATTGGCTTTTCTGTTGTCAGACTGTTTTTCACGACTAACAAGAGTAAATTTTAATTTTGGAGTAAGAAAATTGGTGGCTATAAAAGAATGTCTTCTTTGCCCCACTTTTCTCTTCATGTTAGAATCTTTTCCTTTTATTAATCAGTTTAAACACTGTTAACCAATCAATAAAAGATTCCAACCACCATTTTCAAATCATTTTAATCCTTTTAAACCACGTGAAAAAAAATCATTATAATCATTGTTTGTAACTCTTATAATCATTTTTACCCCTGAACCACCCCAAAAGTGAATTAAAGCATCTTTCATCACTGTAAACTTTGTCACTTTGTTTCCAAATTCACTCTGGTCACTTTTGGGTGTGTTTTCTCTTTAATATTCTTTTTAAAGACTTTGTTCTTTAATTAATTGCTTGAAGTTCTTTGCTCAATTAATTCCAATTGAAATTGCTCTTGAAGAAATTTCTTTTGTAGCCTTAAAATATCTCTTGTAGAGTATTTTTTGGATAAATTTTTATTGTTGGTAAAACAATAAATCTTTATAATATTATTGTTTTATACTAATAAAGTTATAAACAATAAAATTGGCATGTTTTCTCTTAAAAATAATATTTCCTACTATTTTTAATTGATTTTTTACCTTATACAAATTTTGAGGACAGGAAAAGTACTTGATTTTTAATCAAAGTTTCATATCCACACCTTACAAAATCCCTGTATATCTGCCTGGTTAAAGGACAAGATGAAAATTTAAACTGAAGCTCAAAATAATAGTTCCAACAAAATGAAAAGAATTTTTTTGGTAAAGCATGTAAAGGTGAATGAGATTTTGGAGGAATGGGTTCAGCAAGAATTGCAGCAAAATGCTATGTTAACTGGTGATGTCCTCCATGCAAAATGGAAAGACCTTTAACAGTTATGTGGTATACCAAGCACTAGTTGGCTCAGTCTTTCCAATGGGTGGCTAGATGCTTTCAAAAATCAAAACAACTTACATAATTATAGGAAGCATGGACAAGAAGCTTAAAATGATGAAATTGAGGTTACAAATTAAGTAAGCGATTTAATTCCAATTCTATCAAATTTCAAACCTAAAGAAATTTTTAATATGGATGAAACTGGACCCCTCTATGCCTAAGTATCTTAAAAAATATTGTTTGCAAAATTGTACTAAAATTTTCTGTTTAGGATGCCACCTGATAAAGTCTTAAATTATACTCAAGAAAATGGAATCAAGTTAAACAAAACTTGGATTGCAATCACATTGACATGTAACTCAACAGGAACTGAATGCCTTACCCCCCCTTTTCATTGGAAAGTATGAATGACCCCAATGCTTTCAGAAAAAGTATGGGTTTCAGCTCAGATACCAATACTATCACAATTCCAAGGAATGGATGAACTCAACAATCTTTCAGAAATGGATTTCTAACTGGAATGTGGATCTATGTGAAAAGAATCACAATATTTCCCTTCCCTTAGATAATTTTAAAGGGCATGAGCCACCACAAATTCCTCTATTAAACATTCAACTCATCTTTTTTAGTCCAAACCTTACAGCACACGTTCAGCCCCTGTATTCAGGAATAATCAGAGAATTCAAAGCTCATTACCGCAAAAGATTTATCTCATTTTATATTTGATATTAAAGCATCAATATCAAAGCAAACCACATATACAACATAGATTAACTAAGCACCATGCACCTTTATTGTATTGCATGGAATGAAATCACCAATTCAACAATTGCTAATTTCTGGTCTCATACAAAAATAATTGGTAAACCTGATTCAATCATCATTGATCTTGGAATAACTCAAGCTGAAGAATTTTTTGAATGAAGAAAATCAAAGATTAGAATCCCTGGGTCTAAATTACACAGTAAAACCAAATTTCAATTTTAGAGATTCTCAATCCATAACATGAAAACAAATATTAAATATTATCTAAAGCTTATATCTTTTATTAAAAAGATTCTTTTACTCAAGAAGAGGATTAACTTCACTATGAGGAAGAATTAATACCAATACCCCATTTATTAAAAGTTCAAAATTTAATCAATTACCTTATGAATTACATTCTTTCTTGTTCTTCAAGGGATACTTGATCAGTTAAATGAAAACTTGGAGGATTTTAATTGTTTTCTTGACTCCAAGGCCCCTAATCATTGTAAGAAGAAGTCCCTGAAAGATTTATCATGACAATTTCAGAGATGCCTTTATTCTTTTAGAACTAATCTCACATCTCAATTGAAGAAAATTAATTCAAGAAGTCATGATCTGATTCTGAATTGGATATTTGAAGTTTGAACTTGAACTTGTCAAAGCCATCGATCATTTATTGAGTTGTAATTTTATCCAAAACTTTGGATTTTCATTAAATTAGGTATGCTGTATGCACATGTCACATACATGTACAGTACAGTACATCTTACCTCATGGTGTGACATTTAATCAATGAAACTTTATTGAGAAACAAATTTGATAAACTTTAACTCTTATTTTTCAAAATTCATTCATTTTAATTAATTAATAATCGACATGGATCGTAGATCAGCATCACCAATAAGCTCACATCGTCATATTATACAATCATCTAATAATTTAAAACCACGTCCAATATCATATTCTACAAATTTATTATTATCAAATCCATCAAACTCCTTTGGTTCTAATTCGATCCATAATAATAAGAATAAATCAATACCAAACTTGAAAACAATAACTCAATCTTCTTCATTATCAACCATATCCAATTCAGACCAAATCAATCTAATCACTACAAATGGTACATTTGTGGATGTCGTAGTAGAAGGAATGGGTAATGGAAACGACCCTAGTCAAGGTTGGCAAGTCCCCCCAGGTTGGTGGAATTAGTTTCACATTATATTTTATCATCTTGATTATTTATCTGTTTATTTTTGTTATTTCTTCTTTGAGTATCTTTCTAATTCAATCCTCAGAATTGGTATTCTTTCTTAGATCACTTGGCGAGCGTTTAGATCCATTCAGTCCAACCGGTAGATTAATTTCAACTAATCCTGCTTCATCTGGTCACACTAAATCTTTAACTGAAGCGTTAAATCATGTCAGCCTTATTTATATCAAACGATCTTTTTAAACAAATCTTGACTTTTTTTTTTTTTTTTTTTTTTTTTTTTTTTTTTTTTGGTTTAGGCTACTTTGAGACCTCATACCGATCAAACTGCAATCATAGCACTTTTCAATGAATTGGTTGCTACCGAGAGAACTTATTTAAAGAGAATTAATGCTCTCAATCAATCTTATGCTATCCCTCTCAAACAATTTTCAAAATCACCTCAAACAAAAATCATTGACAAATATGAAGCCATCTCAATGTTTGGCAAAATTGACGCGATTGTTGCTGCAAATTCTTCCTTACTCAACATCTTGGATCAATCTCTTTCATTCTTACAAAATCAACCTGGTACTAGCATTTGGGCCAATTTAATCAGTCAAGAACTTTTAAATATTCAACGACCCTATCGCGATTATCTCGCCGGATATGACGTCATAAAAGAAACTGAACAGAAACTCTTGAAAAAATCTGATGGATTTCGTCAATTTTGTGAGCGAACAAAGGAAGCCATGTATGATGAGGGTATGGGTAGAGTGGGGTTAAGAGAACTTTTAATGGAACCTGTTCAACGCGTGACCCGTTACATCTTGATCTTTGAACGTATGTTAAACACTTTAAAAAGTTTTTTTTTTTCCTCAATTGACTCTTATTATACTTCATTCCAACACTTAATTAGAAATGTTAAAGAAAATGTCATCCACCGATCCAGCCAGAGATGGACTCTTGGCCTGCATTTCTACATGTAATCGTCTGGCGGTGTGTGAATTGGATGATCACCTCATCAAAGCTGCCACAATGTGGGGTCTACATCGTTCAATTGATCATTTTCCTGCAATACTTGTCAAGCCAGGTCGTTATTTTATCGACTCCATTGATGTTCTCGACGTCATCCCCGATACACCAAATCCTACCGTATTACATTGTACTTTATTCTTATTTAATGATACAATCGTCATTGCCAAGAAACCTGCTAATGGCCATCTCACTGGTAAGACTTTAGCAGGTTTGGATGACTTGGACCGATTAGTTGCTGCCATGAAAAAATCTAAATCTTCAACTTCTTTAAACGCCGTCGTTAGTGCCAGATCTGAATTTCTTTCTAAATCTCTCAGTGGTTGCAGTGGTCATCAATTCACTCCAACAAAACTCAAAAAGGGTAGTATGCGTTTTAAGGGTATGGTAGATGTTCATGATCTTATTGTCGTCAACGAACCAACTCACATCGGTACAGGTACGGCGACCGAGGTAAGCTTCGATCTTTACCTTGATCGACCCCCTCAAGATGTTTCTGAACGTTGGACCGATCGTCCCTATCGTCATTATGTCGTCTGTCCACCACCTAGCTCAGCATTCTCAGGTCATGAAAAAAGTCTCTCGATTTCTGGTTACCCAAGTTCTACTCATTCTACTCATCCATATCAATCCTCAACCCATAGTCTTTCTCATAAATCTCATTCAACTAATACCACTAACAATCATTCAGTCACTTTGGCTGAACGTGATCGATTTCTTGATAACTTGAGAAAATCACAAGCTCTTGTCAAAGCGGTTGATGATCGATCAACTGTTATGCGAACAAAGTTTGTCAAGGAGAACGAGAAAGGTACATTGATTGATAGTTTTTGGAACTTATATGATAAAAGAACTTATATTGCCGAACAACGCAAAGTCGGTTTATCCATTTCTCTTATTTTGCCTCTCTTATTTTCTTACCTTTCCTCACGTCTTCTCATTACTGACTTTCTTAATCTTTCATCTCATATGAGGCTCTTTTAGCATAGAGTTGTCCTTCAGTTAGTTGGTACTGACTCAGTGGATCAACTACAATTTAACAATGACCCTCTTGACTCAACTCCGCCTTTAATGATCATTCGTGCTAACTTTAACGATCCAGATGACCCAGAATGTAAAGTGAGTGTTAGGCGAAAACCTAATTCTATGTTTCCATTGCCTAACGATGATGGAGAAGAAGTCGTCGTGCGCAGTGATTGTCTGAGTGGCCTTATTGTTCGAATCAGTTAAGTTGGACTTGTCTATAAGTTTTTTGAGCTTATCTCCAATTAGCTTTCCTAAAGATTAACAAAACTTATGATTCTGCAGTGCAAGTTCATGGTTTCGCCGATCTACCACCTCGCATATCTTCGCCAGGAATGCTTTCTGCTCCGCCACAGCAAGTTCAATTTGTTGGGGGCTCACATCCTTCTTCTCCTTCTCGTGGCTTCCGAAACAAATCAGGTTTTGGCTCTTCTAATGCTTCAAATGGGCTTTATCGCACAAAATCAGTCAGTAGTAAGCCTTCTGGCCCATCTGGCGTTGGTGCTAGTCAGCAAACCACTTCAACAGCTCCCCTTCGTCCGACCCTTCCCTTGACAACGCGCTCACCAGGTGGACCAGTTTGGTATCGTAACGGGTTTGGTTCAATGGGAGTAACGACAGAGGATGTTGAAAATTCAGCCAAGGTTGATACATTTGGCGTGAAAAAGAGTGATTCGAATCCATCACTTTATGGAGATTTACCCCGTTTAA
This sequence comes from Austropuccinia psidii, assembly GCA_023105745.1. NCBI lineage: Eukaryota > Fungi > Basidiomycota > Pucciniomycetes > Pucciniales > Sphaerophragmiaceae > Austropuccinia > Austropuccinia psidii. The sequence goes on along the minus strand of JALGQZ010000001.1, from coordinate 76,357,088 downwards.
AACAATCAAAGCAAAGGACCCCAAGTCCAGCGCGAAGCACAATTAAAGGCAAGAAGAGAGTTGATTTGTTTGAAGACGAAAAAGATGAAGGCGCGGTAAATTGGACTGAGCTAGAAAGCGAGTCTCGCTGTAGTAGTGTTAGCGGGCTTAGCTCATACGAGGATGAAGGTAAATTCATGAGAGTTGGAAGAAGAACAAGGGGATTGGTTGGACCAAGGCAATTGCTTCCTTTGGATAGAGAAAGCCCAACAAGGCCAGCATCTGAACCAGTTGAAAAGGATCGTAAATCTGAAGGAGTGGGTGAATTTAGACGACCAACTGAGCTTATTGAAGGCGATGGTTCAAGGAAAGCATCTGGCTCTAGCATTGGAAAACGTAGTCGGTCGGTCGAACCGCCCAGACGAGGAGAAAAAGTAGGGGAAGATGGAGAAGAAAGAGCAAAACGAGTTGCTTCTGGTAAAATGTTATCATCATCAACTCTTGGGTTCGTCAGGCAAATTGCTCCCGCTGGTCCCCTAGGATCAGCAATACTAAACCGGGCTTCAAGCCAAGAGGACAGAAGAACTATTGAAAACGATCGCAGGAGAGAGGAACGAAAAGTGACTCATCGAAGACGCCGAAATTTACAATCCAATCATGAAGATGATGGAAATGATAAATATCATGTAATAATTGATGAAAATCGGGACTTGTTTAGTACTGGAGATTCATCAGATTGTCTACGGGACAGATTGGGTGAAGCAGATGATTTGGTGCGTATTTTTGATGATGAGCAAAAAGAAGCGTCATTATATTTTAGTTCTCTGGTGATTGGGCTTCAAAATTCTAAATTTTGTTCACAAGAGAATAACTTAGAGATAAATTCATCAAATTTGTTATCAAAGGTTTTTATACTGATTTGAACATTTTTACAAATAGTCTCAAGGAATCAAAGGAAAAGTGAAAATAATGAGAAATCTATTGAAAAGGCTTCGATCAGAGTTTGCTAAGATTGAAGGTGTAAATGGTTCTTGTGACACAGCGATTCCAAGATCACCTGGAAAACTTAACGTAAGATTATTATCTATCAATTTTAAGGCCTGTCACAGCTTTCAATCTAACACAAACTTTCCTGTATTTGCTTATGAAAGTTATCCGAAATGGCGAATTTAAATGATTTGAAGATTCATCATAAAACAGATTTAAAAGTCCAGTTATTGATTGGGGACTTTGAACGGAATTTGGATGGATTAGAAACAGATTTGAAGAATGTTGAAACAAATGAGAATCAATTAAAGAATCATGTAAAAAAAGTGGAAGAAACTTTTCAACAAGTGAGTCCACTAACTAATCATTATTTTACTCACTTTTCTTTGCATTTTTCTTGAATAAGGCATAATCTCTTATTTATTTATTTTTATGAATTTTATATTAGATGAAAGATGTATTACAGAGAAGAGAGAATGATTTAAAGATGACAAATGAAAAACTTGAATTGATGAAAGAGTTACAAACTGAATTAGAAGTCGAAAATTGCCATTTATATGAAGCATTTAATGAAGAATTAGATAAAATGTATAATGACATACAATTGCCACCAGGTCAAGCTATAACGAGCTTAGTCGAAGATTTAAAAAAGATGGCAGAGGAAAGAGGCAGCTTGACTACTCAACTTGGGTATGTTATTCATTTTTTTCATTTTTGAGGTGATCCACCCATTTTTGCAAAAATATCACTCAATTGACAATGAACCTGCCTGAAACTGCTTTTTGTCTTAGGTCAACACAGAGGCAGTTAGAATTAGAAATCGCCAGATCTGAATGTTTAGAGCAAATGCTGCGTGAAGCCGGACTGTTAACATGAATTTAACACCTACCCGAACAAAAACTTTTCTTTATATACTCGCAACAAAAAGTAGTATATATATTTATCCTTTTCCAATTACAATTTTAAAAACTTGACTCACACGCAACAATTTGTTATTTATACATGCATATTCACAAAATATTTATATAGAGGTTCTTTATGGTATTATTATGTGTTGAATACTTCAAAAAAAAAAAAAAAAAACAAAAAACATGGGATTTAAAGACGAGAAAAAATCTCTTTTTTGTAGTAAGAAAACTATCAGTTCGCATATTCTTATCGTGAAGATCAGGGATAATATTTATTATTAAGGAGGGCATTCTTTATAAATACTTGAAAGATTTTTTATTTTTCGTTCTTTTTTGTTTAAAAGATTATATTTTTGTGAAGTATATATATATATATATGTGTATTTACCCCAATGTAAGCAAATGAAAAATGAGCCTCACACTCACCAAATTCAAATATGGCGTTTATTTGCCTCTTCAACTTGATTTACTGTACTGCACACCAAACGTGATTGTCTTGTGCGCTACAAAATTTAAATGAAAAAAAAAGATATTTATGTTCCTTTTTGTCAGTTTATTGTCATGTAAAATAGATCTTTTTCTTCATTTCATAGATAATTTAGTATGAGCTGGCTATATATATGTATATTATATATACACTAGGGTGTTAGCACCGCCTGTTGTTGTGGCCCTGGTGCATAAATTCTCAAGAGTTTTAAGCTTATTGTGAACATTATTCTTATTTTCTGGTATAAATATATAAATATATATATTGATTTTTGGACCAATCTTTTGATTACATATTTTTTCAATTATTTCATGAAAAAAAAACCTTATCAAAAATTTATTTCAAATAGAGAAATATTTTTTTTTCTTTTTTAAAAAAAAAAGAAAATAAATTAAATTTGAATAAGATAGAATAAAAAAAAAATAACCAAAAAAAAAAAAAAAAGACTTATTATTATTATTATTATTATTATTGAAATTATTTTGTTTTTAGTATAAAAAAAAACTCAAACAATTTTAAAAACTCCCCCAAAAAGGGGTTTCCCCCCCCCCAAAAAAAAACCCTGACCCATTTGTTTCAAGCATTTTTTCACATTCCCCTCAAAAAACTAAAAAACACAAAAAAATCTTCCAAAATATTCCCCCCAAAACAAAATTTCTTCTTTCAAAAAAACAAAAACCCATTCCAAACCAATTTCATCAAATATTTCCAAACCATTTTTCTTTATTTTTCCCAAAAAGAACCTACATCCAAAACAATTTCCACCTCTATTTACTTCAACAGTAACCAAAAAATCTAGTTTTTACCCTTCCCTTTTAAATTTCTCATAAAATTTCACCCATTTTGTTTCAATTTTACTAACTTTCTTCCAATATTTTTTTTTTTTTTTTTCATATTTTGAAAAGTTTATTTCTCATCATTTCATAAACCTTGAACTTCACCCCCTCCTGTTTTTTTTTTTCATTTTTTTTTTTAAAAAATTATCACAAATTATTTCATAAAATTTACTTTAAAAACTTATTGAATTTAAATTTAAAACCTTTTTTGGATTCTTTATTATTATTATTATTATTATTATAAATTAATTATATTTATTTCAAAAAAAAAAAAAAAAAATTTTTTTTTTTTTTTTAAGTTCAAGTTTTGTTTAAAAAAAAAAAAATATTAAATTAAATTAAATTAAATTAAAAATTTTAATTTTAAATTTAAATTTTTATCAAGTTTTTTTTTTTTTTTTTTTTTTTTTTTTTTTTTTTTTTTTAATTACTTAAAAAAAAAAAATTCTCCTTATAAAATTTATTTTTTTTGATCTTTATGATTTCTTTAATGAGTTATTTCATTCAAGTTAAGTTTTAGGAAAATTAAATCATGAAATTTTATTCAGCTTTAATGAAAAAGAGGTAACATAATTTTTTTTTTATGTGATCTTTGAACATAAGAAAAACATGGAAATAAATTAAAAAACTTGAGAATTATTTCTTTTAAGTTCCTCCTCCCAAATCTGAGTCAGTAAAACTGTAACAACCACATGTAATAAACCCCCACCCCAATGGGTGTTTGTGGAAAATATAGCCCCCTGACCTAATCTTGTGGCCAATCGGTCATGTTATTAGTTTTATGGCCAATTGGAACATTGGCCTTTTTTGGCCAATTCATCACCTCACCAACCCCCCACGCCAATACCTTTGTTTTGGGCCTGGGGGGGTGCATCTGGACTTCTAGGGGCTTCTGGCCCCTCTAGCCATCACCAGGGCCTTTGGCCCCACCCCTGTGATTATATGGTTTTGGGCCTAAATGGCCTTTTTGGGACATTTAGGCCCCCTACAGCCTCTACGGCCCTTTTTGGGCCTAAATACAATGAGGCCAACCACCAACCCTCTTGGCCAGGTGGGTCCCAAACCACAAGTGGGCCCACCTGAGCAAATTTTGGCCCCCAATCTCATTAGTCCCAAAATTGGTCAAGAGCCACAGTCTGGCCATTTTTCAACCCCTGGCCTCCAGCTCAAGCCCAGAAAGCTTTCCCATTGATTCAGGGGAAAGACTCTCCTTCACCAAATGTACTTTGTACCAAGGATTCAGGAATGGTGCATATATGGTATAATATACCATTATGCACCAATTTTTCTCAGAAATCTAATGGTGATGCTCTCAGGACCAAAATATGCCATTCCAATTCAAGTCCCCAAATCCATCACCCATTTCAAAGGAAGTCATTTCAGTCATTCAGTCTTGCAATCACTGGCAGCTACCAGAAGACCATTCAAGGACCTCAACCACCTGACCCTGCTGGAGTTGGGTTGTAGCTTCTTTTCAGGATTATTTCAAGGGTAATTTCAAGAGGTTATCAATCATTCAATCAGTTGTCAAGGCATCAAGCACTTCAGTATTCCTTGGACAACTCAATTGGTTCATACAGGCAGTATTCAAGCAGCCTGTATGGCCTTGGCCCTTTTGGGCCAATTCATATTCAACTGTGGGAATTCTATCACACAGTTCAATTCTCAAGATGGCCATATCTCTATTGACCAAAAACAGTCAATACATCCAGGGATCAACCCTCCAGTATCAGTCTTCAAATTTTCACATATACTGGCCATCTTTTCTTCCCTGGGGACTTTTTCCCCAGTTAATTAATATATTGGATTTATTTTTATACTTATTTTCTTTTCATTTTATTAAAGTAAATACTAATAATCTTAAGTCAGTCATTTGAACCTTTTCTTCTTTTCCTCTCAGTGGATATTGGTGATCATATTATTTACTAATTCAATTGTTCTTTTTGAAAGGTTGAAACAGTGAATTGAGGATTCATTTGGTTGGCTCTTTGGATTTTAGATTTCTTATTGTCTTGGCCATTTTCTTCCTTTTCTTTTATGTTTGGAACACTTGTCTTTAATCTTATTAAGAAATATATTCCTTTTTGTTTCTTTATTATTTTAGAACCCTCCATATGAGTTCTTGATTAATGAATGCCAGGTCACTTTTTCCTTCCATAAGAGCCCATATGAAATTATATTAATTAACTCATAATTTCTTTTTAATTCTTTTCATTTTTTTTTTTTTATAATTTAATTAACTCATTTTTTATTAAAATTATTAATCTTTTAATAATTATAAATTTTATAATTTATTATAAATTTTAAATTTTTTTTTTCTCATTAATTTCTTAATTCTTAAAATAATTTAAAATCTAATTCATTTTTTTTTTTTTTTTTTTTTTTTTTTTTTATTTTTTTTATTTTTTTTTTTTTTTTTTTTTTTTTTTTATTTTTTTTAGTTTTTTATATTTTAAATCTTATTTTAAAAAAAAAAAAAATTAAATTTTTATTTAATACTAATAATTTAAAAAAATAATTTTTTTTTTAAATTTAATTTCAATTTTTTTTTTTAAAAAAATTTTTTTTTTTTTAATCAAATCAAATCAAATCAAATCAAATCATTCATTCATTCAAAAAAAAAAAAAAAAAAAAAAAAAAAAAAATTCTTTTTTTAAATAAAAAATTAATATTGATTAATTTTTTTTTTAAGAAATTTTGAATTTTTTTTTTTTTTAAAAAAAAAAGAAATCAATTGATTTAATTTTATCAATTTATTTAAAATAATTAATATTTAATTCAAAAAAAAAAAAAAAATTGATTTAATTAAAGATTTAATTTTATTTTATTAATTTTTAACATAAAGAATTTTAAAATAAAATTGATTTTTCTTCAAGAATTCATTTGATTGATTGATTGATTTTAAAAGATTTTGATTTATTTGAAATATTGATTTATTAATTTGAAGAATTCATATTTAGAAAAATTTAATTAATTAATTTAATTCAAGAGTTAATTTTAATTAATTGATTTTTCTTTAAGAAATTAATTCTGATTTTGAGTTTTTGATTTCAAGTTTTCATATTTGATTTTACTCAAAATTTCAATCTTAAAATTTTGATTTTTTATTCATTTATTTTAATTCTTATTATGGAATCATTCCCATTCAACATTTACCTACTGCAAGAAAGATTAGAGCTCAAGCTGTTCTTACTCCAACTCCAAGAGCTCCTCTTGACAGCACCCCAAAAGTTCCTCAACTGAGGGCCCCATATGGAAGGAAGGAAGAGGGCCCAGAAGATCAAATTATTTCTTAGGAGTAGTTGATGGATTTCTAGGACTTTCAAGGACCACTTTCAAAGGTACTTGTGAAGACGGTGCCAAGGAGGAGGAGAATTCTGTGGAAGATAAAGGGTCTGATGGTACTGAAGGTGTCCCTGCTCCTGTGGGGGAATCTCAAGGTACTGGAGGGCCAACTCTAGCCTAGTCTAATAAGCCTTTCTCTAATCAGTTTTAACCATCCTTATTGGCCATCATGAAGAAAATGACTCAGATTATTGCCAATCTTCAAGTAGCTTCATATTCTGATTCATCAAGACCACCAGACTTCAAGGCTCCATCTATGAAAGCACCAGAATGCTTTGATGGGACTCAGCCCTTCAAAGTTAGAAGCTCTATTAAGTCTTGTCAATTAGTCTTTAATAATGATCCAGCAAAATTCTCTCAAGACAGAAAGAAGGTCCTTTATTCCACCTCATTTCTCATTGGCAGGGCTGCAAAATGGATTGAGACTTATCTTTCCAATATCACCAATAAAGATCTAAATTAACTTCTCAATTAATGAAAATTATTTGAATCTCAACTTTTCACTTTATTTGGAGACCCAAATGAAGTCAGAAAAGCTGAAGCAGAGTTGGATTCCTCGAGAATGAAAGAAGGTGGGCATGTATTACTATAAATTTCTGATTTCAGAAGTTTGGTCTCAAGAATTAGGGATTGGGGTGCAAGGGGCCTTGTCCATCATTTCAGGAAGGGATTGCCATCAAGGATTTTGGATTAGTTGGCCTCCCATCCTTCAAGAATTGACTCTCTTAAAGAATTAATCAATATTACCCTGGAGCTTGATACCAGGTACCATGAGAGGTAAAAAGAGAAGAAGCCTGAATCTTCAAAGTAAAATTATTCTCAACCTCAAGATCCTTCAAGTTCAAATCAAAAGAAGAAGAGGAATTTTCAAAAGAGGGACAAGCCCCATTATTCTTTGTTGAATAAAGACTTAAAGTTGATGAATTATGAAAAATAAAGAAGAATCAAAGAGTGTTTATGTACCTATTGTGGTGGGAAGCATAGTATTGAGTCCTGTTTCAAAAGGCCTCAAAACAAACTTACCCAAACATAAGGAAAATTTCTGTAAGTTTTGTCTATGAAACTCTTGATAATAGTAACAATATAAAGAGTAATATGACTGTCCTAAGTAGAAAAATATAATATGATAAAATATTGTCACCACAAATTTAAATATAATTATTAAAAATAATTATATAAAAAATTGACTTAAATATTATTATATGAAATAATAATAAAGAAATATAATAACTATTCTATTATTGTTATAGTCACTGACAATTATAACAATAAGAAGTATAAAGCTCTTAATGAGACAATTACACATGGAAAATATAGATATTTAACCACTTATAAATAGTATATGAATATCATTTATAAAATAATTAAAAAACACACTGTGCAGAAATAATTCTTATAGAAAAATTCTATATAAAAAAACTAATAATAGATAGAAAAGATATAGAATTTTAAAGAAAACTTACTTATAATATAAATTTAATACAACAAGTAAAATACAACAGTTATTATATTAAATAATTATTATAAGTTAAAAAAATGCCAAAAATAAATATTTTTAAAGATAAAACAACTTTTTATGATAAAAAAATATGATTAAAGAGTTTTTGAGAGGAATTTGTGGATTTTAAAAGATATTCTAAAGACAATAATTTTATAAAATAAAATATATTATAAGTGATTACAACAATAATCTAATTTATATGATTTAAATTCTTTAATTTAAAATTTATAAAGAATAAAATACTTAGGAAATACTTTAATGATAAGATTTTATATATAATAAAACTTTACCTGTTTAAATGTCTAATATGATTGGATTGATAATTTATGATGCACAAAAACAGTGATGAAAAGACTTTTTTTATGTCTACAGAGCAGCTCTCATGATTCATAATGGATATAGAGAGCGTTCTCAGGTAAAAACTGAAAAATCATGCTTAAAAATAAGGTTCTTAACCTAAGGTAACTTATTTTTAATTCCAATTTAAAGTTACCAGTGTTATTCTTAACTCCAAGTAACTTTAATCCTCATTTAGGTTAATTATTTTAAGTTTTAATATAAAATAAGTTTATTTATATAAAATATCATCACATGAAAAACTTAAAAATAGAGTTTCAAGCAGAAATCTCTTAAACTAAATTTTTGATTAATTTTTGAAGAAATCTTAATTTTCTTTAAGTATAATTAAAAGAGAAAATTTCCAGGCTAATTAACCAGGAAATCTGTTTATAAAAGATAATTAAAATTTAATTTATATATAGATATTATTAAACTGTAAGATTTGTGAGAATTTCAAGCAAATCCATTTAGAATTGAATTTTTAATGAATTTTTGAAGTTATTGCTATTTTCCACCTAAAACAGCAATACACACTAAACCTTAATTTTTGATAAGGTTTTAATGCTTTTAGCTTTAAGGTTTTAAGATTATTTAAGCTTTGAAAGGTCTCAAAAAATTAATTTCAAGCCTGCATATTGGGATTTACCCTTTGGCAGCTTGAAATTCCTGTCCAAATTGGGTTAAAACCAGTTTAAACTTGAAGGTTGGATCAAAGTCTAATATTAAACTTTAAATAAGGTTTAAAATCCTCCAATACAGGTGGACAACCTTAATTTAATCATTGCAGATCCAAAAAGCTTGGTACCCCAGCTCTGTTTGGTCTTTTTCCTTTGTCCCACCTGTTTGCGTGGATTTTGCCCTTTTATTTACTTAAAGCCATACTATGGCCTTGAACCCTTTTAAATTGAGCTCACGCAGGATTTACATTCTGTATGGCAGATCCTCAGCCAATTCAGTAAATATACACAACACCTCAATTTTAACTAAAATTTTGGTAAGTTTGCATAAACCTTATGCATCTTTAAATTTAAGCTTATTTAAGCTTAAATTTAAATTTTTTAAAAAAATGTTAAAAAAGTTACATTAGTACTGTGAGATTATTAAATATTCCAATAACATAAGAAATAAGCCTTTTTGGGTATAACACCCTATGGGTGTACCCTAGGTCATTTTTGGTGTAGAATCCAGAAATGACATAATATTTATAGCTTTGTTTATCCAAAAAAAGTTATACTTATTTTTTATCATTTTTTATTTTAAATTGAATTGAAAAGTATGTTGAAGACTAAATCAACTGTATATAAAGACATTTGTGGCCTTATGGGGATGTTATACATACCTCACAAGCTCACATTCCCTACCACCAAAAAAAATTGTACCACAATTTTCTTTTAGTAGTATACCCCCAGGTTAATTGGGGGGGGGGTATCATACACTGTCCAGCCTCTTTACCTATAATTTCAAGTATGTAAAGCACACAATTCAGATGTTTTATTGAGGAATTGGTCTTCTCTCATGTCTGAATCTTCTGAGAAACTTTTGGGAATCAGGTATCTTCTCTGCTACAATACATTCATCTTCATGTTGTGGATTTCCGTACCTGACCAAGTATTCTCTTTCATTTTTTCCTCTAAGTCTTCTTTCTTTCAAGACTTTTAGTAATTTTTTCTCTGCACTTTGATCAAGTGGAGGTAAATATAAGGGTGTTTCATTTCTCAAAGGAAATAATTCCTTATCATTTGAAGTGTAATGCTTTACCAGACTAACAGGAAAATCTGGATGTTTGTTTTCCAATTCTCCTTAAAGTTTTACTTGTACTGAATTTGTTCCATGAAGGGATTTAATAATAAATGGTCCTTCAAAGGAATCTTTCAATTTCTTTGGACCTTTAATATTATTAAAGCTCAAGGTTGAAACTAATATTAAGTTCCCTACTTTGAATTCTGGGGTTTTATGACTTTTGTCCCATTTCTGTTTAGCATCTTCAAAGGAATCATTCATGCTTTGATTTGCATGATGCCTTACTTTATCAAGCAATAACTTAAAGCTTGAAGCAGTTGGATTAATATCAACTAAATATTTCTTCAAAGTATCAACTGGATGTTTAGGGTTCCATCCTTTTTCCAACATTGCAGGATTTTTTCCTGTTGAAGCATGGATGGAGGTCTTGTAGGCTAATTCCAATGCTGGTATAAGAGTACACCAATCATTGGTAAAGCCATCAGAATCTTTAAACTCCAGGCCATAAGCACAAAATCTTCTGATCATGTCCCCAAGGGTTTGTATCATTCTTTCTGCTAACCCATCTGTTTGTGGATGGTATGCTGTTGAGAATGATAGTTTTATACCCAAAAGCTTATGTAAATTGGTCCATAAGGCTGATGTGAATTTTGGGTCTCTATCACTAATGATATTTTTAAAGAGACCAGTATGAGATATAACTCTGTTCCAAATTAAAAGAGCTGTATTCATAGCTGTGTCATCTTTATGACATGGTAAAAAGATTGGTGTTTTGCTATATCTGTCTAACATGACAAGACATGCATTGTAACGTTTATCACCTCCAGGTGGTAAGGCAGTTACCCAATACATATGAACCACTTCCCATGGGGTACTTGGTTCTTGGATATGAATAATCAAACCAAATATTTTACCAGTAGCTTTATTGGCTTTCTGGCATCTATCACAACTATGACAGTAATCAATGACATCTTTTCTCCAAGATGGCCACCAGGCACATGTCTTAATTTTTTCCATTGTTATGCCTTCTGACAGATGTCCAGAATAAATGTTATCATGGCATTCTAGCAGTATTGTGTTAATTAAAATTCTACTACACAGGACCATGACACATGTGTGTTTAGATCTATGATATAGTATACCATCAAACAAATGGAATCTTCCATTATCATAAGATGTTTTCCAAATATCATCCAGAGAATTAGCCAAGGCTACATCTTTGCAATCTTTGTCAAGTAGAGCAATAAGAATATGACAATTATTATCTTGCTTATAGCTTTCTCTAACTTCTTCAAAGAATTCTGTTCCAACATCTGTGATATTAATTCCTTCAATTGGAATTTGAGGTTCTGCACTTGTAGGAACATAGGCAGGGTTGTCAGGTGTATTTGGTAATGCCCATCTACTTAAGCCATCAGCATCCTTATGAATTTTTCCAGCTTTATGTACTATGGTCATATTGCCTCTATACTCCTGTATAGCAATCTGCCATCTTAACATGTGTCTGTTTGGAGTTTTCATGTTAAGAAGTGATTTTACTGAATTACAGTCAGTAATTACTTCAAATACACTACCATCAAGATAGTAATGAAGTTTTTCCAAAGCCCAAACAAGGCAAAGGCACTCCATTTGGCTAATTCCATATCTGGCCTCAGTAGGTTTAATTTGTCTTGAAATAAAACAAATTGGACCTTAATAAGGTTTGTCATTGAAAATTTGAACTTGATGAAGAGCAGCTCCTAAAACTTCACCACATGCATCAATATACAGCTTGAAAGGAAGTTTCCAGTCTGGAATCAGTAATAATGGTGCATTGGTCAAGGAATATCTGATTTTTTCATATGATTGAATCCTCTCCTGTTTCATCTTAAAGACAGTTTCTTGATCACAAATTCTGTACAATGATCTGGCATAGATTGCAAAATATTTAAGGTGTTGCCTGTAATAACTGGAAAACCTTAAGAAAGACATCATTTCTTTGTTGTTCTGGGGCATTTGTTTCAGTAACACTGCAGCAACTTTGGTTTTATCAACACCAAGGCTCAGTCCTGAGACTACATGTCCTAGAGCTTTCAGCTCATGAAACCCAAAATTACATTTTTTAAGAGATATTTTCATGTTAACTTGAATAATTTTCTTAAGTACTAATGAAAGTCTCTCTAAATGCAATTGCCAAGTTTCTGAACAAATGACAATGTCATAAATATAAATGATTAACCATCCCTCTGATAATTCATGTGGGAATATGGTGTTCATCACCCCTTGATAGTGAGAGGGTGCATTTTTAATACCAAAAGGCATCCTCAAGTATTAATAGATACAACAATGAGAAATCATCCTCAATAATTTCCTAGAATGAGGTGTTAAGACATTCTGATGGAAACCTTTGAGAGAATCCATAGAAGTTATGAACTTTGCTTTGGATAATTGAGTCAAAGTCTCATGGATTCTAGGAATTGGATACCTATCTGGAATAGTGTAAGTATTCAATGCTCTAAAATCACCAACCATCCTTGATTTATCATTATTCCAAGTAATGATTACAGGAGTTGTGACTTCTACTTCTTCATTGTGTCCAACTTCTCTAAGAACTCCCAGTTTCATCAGTTCATTAATATGATTTTCTAATGCTTCTCTGGCCCTAGGGCTAGCTGGGTAAACTGGTCTTCTTAAAAGTGGAGGGTAAGGTCTTTCCACATTAATAATAATGTCCACTTCATGGCCTTTGATAGCCGCAAGTGGTTCATTATCAGAAGCAAAGGCTTCCCTGTATTGAAATAAAATTTCAATAAGTTCTTCCTTCATTTCTAGTGTTAATTCAGGATTGATTTTTGCTTCAATTAACTGATCTAACACAAATTTCTCTTTATTAACATTTTTTACTTGTCTAATGACTGCTATTTCTCTTTTTTCTGGAAGAAAAGCAAATTTTTTCCTTTTATTTTCTCCTATAGTGAAATATTGGTCTTTATGATTATTAATATCAATACCATAAATATTGAGATAATCATTTCCAAGTATAAAGTACTGTGAAGTACAATTATTCATAACAACAAATTCAACTTTTAATATGATACTTCCTGTAGGATGAGGGAATATCATTTCTGCTTCAAATATACCCAAGGGGTGCATACTTTGGCTGGAACTGCTGAATTTTATACCTTCAATTGGCATTAACTTGTCTTGCCAATTGGTATAAATCTTGTCAAGATAATATTTTCCAACACAAGTACAAACAGAACCCGAGTCAAGATTTATCTTGAATTCTCTGTTGTTTATCACAATATTAGTGATACAAGATGATCCAGCTGTATAACCTTTACCTCTGGCTGGTTTGGTTTTGTGAATTTTGGCATCTTGCACATGTATGAGATCCATACATTCATCACTGTACTGTGGTAAGTGAGTTTGTACTTCTATGACTTCAAAGGAAACATTAATATTTTCTATACTAAGTTCCTCTGGTAATTCCTCTTCTTCAGAAGGCTCAGAATAACTTTCATGTACAGAGCCATCTTTTGTTTCTTTTGTGTCATATTTCTCAATTTCTATCTCATTGATTATTGTTCTTTTGGGAAAAGTATTAGACAGATGAGATGTAATTCCACACTTGTGAAATTTCAAGGGATCTTTGCCATGTGGTTTATTGGGTTTAGGAATTGGTTTCCCACTGGTCTTGTTGTCCATTGGGGGTTTATACCAATTTCTACCAATTTTTGTTCTAGTAGTGATGTCCTCCATAGCATTGATATAATCTTCTGTAGAGCAAGGCTCAATAAATCTGCTTCTTATAGCATTCTCAAGGTCACCACCACACTTTCTTAATATCCTTTTATGTACCAATGTTTCAGACATATCAGGATGAAGGGCAGTTAATCTGCCCTTTTTTAAGAAACCAAGACATGGGCCTGTTCCTCTCAATATTAAAAATGGCTTATTCAAAAGAATTCTCTATTTTAAATCTCCAGGAATCATTTGAAAATTTGGAAATAATCTGTTCTTTCCACCAAGGCCAAGAATGTTTACCATGGTCTTGTCTCATTTTGTAATACCATTTCTTTGCTGATTTGGTAAAAAATGAGTGTAATCTGGCACTTATGTATTCATCTGGTATGTTAAAGTATTGTTTAAACATATCAATTGTTTTCATAGATTCCATATGATCATATTCTCCTTAACCACTGCAGGTTGGCCATTACTCTAATCTTAGAATGTGTTGAAAATTGCAAGCAGTTTCTACTTCTGCATCAATTGAAATTGTATGATGTAAGTCATTATTCAAGTTTAGCACATTTCTGTCAAGAATTGGTGTAGACTGTCTTGGCAATTAATTTTTCAGTGATATATTGTTAATACTTGATTGAATATCTTCTTTCAATTGGCGTCTTGATTTATTACTTTTTTCCAATTGTTCTTGGAAAAGAGCTGCATTGTGCCCAGTTGAGGTTTCCAAGTTTTGAACTTGTATTCTTAATTCTTTTAACTGTCTAGTTATAAAAGAAATAGAATTGTTATCTGGTTGATTGAGTAAGGTAACTTTAGAATAAATTCTTTCAAAAATTTGCATCAAAGACAAAATATTGTCTCTATTGATATTTTCAAGGCCAATCATGGTCTTTTGTGACTCTTTTACTTGTAGTATCTCATTACCCAACGTTTGTTGGATATACTCAAATGTTTTAAGCTTTGTTATAATTTCTTTAATACAAGTTTCAATTTTGTTTACAAGCTTTACAAGATCTACTTCTTTGTAAAAGATTGGCTCAATCTTTCCTCTTCCTTGTTTTTGAATTCCATCAGAGTTCTTGCCATATTGAACACATTGTCCATGGCTGTCTTCTCTTTCTTGGGAATCCTGTAATTCTGTGGGTAAGGCTTGTTCTATTTGGGATTTGCCTTTCCCTCTGCCTTTTGCTTGCCCTTCTGGTTGGTATTTGGGGTTTGCTTGGGCTTGTTGGGCACTTTTTGAGGCAGATTTTTGCTTGTGGAGGCTTGGGGAGCTTCCACTGGGCTGTTTTCCTTTCCTTGGGCCAACTTCTTCTTCTGGTCCTCTGATACCATGCTTTGGTTTTTCAATCAAGCTTTTATCTGTTGGACTTGTCCTTTGCAAGACATGGGTGTCCAACCCTTCAGAAGTTCCTCTGTCTTTTCTGGACCTATGAACTTCTTCACTTGAAGATATGAGTTCATGGCCCCTATCCAAAGACTTGGGAGAAGTTCCCACTCTATCTGTTTTGCTTCCATAAACCAGTTCTTGTACTGAGACTGGTATATCTCTATTGTTGCCTGTTGAAAGTGATTCAGGTCTAACAAAAGCAATAGCAGTTATGTCAGCTTCTGGACTCTCAATAAAAGTTTCAAAGGTTCTGGATAACCTTTGGGAACTGGTGGAAGTTCTGGAATCCTCCATTTGTGCCTCTCCTCTGGGCTGACATCCTTGTCTTTTAGATTTATGACTTGAATGTCCTGGTCCAGATCCATTTGATTGGATGGAGTATTTACTTCTACTTCTAGTAGGAGTCATTTCACATCAATATAAAGCAATTAAGACTAAGAAATGGATTGAATTCACCTGCTGGACCTTTAAAGGGTTCTTTGGTAATTAAACCCCTTGGTTCTGGGCTAGTTTGAACTTCAATACTAGACTCTGAGGCTTCAAAGTCTGAAGAACTTTCTCTGATGGATGACACTAGAGAAAAAAGATATTATAAGTTATTTCAACAAACAATAAAAATAACTTATAAACTCAACTTATTGGATAAAGTTGTTTAATATAATTTACGGCAAATTACATCAAAAATAAAAAAATGTTTAAGATTAAAGAAAAAAATGTTTTTACTAAAGATTTTTAATTTTTAATTTTTTTTATTTGATTTAATATTTTCTTTAAAGAAATAATAATTATGCAATTAATAAGTTATTAATCAAAATTATATTATTATTCACTTTATACTAGAATAACTCAAAGAATAAATTTCAAGTCTGTGATGTGAAAAAGCCACTAGTTAGACAAAAGAAATTTATTCCAAGTAACTAAATAGTATATTTTTTCAAACAATATTCTTAAGAAAAAATAACTTTATTGATATTATAAAGATTATTTATAAGGGATAAATCCTCCAAAAGCTAATATTAAAGTAAATATGGAAACTTTACGTCAAAAAACAGTAAAATAAGGTCCAGAATATGATTTATGTCCCACAGATTGGTTAAAATAACGGCCAGGCCCCCAAATGTAAGGTTTTTCTATGAAACTCTTGATAATATTAACAATATCAAGAGTACTATGACTGTCCTCAGTAGAAAAATATAATATGATAAAATATTATAGCCACAAATTTAAATATAATGATTAAAAATAATTATATAAAAAAATAAATCTGATTATTACTATATGAAATAATAATAAAAATATATAGTAATTATAATAAATTACAATTATTCTGTTATTGTTATAGTCACTGAAAATTATAACAATAAGAAGTGTAAAGCTCTTAATGAGACAATTACATGTGGAAAATATAAATATTTAACCACTTGTGAATAATATATAAATATTGGTTATAAGATAATTAAAACACACACTGTTCAGAAATAATTCTTATAGAAAAATTCTATGTAAAAAAACTAATAATAGATAACAAAGATATAGAATTTTAGAGAAAACTTACTTATAATATAAATTTAATACAACAAGTCAAATACAACAGTTATTATATTAAATAATTATTTTAAGTTAAGAACACGCCAAAATTAATATTTTAAATGATAAAAAATGTGATTAAAGAGTTTTTGGGAGGAATTTGTGGATTTAAAAGATATTTGAAAGAAAATAATTTTATAAAATAAAATATATTATAGGTGATTACAACAATAATATAGTTTCTATGATTTCAATTCTTTAATTGAAGATTTATAAATAATAAAATTCTTAAGAAATACCTTAACAATAAGATTTTATATATAATAAAGCTTTACCTGTTTAAATGTCTAATATGATTGGATTGATAATTGATGATGCACAAAAACAGTGATGAAAAGACTCTTTTTATGTCTACAGAGCAGCTCTCATAATTCATAATGGATATAGAGGGCGTGCTCAGGTCAAAACTGAAAAACCATGCTTAAAAATAAGGTTCCCAAATTAAGGTAACTTATTTTTAATTCCAATTTAAAGTTACCAGTGTTATTCATAACTCCAAGTAACTTTAATCCTCATTTAAGTTAATTATTTTAAGTTTTAATATAAAATAAGCTTATTCATATCGAATTTCATCACATGAAAAACTTAAAATAGAGTTTCAAGCAGAAATCTCTTAAGCTCAATTTTTGATTAATTTTTGAAGAAATCTTAATTTTTCTATAAGTCTAATTAAAAGAGAGAATTTCCAGGCTAATTACCCAGGAAATCTGTTTATAAAAGATACTTAAAATTTAATTTATATATAGATAATATTAAATTGTAAGCTTTGTGAGAATTTCAAGCAAATCCATTAGGAATTGAATTTTTAATGAATTTTTGAAGTTATTGCTATTTTTCCACCTAAAATAGCAATACACACTAAAACTTAACTTTTGATAAGGTTTTGATGCTTTTAGCCTTAAGGTTTTAAGCTTATTTAAGCTTTGAAAGGTCTCAAAATATAATTCCAAGCCTGCATATTGGGATTTACCCTCTGGTAGCTTGAAATTCCTGTCCAAATTGGGTTAAAACCAGTTTAAACTTTAAGGTTGGATCAAAGTCTAATCTTAAAGTTTAAATAAGGTTTAAAATACTCCAATACAGGTGGAAAACCTTAATTTAATTATTGCAGATCCAAAAAGCTGGGTACCCCAGCTCTGTTTGGTCTTTTTCCTTTGTCCCACCTGTTTGCGTGGATTTTGCCCTTTTATTTACTTAAAGCCATACTATGGCCTTAAACCCTTTTAAATTGAGCTCACGCAGGATTTACATTCTGTATGGCAGATCCTCAGCCAATTCAGTAAATATACACAACACCTCAATTTTAACTAAAATTTTGGTAAGCTTGCATAAACCTTATGCAACTTTAAATTTACGCTTATTTAAGCTTAAATTTAAAAATTTCAAAAAAAAATGTTAAAAAAGCTACATTAGTACTGTGAGATTATTAAATATTCCAATAACATAAGTAATAAGCCTTTTTGGGTATAACACCCTATGGGTGTACCCCAAGTCATTTTTAGTGCAGAATCCAAAAATGACATAATATTTATAACCTTGTTTATCCAAAAAAATTTATACTTATTTTCTATTATTTTTTATTTTAAATTAAATTGAAAAGTCTGATGAAGACTAAATCAACTGTATATAAAGTCATTTGTGGCCTTATGGGTATGTTATACATACCTCACAGGCTCACAATTTCCCAGCCAGGGAAAAGCCTGAGTGAAGATCATGTTGCGTTGAATGGTCTTCACTGTTTTCCATCCAGAGCACAATTGTGCATTCTGAATACTGGTGTCAATAATTCTCTTAAATTCTTTGTTTTTTCTTCTCTTTCTGAAGTTTTTTACAGTATTCTCATTGATTCTGGTGCTACCAACTCATTTATTGCAAAGGAGTTTGTTCACAAGTATTCTTTGACTATTTCAGAACTCCCAGAGAATATTCAACTTATCATTTTGGACTCATCTGAGTCCCCTTCCTTATTTGTGACTCACCATACCAAATATATGGTTCAGCTTCCTTCATTTCCAAGCTTTGAATGGGACGCTTTAGTCATTGATATTCCCAAGGGAGAAGACCTCATATTGGGCTTTGAATTTTTTAATCATTTTAATTGATCTATTTATTGGAGGCAAGGGCTGATCACCTTTAATTTTGATCCTTCAAAATATTTCAGTAATGACTTTTCTTCTGCCAAATAATGTGCAGCTCTGGTTGGTGATTCTAGAACACCATCATTTCCATCTTCTGTCCATATTCCTTCCCTTAGTTCCCAACAGTCATTACTATCCTCTAGAGATGAGGTCTTAAAAGAGATCCAGGATGTTGGAGAAGATAATTCTGTATCTTCACTTCATCTCCTTTTTGGGAATATGAACCTCCCTCCTTCATCTTATCATGACTCCCTGGAGGAGTTATGGGATGAAGAGGAAGAGCCAGAAGAAGTAGAAACCGTGATGAAGTTTGTTACTTCCGTTTATTGCCAGTAATTGGATTTATTGTCCAAGGTAAAATCAGAGAAACTTCCTCCTCACTGCGCCTGTGATCATCATATTGAGCTGGAGGGGTCTCTACCTCCAGTTGGGGTGATATACTCTATATAAAACCAAGAGTCAGATACACTCAGGGCCTACATTTCAGAGAATTTAGAGAAAATTTTCATACAGCAAAGCTTCTCTTCAACAGGAGCAACTGTCCTCTTTGTCAAAAAGAAGGATGGTGGCCTCTGTTTGTGTGTTGATTACCGCAAACTCAATGATGTTACTAGGAAGAACAAGTATCCTGTTCCTCCTATGAACCAGATTCTCACTGTTTTTAATGGTTCTTCTATCTTCTACAAGATTGATTTGTGTGGTGCATATAAGCTGTTAAGAATCAAGGAGGGTGATGAACACTTGACAGCTTTTAGAACTAAATATGGGAGTTATGCCATTTGGACTCACCAATGCTCCTGCCTTTTTTCAAAATCTTGTCAATGATATTTTATATGATATTCTTGATAATTATGTTGTGGCTTATTTGGATGGAATTATGGTCTTTTCCAAGTCTGAGGAAGAACATGTCACTCATGTCTCCACTGTTCTTTCCAGACCCACAGGCAATAACCTCTTTGCTAAGGCCTCCAAGTGCCTATTGTATGTTTCTAGTGTAGAGTATTTAGGTTATATTTTTCCGTCTGAAGGCCTCAAGATGGAACAAGCAAAAGTGCAGAAAATTCTCAATTGGCCACCTCCAAGAAACCTCAAGGCTCTTCAATCATTCCTTGGCTTTTCCAATTTCTACTGCTGTTTCATCAAGAATTATTCAAAGAAGATCAGTTCACTCACCAGTTTCCTCAAGAGAGATTCCTGTTTTCCCCTAAATGAGGAAGCTCTTAGTCAGTTTAATCGACTCAAAGAGGCCTTCACCACAGCTCCAATCCTTATCTACCCACCATTGTGGAGACTGACACATCCAATAATGCCTTGGGTGCTGTACTGAGTCAGGTTTCTGACTCAGGAAAACATCCCATTGCATTTGATAGCCACAAGCTTATTCCAGCAGAGCTCAACTATGAGTTTCATGAGAAGGAACTCCTTGGCATGGTCTGGGCTTTCCTTCTCCTTTTGAGGCTCTCACCAATCATTATTCCCTTCAATACTTCATGTCTTCAAAAGTCCTTACTTGCCATCAAGCCCACTGGGCTGAATTCCTCTCTGAATTTCATTCCTCAATCACTTAGCGCCCTGGCCCCCTAGCTACTCTTCCGGAAGCTTTATCATGTTGGGACAACATTTATCTGGAGAGGGAGGAGGTTTTCATAAGCAAAAATCCAATGAATTTTCAACAGCTCATCAAGCAGGATGAAGTCCAACCCTCAAGACTTTTTTGCAGTCAAGGTGGAATGTTTTTCAAATTTGATTGAATCAATTCAGAAGGAATTATGGCAAGATTCTCAGTACAGAAGTATAATTCAAGAAATGGGTAAAGGTAAATATGTTCAAGATTATTCTCTTGATTACTCTTCCCAACATCTTTTATTCAAAGATCAGGTGGTGGTCCCAAATTACCCCACAATTCAACTCAGCATTCTTCAAAAGCGTCATGATTCTCCTCTAGCTGGACACCCTGGAAAAGAGAAGACTCTCAAACCTGTCAAGCAGGATTTCCACTGGTCTGGCATGACTCAGTTTATCAAGTATTATGTATCATCCTGTCAACAGTGCTCAAGAAACAAAAATATTTATCACAAGAATTTTGGACTCCTCAAACCTCTTCCAATTCAAAATTATCCTTTGATTTGTCTTTCAATGGATTTTATCACTAAGCTTCCACTGTAAAATTCTTTTGACTCAATTCTTGTCATAGTGGACAGATTCTCAAAGATGGCAGTTTTTATTCCAACAATGTCTTCAATAACTTCATTAGATTTGGCCCATTTATTCAACAAGAATATCTTTTCAAAGCATGGCCTGCCGTCAAGCATTGTTAGTGATAGACACTAACTTTTTTTTTCTTGCTTTTGTACCAATCTGTGTCAGCAGCTCAAGATTTCAAGAGATCTGTCAACTGCTTACAATCCAGAAACTGATGGACAGACAGAGAGGGTAAATCAGATACTAGAACAGTATCTTTGGATGTATGTCATTTATCATCAAGATGATTGGAACACCTGGCTCCCTCTGGCTGAATTTGGCTACAGTAGTTCTGATCACCCCCCAACAAAACAATAACCATTTTTTACTGTTTATGGAAGAGATCCAGAATTTCACTCAGTTCACATTACTAAAGATACTCCTTCTGGTCAGTTATCAACAAAAGTCCAATCAGTACAGCAAGATGTCAAGAGAGAACATGAAGTTTCCATAAACAGGTTTAAGAGGTATGCAGATAAAAGTAGAGCAAGTCCACCTGTTTTCAATCTGGGTGACATGGTATGGCTTTCTTCCAAGAACATCAAATCAACTAGAACCACCAAAAGACTGTCTGAAAGATGGTTGGGTCCCTTTCCAATATTGAAGAAAGTCAGCACTCATGCCTACCATCTCAATGGAAGTCCATCCACCCAGTCTTTTATATTTCCCTCCTTGAACCAGTCAAGACATCAACAATCCCAAATTGGCATCAAGAGCCTCCTCCTCCAATCATAATTGAAGAAGAAGAGGAATGGGAAGTCTCTCAAATTCTGGATTCCAAGATCAAGAGAGGAAAATTATGGTACTTGGTGGAATGGAAAGGTTTCAGTCAAGATCCAGAAAGATCCACTTGGGAACCAACCAAAAACCTCAAGAATTTCCTGAAACTTATCAAGCATTTTCATTATTTATATCCTGACAAGCCAGGACCCAATTCTTTAAGAGCTTGCTCATTTATGGTGCTTGGTGGGGAGAGCAAATACCAAAAGTAAGTCCCACTCCTGGTATGCACTTTTAGAGGTATTCTACTCTTTTTGTTGTCAGCATCACCTTGGCCGGGCTTTCAACATCAATTCCAAACTTGAAGGCCATTTTCACTTGGGAAAATGGACCATTCCTTTTTTCAATTTATTTCTGAGTCTTTCCAATTCAAATTCATTCCTTCAGAAATTTTTTAATTTTATGGCAGTGGCGGGAATGGTAACTACTAAAAGTAAGTTCCTCTCCTGGCGTGCACTTCCCTGAGGGGTCTAAAATATTTCAAAAACATCACCTTGGCCACTCTGTGAGCACCTGGAATCAAATCTTGTTTTCCAGGTCCTTGGCCAATTCAAAGCAGCTGTCCACTTCCATGATCAAGATTAGAATTCCCCTCAAGATTTAATTTCTCTTTTTCTTTTATAAATTTTTCAAAATTTTGCTTATTATAATCTTAATTCCAAAATCTTTACATCAATTCAATTCTTCAAAAATTCAAAAGCAAAATGTCAAAAGAAGACCAAATCATCCTCATGTCATATGTCAACCCCGTACCAGTCATGAATTTTCTTTCAAGATGCAATACCTCTGGAATCCCTGCATCCAATCCTTCTCAACAGCCTCAACAGGCTTTTACCTTGGTTTAATGCTCAGGAGCTCACCATTCAAGGTGGGGGGTACTGTCACAACCATGTGTAATCACCCCCCCAATGGGTGTTTGCGAAAAATATAGCCTGACCTCATTTTATGGCCAGTTGGCCATGTCATTAGTTTTTTGGAAAATTGGACTATTTGGGTGTTTTATGGCTTTTGGGTCATACCACTGTGGGAACTTCTCTTGTATGGGATTAAAATGAGGCAGTACCTGGAGGGGGAAATCACAGGTAACTAGTTTTGAATTTCTAATAACTCCTGTAACCAAGGGTGGCAAGGGTTTATTGCCTGCCCCTCCTAAAATACTGAACAAAATCTTCCTTGGTGCTCACAAAACAAAATGAAATTAGTAAGTGGCTTTACAACTGCAGAAGACAAAATTAAGCTGTCTCAGATCAGACCTATTCAATATATAATATGAAAAATAATGTTAGTGATTTTGGTTAAATTTTGAAATTTTAATGAAATACTTGTCTTTATAATTTTTATCTTTTAGTTAAATTGGGGTGAGTGGTTTCTTCTTGGTGATAAAATTTTGGTAAGATGAGTTATTTAAGGTGTTTAGAAAGATTTTATGGGCATTGATAAAGGTAATTTTGTTAAGGTATAGTTATAATAGAGTAAAATAATTTTTTAAAGGTTTGTTATTTTTTTAAGAGTTGTTGATAATAAGATAAAATTGTATTTGTTCAATTTAAGATGTAAGATTCTTTGATATTGGATTTTTAAAGGGGTAAGTTATTTTTAAGTCTTTATAAATGGGGTCAATTTTACTGGATAAAATATTTTAGTAGAGTAGTAACCCTAATCTTGGGTACTGGATAATTTTTATTTTTATTCTAATAACAAGAAGCTTCCACTGAGCATAGCTACTGGGCACTCTTGAACACTATACTTCCACTGAGCTTAGCTACTGGGCAAGTAAAATTCACTATAGCTTTCTGGACTACCTCCCAGGTGAGGGATGAATTCTTCCTATTCTACCACTGTGCAGGGGATATAATGTGCATGGGGGGATTTTGAAATTTTGGGGGAGAGAGCCCCTCTATTTATACCTTTTGGGAGCCCAGGGGGCCCTCCATGTGAGCTGTCTTTTTCCACTTTAATTCCTTTTGATTTCATCATGTGACTCTGTTTTTGGTGAGGACCCTTCTTGCATGGGTCAGGTGATTTAAGGTTTGGTGATAATAGTTTCTTTGCACAGCCTCCATTCATCACATGATGGTCCTTTGGTGAACTAATTATGATGTGATATTCTTGGATTTTCCTTGCATGTATGAGGTGATTTCATTTTGGCTGAGGATTTTTTCTTGTGCACAGCTTTTTTTCCGTCACATGATATTCTGTTGGTGGGTTTAGTATCACATGATGACTTTGTATTTCCTTTGCATATGTCATTTTTTTAGGCTTGGTAGAAGTGGCTGTTTAATTTATGCAGGTGTCATGGTTGTTTTCTTCCTCTTGAACTCTAAAATGAGGTCAGGTGATAATTTCTTGCACTGATGAATTTACTTTTGTGTATGAGATGATGTGAATTTTAGTTTGACACATGCTGTGCATAGTCATGTTGTTGAGATTTAATTAGAAGTGTGTACTGCATGCAGCTTGTTGTAACTAGCTTTGGTTTGCATGAGGTTATGAGTGGTGTAAATAATTTTGATTCTGTTTTAATGTTTCAAGTGGGGTTACTGTGGGTTTAAGATAATGTACTCCTGTGGCTGTGTTGTAAATAAATTTCAGGAATTCCATGGGGCTGGGGTTTGCATCACGTGACTTTGAATTCAAGTTGGCTGTGTAACTAATGCATGTGTCATTTTCATGCTATAGGAGTCCTGTGGCTATAGAGGGGGTGTAAAGCTGGGTGGGTGTATAATTTAAAGGGTGGTACCCTACTTGTTGTAACTAGTTTTCTATATGTAACTTGATTTTTACATATGCATAATGAAATTGAAAAATTTATTTAAAAACATACACTTCCCTTTGGTGCCTGTGCCATGGTGTTATGTATACATCCAGCTTCTTGCTGTAAAATTGACCTTTTGGTGTAAAATTTGAGTGTAAGTCTGCCTGTAGGCTGGATTTACTGCTGTTATGGGGTACTATGAGCTTGAGCCTGGTGAAAAAAATGGTATGGAATACCACATCCCCCTATCCATTGAATGCTGTCCCCAGAATTGCCGGTGAGAGCTCTCTATTCCTCATCTGATTCCGTGGTCTCCTCAAATACCTCTTCCTCATTTATTAATTCATCTTCTTCAATTTGTTTTTCTTCTGTGTCTTCTTTTGTGTTTATCAAATTTCCTCTTAGGTAGAACCTCTTGACTTGAGATTCTGCAAATCTTCTTGCGAATTCTGTTCCATCCAGCTCCTCAATTTCATATTGTCCATTGTTCATTTGTCTGATTACTCTGTAAAGTCCATTCCATTTGTTTTTGAAAAGTAGACCCCAATTAGTTTCTATTGCTTTGTTGTAAACAAGGACAAAATCTCCCGTCTTAAGTGGTGATCTTAGTTGGTGTTCCATTCTTCTATCCCAATATTTCATTGAGTCCTCCCTTGATTTTTTGACTTTTTCTGCTGCTTTCCTTCTCATTTCTTCCTTTCCTTCTAATTGTTTAGCTCTGGCTTCCAATAATCCCTCAGTTGTAGATATTCTGTGCCATTCTCCTTCTAAAATGGTTTTTGTTTCAATGTCAATTGGTAATACTGGTAGTTTTCCAAATTGGTGCTCAAATGGTGAGAAACCAGTTGTTCTTTTAGTGGAAATTCTGTAAGCCAATTTTCCTAGTGGTAGATATTTCTTCCATTTTCCTCTATTTTCCCCACACATCTTGACTATTGCATCTTTGAGTTGTTTATGGCTCCTTTCCACCATTCCTTGAGACTATGGGTAATAGGGTGTGGTGACTCTGATCCTTGATCCTGCTTTCTTTACTGCATCTTGTAATTCATTTCCAAACTCTGGGCCCCCATAAAAAGTTACTTCTTTTGGTGAGGCATACCTGCATATCCATTCTGAGGTGAACTATTCTGCAACTGCTTTTGCTATTAATTTGACTAGTCCAACTGTTTCTGGCCATCCTGAAAAATTATCTCTGGCCACAACCATGTATTTCCATCTTCAAGATTTTATACGGACTGCATCCATGCTGAACCTCTCAAAGATTGCTGATGTTGCTTTAGCTTTTCCTTGTTCCCTTTGTAAACTTTTACTTCTCTTTTGGAAGGCCAGGCAGGATTGCACCCATTTATTGACTGATTTCTTCATTCCTTCCCACCAAAATATTGCTTTAATTCTTCTATAAGGTTCATTTTCCCCTCTGTGGCCCATGTCTTCATGAATTGAATTTAAAATGTAGCTTTGAAATTGTTGACTTGATATCACTAATTGAGGGTTTGGGTTATTTCTTCTTTTGAGTTGGCCATCTTCCAAGAAAAAGTTGGGTGACCTTCTTTTAATCCTTCTAAATTCTTCTTCCTTGCTTGATTCTGGTTTTTTCATTTTACTTAAGTATTCTTTCATTCTCTTCCAAAATCCTTCTTGTTTGGTTGGTACTTGTATTCCTGACAAATTGAGTGAATTTACATTCTTAGCCCCAAATCCAGGGTATGGCTTGATCCAATTTTCTTATTAATCAAATTCTTGTGCATCTTCCTCTTCTTCTTCTGAGTTTTTTGGTCTTATGGATAGCCCATCTTTCATAGTGAAAGTTTTCCCTGGTTTGTGTACCAAATCAAAGGAGAATAGCTGAATGAAAGCCACCCATCTTGTCATGGGGGCATTGGGTAAGCAAGGGGTGTTGATAATTTCAATTAAGGCCTTGGAATCAACCTGTAATTCAAAATTTTGTCCCCAAAGTATTGTTTGAAGCTTCTTGAGGATTCTTGCAACTCCAAAGAGTTCCAATTTGGGCTGTGAGTATTTTGAGTCCAATTTTGAAAAAGTTATTGATTCATATAATGCTGGTCTATCTTTTCCTTCTTTGTCTTCTTGAGTGAGTACTGCTCCTGTAGCAATGTAGCTTGAATCTTCTGCTAGATTAATTTTTCCTGATCCTTTGTCATAATCCAATTTCTTGAGGGTTATTTCTTCTCCAACTATTCTTCTGAGTCTATGGAAAGCTTCTTCACATTTTTGATCTCAGTCCCAGTCAACATCTTCTCTGGTGAGCCTTCTGAGTGGTGATGCAGCTTGTGAGAAGTTTTCAATAAACATCCTTACATAGGCACAAAGTACAAGAAATCCTCTTATTTCCTTCTTTTTGAGAGGTACTGGCCAATTTTGAATCTTGTTTATTTTTAGTTTTGAGATTTTTCTTCCTTCAAATGATACAACATGCCCTACTATGTCCAAAGCTGGCACACAGCATGCAAGCTTTGATCCTGAGATATCAAGTCCTGCTTCTTCAATTCTGAATAAAATTCTTTCTAAAGTTATGGAATATTCCCATATAAATCTTCTGATTGAGGGGTTTTCTGGAAGTGTTTCTTGGTTGTAAAGTGATCTTGGCCCTTTTATTCCTCCATCATCAATAAAAATTCCTACACTTTCTGGTATTTCTTCTTGGAGCATCCAGGTCATTTGGGCTTGGTATACTGCTACTGAGTTGGTGGCTCCTTGGTGTAGTCTTGTGAGTTGCATCCTTCCAAGGGGTGTTTCAAAAGTGGTGAGGCGCCTTGTAGTAACATCTAATTCTCTTTCATCAAACTCTCCCATGATTTCTCCTAGTCCATAGAATGCTCTTCCTGCAAATGCATCTACAAATTCTTCAATGTGAGGTGGTAATCCAGCATCCTTGATGGTGACTTTGTTGAGTTACTAGAGGTCATGGACAGTTCTGAGTTTTCCATTTGGTTTGGCCACACAAAAGATTGGGATTGTGCAGCTTGAGGTGGATTCCTCATAGAGTCCAGTCCTGATTCTTTCTCTTATTAATTCAGTACACTGAGGGGAAATTGATTTGGGAATGGGAATTGGTTTTTGCTTCCAAGGTTCATGAGGTATTACTGGTATTTTGTGAGGTTTTCCATATGAGTGTTTGAGTAATCCTCTTTCTTCTTCACAGAAAGCTATTGCATTTCCCTTTGAGTAATAAAATGTTTGATTAAATTGATTTCTTCATTTGATAACCATCCTGGTGGGCCAAAATTGACTGCTTGCAGTCTTTCATGGGTGACCTTGAAGGTTTCTTGAAATATAGGTGGGTTTTGTAATAAGGGTGTTTCATAAGGATCTCTTGACAAAGGTGGTCTTTCCAAAGGTGGGTTAAGGTCTTGAGGCATTGGCTCATTGACTGGTCTCACCTTCTTTAGGACTGATTTATATTTGGCTGCTAAAATTTGGTGATCCATCTTCAATTAGTGTTTTTTAATTATTTATAAGAATTTGCTAGTGTCCTGAAATTTTGAGGTCTTCAAAATTCTTATTTCTTATTTCTTCCATAAAACAATGTAGCTTAAGGTCATAAAGGACCTACAACTAGGTGTGTAACCCCTGTATATCAGGTATACAAGTCCTGAAGTTTAAGTCATGCAAGGACCTCCTGGTTCATCCAAGGGCCTATCTTGATTCTTGAGCTCCCTTGGGCTTGATTTTGAATTCCACTTGACTCTTGTTTTATTATTCAACTTTCATGATTCCCACTTTATGAAAGATTCTTCTGGTTTTTTTATTTCTTGATAAGTAATTTCCTTTTCTTAATTGATGGCTTGGAACTCCACTTTGTTCATTTTGGCCAATTTGATAATGCTAAACACCTGTGAAACCCCTTGTTCCTTTTACACAAAGGGAGTAGTTTATTGTCATTATGAGGACAAAAATGCTCCTTCAGCATTTCTCCTGACTAGGAAAATCCCCTCCAGCTTCTTGGCTGTTATTTTTCTTATAATTTTCCCTGCCCAAGTCTACAGGGGAAGCAGTTTAGTGTCATGCTGAGGACCTCTTGAGTCTTCAAGATTCTTTAAAATCTCAAGGGCAATTTGAGTTGAGTGTTTACATAATCTTGTTGGTCCATCATTTTTAGTGAGTCCTGAGCTCATAATTAATCCAGTGAGTGATCCTTCAGTCCATAAATCCTGACCACTTATTCTTGAATTCCAAATGAGTTTCAATCCAGAATCAAAGAAGTGTCCAAGGTTTTGTGTTGTCCAAAGGTATTCTGAATGATTGTCCTATAATAAGTTGTTTCCCAATTCTCTTTCTATTTCTTCAAAATAATTTATGTACTTTTGTTCTTTTATATTCCTGAATTATACCTGTTATAAAAAATGAAAAATGAAAAAAAATTATTATAATAAGATGATTTATAATTGATTTTTTTAATAATATTTGTTTGGATGAGGGCCCCCTCTCCATTTAGAAATCTTGAGCTGTTTTTCAAAGTTTGAGGAGGATATGTTCTCATTCCCCCAAAACTTCCACCATAAGGGATAGTGTAAGAAATAAGTTTACCTGCCCCTTATTTTTTATAGTGATTTTGATAAGAATAGATAATAATACAGTAAATTCACATAATTTCTTTTTTAAATTGGACTGAATAGTATTTTTTTTGTTTGATTTTAAGTATAAAATAACCTAAAAACTGATGTATCTGAGTAAAAATCACATTTCAAAACAAATGATCCTGAATCACAATCAAGATCATGGAGCTGTTTGGTTAAAGGTGGTAATTTGTGCCAATCAGTAAAATTTGGTGCTCTTGGGAGTATTTATGAGTAATATGACATAATTGAATGATCGTAATTTGGGTCCTTTATTCATATAATGACCCTTCTGATACCAAAACTCTTCCTTTTTGGAATCATAATTGTGAATCAGACTTTATTTCAAGTCCATCCCCTTTATGGTTCAGATTTTCTGTTAACCATAAATGCATTTGAGTTGTTAAAATAATATAAACAGTGAAAAATAATTTTTTTTACAATTATTAAAAACTCTTGTTTGCTTTTTGGGGGGTTTTTTAAATTCCATTTGGAATAAATAGCACATTGAGGTGTTATTCATATGTAAATTCCCCAAATTATGTCATCAATTTATGAGTTTTTAATATAAATGACTCCTTCAGAGTTCAATTAATGCCTTCATGGCACAAATACTTCTTATTTTCAAACAAGTTACAATCACTTTCTTGTAATTGAAGGAATATTTCAAATAAATTGATCATCTTAACAAAATTACTTGATTTAGAGTTCTTTTTTACTTATTATTATTATTGAGCTGGAAAATTAAGCCAATTTAATGGCTCTTGTTTTAAAAGTGGAAAAAGTATAATAAAGATGATAAATAAATAGAATATTCTTGAGCTCATAAATGGGATATGACCCTAATTCTTAGTGAAAAGAAATAAATTAATTTGAAACAAAAAAAATAAAAAAATATGTTCAAAAAGCTTAAGTCAGTAAATATTTCTAATTCTTGTTTATAATTACATAAAATTAGAGATGAAAACTTAGGTAGTTTATAGTCTTGCCTAGGACTTATCCTCCTTTGATAGTCCTTGTTCAATCTTTTTGAATATTTTAAATAGGAAGTTTATGGTCTTGCCAAGGACCATATGTTTTTGTTGATATTTGAAGGTGCACTTTATGGTCTTGCCAAGGACCTTTGGTTTATTGTGTTGTAACTTTGAGTCCTTGTTGAGAATTCTAATGGTGGGCAGCTTATGGTCTTTCCAGGGACCCTTGGCTACTTGTTTTTTATTTTTTTTAGACACTTTTGGCTTTAATGACATTTGATTTATCTTCAAATCCAAGTTGTAAATTAAATTAAACAGTTTATAGTCTTATTGAGGACTTATTGTCACTTTAAAAGCACTTCTAAACTTATAAAATCATGAAGGTGTTTTTTTTAATATTGAATAAATTTTTAAAAAAGAATGTTAGAAGTGATAGAGGAAATAAGAATCAAATAATAAATAAAAGCAAGCAGTTTTTTAAGACATGCTGAGGGCTTATTTGTTATTTGTAGCCCTGTAGCACACCAAAATAAAATATGTCAGTTTAATTTAACATAAAAGATGAAATAAGCATAAAAGAAATGAAGCAAGCAGTTTAAAGACATGCTGAGGGTTTTTTTTTGATTTATTGTTCAAAGTCCTGTGGCAATTAAGGATGAGAAATTTCAGATAATTCATAATTTACAAAAGGAATAAAACAAAACATCAGTTTTAAGCCTTGATGAGGGCTTATTTATTTATAGCCCTGTAGCCTATCAAAAATGAAATATGTCAGCTTAATTTAATATCCAAAAATAAAGTAAGAATGAAAAATAAAATAAAATAAGATAATAAGTTTATAGCCATACTGAGGGCTCTTTTTATTTATTATTTCCTTTAATTATTTAATTAAACTAAAAAAAAACCAAGATTTCAGTAAAATAAAGGATCAGTAATTAAAAAATAACATAAAAAATAAAATTGAGCAGTTTAATGCCTTTCTCAGGGCATGTATTGTTATTAGCCCTATAGTCAAAATTAAAAATAGTTGTCAATAAAATTATAGTAAAATAAAACAAGATCAGTTATTATATTGAAAAATGAAGCAAAAGAGAAATAAGCAGTTGTAAGTCTTGCTGAGGACTTATTTATTATTTTTGTATCCTGAGGGCTTTTTCCTTTTTAATCCTTCATTCTGTTATATATATTGATTTTTTTTCTTATATATACATGTCTATATTGATTTATAAAAATAAATAAATGTAATTTATGTAAGTTTTCAATTCTTTATAAGTACTAACTGAGAAATAAAGATAAAAAACAAGTTATCAAAAGAAAACCAGCAGTTTATAGCCATACTGAGGGCTTATTTGTTAATTTTAATTTATTTTATTATTTATTTTATTATTTATTTTATTATTTATTTTATTATTTATTTTATTATTTGTTTTATTATTTATTTTATTATTTATTTTATTATTTATTTTATTATTTATTTTATTATTCATTCTATTATTTATTCTATTATTTATTTTATTCTTCTTTGTTAAAAAATATATAGAAAATAAACAGTTTTAAGTCTTGTTCAGGACTTTTGGTTTTGTATTCTTTATTTATTATATAATTTTTGTATTGTTAGAAGGTAATATGTTCAGCTTGACAAGCTCATTTAAAATACCCTAACACCTCCTACCATGATTTGGGTGGGTTGTTTCCATTCCTTATCTTTTTTGAAAAGCATTTTATGGTGCTTTTAACCACGTCGCATGGCTTGTTCTCTACTAGAATCTTGTGCAGTATAGTTTGTTAATGCAGGTAGAGGCTCAGCCCTGTAAATATTCTCAGATGCCTTTTGGGTGGGCTGTTTTAGTCTTTATGGGTGTTATCACACCCTAATTGAAGCCTTAAAACAGTTCAGGTGACTGTTTCTTGCTTGCAAAGACCTCTAGATGGCTGTACTACTCACCCCCTACCTTGTGTAGGATAGCATCAGGTGAGCTCTCTTTTTTACTTTTATTATTCTTATTCTTACTTATTTTATTCATTCTTATATATATATATGTATAATTCTTTTAATAGCACCTTTATTGTGTTCCAAACCTCTCCATGTCATTTGCACTTGGTCAATTAGTCCCTTAAACCATTCTAGCAGCTGTGGGTAAGCTCACTTATTGTTCATGGATGCTCCAACACCCTTTAGGGTTCTGGAAAGTTGATTGGGTGAGTTAGTTTTATTTTAATTTTATTTTATTTCTTTATTGTGTGGTGTGTACTTGATCAACAGGGCTTTCAGAGACCTCAAGCAGCTTCAGATCCTTTGTTTAATCACGTCGGGTTGGATGCTTCAGTAGTTGGAAGGTGTCTATACACCTTATATCAGTCATGTTAGGATTCTTCAAGAGGTCTCAGATGTGATAATAACAGCATCAACTGGTCATGCCTTTTGTGTAAGCCTCCCTCCATTCACAATCCGTTATGACTAAGGGTCATGTCACTTGTGGTCTCAGGGGGAGTTAGTAAGTGACTTCCTATCTAGTGCAATATGCAGCTATCATTTTAGCTCTTATTCTTTTTATACTGTTGTCATGTATTTATTTATTTTTCTCTTTTAGGCTACTTGTTCCTTATGCTGTCAAGAGCACCATTTTGCTTAGTAGACTACTATAGTTGTAGTGTCCTTGGAAAAATCTTAATCCTTTGCCAAAAATAGCACATTTATCAAATATATATAGCTGTTGGAAATCTCTCAATCAACCCCCCAAAAAAACCTCTGATACTTTTCTGGCTTAGACAATGCTTCCAAAATCTTTCTGTGATCTTAAGTAAGGTAAGCTGCTATTTTTTTATGGCTTGCAGATGGCTGTTGGTTTCCTCCTCCGTTTCTGCAGGACATTGGTTGCAAGCTGTTTCCTATATTTAGTGCTGACCATTTTCATCAACGGGAAATTAATGTTTAGTTTTAAAGCCCTCACTGTTTCCAGCAACTGAAGTCGAGGGACCTTTCATCCTTGGTAGCATAAGGGACACCCAATAAGTCAGGCTAGGAGGAGACTCCAGGTCCAACTTATCTTCACCAAGTATTTCATTTAACTATTATTTTCTAATTTATCTGATCATTTCCTTGCTTCCTTTTCTTCCGTGAAGAAGTTCTTGTTTAATCCCTATTCTTTTTTTGTCATAATGATCTATAAGTAGTACTTTTACGTTTTCTTTAAAATTAATTAGTCAAGTTTAACACCTAACTCAACTAATTCCTCAGCTTAATTCAAGATAGGATTCCAGGGGTCCCTTATGCAAATCTAAATCTTTAGCTTAACCATTGATGCCTCTTGCATCTTTATAGAAGATGGTACCCCATGCTGAGCTGGCCAGAAGATCTCTTCTATATTGGTTCCTTTGTTTTGCATTACTTGTAAGCTAAGACTTAGTTTTCTTTTGGAGTCATTTTCCTCCATAACTAGAGATTCACAAGACCATTTATTGGCGGAGTTTAGTGGGGCTCTGTCTTTTAGTGGTAATAACCAATTGGTATAAATAGTGGCTCCTTCCTTGCTTTGTTCTCCCAGTCTCACCTCTACTTATTGTCATTGAGTTATTATTTTACTCACTTCTCTTACCTCAACTCCATTTGGTAATGTATATGTTTTATTTTACTAGTAAAAATTTTGTTTTGTTTTAGGTATTCTAAATATTGACTCTGTCTTTGTCCATACCCTTTTTTTTTCTTGGCGTTGTTATATTTACCTAGACACTATTGTAATGAATCACTAAGGTCAATCATATGGTTTGGGTTACTCAAAATTTATTAATGCCTTCAGTACCAATGAGTCGGAAGAATTGCTATTTGTCTTTTCCTCACATTCTTTGAGAAGGACAGGCTTCTGTGACTGGGCTAATGATCCTCATTCTACCCCATCTTCTCCTCCCGCTCTGACAGCACTTTCAAAGGCCTCTTCCCCATCACCCTCTTTGGAGGATGTCCCAGAGGCTGCAATTTCCTTTTATGCCTTCATCAAGGGGGAATATGATGCCCAACTTTTTGTCCCTGATTCCTTCAATCACTTCCTAGGAAACCAGGCTCCTACCTCTTCTTCTGTTGAGACCATGAGAACCCGTCCTATTAAAAAAACCACCATCACTACTTCCTTCGACTTTGCGATTCTACTGGTTGTGTCATTTCTTCCCATTGCTTATGTTAGGTTAATTTATTCGCTTGCTCTTATTTTTATTTTTTATTATCTTGATGTGCATATAGCTGATATCCATGAATGCCTCTTCATATATATATTACTTATATTCATTTACATTTATTAATTCTTATCTTTGATTGTAGTTCTTTCTTATTGTTATCCAATGAGGTCGCTTATCTGTAGCTAGGCCCCTACTTTTTCTTTTAAACATCTTGTAATAAATAAAAGAGAAAAAGAACCCCTATTTATATATATACACTATATGCCAAAGATTGAGTTCCAGATATGAACAACCTAGGGCAAAGTAAGAAAACAAAATCAAACAATTCAGAGTAAGATAAAGTAAGGAAAAAAATAATAATGATAAAAAATAAAAACAATAAAACCATAAATAATAAACATAAAGTAAAATGTAAGTTCCAAAGGAAGTTGCAAAAAAAAGATACAAAAAACAATAAGTAATTTGAAGGGAATTTATATATCTATAATAATAATAATAATAATAAGTAATCAATAATTCAATAAAATAAATCCTGAGAATTTTTAATTAAAATAGATAGCAAAGCTATGATAACCATGAGCTGTTTTAGCTATCTATAAAGATCCTTTATAGCCAAGGATTAAAAGGAAATTCATTGGGAGTATAAAAGGTAAAACAGTGTTTTCAAGTAAAACCCAATTAAAAATTAAAAAAATAAAAGGAACTAATCTACTCATAGTAACAAATTTTATCCTGTAATTTCATTGTTCATAAGTCTTATGAAACTATATATTATATATTGAATATGTCAATATTATTATTCTGTTTGGAAAATTACTTTACAATCTTATCTGAACAAGATAAGCCAATTATTGAAGCTTTTGATGCTTCTGCACTTCTCATAGAAGAGATCAGCTTTCAATATCATGTAAGCTGTTATTTATCATCTGGAGTAATAATTTAGCAGGTGGTATTTCTTTAAATTAATTTTGTTTTTTAATTCATTTTTGATGAGATTTCCTCCCCTCCATTTTTCTCTTTTTAGAGCTTTAAACAGGTATTTCTGACAGAAAGAATTGCAATCTTCTGTATTCATTTTAGTTCTATCATTTTTGCTTCTGAGGATTGCTGGTATAAATGCTTCTTCCCAATGACAATCCCATGTGGCATTTTTTACAATATAATTTCCTGAGATTTTACTAATTGTTCCATTTTTAATCTGAAAATCCTGAATGTTGAACCATTCTTGGCATTCCCAGGTCCTCCAAAATAGTGATTTTCCAAGGTTTTCATTCATGCTAAATACTTCATTCCAGTATGGAGTTCCAAGGTTTCCATAAGTTTCATCCCAGGTCAGTAATTCCAGGAATTCATATTTTGTAATGTTGAATCCAGGTATTTCTTCGTATGAATGTGGAGCTACAGTTTCTGATGGTGATTTTTCTTTTTCAAAGATGTCCTCAAACTCAATATATTGAAGGACTATTGTGGAAATATCAGGAAAGGGTTCTGCTTTTATTTGCAAGAACTAGTCAGTATTTTCAATTAAGTCTTGTGGATTAAGGCAATTGGCCCAAACTTCTTTTTCTTCTATCCAGATGGTATTTATATCTAATGACCAGAGATATTCTTCAAGTAATGGCCATGATTCCATTTAGTAGGATTTGGTGGCTTTTGAAAGTGTCCAAAGGTAATAAGATTTGAAAAATTTATCAAGTTTATTTATCAAACTAGTTTGAGGGTAGGTTTATTGGGTTTTGGATGGTAATTTAGGGTAAGAACTTGGATATTCCTCTTTGATAAAGCAGGAGGTTATTGCCTTGTGATTTCATGGTTTGGGTGAGTGAAATTGGTGATCTTGATTGATAATAGTTGATATTCCTCTCTGATAAGGAAGGAGGTCACTGCATAGTAATTTTTGGGTTTTTGATATTGAGTGAGTATCCTTAAAGTGCCAAAGGGTTTCTTTATTGATATCTTTATATTCTGGTTTCCAAATTGAATATTTAGTGATAATTTAGTCTTCTTTTATGAATTCTACCCCATAGGATCCAAAAAGTTGGTGAATTGGCCATGGTGGAGGTGATTGATATATATTTTTTATTGTAAGGTTGTTGTTTTTTTTTTTAATTTTTGAATTTTTAAGGAATACTTTGTTGATGAATTTCTTCTTTGTTAAGGCAGGAAGTCACTTTCTTAAGAGAGAAAATGAAAAAAAAGAAACTAATGATACATTAATAAATGATACTGATACATTGTTAGAGAAAAATTCTTGATTTTGTTTATTTTATTTAAATTTGAACTCCCACAAGTGGGAAAGGTGAGTGTCTGTTGAGCAATATGGCCAAAATAAGGTCTTTGAGGGCTTTGTCAAAGTTATTTATTTCCTCAATCTCTGGTTCTGATGGAAATTCTGACCACCATAAGCCTTCATCAAGGAATATATATCCGTCTCCAACCCATTTCAGTTTTCCAGTTTGATAGGTTGATCCATTCAATCCAAGGTATCATTGGGCCCAAATTTGATTGAAGTAGATTCCTCTTCTTGGTAGTGTGGCCATTTCAAATATTTCATCCCAAAATTGGTTTCAAAGGTTATTTTTAATTCCCTTTTCAGTTAATAAATCTAAGAATTGGATATTGTTCAAGTTTGCTCCTGGAAGGTGACATAAGTATTTATCTTCAAATAAACTTTCTTGAGATTAATCCTCATAAATTTCTTCAAAGTTAATATATGGCAGGTAAAGGTAGTTGTATTCATTTTCTAAGATGTATTCTGTTTCATCATTTTAATTGGGAGGTTTCTTGATGAATTCAGGGTTTTCCAGTTGCCATTCAAAAGGTTCTTCTTGGCTGTTTAATGGTCTTTCCAAGAAGTTGATATGGTAAGCTTCTTTTGAGTTTTTCTCTCTTTCTTGCATAATTTTGAAGTCTTTTTCTATTTCATTGATAATTTCTTCATCTGAAAGCTCATGATGTTCACTAAATCGGACTTTCTTCCTTTTGGGTTTAGTTTTGAAAGGATTTCCATTTGTTTTATCATTTCCATCCCCAAAATCTGTAAGATTTCTTCATTGTTATCAATTGGCTTGTAAATTATGTTGGGTAATTCATCTTCAAAAATTGATTCTTTAATTTGTCTTTTGAGGTTGTTTGGCCATTTGTGGTTTTGTAAATCTTGGCCAATTTTATCCCTTTTTGGAGATATGGATAAATATTGGGTCTTCTGGGTCAACTTAATAATGGTATTGTCACCTTTTGCATTTTTAAAATTCTTTCCTGGTGTATTTCTGACCAATTTTGCCATATTGAATAAATCCATTCCTCTAGGTGGACCAGTTTGCCATCCAAGTGCTTGAGGTTTGCATATTGGCATGCATAATCTTCTTCCATCAGGCTCTTGATAGCTTAGTATTTCACCTTGCTTGTGAGAAAATTCTAGCCTGATATTATTGTCTGCCAAGTACTGTATAGACACATTCTTTTGCAATGAAAAATTATATTTGAGTTTCTTCACCTGAAGCCAAAATGATTGGAGTAAATTCTGAAAGTGAAACCAATGAAGTGGTATTTCCTCCAATACCTCTGAGGTTCATGTTAAGATTTCTTGTTGTGAGGGAGGCTTTGATTGCTATTTCTTCTGGTATAATGTTGAGTTCTGAACCAGTATCTACTAATGATTTGATAGGATATTCTTCCTTTCAAATAAAGATTTCCATAAATCCCAAAGAACAGGCATGATGAATCTTGGGCTTTGGTATTTCTTTGAATCCAAATATATCTATTGAATTGAGTGATTTAATTTTCTCCTTGTCTTTTTCTGATAATTCCTGTAATTCAAGGACAAAATTTGGTGACATCCTCAAAATTTCTTCAATGGTGAGGTTGAT
The DNA here is from genome assembly GCA_023105745.1 of Austropuccinia psidii. NCBI lineage: Eukaryota > Fungi > Basidiomycota > Pucciniomycetes > Pucciniales > Sphaerophragmiaceae > Austropuccinia > Austropuccinia psidii. The sequence continues at coordinate 76,318,759 of JALGQZ010000001.1, read as the reverse complement.
CTTTTGTTGCATAATTTTCTTAATAATTTTGTCAATTTCCGATTTGGTTTCAACTTGTTTCTTTGGCGGTTTTCTAAACTTATTTTCTTCTTTGTGAATTTTTCATCTTTATTTTTATTGGAAATATTCTCAATTTCCTCCTCAGGTTGGTCTGGTTTGGGAATATTGGAATTTGGTAGGTATTATGACTCTCTCTTCTTCAATGTAAGTTCCTGAAATATCTGCTTTCCTCTTTGGATCTTGATTCTGGGATTGTCTTTCCAACCTTTGGTTTTTCCGTCTTAATCCAATGTGTGACTCAAAAGGGTCATTGGCTGAGGAAATTGTAGGTGGTTTACAATTGCACCAATCTTCAACATGTGCAATTGAGGTAGATTTATCTTCTGATTTCTTTTGATTGGGCTTAACCTCTTCTTCTGGTTTTGATTTGACAGTAGTTTTTTTCCATGAATTTCTTGCTTAGTTCTGCTTGTTCTTTTTCAAAATCCCTGACTATGTCTTTGGCACTTTCATTTCCTTCCATAGGTACTCTCTGATAGTTGGGGAAGAGGTAAGATGCTCCTTGAGTTCTGACAATTCTTCTGTCAAGATCTTCAGCAAGGTGAGTGCATCTAGTGGCTGAATGGCCTTCTTCCTTGCAGTAAGCACATTATAATGGTGGTATTGGGGCCATTTGAGCTGTTTTTTAGGGTTGATAACTGGATGGAAATGGTGGTAAAGGATTCCCTGGCCTTTATGGCTGGTTATTTTGAGGGAATCTTTGCTCTTGATTATTTTTCCAATTTCTTCTTGGTGGATTAAATGCTTCTGAAAGGGTTTTAATTTGATTTAAAGGTTCTATACCTGATTCTTTTCCCTCATTTCTTGGTTGAGGTCCTGGTTGTGGGGGATTTTTGAGCTTGTGGTTGAGTTCTTTTACTTGTTTTAAAACTTCATCCCAGCTTTCATCCTCAAATTTTGTTTTCTTTTTTGGAGGCTTTGGTTGAGAAAATTCTTTTTGTTGAATCAGTACCTTGGCCTCCAAGTCTTGTTCAATGTATAATTTCAAAATATCCAATCTTGGTATGATGTAACCTTCATCCAAGGCTTGAACCATAGCTCTTTCTTTTATCATTTCTTTTTAAATTGACTCCTGGACACTTGTGGAAAGGCTGGCCAATATTGCTTGATTATGATTGATATAAACTTGAATATATTGCTATCTTTTGAGGTAAGTGATGATTGCTTCATATTCCCCAATTAATTTTCTGTAATGTGTCATATTTCTTATTCCACCTTCTTGTTGAGTTTTTGTGAATAAATTGGTGATTGAGGATAATCTGTATCTTCTTTCAGGTGAGACTGTTCCCCATCGTCTTTCCATATCCACGTTTAATTTATCCCAATCAGCTGTTTCATATCCTGGCATTCCTTCAATATGATAACTGATTTCTTCATATTTTGTCCAAAATGCTATTTGCCTTGCAGTATCTCTTCCACTTGCTCCTTAAATTTCTGCAATATTTTCAACTTTCTTTATGGATCTTTTGACATCCTTTCCATCAAACCACAGATTATCATCTTTGGCTCTGATTTCTACTATTGGAGTTGTGTTTCTTGTAATATCTTGATGCAATGCAGTTGGGATTTGGGCAGAGATGTTTACTCTTCCTGGTAAGGTACTTGGTCTTTATTCTGTGTAAGGTGTTGATGTGGCCATGGGTCTTGGGTAAGGTGAAGGTGATCCATGTTGCCTGAATGATCTTGGAAGGGTAGTCTGCTCTTCAAGTGGACTATTTTGTGGAGTATAACTTTATTATTTGTTTTTACCCTCTTTTTTGATTAATGCTAATAGTTGTTCTTGCATTTCTAGTATTCTCTGGTGAACTATGTCTGTTGAAGACATTTTTTCCTGTCATTAAACAGTCTCTTCATTAAGGTTTTCTTCCTCAATTTCTTCAATACTGGAAGGTAATTTTGATGATGAAGGTTTATCCATTTTGGATTGGTTTATTTCCTCTTTTAAGATTTATTTATTGATTTTATTTATTTCAAGGAGATTAAGGAAGAATTTCTCCACAACCTTCAAGTCCCTTTTATTGGTTCTTGGTGTTGCAATAAGAAATTTAGAATATATTCCTGATTTCTCTCCTAGTTCTGATTCTTGCTTTGGTGAATAATAGTAATGGTCAGAGTGAGTTGATGATTCAGATTTGTGAGATGATGTTTTTGGCTGATTTTGATTGTTTGAATCAAGTTTTTTTTTTTTATAAAAAAAGTATTCTTGGAGCAGTTAAGATTTTTTTGTTGATTTTAATTTAGTTGAGGTTGTCTGTGCCACTGTTGGGACACCAGAGGTGGGAACTCCTCTTGTGTGGGATTAAAATGAGGCAGTACCTGGAGGGGGAAATCACAGGTAACTAGTTTTGAATTTGGAATAACTCCTGTAACCAAGGGTGGCAAGGGTGTATTGGCTTCCCCTCCCAAAATACTGAACAAAATCTTCCTTGGAGCGCACTCACAAACCAAAATAAAATTAGTAAGTGGCTTTACAACTGCAGAAGACAAAATTAAGAAGTCTGAGATCAGACCTATTCAATATATAATATAAAAAATGATGTTAGTGATTTTGGTTAACTTTTGTAATTTTGATGAAATACTTGTCTGTATAATTTTTATTTTTTAGTGAAATTTGGGTGAGTAGTTTCTTCTTGGTGATAAAATTTTGGTAAGATGAGTCATTTAAGGTGTTTAGAAAGATTTTATGGGTGTTGATAAAGGTAATTTTGTTAAGGTATAGCTATAATAGAGTAAAATAATTTCTTAGAGGTTTGTTATTTTTTTAAGAGTTGTTGATGATAAGATAAAATTGTATTTGTTAAATTGAAGAGGTAAGATTCTTTGATATTGGATTTTTAAAGGGGTAAGTTATTTTTAAGTCTTGATAAATGGGGTCAATTTTACTGGATAAAATATTTTAATAGAGTAGTAACCCTAATCTTGGGTACTAAATAATTTTTATTTTTATTTTAATGATAAGAAGCTTCCACTGAGCTTAGCTACTGGGAAATCTTCAACAATATACTTCCACTGAGCTAAGCTACTGGGAAAGTAAAATTCACTATAATTTTCTGGACTACCTCCCAGGTGAGAAATGAATTATTTCTATTCTCCTACTGTGCAGGGGATATAATGTGCATGGGGGGGATTTTGAAATTTTGGGGGAGAGAGCCCCTCTATTTATACCTTTTGGGAGCCCAGGGGGCCCTCCATGGGAGCTGTCTTTTTCCACTTTAATTCCTCTTGATTTCATCATGTGACTCTGTTTTTGGTGAGGACCTTTCTTGCATGGGTCAGGTGATTTAAGGTTTGGTGGTAATAGTTTCTTTGCACAGCCTCCATTCATCACATGATGGTCTTTTGGTTAACTAATTATGATGTGATATTCTTGGATTTTCCTTGCATGCATGAGGTGATTTCATTTTGGCTGAGGATTTTTTCTTGTGCACAGCCTTTTTTCTGTCACATGATATTCTGTTGGTGGGTGTAGTATTACATGATCCCTTTGTATTTCCTTTGCATATGTCATTTTTTTAGGCTTGGTAGAAGTGGCTGTTTAATTTATGCAGGTGTCATGGTTGTTTTCTTCTTCTTGAACTCTAAAATGAGGTCAGTTGATAATTTCCTTTTGTGTATGAGATGATGTGATTTTTAGCTTGACAGATGCTGTGCATAGTCATGTTGTTTAGATTTAATTAGAAGTGTGTACCACATTCAGCTTGTTGTAACTAGCTTTGGTTTGCATGAGGTGATGAGTGGTGTAAATAATTTTGATTCTGTTTTAAGGTTTCAAGTGGGGTTACTGTGGATATAAGATAAGGTACTCCTGTGGCTGTGTTGTAAATGAATTGCAGGAATTCCATGGGGCTGGGCTTTGCACCATGTGACTTTGAATGCAAGTTGGCTGTGTAACTAATACATGTGTCATTTTCATGCTGCAGGAGTCCTGTGGCTATAGAGGGGGTGTAAAGCTGGGTGGGTGTGTAATTTAAAGTGTGGTACCTTATTTGTTGTAACTAGTTTTCTATATGTAACTTGATTTTTACATATGCACAATGAAATTGAATAATTTATTTAAGCACATACACTTACCTTTGGTGCCTGTGCCATGGTGTTATGTATAAATCCAGCTTCTTGCTGTAAAATTGACCTTTTGGTGTAAAATTTGAGTGTAAGTCTTCCTGTAGGCTGGATTTACAGCTTTTATGGGGTACTATGAGCTTTAGCCTGGTGAAAAAAATGGTATGAAATACCACACCACATTTTACTGGCAATATCCTGAACCATTGGCCTTTTTTGGCCAATTCACCACCTCACCAACCCCCAGGCCAATACCTTTATTTTGGGCCTGGGGGGTCCATCTGGACTTCTTGCCCCTCTAGCCATCACCAGGGCCTTTGGCCCCACCCCTGTGATTTTGGGGTTTTAGGCCATTTAGGCCCCCTACAGCCTCTACAGCCCATGGGACCCTTACGCCCCTTTTGGCCTAAATCCAATGAGGCCACAAGGGGAAAAAGGGGCCAACCACCAACCCTCCCGGCCGGGTGGGGCCCACCTGAGCCAATTTTGGCCTCCAATCTTTTCAGTCACAAATTTGGCCAAAAGGACCCCAGGACCCAAGTTGGCCAAGAACCACAGTCTGGCCATTTTTGAACCACCAGAGGCCACTAGCTCAAGCCCAGTAATATTTCCCCTCAATTCAGGGGAAATACTCTCTTTCACCACATGTACTCCGTAACAAGGATTCAGGAATGGTGCATCTATGGTATAATATACCATTATGCCCCAATTTTTCTCAGAAATCCAATGGTGATGCTCTCAGGACCAAAGTATGCAATTCCAATTCAAGTCCCAAAATCAATCACCCATTTCAAAGGAAGGCATTTCAGTCATTCAGTCTTGCAATCCCTGGGGGCTACCAGAAGACCATTTGAGGACCCCAACCACCTGGCCCTGCAGGAGTTGGGTTGTAGTTTCTTTTCAGGATTATTTCAAGGGTAATTTCAAGAAGTTATCAATCATTCAATCAGTTGTAAAGGCATCAAGTACTTCAGTATTCCTTGGAAAACTCAATTGTTCCATACAGGGGGTATTCAAGCAGCCTGTATGGCCTTGGCCCTTTTGGGCCAATTCATATTCTACTGTGGGAATTCCAGCACACAGTTCAATTCTCAAAATGGCCAGATCTGTATTGACCCAAAACTGTCAATACAGCTGGGGATAAACCCTTTAGTATCAGTCTTCAACTTTTCACATATACTGGCCACCTTTTCTTCCCTGGGGACTTTTTCCCCAGTTAATTAATATATTGGATTTATTTTTATACTTATTTTCTTTCCATTTTATTCAAGTAAATACTGATAATCTTAAGTCAGTCATTTTCACCTTTTCTTCTTTTCCTGTCAGTAGATATTGGTGGTAATATACTTTACTAATTCCATTGTTCTTTCTGACAGGCTGAAACAGTGAATGGAGGAATCATTTGGTTGGCTCTTTGGCTTTTGGCTTTCTTATTTTCTTGACCATTGGCTTCCTTTTCTTTTATGTTTGGCACACTTGTCTTTACTCTTATTCTTCCTTAAAGAAATATATTCCTTTTTGTTTCTTTATTCTTTTGGAGCCCTCCAAGTGAGTTCTTGATTACTGAATGCCAGGCCACTCTTGCCTTCCACAAGAGCCCCTGTGACAAAACCTAAAATTTCAAATTGAATGTGCTTGAGGTTATTTTTGCCAAGCATAAGAGAGAAGTTTTGGGTTCCAGAGACATATTTGAGGGTGTTAATAAATGCCTAGTAATGAGGTTCACGGGGGGATTCTAAGAATTTTGATAGGTAGGAAGTAGCAAAAGATGAATTGGACAAGGGATTGAAGTAGTCCTACTGCACATTGGAAGTTACATAGAGTTTATTTTGTGGGTGTTAGTTTAAGGGCTCTTGATTCTTTTTAATTTCTGGAAGAGGAAAAGGTGGAGCTTTTGCTTGTTCTATACTGAATTTTACTAGAATTTGGTTGATAAATTTGTCTTTAATGAGGGATACTGACTTTTGGTTTGAGTGATGCTAATACCCAATGCATATTTAATATTTCCAAGGTCTTCCATTTTGAAGAAGGACTTTATTTTACTTTTGAAGATTTAATTCCAGGTCCCTCCAAAGGCAATATTGTCAACATGCGCAAATAGCCACAAAGGTTGGTTTCTGTCTTGAGAGTAGTAAGGGTAGGTGTCAGTATAACATGGAGAGGGACCTATGGCTATAAGAGTTTTTTCATTACTTTGTTTAAGGCCATTACGTTACTTATTGAAGACAAAAAAATAAGTTTCAAGGTGGTCTGTGTATCCTGAGCTTTGATGAATGTGCAGAACTTCTTCAGGAGTTCTATTCAAGAAGGCACATCAAACATCCATTTGTTCAATAGGATAGTGTTAGATATGGCAAAGTAGTAGTAGGAGCCAAGGAGAGGAGAGACATCCAGTGGGAGAGAAAACTTTGGTGTAATTGATACCCTCTTTTTTATGAAAACCTCTTACACATAGTTGCTTGATGTTTTGATGTGAAATAGATTTACCACAGGAGACTAGAATTTATGTTTAGCCATATTTCTTAGCTCTAAATTGATGGTTTTCATCCATTCTTTTCTGTCAGGGCTTTTCATGGCCTGTATGTAAGTTATGGGGTCAAGTGACAGATGGTTGGCTAAATTATTTCTAGGGTGATTAACAATATTCTTAGATCTCCTACAATACCAACTATTTCTTGGGAAGTTTCAATTTTGCTTTCAGGAATTAAAAAGTATCCTTTATGTAAAGGAAAGTCAAGGTTCACTACTGGTGAGTTTTGAGCAGTAGGAGACAGAGAATACAGCTTGATTAGTTCCAGGCCCAGTGTTCCAGGAGTATTTTGGATAGAATAGGAGTTGTTGAGGTCAGAAATTGTATTTCTGGAGATATTATCCATTTTATTTGGGACTAGAATGAATTAATTATCATCAGAGTCAAAATTATTAACCTTTTTTGCAGGAAATGAATTGTAAGAATTTAATGTAATGTGTGATTTTACCATTACCTGTTCCCAAGTCCATTATCCTGTAAGTTTGATTTGTCTCTCCATATCCCAGGAAAATTCCTTTGCCTCAAGTCTGACTGAATTTTAAAGTATGATTTTTTTAAAAAATATTGCTAGACAGCCAAATGGTTGAAGGTATTTTAGAAAATCATTCCTATCAATACCATTTTTTGAAGAGGATATTGTAATTGATGTTTTTTGAAGGTGTAAGGTTTTCAAGGTATATGGCAGTTCTTTCTGCTTAAGCACAATAGGTGGGATCCAAACCAGATTTTTTGAGGAGACATCTAGTTTTATTTACAGTGGTACCATTCCCTCATTTGGAAAATGGATTTTTCTCAGGTGTATAAGGAGCTGTGGTGAGATGTGATATCTCTTTTTCTTCAAAGGAGGATTTCAGATCAGATTTTAGAAATCTGTACCATTTTAAGAAGTAATATTGGAAACTTTGTAATTTTATTTTCTTTCAATCTTAACAATGTGTTTCCTCAAGAGGTCTTTCACCTCATATTTAGTGTTAAGAAAGGAAGCCCATGAAAAATGAGAGAATCCATTGAGTATTTTAAGAAAATATCTTGCTCCAGAGACTAGTTGAGGAGATATTGGTTCACATAGATCCATGTGAATATAATGAAGCTTCCAAGTAGCTTCTGGAAATGTGCTTTTGAACAGAGTTTTAGTCATTTTACAGGTAGAGCATGTAAAACAGTCAAATTGGGGAATCTGCTTTTATGGGTGAATTCTTTTGAAGTATTCTGGGAAAGGATGATTGGAAGCTTTATGGAGAGTGAATATACTGTCAGGATTTCAGTTTCCAAGAAAGCTTTTTGGTTGTGTTTGTGAAGAATGAGATTACCTGTGGATAGAGATCCACTGAAAATCTGATTGCCATCTTGAATTGAGTTGGTGTCTAGGTTTGGGATAATAAGGGTGTTGGATAACCTGAGGATAAATTTTTTTGATTAAAGTCAGATTGTTCCCGATCCCAATGCTTTTATGAAAGACCCATCTTGAAGTTCAATTTCTTTTCTTCCAATTTATATATCCTCAAAAAAATTCACAAGGATTAATCATGTTGGTGGTGGCTCCAGAGTCTAGGACAAATTTCAACTTGTTAGAGGTATCCTTCACAGCAAGGAGAGCTTTCACTGGTTTGTCATTTTTTTGGCTTTCCTTCAGGATAAATTATCCAGCAATCTTATTCAGCATGATTTGCTAGTGGATTGCAGAATTTGTTTCTATATTGGGTATTTAGATGTGAGTTTCACTTTTCTATTCATTGGGTGGCTAGTGCTTTTGCATTTTCAGAAGTCTCTTTGGTTCTTTGAATGTAGGACCATATCTCTTCTATGGTGTTTTTGAGTGAGGTAGTTGTTTTTCCAATCTCACATTTTTTAACCAAAGTTCACCTATAGTTTTGTAATTGTTTGGTATATTGATGAGTTTCCACATGGATACAACAGAGTTGAGTAGTCTTGATGGGGTGACACTGTTATCATTGGTTAGGCTTCACAGGGTCTGGGTGTTTTCTAGTACTTTTTTGAGGGCTTTTTCCAGCTTTTCCTTGGGTAGAAAAGTGGAAAATATTCTAGTTAAGTACATAGTTTGATTTTGGACAGTATTTGGTTGGTGAAGCTTATCAATTCTTTTCCAACAAAGCATTGGATTGTTGTTTTCTTCTTCTGAGAATTTGACTGTGATTTTGATGTTTCAGTTTATGCAGATGATTTCAAACTCTAGTTTTTTTCAGTCCAGCTCAATTTTGTTCCTTTCTGCAGAAATTTCTGTGTCTTCAGTGCCCATCACCGGGGAGTATAGCTTTTTCATTCAAAGAATAGAATTAAGCCTGACTCCACAATCTAAAACTTTTGAGCCTGAGAGATTGTATTTTTCAGTTAGCTCAAGACGGAAGTCACCCATGGTTGTATTTATATAGTTCTGAGGAGCTGGTAGGACTTAGTAGAAAATCTCATAGTCTGATAGAAGGAAATGGATTTTTAGGAGATGAGACTATATTAGTCTTGGTCCACAAATGTGAACCGGAGAGAATGGACTATATTAGTATTGGTAAACAAATAGGAGAAGGAAAGACAGCAACAGACCTGTAACATGAGCAATGAGAGAAGTAACAAATAGGATAATAAATTCCATAATAAGAGATAAAGAGGAATTAAGACGTATACAACAGCTTTTGGGAGATGGGAATATATTAGTCTTGGTCAATGAATGGGAAAAGGTGAGTTGAAAGTGAACCTTGAACAATTAGTGATGAAAGAACAACAAACCAGTTGATTTTTGGACAACATGAGATAAGCTTAAGCTTAAATAGACATGGATTATAATAATTGTCATAAGGAATTCTACAGCTAGTAGTCAATATTAATATAGGGCGTGGGAATGATGCAGGCTCAGATAAAAGAAAAACAGTCTTAGATTAGTAGAAATTGCTATAGGAGTAAATTATCAACTTATTGAGTATAGGAGTATTTATAGTAAGTAATAGATTAATGGATATAAATTAATATAGACTCTAATAGAAACACTCTTACCCCTGAGGATGGCTGTGAAAGTACCTAAATCAAAAACCACTCTTATTAGTACAGGCCATTACAACAAAGGAGTTACACTTATGGCCTCCATTTCCATGTCCTCATACGCAATATTCTCGTCTCCATTTGTATCCTTCCCAATGGTAAGGGTATCAGATTTAGTTCCAGTACAATCCAGAGATTAAAAGAGAAAGCTATCTGAGAAATCCTATTTGAACAAAAAAACCTTACTTCATTATTTTATATCTCTTTTTCCCCTTCATCTTATGCCTCATAACTTTAAAGTGGATCAACATTGGGTTTGTGACAAGAAAAGGCATCCGTTTCCACAAAACATGGACACACACCTCCTAGATTTTCAGCCATAGTATGAATACCCTTTTTCTCATCTTCCTCAGCAATTCAAGATATAGTTAGATTTTCAAAATCTTTTTCAGTGATATATTTCTTTTTTTATGTCCCCCATAAGTAACAAAGTCAGGTGGTGACGGGAATTTTTATTAACCTCCATAGCCATCATATGAAATCCATTATTCATACTTGAAGGGGACTTCCCAACAGATGTTGAGCCACTGTTTCCAAAACATGTATAAAATTTCGATTTAAGGGTCAAACAATTTATGATACATAAGTAGTAAGGCAAACCTAGATTCCCTGAAGGCTGTGGGATACTTGAGCTTTCTTTGGCACACATTTGCTTTTTATTAATAGATTTAAGTGGCATTTTGGATCATTAGATTTCTTATGTATTTTGGATAAAAGAAAAGATGTAATTTAAATGATATTGGTTTATTATTTGAAAAAGGCAATATTGAAATAAAATCAATTGATTCTCCCAGTAGTTCCAGGGAATTAATTGAGAAAATTGTAGGCTAAATGGGTTAAGCTTAAAAAAAATCAGAGTTATGTTAATTTAAGACACTAAAGCTCCATCATTTGTTTTACATCAAGCTGCTTGGGAAACTGAGTTAAAAAAGGTCAGAATTTCTGACCTAAAAATTTGGTTTTTTGTAGGTGGGATTTAGGTCTTGAATCCCATATTTTTTGGCTTTGGGATTTCTTATATTTGACACCCCCTAATGTCAAATTAGAATTGATGAGTTTATTAAAGAATATTAGTCAAAGATAAGTTAATCTATCTAAATGGAAACTATCTTTTAACTAAAAGTAAACTGCTACAATATTTTTCAATAATGATAATATAATGAAAACATAAGTGGTGAGGAGATTTTCTAACTATGAAATTTATTCAAGAAGTATGCCAAATATTTTTTAAAAAAGCTGACATAATTCCAAAAAGAGATTTATAAGTCATTCAAAAAATATTTTATCAATAAAGATATAATTTTAATAATTCAAAAATCAAAAATATAAATATTAAATGGATTTTTGACTAATTTCTGAAAAAATATGAACATCTGAAATACATATTTCTCATTAATATAAATAGAGACAGTTCTATCAAATAGAAATACAACTTTTTTCTGAATTAAATTCTAAAAGTATTTATTATTTAATTTTTACATGGATAGAGGAAGATATTTTTGTTTGATTGTATTCTAAAAGGTAAAAAAGTAACATCTGAATTATACTGATGAAAAAATCAGAAAAATGGTTTCTTAAGGAAATATATATTTATAAATTAAATAAATTTTGAGTTGAGATCTGAAAGTGAGAAAATAATTGATATTATTTTTTCCACAAAAAGATTCTTTCTATGGGATTTCATCTCGGAGTAATATTTATAGCTAAGGTATGCTCTCATACAGCCAAACTTGGTAGTTTTTCCCTTGTAAATTGGAATGGATAATAATATAACTCAAAGTGGGAATAATAATAATATCAATTTATCTTTTTTAAGTAAGAATGATATAAGTTTAGCTTGAAAACAATCTAAATTTATTGATTACTTAGCTCAGAAAGCTAACCAATCACCTTGAGAGAGTTTTATGATTGAAAAAATTCATTCAATTATTGGGGATCTTTCATCCTTTCAAAAACAAAACCATTCTAATAAAACCAGATATTTGAATTTATTTAAATGATAAATATGTTAAATTACTAATTAATAAAATTTAGATCATAGCTATTTCATCTTAACAGCTTTATATTTTAATGATTGAATCTTAAAGCTACCTTTGTGAAGAAAATACATTAAATATTGGGAAGGATATTCTTCTATTCATTTTAAATAAGGTTATATGAGAGTTGAGCTTCAAGGTTAAATTCAGTTAACAAAGACACATTTAAGCTGGATGTTTCAATAATAAAATTTTAATATTGCTCTTAATAAACTAAGAAATTTCTTTCTATAGGTAATTTGGCTGTAATATTAATTAAGTTTTTAAAAACTTGAAATCACACCTTCATAGATCAAAAAAAAAAGATATTTTCTTTAAAAAATTTGGAAAATGGCAACACAATACTTTCCAAAAGTATGATAAATCCTAAAATTAATTCAATACTATACACCATAGCTCAAATTTAGTATAATTTTGAGGGTTAAATTTATTCAAGGGATAATAAAAGTAATAATTGAATTTATCAAATTTATTAGTGCTTTAAAATTCTTCCTTAATTTTTAAGTAAAAGAGCCTATGAAGAAACTCAATTTTATTTGCAATTTAAAATAAAATGGCGTAATAAGATTACTATTCATCTAATGTCAAGAAACATAGATTTAAATATCTCAATATTTTTGAATTTGAATTGATTAATATCATTATCTATTTTGATTCAAACATAATTGGTGAGTCTCAATTTTTCAATATTTTGTGAATGCAAAATATTTCACAAACTTGCAACGTAATTGTACTTTATGTGTAGAAAGCTCAAAAATCTCTAGAAATTTTCGAATGTTTTTTTATTGCTCAATCAAAAAAAATCAAAACAAAAAAAAACAGGAATTGCATTGTATGTTTTCAAGTTTTTCAGATAAACGCTTACATAAGCCATTGAAGAGTAAAATTTAAAAATTTAGCAATGTGAGGATTCAAATGATCTATGGCACAAGATTTTGATTGCCAACTTGTGGATGGGATAGTTATTTGCAAGGGCATCTAATCAGTGAACTAAATAAAAACATTATCCCAAGAGCCCAAATATACACGGAAAGAGGCTTTTTGTTTTGTAGTTATCCAACTAGCAGGGCTACTGAGCCCAAAGATATTTATTCATATTTCCCTTGCAAGAAGACAAAACAAGTAAATATACCTCTTACCTTTCCCATGCTTGGAGAGCCTCAGACACGTTTGTGACTTGGTGGTGTCGAGAATGTTAAGCAATGGGCATGCCGGTTCGCATTGTCCCATTTGTAATTGCCATTAGTAAAAATCAACTCAAATTTGAACAAAACATTTCAATTATTAACAAGCAAATCAAATATCTTGTAGATTAACTTCTACTTTGGGCCTTATTGGGCATTGTCATTGTTTGATTTGAGGCTTTCCTGATAAGATTTCCAAGCTTCGTGTAGCAATAACACAAAAGCCTGTCCTTCTGGACTGACGAAGCCAACTTCAGGCTTTGAGCCGTTAAAAGCTTTAGGCGAGTTCCAATTTAACGGATCAACCACAGGAGCTACGGCACCTGTGGCTGGATTAGTAAACCGTGTCAACAGCGCCAACCGAGCCTTGTTAATTTTTCTCATTGGTAACATGGAGGTGAACCTCGGATCCAATGACAATAGTCGATATGCCGCTGAGGCAATAATTGCGGTTCCCGCGCATTCAGGATCTGACGTGGCAAAACGGGAGGATGAGATCAATTTATACCAATCAATTTCAATTTGCGAATCAATCATATCAAAAAGAAGTGGAAAATGCCGACAATTGTGCTTGGACTCATTGCTTGCTAAATAATTGGGAAGCAAGTAGCTGTCTGCATACTGATAGGTATAAGCACCATCAATAATTTCTGCGATCCAATGAGCAAGGTCGTCCCTCCAAGTTTCGGTTTTCTTTCTGAGATTCTCGTCACGCAAGTTGTGAAAGGTTGCGTAAATTCTCATCATTCCTGCTGCAGCCCAGCCATTTCCTGTAACAAGAAAAGTAAGCTTATAAATGAAGTTTTGGGTGCTTCTGAGGGCGCAAATAAAAGACGCATGTTCATTTGCTTACCGGTAGACCAAAATCCTGGGTCTTCAAAAGAACCTGTACATACAGAAAGTATCCAGCTTAATTTAAAAGGCCTGATCTGTCGCATCGAAAATGGAAAATGCATTGGAAAACTCACCTTCCTTAATGTGAGTCCAACTCCAAATTTTGTGATGGGGATCTTGCAAAGCCTTGCGGTATAATCTAGCTTGGTCGTACGCGAGTTCAAGCAAGGTAATATTCGAGGACCATGCTCCGTAATAAGCTATGAAGGGTGGTGCCATGTAAAGAAAGTCAGACCTGCGAAAATGACCTTTGTCAATTGAAATTCATGTTTCCCAAGCAAGCCACATTCAGGAACTACCAATATTGAAACTCTTTGTCTCTGTGGGACAAGGCCCCTTCAAGTGATCTAGGAACGTGGTTTAGAAGCCATTCCATCTGATTGTTCGCTAAGGTTTGATATTTTTTTGAAATATCTGATAAATTCAAAGCAATCGTTGAGTCACACGGCAGGCTCAAAATAGGTTTGTCATTATTACCTGCAGATGTTGTTGCAGCGATTATCATTGCAGCTACGCCAAGGGAAGCTGGATCACCCGAAGCCCCATCACCATCAATGATGGGTAGCTGGGAACTATTGCGGTTTGCCAGGATACGGTCAAGCAGATCCAAAAGTTTCTCAGAGGGGCAGAGTGGCCCATCCACTTTTGAAAGGGGGAGCTGACGGGTCGTGGAGAAGACTCCCAGAGATGGGTAGTATCTTTCACAGATTACTTGAGTTTGCGCGCCCCATTCCCAACTGGAGTATTAACCGCAGCGGACCGAGAAGAAAATAATATAATATTTTTTATTGCAATGTGCTTGGTACTTTGTCTATTTTAGGAACCAATGAAGTTCTTAGCAACGCACCTGTGGTTTGCCACCCGATTCAGCGTTTGGTAAACCAGCTCTGCTGTGTTTTCAAAGGCATCCATGGCCTTGCCGCGTCGCCCAAGCTGTTTCTGAGGCGTATTGTTTTCAGCGCACATTTCTTGGGGTCTGCGAGTTTTGGTATGCTTCTCTGGATGGAGTTTCTTTGGTGTTGCTAAAGAGTGTCTGTGTCCGGGGCCCTCATCAGTAGCCGGCGATGCAAAAGAGCGTAGAAATAAAGATGTCTCAAAAACTAAGAAAAGGAAGATGAGCGAGCGCATTGTCTCGTGTATGTGTTTGGGTCCGAAGTCCCGAAAATAATCAATGAAATGAATGTGTGGTATGCAGGAAGCTTGTCAGGCAGGCTATGGGGGAGATCCGGACGTCGGAAGAGCCGTTATTTATATTGCGACGAGGCTTATGCTGCCCAAGTTGCCCTCTTCAAAACTTAGCGTCGACACCTAGACAAATACGTAGAGGGGCTCTGTCTTTGCCTGATTTGGCCCTGGGAAACAAGAAAATCAGACTGAATGATTATTTCAAAATCCGTCATGCCGTATTTCCAGGTGTCCCAAGTTCATACAGGCCACCGACGGGCTTTTTTTCATGCCACGCATCTTTTTCTTATGGCTTTTTGGAACCGTATCCTACTTTGTTTTATATCACTTTTGGAATTTTTGCTGAACTATTTCTGCTTTAACATAACGATGTGATCTTTTTGTAAAAAAAATAATAGAGGAAAGGTTCAAAACTGAATGGAGGTTCCCATGGTGGCCCGTTCTGCATCTGATTTGGGTCTTTCTCACGCGGATTCTGCCTCGGAAATCAGAAAGTCCAAAATCATCAAATACGGCAAAGACTGAGCGTCACTATTACGTACCAAGGGTGGCTCCCCGAACCCGAAAATTATGGAATTCCCCGGTGTACCGCCCCTAGGAGTCGGTACACGGGGATAGCTTACACGTCTTACACCGCATCGGGAAGTGGCACAGGACAGGGTATGGAGAATTTCAAAAGATCCTGAGGGGACCGTTTTTTTTAAAACCATTTGCAAAAAAAAGTGAAAAAACAAGCAATAGTTTAGATCTTATCAGTCTCTGGGTAAAGATGCCCAAATGTACAAGCCCAGTCTTTAATGCATGCTAGTTTCTCTACATGCATTGGGGAGAGGGAAGCTTGCTGAAAAGTTAATATTTTTCTCCCAATGGAGCACTAGTTGCTGGGATTGAGAGAAACTTCTGAGCCATCTTCCCAAGAGTTGGGAAGAGATGCCTTTGGGTCTGCCAAAACACTAAAACATCAGTTGACTTTGGTTCTGATGTTTCCACTAAGAACCCATTGAGCTCATTTTCCAAGGAGATTTGGTCCGGTGTGGAAGATTTGTATAATTCATCGTAAATCCCTGATGGGGCCATGTTGACTTGTGTTGAACTGGGTACATTTTCATCATTGGTAAAATGGTTCTTGCAACTCTTTAGGAGATGTACCAAGCAATTGCAAAGTGGCCTCGTTTGTTGAAAAAAAATGCAATTTGAATTGAGGATTGAGTATGGTGGAACATATTATAGGAGTTTTGAGAAGAAGAATGCAGAGATATTTTGTTAGCTTATTGATCATGGCCTCTGCTACTGGTTTTATTTGTGCCACGTCATACTGTTGACAAGCCTATTGAAGATAATATTAGTACAATGCTCTTATATCTAGACCAGAGTACTTACTTGTTGAATATGCTTGATTAATAGAATATAAAGGGGCAATGCATGATTGATCATTGGATATTTGTATCCACAGATAATGTGTGTTGCTTCATGGAGGGGGTGAAGGAAGTCAATCATCACTTTGACTTTTTCCCATTCAATGGCTGAAAGTTTATAACTTTGAAGATTGAGAGTGCTACAGAAATGATGATAAGCATCTTTGAGGGTCCATGCGCAATTAAAAATCTCATACGTGGAATTACATCTTGTGGAGACATGAGACAACAGGGTGACAGCCTTTGTTGGTCTTGAATCATCGTATACTAGGTGGATGGTAGTAATTAACTTCTCACATTTCTGGGGACTTTGGTTTCAATAGGTGGCCAATTGAGATATTTGTGAAAGATTGAATTGTAGTTGAGGTGGAGCCTGTCAGGATCATTTATTATATTGGTGAGAGACATTAGGCCATGGCTATCATTCACATTGGGTGTTGCAAGTTCTTCTGGAGTTGCTACAAGGACTTTTAGTTCATCTTGGGCTGCAAGATGGATAGTGTGAGCCATACATCCAATTGCCTTCTGGTCAGCACAAAATCCAGGCAATTGATTTTGCATTTCACTAGCCATTCGTGAGTTTACTGAGGCATTATCAGTTGTTATACAGACTATTGAGCTCTTCAGGATGTAAATTCCTAATACTTTCATAAAACGTTTGGCAAGTGCTTCCCCTGAGTATGGACCTAAAATGTACAATTATTAGATGCTAAATTCCTAATTTAGTTAAAGATGCAAATTAAAAAACTGACCTTCAATTGGTTGGAGGCCAATGAGGATTGAAGTAAGTTTAAAGTCACTGCTCATGACATGGGCAGTGACACCCATGAAAGCAATCACATTTGGACTAGTCCACACATTGGTTGTCAAGTAAATTTCTGTGCTTGCCAGGCTCAATATTTTGCGGAGGTGTTGATGGAAAAAAAAACATTGGAGACATGAGCAGTCAATGCGGTTCCCCTTACTAATGTATTCTGAACACCCAGATGGCATAGCTCCAGAAGAGCTTGAAAAGGCTTCGATTCACTGATTGACAATGGCAGATCGCTATTGGAAACAAAATAGACAAGGGCTGTTTTGAGGGATCCTGGGCATAATGGCTTAAAAGGGTGGGGTGAATGATAATTTTTAAAATAAAATAAAAACCAAAGAAAAGTTGACTTACCTTTTTTGGTTGCCTATTATTAATATATTTATCAAGGGTACCAATTTCCATGTGTGGCTTCTTGTTTGGATTCTGCAATTGATGGCAACCCACCAGATGATCAGACAACCCTTTGGTACTTCCTGTCCGGTCTCGTTTGATTTTTTTTGGCATGGTTTTCCTGATTTATCCATCACATGACATTCAACAAAATAAACCCATACCCATGACCATTCCGTTTTGGTGGACACCTCAATATTTGAGGGATTGGTTTCATGTCCAACATCATCTTGACTTGCTGTTGTATCCCTGGAAGGCCACATTGCTGCTGTTTAGGAAATTTGTGAAGTAGAAAAGGTGAAAATACAATTTGAGTTTTAAAAAAATCTAAATATACGATTTGAGTTTTAAAAAAATTGGGACAAAAAACAAGTAAGTAGAGATTTCAAAAGAGAAATTAAGAGACAGAACAAAAATAAAAAAGAAGAATAAGCACAAATCAAACAGGGGGGGAGGAGAGTGAGTGAGTCACTTAGATGACAGCTGGTAACCCCTCCCAATTCCATTTATCCCCACCAATCAAGTACAGGATGGAAAATTGAAAATAAAAAACTCCCAAGTTCCGCTTGGTATGGGATACGGTATAGCTGAAAAGGTCTGGTATTCCCACGGGGGAAGGCTGACCTCAAAACCAACAAAGAAGGCAACATTTGGGGGGCTGCTGGAAATATGGGATGGCATCTCATATTGAAATTTCACACACGCTCTTTAGGTGACATATGAGATGTGTTACATTTTGCATTTGTGGCAAAGATTGACTCCCCCTAATAAAAACTCTCTGATCCAACCAAAAAGGTTTTTTCAGCCTGAATTTTACAAATGTTTCCCCACAGACCATTCTACGTCAGCAGCAAGATTACCGATTTTATAGATTTTTCCTCATATATATTAATGCCTAAGCAATCCAACCGGGTTAATTTCATACAAGAACTGGTTAAAACCAAATTCAAGCTTTTTGAAGAGACATTGGATGCATGGATGGATATTTTAGTTTCCCCAGGCTTACCAACAATTGGTTCAATTTTGGCGGGTGATTTGGCTTTGATGGCAATGATGATAGAGTGGGTTATGAGATCTGAGGATGATGTGCAAGATATATTGCAGAGGGTGATTTGCTCAAGGTGAGTGCTCTCTTCATCAGTTTGAATAAAATATAAGAGAAAACTTTTACATGTTTTTTGTGGCAGGTACTTAACATCTCATCAATCTCTGGCATCATGCAAAGAATTTGGCTTGGCCACCTTGCTTGGGATGAATCCAAATGACTTAAAACAAGTTGTTTGCAAAAGCCAGGAGGGATTTGTCTATATATATTATTTGATAAAAGACAATCCTGTCTTCCATAATAATAGCTATTGTATGCAATTAGACTTGTGTCAGAAATTGGTTTTTGGCAGCCATGGAAGTGGGGCCTCTGTTGGCTGTCTTGCAAGATCTTACAAGATAAGTCAGGGTAGTGTGATCATAGAAGCAAGGCAGGTCATAGATGCTTTGTTTTCAATTGGTTGCAATCATCTGCAGTAGCCTGATGAGGGAAAACGTCAAGCTATATCATCTTTCATGACATCTGAAGGTTTCCCTGGGTGTGTGGAATTTCTCAATGGTACAACAATCCCCCTATTTCAATGCCCTGGAATTGATGGAGAGTTATTCTATGATAGAAAAAGGCATTACTCACTGAATGTTCAAAATGTGTGTGACCACTGCAAAAGAATCACAGCACTTTTGAGTGGGTGGCCAGGGTCTTGTGCAGTTGGAGGAATGTATAGAAAGATGGGGCTTTATAGAAATCCCAACAAGTTCTTAAGCCCAGGTGAGTGATTTGATAATGACTGATAAATTTCACACATTAATAGTATGAATAGTTTTTTTCTTTGTTAGGAAAGTACATTCTGACAGACTCTGCCTATCCCCTTGGGATAAATTGTATCCCATGTTATAAGGGTGCAGCAGCCAATAACTATTGCAATCAGAAATTCAACTACTACATAGCTCAATCACAGGTGTGAGTAGAGCATTGGATAGGGATCCTTGAAGCCTGCTGGGCATTCCTGAAGATTTTACGTCTCACATGTTACAAACCCAAACATATGGTGCACATTAATAAGTGGGTTTATATGTGAAGTAGTGCACAATATACTCATGGAGGTCAGTGATAGGTGGGACACAGATCAACTGTATAATCCTCAATTCTTCAAAATGAACAATGTTGGTGCTGAGGCAGCTAATAGGGCTTTCCAAAATAGAGATGGAATTCAAGCATTTTGTTTGGCCTTAAATGGGGTTGTATAATTTTAGATAAAATGAATTAAATAGATTTTTTTGTTTTCCAAAATATGAAAACTAAATTTCAAAATCCTATATTGAAACTTTAATAAATAAAATAGAAACAAAATTTGTAAAATTTTTCTTTTTTTTTCACATTCAAGAAACAAATGAGTAAGTATCAAAGTAAAAAATTGGAAAAAATCTTTTGTCAAACACAAGGAGACTGCTCAAATTTCCAAAAAAACTTATAAAGGACTGAACAGCCTCTTTCCATAGTTGCTAAATCCAGCTGTATGTGATTTTAATGATCAGCTCCATCTCAGCCGCTGACTTCCCCGACTCTAATAATTTTTCAGCAGCTGCCAATTAGACCTCCTTCTCTTTGAGTTTTGTTTCCCAATTTGATTTTTCTTGATCTAATTGGAACTGTTGTTCTATTTTCTCCTTTTCCAAACTATAATCACGTTTATCTTTCTTTATTTTTTTCTTCCAATTTTATTTGCTCAATTGAGACATAATCCTCAATTATCTTGCAATGTAATTTGCAATTCTCATGGTCCAACCATTTGCCATGTTCTTGCAAAGAAAAGCAACTCCATTTGGAAAAGTTTTGTCTATTCCTATTAAATGAAGTCCCAGATGGTGATTCATTGTCATCATTACCATGGTTAGCTTCTCTGCAAACACCCCTATTAGCCTTGTTTGATGCTTGAACTTTCTGAACCGCCCTTTGTCTCTGCTCATAGGAAGACAAACCTGAATCGCGCTCTTCCCTGATTTCTCCTTGGGAAGGTTCTTCAGCTCCACTTCTGTTTTTGTTTTCAGCATCTGAGGTTGTATCAAATTTATTAAATGATGTTACATTTGCTTTTTGCCCAAACACTTGCTCCATTTGTGCATAAAATGGACACATTGCTTCAAGCTTGTCAGATAACTTCATACCCAATTCTTCTTCATCCAAGCCAGCACCAGTGTTGTTAGCCCAAGAACAAGTCATCAGGTATTTTTTTTGTAAGGGCCAAAGCACTGTGCACAATTTCGCCCAATAAGCTCAAGAGACCTATTCAGTGAATTCAAATAACCGGCAAAAACTTAATAAGCCCCTTCACATGTGAGCATTCATTACCCAATATGTGTTTTTTATTCTTTCCAAATAGTTGATCATAATTTTGAGGATCTTCAAGGTATGTACAGATGTTTTCAAAATCTTTATGCGTAAATTTGGGTGTGGAGTCTGAATTATGTTGCTTTTTGCTCTTATGGCACTGCTTGGTTTTTTGTGGCAGCCCTTGTGATTGGGGTGTTTTCTGAGGTGTGGGACAGGACCCCCTACTGTTATCACTAGTGGCATTCCAAACGTGGCCAGTGGGAGTTGATGTATGTAAATGCATCTATTCAGCTGATTGTGTGAGACTTGGAGGGCTTAATGCATGGCTGTTCAGGCCGGAGTGGGCCATTGTTGGACTACTTGGATGAAGTTCATGGGAAATTGCCTCACCAATATATGTTGTATCTAATGGGTTAGCACAATGAGCATGAAGAGTTATGAAATTCAGAATGAGCAGTTGAGTGTACAGTATTTGATGATGTATGAGGGACCATTGTAATTGGGTTTTAAATCACAGGACAGTTGCTTCAATTGCCATTTGACCATGTAGACCAATGATTAGTGATAAATCTCGATCTTGGTGCCCAAGACTGAGTCATTTGATTTGAATCTGGTGCCAATTGGTCCAATGTTGATCTTTCTGCCCACTACTGAGGCATTTGATTTGAATCAGGTGTCAAATGGTCCATGGATTGAAAGTCGTAAATAGATGATTCACTTGAATAAAATTAAGGCCTTGCATTCATCTAAGACAAAAAATTTGAGGAAGATATGAGTGTGTCCCTCACCTGACAGCCAGACCAACAAGAAAGGAGCTCACTTTGATATATGAACAGTAATTACAAATTCGTTTGAGCTTTATTGAGCCAATTGAACACTTAAAAATGGAAGGAAGCAGATGAATTTTGATTGGTAAAGGTTAGATGAGAGTGATAAGAAATGAGATCAGAAAGAGCTCACCCAAAAGTCCAAAAGTCCCACAACAGCCTCACATTTGGCTTATTTCTTCTTTTTTTTTTCTTAAATAAAATGTTTTCACAGTTAATTTATGTCGGTAATAAGAAATTCGTTTTAGACAAAAAAAGGTGGTTTTTGTCAAGCAACAAAATAAATAAAGAAACAAACTACTGTAAATAAAATGTAAATAAAATAAATACATGTGAATATTATTGTACATAAACACTTCTTCCTCATCAAAATATTACCTTGTTTTCATTTCATTAAAACATTTCTGACAAAATATTTCAATCCACAAGAAAATAAAAAATAAAATTTTTATGCTAAGATATTCAGAACAGATCGAAGGTGAAAATAATTCAATAAAATATTTATGACAAATAGTTACCGACCTCCTCAATCCCCATCTTCACTGCAGTCATTATACTTTATGGATACAAACCAGATATCAGAAAATATGATGCTAAGAAGGATGCTAGAACAAATCCTCAATAAATTAGCTGATAAAATACCATAACAAAAGCCACCCAACAAGCTCTGTGACCTACCACACCTCTGTTTTACTGTAAGTCCGGCAGAATTGGGGCCTTTCCTATATGATTTAAGTGATTAGTTACCTTCTGTAGCATCCAATTTCGCATCTGAACAACAAAAAATAATTTTGGTAGACTGGCATTTTGGATACGATCCTAGTAGGGCAGCAACAATATCCACCCAACTGACCTCTTACAATTGGTGGTTGTCCTTATTACAAGACAATGCAGCAGCACAGAATCTTCCTTTGGAATTGAATTTCCTTCCTTCAAATCCCTGTCCTCCCTTCTCTTATCTACTTACCTGCTTTTCTGAACAGACTGACAGATCAATTTAGAAACAAATTTTCTAAAGATAATTCTTGGAAAGCTCTTCTTCATGTAAACAAGGAAACAGAAGTGTAGGAGATTATAATGCTCACTTCAGTTCCCTTGCAGGATCTGTGGATCTTTTAAATGAGAGCCGTTGTGATCTATATTGTAAGGGTTTGGATTTTTAAATCTTAGAGATAGCCTATTGCCGTGATGATTTCTGTCTGGGGGATAATCTGGACACCTTGAAGCAAGTAGTGACTCAATGTGCACATATACATGACCAATTGCAGGAGCTATATGCGACAAACAGGAATAAAACTCCCTATCATCACTGAAAACCTTTTAATATTGTAAAAATGAAAAAGATTTCAAGGGGGGATGTAAAAATAAAAATAAAACTGAAAACTAACCTCTAGTCTCCCTTCCTTGTGACCACCTCAGCAAACCCAACTAATTACTTGGTGTCTGAGTAATTTTATATTTTTTTCCTGAACTAATCTCCTTTCCTTCATACTTATAATGCATCTAATCTTTCCCTCATCAGAAGATAAATAAAATAAAATAATAGAAATGAAAGGAAATAATATATTTCTTCTACACTCACCTATCTGTTGGTTTATTGTTGTGTAATTTTGTAAGACTACTTCCCTCTTATGCAATAAAATAAAGTTATATGCTAACTTAAAACCATTTGTGTTATTTGCCTAACTTTGTAAAGACATAATCATTGTTGTCATTGTGTATTGTACTACAGCCCTGTATTTTAGGTATCTACTCATTCCATTCTTATTTTCTTAATCAGTAAAACTATATCAATATTAAAATAAATAATTTAGTCTTTTTTTTTTCTGAAAAATTAATAGATTTACAGTCTTGACCAACTTTAGATTTATAAAACTAAAAGACTTGTTTACAAAAATGAACAACCTTGATCAAAACAACAATTTGCAAAAAATCATTCCAATCTTAACCAACAACAACTACTTGTAATAGAAGCTTAGAATGATAATATGTTTGAAAAAAAGATTACTCTATAAGTACTACACTAAAGAATGTGTTCCAGGAGATGGTGAAACATGCACACCAACATTCAAAGAAAAAGTTCTAGATGCTAATATAAAAGCTTGTGGAATTATATCTAATTTCCTATATTCAAGAATGTCTGTGGCTAGAGTAACTTCTGAAGAAATAACACAAAACAGCTACTTATTATGGAATAAGCTTAACAAACAATTTGTACCCGCTTCATTTAACATCAAAGCTAGAATATGAAGCAAATCTCAAAAACTAACCTACAAAACCAATCTCAAGGTATTCATTTCAAGCACTCAAAAATGTCTCAGTGACATATCTTCTGTTGGAATAACAGTAGAAGATGAAATTCTAGCCTTTTCAATTCTTACTAAACTACCTGAAAAGTTTCATTGATAAATAGAAAAGGTCACATTGAATGCTGAAAATCAAGGGAATCCTGATGAAATCCTTAATTTACTAAATGAAGCTGTGTTTAAAGAAGAAGCTCTTTACATGCATTCAAACAAAGTTGTAGCTCTCAACAAAGAAAGCTTCCCTTAAAAAATTGTTCATTATTGTAGCAATGGAAGACACAATCCTCTCATCACAACACATGGACCAGAGAAATGTTGGAAATTGCATCTGGAATTAAAACCTGAAATAAAACAAAAACAAAAAGAACAAAGAACAAAATTAACCATTTCTCAAGCTCTTTTCACACAAGAGTCAAGAAGAATGAGTCAATAACCAGCATTATTCCAGATACTGGTGCTTCAAATCATATGTTTAACAACAAGCATTTTTTTGAAAATTTACAACAAGACCACCAAATGAATGTGGCTACTGGAGGTGAGAAATCAAGTCTAACTACAAGAGGAAAAGGATTAACCAAAATTAAAGATTGACTTGGTAGCTGGTGGTTATTACCAAGCAGTCTTTATGTTCCTGAACTAACAGCTAACCTACTAGCTCTATCTACAATTGCACAAAATAAAACACAAATCAGAAGAGCTAAATCACAATTTGGAATATTTTTAGATAGAAATACCAAACCATCCTTCATTTGTCCCATCTAAAGTGGTGTATTAGAAACGCAAATAAATTTGTTCACTTCTCACTGTCTTGATACTCAAGCTAAAGAAAATGGTGACCTTTGGCACAAAAAATTAGGACACATGAACAAATTTGATATGAAGAAGCTAACAATATCTGCAATGAATTCATAAAAGGTAAGATGTCACAAATTCCTTTTAAGAACTCATTTTAAGCAGCTAATGACATATTGGAAAATGTACACCTAGATCTTTGTGGAACATTTTAAACTCAATCAATAGATGGGGCTAAGTACTTTCTCATCATTGTAGACCAGATGAGTGTATTCATAACCACAAAATGTTCAAAAAATAAAAAACAATTGTTCCAATAACTTAAAAAATTTTAGAATGTTATCTGAAAACCTCCATTCAACAAAAATCAAAAAAATCACAACAGATGGAGGTGGTGACATTGTAAACAAGTCATTCAAAAATCACTGTGTAGAATTAGGTATTGACCATGTTATGAGTCCGCCATACGCTCCTCAACACAATCCTTTTTCACAAAGGGGTAATCAATATGTCTTAGAAAAGCCTAGATGTCTCTTACTTCAATCAAAAATAACATTGAAATTTTGGGTAGAAGCAATTTCCACAGCAGCATTTCTATGCAATTTAATTCCCAAAAATGATAATCATGTAACCCCACATGAAATCTGGTATAAATAAAAACCACAATTGAGAAAACTGAAACCATTTGGATACAAAGCCTTATTGAAGATTCTGAAAACCTCCATTTCAAATAAATTTGCAACAAAAGCATGGGATGGAATCTTCTTTGGATATGAGAATTAAGCCTTAAGCTACCAAATACTCAGAATAAAAGATAAAAAGGTCATAATAAGTAAACATTTCTTATTTGATGAAGAAGATCTTCTGTAAATACCTTTTCAAGCACAAAAAATTAAAGAAATATTCCTGGATCTAACCCAAAAAATGGAGAAAGAATCACTAGGAAGCTCCAATACTGAAGAAGATAACCCTAATATTCAATAAACACCATTAGAGAATGAAGAAGAATAAATGTTTGTTGATTCTTTGGAAAAATAGCCCCAGAAGATCCAAGTGATTGGTCCTAGACATCTCACTCTTATTTCAAGCAAAATCTATGTCAATAATATCTTACCATTCTTCTGAAGACAACCTAGGACAAACTTAACAAATAAACTATTCCCTGTTCCTGACTCATTTGATGAAGATATGACCAGTGATAATAAATAAAAATGGAACCTTGCAATTGAGAAAGAACTCCTCAATATTGACAAATTCAAAGTTTGGACTCTCAGACAAACAACACTCAATGACAATTCAATCACAAGTACATGGGGTTTCAAATAAAAACAAGCTAAAAATGGAATATTTATTGAATACAAAGCCTGTTTATATGCTCACTTATGTCACCAGATAGCAGGACTGGACTATTAAAACACTTTTTCACAAACTGGTAGATTAACATCACTACAAACTTTCATCTCCTTTTCGGAAATTAATAAATAAAAATTCCATCAAATGGACGCAAAAAGTTCCTTTTGGAATGCACCTCTGCAAGAAGAAATCTGTATATAAATTCATCAATGTATAAAAGCAGATAAAGAAACTAATTTACTTCAACTCAACAAGGCACTATATGGCCTTAAGAAATCTTCTCTAGAATGGTATGAACATTTTTCACAATGGTTAATCACATCTGAATTCAACTGCTCTCTCACTGATCCATGTGCTTTCTGGGAAAAAGGAAAGAATACACCATTGATTATGTTCATGTAGATGATCTTTCCATTTTTGGGCCAGATCTTGAAAGCTTTAAAAAAAGAATTTAAAAATTGATATGAAGGATCTAGGGGAAGCTCACTTACTGTAAGGTGTGGATATGAAACTTTGATAAAATATCAAGTACTTTTCCTGTCCTGAAAATTTGTATAAGGTAAAATTATTTAACAATAGTAAGAAATAGTATTTTTAAACAGAAAACACACCAATTTTATTTTTTTCAACTTTTTTGAGTATAAGAAAAAATATAATAAAAATTTATTTTTTTACCAACAATAAAGACTTATCCAAAAATACTCTACAAGAGATATTTAAGGCTACAAAAGAAATTTCCTCAAGAGCAATTTCAATTGGAATTAATTGAGCAAAGGACTGCAAGCAATTAATTAAAGAACAATGTCTTTAAAAAGATATTTAAAGAGAAAAAACACCCAAAAGTGACCAGAGTGAATTTTGAAACAAAGTGACAAAGCTAACAGTGATGAAAGATGCTTTAATTCCCTTTTGGGGTGGTTCAGGGGTAAAAATGACTATAAGAGTTACAAAAAATGATTATAATGATTTTTTTCAAATGGTTAAAAGTTTCAAAGCGTTCAAAAAAAGGTGGGCAAAAACTTTTATTGATTGGTTTAACAGTGTTTAAACTAATCATAAAAGGAAAAGATTCTAACATGAAGAGAAAAGTGGGGCAAAGAAGACATTCTTTTATAGCCATCAATTTTCTTACTTCAAAGGTAAAATTTACTCCTTCCAGTCGTGAAAAACAGTCTGAAAACAGAAAAGCCAGTTATGACATCATTGAACCCTGGTTTAGACCAAAGAAGGGCTGATTTAAGCCATTTTAGAACCTTAGATCAGCCATTACTATATCAATACCTGGTCTAGAGCCTTCAAAACACGTCAGAATGTGTGTAAGAGGCGTAGAAACCAGTTAAAGCTGTTTTTACTAACATTGTTTTAGCTTAAGGGTAGTTTTACCCTCTTGGAAGCAGTTAAAACTACCCTGGTTGGTATCAAAACCTCATCATGAATTGAGTCACAGACCCTGTGACTCAATTCCAAGCAAAAAGTAATGAAATTTTGCGTGGATTTTGACATCCCACACCAGTCAGCAAGGATTTTGGGGGTCTAGCTCCCCCTTTGAGCTAGATTGTCTTTTCCCCCCAGAATTAATCTTTCCAATTTATTTTTTCTTTAATTCCTCATCATGTAATACAATTATAATTTACATATGTAATTCAATTGATTTTTCAATCAAACATATGTAATGATTGATACCTCATATGTAAATTACAGTTCACTTATGTAATACACAGACACATTTTGACATTTCAATTGAAAATACTTCAATTCCTAATAAATTCTAAACTAAACACAACACCTCAATTTTAACACACAAATTGATGGTTAAAAACAGATGTGGTGTGAATTAAATTAAGGTTTGGAGGATTTTCATACTTTTGTACAAAAAATACTAAAAACTTAATTTAAGCTTATTTAGAGTTGAGTTACAGAAATTTCATCCAGAGGTGACCCCACTTTATTTTTTATGAGGAATCCAATGGTGTGATAATTTCTTTATGTTTATTTATTGGATAAAAAGCTATAATATATTCTATATAATCTTTTACCAAAAATATTTTAATTTCATAATTTTTATTAAAAATTCATTTTTACTGAATTTTTACTGGTAAAAATGTATTTTCATAATTTTAAATTTTATTGTAATTTTATTTTTAAATTATGATTAAACTTTGATTTTCAAATATAAATTTGTATTTATATTTCAATTTATATTTTTATAATATAACTAAAGTTATTTTATTTATATTTGTATCTTAATTTATCATTTGTGGTCTTTTGGGTATAAGAAAATACCTCTAAGGCTCACATTCCCTCCCCCTAAAAAAATAATATTACTTTGTAATATTGTTATTCCTAGTGTTTCTGAACCTTCTGAGAAGTTTAGTAGCTTCAGGTATGTCTTTTTCTGGGAACCATTCATCTTCACAAGCTGAGTCACTGTACCTAACAAGGTATTCCCTTTGTTGGTTCTCAACTTTCTTTCTTTGAGAACTTTTGTAATTCTCTTACTACCAGATGACTAAATAGGAGGTATAACTTGGGGAATTTTATTCCTCAAGGGAAATTTTTCAGCATCACTAGATTTATATGGCTCTATTAGGCTCACTGGAAATGTAGGATGCTTATTTCTAAGCTCTTCAGATAGCTCTACTTCAACAGCATTTTCTCCATGGAGGGCCTTAATAAAAAAAGGTCCTGCAAAGGAGTCTTTCAGCTTTTTAAATCCTTTGATGTTATTGAAGTTAGTGGTGGATACAAGAACTTAATCCCCCACTTTGAAATCTGGAGTTGCATGTGATTTATCCCATTTGTCCTTAGCATATGCAAAAGAGTCCTCCATGCTTTCTAGCTTTTTCTAGCATTCCTTTGAAGATAGCAGCTGTGGGATTTATTTCAATCAAATCTTTCCTCAAGGAATCTTGAGGTAATTTGGGTTTCCATCCCTTTTCTAGGATAGCAGGAGTTTGATTGGTACTTTCATGGATTGATGTTTTATATTCTAATTCTAGTGCTGGAAACAGAGTACACCAATCATTGGTAAATCAATCACAATCTTTGAATTCAAGGCCATATGCACAAAATCTTCTTACCATGTCCTCTAAGGTCTGGATCATCCTTTCAGCCAGACCATCAGTTTGTGGGTGGTAGGCTTTGGAGAAAGACAGCCTAGTGCCAAATGATTGGTGAAGATTTGTCCATAGTGCTGAAGTGAATTTGGGAGCCCTGTTACTAATGATATTTGTAAATATGCCAGTCCATGACACTACTCTATTTCATATCAGAAGAGCTGTATCCATGGCTGTATCATCTTTGTGACATGGTAAAAAGATTGAAGTTTTACTGAATCTGTCTACAATCACTAGGTAAGCATTATAGCTTATGTCACCTCCTGGTGGTAGGCCAGTTACCCAATCCATATGGACAATTTGCCAAGGTCTGCTGGGTTCTTGTATTTTGATCATATTTCCAAGTCTCTTGCCAGTGGATTTCTTTGCCTTCTGGCATCTGTCACAGGTTTTGCAATACTCTGCAACATCTTTCGCCCACATTGGCCACCATATGCAGGTCTTTACGTTTTCTCTTGTTCTGTCTTCAGAAAGTTGTCCTGAAAAGGAGCTGTCATGAAATTTGTTTAGTACAAGATTGATTAATGACCTGTCCACAGCTGTCATGACACATGTGTGCTTGGTCCTGTGGTAAATCATACCATCCAGTAGGTGAAATCTTCCTTCATAATAATATTTCTTCCATACTTTATCAAAGGCATGTATTAGAGAGTTGTCTTTACAGTCTCTGTTAAGTAATTGGCATAATATGCTACAATTCTTATCTTGAGTGTAACTGTTTCTTACTTCTTCAAAGAAGGTGGTGTTCAAGTCTGTAACACTTATTCCTTCTATTGGGATCTGTGGTGAAGCTTCTTCTGGCACATAAGCAGGATTATCAATATCATTGGTAATGGCCAACTGCTTAGTCCATCTGCATTTTTATGAACATTCCTATCTTTATGAACAATAGTCATATTGCCTCTGTATTCTTGTATGGCTATTTGCCATCTGAGAATATGTCTGTTGGGTGTTTTCATGTTTAAAAGTGATTTGACAGCTGTACAATCAGTTATCACTTCAAAAACACATCCGTCTAAGAAGTAGTTCAATTTTTCCAAGGCCCAGACAAGGCATAGACATTCCATTAGACTTTCTCCATATCTGGCTTCAGTTGGTTTAATTTTCCTGGATATGAAACATATGTGTCCTTCAACAGGTTTATCATTTATGATCTGAGATTGGTGAAGTGCAGCACCCAGACCATCCCCTGATGCATCAATATACACTTTAAAAGGCAAATTAAAGTCTGGCATCAGTAAGAGTGGAGCAGTGGTCAAGGCTTGTCTTAGAGACTCAAAAGCTTTGACTCTTTGAACAGTCATTTCAAATACTGTGTCTTTGTCACACAATTTATAAAGTTGTCTTGCTATGAATGCAAAATCTTTAATGTGCTGCCTGTAATATCCTGCAAAACCTAAAAATGGCTGAATTTCCTTTTTGTTCTGAGGCATGGGTTTTAGCAATACTGCTGCAGCTTTGTTTTTGTAAATTCCAAGGGAAAAACCAGATACAACATGTCCTAGTGTGGGAACTCCTCTTGTGTGGGATAAAATGAGGCAGTACCTGGAAGGGGAAATTACAATAGAACAGTTTTGAATTTCTGTTCAAGATTGTAACCCTTGCTCTGCTCGTGTGCTAGAGTAATCTAGACTGCCCTTCCTGAAAAATGCTGAATTATCTTAACTTGAGTTCACAATCAATTTATTTATTGATGGTGGCTAATTCAGAAAAGTGTATTCAACAGACTCAATCAGACTTTGCTTGATCTCAAAATATTTATTTAACCTTTTAAATATAACACTATTTAATTAACCAAAAGAAATAATACTAGCACAAATCACACAAAATACTACTACAACAAAAATTCAATATAATATGGATACACTAGGCTAATAATAATACTGAACAAACAATCAAACACTTTTTTTTATATGATTTATTATTTTGAATGAAATGAAATTCTGATATGACCAGACTAAATAATAGCCACTCTTTAATAATTTAATTTGATAATAATTCTTTCTTTGTAATAAGAATAGCACTACTGTATTCCTATAATAGGTATTTTCTTTTATAATTAATAAAATGTCCTTGTAGTAACCAAAATATGACTTTTTGAAATGCAATAATAATAATTTCTTAATAAAATAACTAAGTGACCCTTCTTTTCCTTCTTCAAAGCTTTGATTGCTTATAATAAGGTAAAATCCTTTTAAAATACTATTTTATTTAATTTAAGCTTATAAGACTATTATGTAAAGCCTTTTTATCCTTTATGTAATCAAATTATATTATAAAGTTTTTCTTTTTTATAATACTTTTTTTTTATAAGACTGCTTCTTTATTTTAAGAATTTTTTCTTTTTTTATAAGACTATTATATAAGGCCTTTTTATCCTTTATATAATAAAATTATATTATAAAGCTCTTCTTTTTTTTTATAAGACTTTTTTTTTTCTTTTTTTATAAGACTATTATATAAGGCCTTTTTATCCTTTATATAATAGAATTATATATTTGTAGACTAGTTAACCTGATAGTCAGGGATGAATTTAAATCCACTTTCCACTTTTGGGGGGATAAAAGACATGAGGGAAAGAGGAAAAATTTGGGGAGAGAGGCCCTCTATTTATAATTTTTGGGCTCTCCATGGGAGGTGTTCAAAAAGAGGGACTTAGAATTTTTCAGTTTCTTTTGGCTGGGAAAATTCTTTTCTGGTGGTCCCACCTAAATGATGTCATTTATGTAGATCATTGCATCATTTGTTTGCTTGATGATGTCATTTGTTGGGCTGCTTACTAATTTGAGGTGTTTTTGCTGGTGCTTATTTGAACTTTATTACTAATACTTAGACTTGCTGACTAATACTCCATGATACCTGCATCCTTTAACTCCCTAAGTATTACTAATCAAGTATTCTGATTACTAATACTTTCTTAACTCCTTCCTGCTTATGTAATCTGTTTATGTATCCTCCTTCTGCTGTCTTGAATTTAGAATTTTAGATTTTTGAGGCCAATTTGTGGGTTGAAACCTAATTTTATTTTAAGGTTAGGTTTCAGGTATTTTCCAAACTTTAAAAAGATTTTCCAAAATTTTGTCATTTTTTAATTAATTTTTTTTTTTTTTTTTTTTTAATATTTTTTTTCTTTTATGTCTTCAATGTGGCTTGAACCAATGACATGGCCATTTTCCTTGACACAAGGCATCACCTTACCAACTGGGACAAAGACCCTTTTCTTTTGTTTCCAACAGAAGCTACCCATAGGGGTACTGCTACTTTTCACTCCCCTCAAAAAATTTTATTAAGCTGATATGGTATGGCATACCACATCCCCCTCTCCATTTAATGCTGTCCCCAGCATTCACTATCTAACTGAAGCTTAATGAAATTTTTCCTGTCTTTTCTTCGAAATTTTTATGTTGATCTTGATGGATTTTGGCAAGTATGCCATATTTTATGTTTTCAGCTTAAATATGTTGATATTGTCTGTTGATGGTTCTTTATATTGATTTTGAATCTCCCTGCTTTTATACCTGATTTAATGTCTGATTTTATTATTCTTCTTGTTTTATATAATAGAAAAAATGAGATAAATGCTAATAAAACTATTGAATAGCTGAATATTTCCCACTACTCCTCCAAACCTTAACATCATAAAGAGTGATGAAAAGAAATAAATACCACCCCTTATTTTTTATAAGATTTTTTTTTTTTTTTTTTTTTCAATACCATAATTACTTCTTGAGGGCAATTTCCCTCTCCATTTGATAAACTCCTTCTTATTGACTATTTCCACCATAATTTTCCATAAAAAATAAATAAAAATAATTTGGTACAATTTAAGGTCTTGTCCAGGACCTCTGTTTTAGTTCTGATCCTATAATTATAGTAAAATATCTTTATGAGGCAGTTTAAGGTCATACTCAGGACCTTTGATTGAATTATTAAAGTTTCTTGATAAAAAAAAAATAAAATAAATAAATATAAGATGATTTGGACAGTTTAAGGTCTTGTCTAAGACCTCTGTTGATAAATAAAAAAAAGAAATGATTTGGACAGTTTAAGGTCTTGTCTAGGACCTCTGATAAAGTACATGTATAAAAAAATGATTTGGACAGTTTAAGGTCTTGTCTAGGACCTTTGTTTTTTATGATTATTAAAATACACTAAGACTAAACTGATAAAAGGAGAAATAACCCAATACACAAACCAACTTCCCAAACCAGATAAGATAAAAAAAACTAATTCAATTGTGTTTATTTACATTACATATATAAAGAATATGCAATGAAACTGAAATAAAACCATTTCCATTAAATATGGATTATATGGGTGAGGGTTCAACCCCTCTCCATTTTTTTTATTCTTTACTTTTACTTTATCTATTTCTTTCATGGCACTACCATAAAATTGATGAGCAATTCCATTCTTCTACAGAAACAAAATGAAATAATAATAATAAAAAAAACAAGCCAAATTTTACTTTAATGTATATTATCATTGTGTATATAATAGCTATGAATTGATAAGATTGAGGGGAATATTCCCCTCTCCATTTTTTTTAATAAATAATAAACAAGTAGAGAATACTAATTAAATGTTGAATTTCATATAAATTAATATAAATTTAGCCTTTTAAAGTCTTACTAAGGACTTATCATTTTATTTATGTGATTGTATTACTTTTATTGATTAATTTTATATGTAAATGCTACATCTGATGTAACTTTACCATTTTTGATATTTTCTTTTGATTATACTGTTGAGAATTAAATAAAACAATATTTAAATATATATATATGTTAATAATATATATATTTTATTTATTTATTAATACTTTCATATGTATGTTTTGCTGTTCCCAATAAAGGAATGAAAAAAAAATAATTCAAATTTATATTATTTTTTTTTTAAAAAACATTATTTTTTCTTTCTTTATGATTGAAAATAAATCAAATTGAATCATATATTTATTTATTTGTTTTATTATTTTATTATTATTATTATTTATTTTATTATTTTTTTTTAAATTAATTTTCATTATCTTAATATTATTTTTTAATTTTACTTTTATTTATTTTATTCCTTTATTTAATAATATACTTTTTTTTTTTTTTTTTTTTTTATTATTATTTTTTTTTAATTATAATTATTATATTAATTAATTTTTTTATTTTAATCTTACATCCAAAATAAATAAATTATTTTAAAAAAAAAAAAAAAAAATATGATTATTTATTTACATATGCAACGTAGCACATGTAAAAAGGCAATCCTGTAACAGGTCGCGCGGCTGCTACGCAGCAGCTGCGTGGCCTTCGTCATCGTATTACTTGTCAATGGTGTTTGGACCCGCACCTGTCCAAAACCCACTCTCTACTTTTTTATTTATTTATTTTATTATAATTTTTTTTTTTATTATTATTATTTATTTTTTTTTACGTTATTGACCATCTTCCAACTTTACGCCTTCTACCTGTTTGTGGCGTTGTATTATTTGTTCCCAATGGTCATCTGGTTTGTTTGTTTGTTTGTTTTTTTTTTTTTTTTTTTTTTTATTTTTATTTTATTTCGTCATCTATTTTTATTATTATTATTATTATTTTTTTTTTTTTTTTTTTTTCGTCGTCGATCGGCAAGAAAACTGGCCGATGTCATTTCTTTTTGTCGCATTTCTACGTAAGTCACTTTTTTTTATTTTGTTTTATTTTAATCTATTTGTTTGTTTACTATTTTTTTTTTTTTTTTTTTTTAGGTTACTGTTTGTTATCCTCCTCCTTGTGGTGTCATATTGTTTTATTATTCTTTATTCCGGATCGTCGCCGTGGGTCTCTTTTATTTTATTTTATTTTCTTTTATTTTATTTTTTTT
Organism: Austropuccinia psidii; assembly: GCA_023105745.1. Lineage (NCBI taxonomy): Eukaryota > Fungi > Basidiomycota > Pucciniomycetes > Pucciniales > Sphaerophragmiaceae > Austropuccinia > Austropuccinia psidii. The sequence goes on along the minus strand of JALGQZ010000001.1, from coordinate 76,283,518 downwards.
TTTTCCTTACTAACGTTTTTTTTTTTATTGATTGATCTTCTTATGAGACAGTGAATGAAAAGGAATAAATAATCAAAAATAAGAAATAAGGTACAAATACATTCAATAAGCTGCATATATATGGTAAAGGAACTTGAATTGCCCAGACATATAATAATACAAATATATATATATTTCTTTTTTTTAATTTTTGATTATTATTATTTTTTTTTATTTTATTTTTTATTTTTTATATTTTTTATTTTATTTTATTTTATTCAAAGAAAATTAATAATACAAATAAATGGAGAATTTTAGGCCTCTTAGGAAGATTTACCCTTCCTTTGACCCTTAACTCTTCCTTTACTCTGTTTATTAATGTTATTTTTAAGCCTTTCTTCATTAGTAAAGAAAAAATTATTTATAAAGGAAAATATTTCTTCCCTCAAACTTCTTTTACTTAAAGAAACCTTTTTGTTCTTTTTATGGTTCATTTCCAAAGTGAGATTTATATTCATTTTAATATTTTTTTATTAATTTTGAAGTATTATTTTGTCTTTTATGCTTGAATTTCCTCTTTTGCAACTTCTTTTTATTGCTACATATGGGAAATTCTGTAAATTGAGGTATCTGAGGTATTTTATCTTGTTCCTGATTGGTGGTTTCTTTCAAAAATTCTGTTATTTTCTTTAATATTTCTTCATCTGAAATATTATTGTCATTTATTTGTTTAATATTTTCAATTGTCAAATTCATGTCACTTTCTTCATATAAATTTTCCTTCAGAGCTGGACTTGAAGCTCTAGTAACACTTTTTTCTTTATCTTCCAAGTTTCTTCCAAAAATTAATTCTTCCCAATTAGCTTCTTTTTCAGGTATTTGCTGATTGAACAAAGAATAATCATTAATTTCCATATTTTCCTCTTCATTATAGTCTGATAAGGCCAAATTGAATGCTTGATAGCCTTCTGTAGCTTCTTCATCTTTATTAATTTGATTTTCTGTCCATTTTAAGTCTGTTCCTTCCATTGGTTCATTTATGCCATTAATTTCCTTAATGCTGTCATTGACATAGTCCAATTTTGCTCTTGCAGCACTTTCCTCTTCTCTTTGTTGATCATAGTAGTATCCCATATTATACTGTCTTTTTAGTAATCTGTCATATTCTTCCAAATCCAAATTTCCATATCCCTTGTCTTCCTTTTCCAAGTTATGACCCTTGTACTCTTCAATTCCTGATCTTGATGCTCTTAATTCCTTATTCTTTCTTTTTTCTTGAGGGTAATCCCTTAATCTTCTTACTATGTTGAAATAATCACAAAATTGTTGACCCAAAACAACATAATCTATTCTTGTTGCTGAAAATTTTAAATAAGAAGTTTCTCCAGCTGTGAGTGTTACCAAAACCTTTCCAGCTGTTTTATTCCTTAAAATATGATTCTTCCATATATGCATCTGAGTATTCTTGAGTCCTATACCCATTTCTGTTGCCATTTTTATGGGTATAATATTTAAAGGTGATGTTTCATCCAAAATTGCCATAATTGGTATTGTCTCATAGCCCAGCCTTACATAAGTGGTTGAAAAGTTTCTAAGGCTATGATCAATTCCAACATGATGATTTTCTGCAATTATATTTTCAATTGAAGCCTCCTCACTGGGCTTTTTCCCTTCTAAGTTACATATATTGAGATTAAAATTCATGGCTTCTCTTTTCTTATTTCTCTTGATTTTTTCTTCAGTACTTTCTTCTAATAAATCCATATTATTTAATTCCATATGGTCATTATTTATGTTGGCTTCAGATTGGGTTTCACTTGTTAATTCCTCTGACATTTTGATTTCTGGTTCTTTCTCCATTGCTTCTTTTCCAGGTGTAATACTGTTGACTTGACCTTTAATTTGGTTATTTATCTCTTCTTCCTTGCTTAATTCTTCTTCTGAGGCTGGTTCTTTCTCTGAGGATTTAAAACCCCATTTAACTGAATCTTGATGATTCCTTTTTATTTTACTGACAACTTTGGAAATAAATACCTTGATTCTTGGTGAATTATTTATTTTTGGAACACTGGGATGATCTTCTTTTGAAATAGTATCTTTTTGTTTCTTTTCCCAAATGGTACCATACTTCTTGAAGATATTCTTGAATAAACCTTTAGACTTGGAGTCCTTTTTCTGTTTTAGCATCTTATTTATGCTAGTATATTCTTTCATATTGGGGATATATTTATGTGTGTCTTCTTCCTTCTTCTGCTCTTGAACTTCCAAAATATTTTCTTCATATAGTCCAGAAATTTCCTGTTCTTCTGCCATTTCTTGCCCTTCTTCTGAGTTCATTTCTTCAAACCTTGATTCTTCATTATTATCTTGTACTTCCATTTTATCCACTTTTGCCATATTACACAACTCCATTCCCTTTGGTGGTTGTGCATGCCATCCTTTGCTTTCTGGTGAGCATATAGGTATGCATAATCTTCTTCCATCCAATTCCCTGAAACTTAAAATTTCACCCTGAGTCTGTGAGTGTTCAAGTCTAATACCATTGTCAGCCAAAAATGGTCTCCCAATAACAGTATGAACTGCCCCTCTGGCTACAAAGAAATGAATTTTTCTTTCATCTCCAGATGGCAAAATAAGTAAAGTATTTTCAGATAAGCCAACAATTGCTGTACTATGTCCTCCAATTCCTTTAAGCCTCATGTTCAATGCTCTCATTGGTATTCCTGCTTTTATGGATTCAACTTCCGGTATTATACTCAATTCTGCTCCAGTATCTACTAATGCTTTTACTTTATGACCTTCCAGTCCAATGGAAACTTCAATCATTCCAAGTGGACATGCATAATGCATTCTTTCTTCAATTATTATATCTTGCTGATTGCCTTCTTGATTTTCCACTCTTTCTTCATTATTGATTGACTTAAGAGACATTAAATATTTCTTTTCTCTATCAGAAAGGAATTTTAATTCATTCATGAACCTTGGTGATATGGTGAATATTTCCTCTAAAGTAAGATTTATTTTCTGATCCAAGACTTTGTTAATGACTTTTTCAACTATTGGTACTTCTTCTTTATCTTCTTTCTTTGGCTTGATAACTGCTCTAGCTTCTTTGGGTGCCTTAATTATGGTTTTAATTTCATCCATAGATTGCTTTTGTGGTGTTTTATTCTTATGTATGGCTCCTTCTTCCTCCTTATTGATCTCTGAAGGCCTTGGTGATTTATATCTTGTAGGTATAATTACTTTCTCTTCTTCCTGATCATCATTATCAATAAATCCACCTGGGATACTAGTCTTTTTCTTGAGTATTTCTTGAGATTGAGTTACTTCTTTTTCAGGTAATGGCTGTGATTGAGCCTTAGCTCTGTCTTCATTTTCTCTTCTTTGCTTTGTATTCCTTAACCCATAGGCATATCCTAGAGGTTCTCTTCCTGTTGATATTGATGGTGGTTGCCAATCTTCCCAATTGTCCATGGTAATAAAGGCAGTTGACTTTTCTTTCTTCTTTTGTTCCTCTTCTTTTGCTTTTTCTTCCAATTTCTTCTTCAATTCTTCTTGTTCCTTCTGAAATTCCCTTACCAATTGCTTTGGTGATAATTTCCCATCAGTTGGAATTCTTGCCCAATTAGGATATAAGTAATTGAACCCTTGTCTTATTACCCATTTCTTGTTTTGGTCTTCAATAAGCTCATTACATCTTCCTGTGGAGTGTCCTTCTTCTGAACAGTAATAACATCTAACAAATGGTTTTGGTGCATTTTGAGCTGGTGCATATGGCACATATCTTGATGATGTTGGTGGTAAGTTTTCTTTTGATCTAAATCCTGAATTTTCAGCTTGAGGGTTAGCATAAGCTATCTTTTGTGGTTTAGCAATTTTACTTAATTCATCCAGTTGCTCCATAAACTGTTTGGAGACTTCCTTTTCTCTAGGTACTTCTTTATTAACCACTACTTGCTGTTCCTTGAGAGTTTTGGTAAGCTCCTTCATCTTCTTCAAAGCTTCCTGCATTCCTGGAAATAATTCTTCCTTGAATTTAACATTATTTTCCTTGGCTATTGATTCATTTTTTACTGTTTTAATTCTTGGGGATGATAGTCTTTTGGTGACTAATATTCTTGCTTCCAATTCTTGTTCAATATACTTCTTTATTATTCTCATAGGTGGTATGAGATATCCTCCATCTTCTGCTCTAACCATAACATTATCTTTAATCATTTCCTTGCTGATAGCACCTTTGATATCTGCAGAGAGACAATCAAATACATCCTCATGGAACATATTCTCTTGGGGAATATACTTGTATCTTAAAAGGTAAGTAATGATGGTTTCATATTCTCCAATAAACTTTTTATATTCTGATAAGGTACTAATTCCTCCTTCATCTTGTGTATCATTGAAGAGCTGAATAAGGGAATCTTTTCTATATCTTCTTTCTGGTTCAACTCTTCCCCATTTAGTTATAAGGTCTTTCTTCAGTTGTGTCCAATTACCTTCTTCATATCCTGGCATAGCTTCTATGGCATCACTAATTCTTGAGTCTGTTGTCCAAAATGCCATCTGCATTGCTAAATCTTCATCTGTTGCTCCTTCAATTTGAGCAATTCTTTCAACCTTCTTAATAAACTTCTCTACTTCCTCTCCATTAAAATTGAGATTATAATCTTTTGCTTTAATTTTAACTACAGGCCTTTCCTGCTTTAACACTTGCTGCTGTAATGGACTTGGGTTATTAGGTGTAGAGACAAAAGCTCTTCTTGGAATATTGTTAACTCTTGGATTTGTTTCTGGAGTAGAGGTTGCTCTTGGTCCAGGTGTTGGTGATATTGGTGAATCTTCTGGTCTTATATGCCTTGGTAATGTTGATTCACTAGGGCTATTCCCTGGTGTATTTGGTATTGATTGCCTTCTTTTTCCTTTTTTACTGGTTTGACTTAACAAAAAATCTTGCATTTGCTTCATAAAGCTCTGTATTTTCACAGTTTGATCCTCTTCTACATCTTCTTCTTCATACTGACCTTCCACAGTATCTTCAGGTAATGGTGGTAATTTTGATGTTGACTGTTGATCCATTTTTTCTACTTTGTAAGTTTTGCATTCAAATTTTGCTTCTTCCTGTTTTCTTTCTTTATACTCCTTTATTAGGTTAAAGAAGAATTCCTTTAACCTATCTTCTTCTTTTCTTCTTGTATTTGGTGTTGATATTAAATTACTCAAGCTTTCTTGTGATGTCTGTCCTGGTGAGTTTGATTTTAGTAGTAATTTGTAATGATAAGATTCAGATGATGATGATGATGAATGAGATTTTGATGATGATGAAAATGGTTTATTTAAGTTATTATATGATTCCAGGTTTAAGAAATATATATATTTTGATATCAAGCTGAATTGAATCTGATGATATTCCTATCTGACGGCCACTGTTGGGACACCAGATGTGGGAACTCCTCTTGTGTGGGATAAAATGAGGCAGTACCTGGAAGGGGAAATTACAATAGAACAGTTTTGAATTTCTGTTCAAGATTGTAACCCTTGCTCTGCTCGTGTGCTAGAGTAATCTAGACTTCCCTTCCTGAAAAATGCTGAATTATCTTAACTTGAGTTCACAATCAATTTATTTATTGATGGTGGCTAATTCAGAAAAGTGTATTCAACAGACTCAATCAGACTTTGCTTGATCTCAAAATATTTATTTAACCTTTTAAATATAACACTATTTAATTAACCAAAAGAAATAATACTAGCACAAATCACACAAAATACTACTACAACAAAAATTCAATATAATATGGATACACTAGGCTAATAATAATACTGAACAAACAATCAAACACTTTTTTTTATATGATTTATTATTTTGAATGAAATGAAATTCTGATATGACCAGACTAAATAATAGCCACTCTTTAATAATTTAATTTGATAATAATTCTTTCTTTGTAATAAGAATAGCACTACTGTATTCCTATAATAGGTATTTTCTTTTATAATTAATAAAATGTCCTTGTAGTAACCAAAATATGACTTTTTGAAATGCAATAATAATAATTTCTTAATAAAATAACTAAGTGACCCTTCTTTTCCTTCTTCAAAGCTTTGATTGCTTATAATAAGGTAAAATCCTTTTAAAATACTATTTTATTTAATTTAAGCTTATAAGACTATTATGTAAAGCCTTTTTATCCTTTATGTAATCAAATTATATTATAAAGTTTTTCTTTTTTATAATACTTTTTTTTTATAAGACTGCTTCTTTATTTTAAGAATTTTTTCTTTTTTTATAAGACTATTATATAAGGCCTTTTTATCCTTTATATAATAAAATTATATTATAAAGCTCTTCTTTTTTTTTATAAGACTTTTTTTTTTCTTTTTTTATAAGACTATTATATAAGGCCTTTTTATCCTTTATATAATAGAATTATATATTTGTAGACTAGTTAACCTGATAGTCAGGGATGAATTTAAATCCACTTTCCACTTTTGGGGGGATAAAAGACATGAGGGAAAGAGGAAAAATTTGGGGAGAGAGGCCCTCTATTTATAATTTTTGGGCTCTCCATGGGAGGTGTTCAAAAAGAGGGACTTAGAATTTTTCAGTTTCTTTTGGCTGGGAAAATTCTTTTCTGGTGGTCCCACCTAAATGATGTCATTTATGTAGATCATTGCATCATTTGTTTGCTTGATGATGTCATTTGTTGGGTTGCTTACTAATTTGAGGTGTTTTTGCTGGTGCTTATTTGAACTTTATTACTAATACTTAGACTTGCTGACTAATACTCCATGATACCTGCATCCTTTAACTCCCTAAGTATTACTAATCAAGTATTCTGATTACTAATACTTTCTTAACTCCTTCCTGCTTATGTAATCTGTTGATGTATCCTCCTTCTGCTGTCTTGAATTTAGAATTTTAGATTTTTGAGGCCAATTTGTGGGTTGAAACCTAATTTTATTTTAAGGTTAGGTTTCAGGTATTTTCCAAACTTTAAAAAGATTTTCCAAAATTTTGTCATTTTTTAATTAATTTTTTTTTTTTTTTTTTTTTTTTTTTTTAATATTTTTTTTCTTTTATGTCTTCAATGTGGCTTGAACCAATGACATGGCCATTTTCCTTGACACAAGGCATCACCTTACCAACTGGGACAAAGACCCTTTTCTTTTGTTTCCAACAGAAGCTACCCATAGGGGTACTGCTACTTTTCACTCCCCTCAAAAAATTTTATTAAGCTGATATGGTATGGCATACCACACTAGTGGTTTAAGTTCTTTGAATCCAAAATGACATTTCTTCGAAAAGATTTTCATGTTCACTTATTTAATTTTTGTCAAAACCCTGGACAATCTGTACATGTGCTCTTCCCAAGTCTTGGAACAGACAATAATGTCATCAATGCAAAATATTAACCATCCCTCTGAAAGTTCTTCAGGGAATATTTCATTCATCATTCTTTGGAAGTGTGAAGATGAATTTTTGATACCAAAGGGCATTCTTGAATATTAATACACTCCACAATGAACAATAATTCTCAAATATTTTCTTGCTCTTGGTGTCACCACATTTTGATGGAATCCTTTAAGGGAATCCATAGTGGTTATATACACTGCTTGAGATATTTTAGTAAGGGAAATTTGGATTTTTGGTATTGGGTACCTATCTGGAACAGTGTAAGTGTTCAGAGCTCTAAAGTCTCCAACCATTCTGGATTTTCCATTGTGCCATGCCACTATGACTGGTGTAGTTATTTCTACTTCTTCATTATGGCCAACTTTTCTTATTACACCAAGGTCTAGAAGTTCTTTGATATGAGTTTCCAGAGCTTCTCTTGACTTGGGATTTGCTGGGTATGCAGGTCATCTCAAGAGTGGTGGATAAGTTCTCTCAATATTAAGGATGATGTCAACTTCATGAGCAATAATTGCTCCTAGAGGTTCTTTGTCTGAAGCAAATGCTCTTTTGTGGTCATACAAAAGGGCAGAAAATTCATTTTCTTGTTTAAAAGTCAGATGAAGGCTTATTTCAGCCTCCTTCAACTGTTCAGATTTAAATTTTTCCAATTCTAAGTTGACTAGTGATACTTTATCTACTGTAATTTGTCTTTTAAATGGTAAAAAGGCAAATTTCTGACACTTATTGTCTCCAATAGTAAAGTATCTGTCTTTATTGTTATGAAAATCTATCCCATACATGATTAAATAGTCATTTCCCAATATAAAATGGGTAATAGAGCAGTTTTTCATAACAAAAAATTCAACTGTGATTCTTAAATTCCCATTAATGTGTGTGAATATGAAATTGGTCTCAAAAATTCCTAATGCTTTCATTGGATTACTTGCACTATTGAATTTTATACCATCAATTGGTAACTATTGGTATTCAAAATTTTGTATACAAGTTTTAAGAAAAGATTTACCAACACAAGAGCAGAAGGCTCCTGGGTCAAGAAAACGTTTAGTGGGCTTGTTGTCAATCACCACTTCTGTTATACAGGAGCTACCAGCTGTATAACCTTTCCCCCTGTTTGGTTTTGTTTTCATAAGTTGTGCATCTTAAACTTTTGAGAAATCAAGTTGACCATTGCTCAATTGTGGCAAGTGGGAATAAGATTCCATGATGTCAAAAGTGGCATTGATATTTTCTATATCTTTTGCAGATTCAGAAAATATTGATGACTTATCATCTGAATTTTCTTCAATTATGTCATCTTTTTCAACATCTGGTTCCTTTTCAATATCAATTTTATTGATTTTCCCCCTTTTTGGACATGTATTGGCTAGATGGGTGGTGCTTTGGCAAATATGGAACTTTCTGACTGTATCTGAAGATTTATACTTAACATTATTAGAATTTCCTTTGGGGTTTTTGTCCACAGAATCTTTCCAAGGTGTATTAAACCTTGTTTTGAGATTCACCCTACTAGAACCAATTTTGGTTCTGGTGGTTACTTCTTATAATATATTGATAATATCCTCTGCTGAAGATTGTTAAGTAGTCCTGCTTTTGACAGCATTCTCTAAGTCACCCCCACATTGTCTCAGAATCTTTCTGTGGATCATAAGTTCTGACATGTCAGGATACAATGCTGTTAATCTGTATTTTTGTTTGCAAAACTATGGTAAAGCTTTGTCTTTATCAGCATTAAATTTGGAAGATTAAAAGGCTGTTTCCACTTTAAATCTCCAGGAATCATTGGCTCATTTGTTGATAATTTGGGTTTTCAACCAAGTTCAACTTTGGTGTCCATGTGCTTGTCTTAATTTGATATACCATCTGTGAGCTGATCTGGTAAACAAGGTGTTAAATCTTGCTGTTACCAATCTGTCTGGTAATTCAAAATCTTCTTCAATCACGTCAATTCCTCTGATGAATTCCATATGGTCATATTCTCCTTCACCACTGAAGTGAGGCCATTCTTTAGGTTTTGGTACTTCTTTCAAAAGTGCTTGGCCCATTGATGGTTCGAAGTTATGAAAGAAGTGGACAGTTCATTTTTTAACTGTGAATTATCAGGATCAAATACTTGTGCCTCATTTTGATTCAGAGGTGTAGACATTCTTGGTAAGGTGTTCAGTATTTGTTCAATATCATTCATTTTACTGTTGCTACACCTTTGGGAATTTCTGTATTCAGGTTGGAAGGCTTGTATTAAATTTAGGGTATTGGTAAAAACACGTAAGCAAATTGGTAAAAACACGTAAGAGCTTACGTGTTTTTACCTTCAATTGGTAAAACACGTAATTTTATGGTAAAAACACATAAGGGATGGGTTTTAAATGAAATATGGCTATTTATGACATTTATGATGCCATTAATGCCATTTGTGGCATTAAAAATGCCATTTGTGGCATTAAAAATTCCATTTATGGCATTAACAGTGCCATTAATGGCATTAACAATGAAATATTTCTGATGCCATTAATGCCATTTATGGAATCAACAATGCCATAAATGGCATTAACAATTTCATTAATGGCATTAACAATGCCATAAATGGCATTAACAGTGTCATAAATGGCATTAACAGTGCCATTAATGGCATTATCAATGAAATATTTTTGATGCCATTAATGCCATTTATGGCATCAACAATGCCATTTGTGGCATAAAAAATGCAACATTTCTGATGCCATTAATGCCATAAATGGAATTAATAATGCCACATTAACAAGGCCATTAATGGCATTACTAATACCATGAATAGCATTATCAATGCAATAAATGGCATAATGCCATTTATGTAACACCATAAATGGCATTGTTAATTCCATTTATGTAAAACCATAAATTGCATTGTTAATTCCATTTATGTAATGCCACAAATGGAATTTTGGATTCCATAAATGGCATTTTTGATGCCATTTATGTTATAGTTAAGGCCATTAATTCCATTTTTAAGGCCAATGTTAAGGCCATTCATGCCATTTATGGCATTTTTAAATGCATAAATGGAATTGTCAAGGCCATAAAATTAAATTTATGGAATTTCTGTAATGCCATTTATGCCAATTTTCTGGCCATAAATGGCATCTGTATGTCATTCTTGATGCCATTTATGGCATTATTATGTCATTAGTGATGCCATTTATGGCACTTTTGATGTGATAAATGGCACTGTTAATGCCAAAAATCAAATTTTAACTTCCACTCATCATAAATTAAAGTTTGAATTCAATTTAATTACAAACATGAACAAAAAAACCTAAAGAAACATGGACTTTTTGGGCCTACAAATGTTCTTGCAGAAAAAATACCAAAATGTTGGGCTTCTGGTTTATTATTCTCAACATTCTCACCTTCATTTTATAAAAAAAATATTGAAATTCATAAGTGGGAACATTTTTAATGAATTTTTTCAAAAAAATGGGCCATTTTACCAAATTGCCCAAAATAGAAAAATTGGGCAAAAAAAAAAATTTTGAAAAAATTTGGGGACCTTCACATCCCATGTCGGAAAAAATATGGCAAAAAAAAATTGTTAAAAATTCTCAAAAATGAGCCTGAGGAATTTTTATAAAAAAATTAGGTTACTTATGTGTTTTTACCATAAAATTACGTATTTTTGCCATAATTTGGTAAAAACCCGTAAGGGCTTACGTGTTTTTACTAAAAGCTTACGTTTGTTTACCAACACCCTAAATTTATTACTTCAATTGTATACATGTCTTCCTTATGTGCCAGTTCTTTCCATAACTCTGTCTGTCTTGTATTATCAGCAGTGACTTGATTCAATTTCATTGATAATTTTGATACTTCTTCTTGTGAAGCAAAAAAATACTTTTTTAAGGCAATGGTATATGTCTTTACTTCAGTAAATGAATTTGAAATTTCATCAAGGACTTTCTTGCTATCTGTCTTGATAATATTTATGGCTTGTTTAATTCTTGTTTCAATTATGTCATCAATATTGAATTTAGAATATTTTTCTGTTAATTCTTTAATAATGGCAGATTGTTCATTTATCTTATTGCTAAAAGAATTATCATTATTGGAAGTTTTAATTGTTTTAAAAACTTTTTCAAAACACATAAGTGTTTCATTAATTTGGCACAGACTCAAGTTGTTTGTTTTAATGTTGTTACAAATGGTTTCATTTTTATCAGAAAGATGGTTTTTCACATCATTTATAGCTTCATACAACCCTGGGATGGAATCAAATATGTCAGAAATAATTTCTGGAATCTTAATCTGGATTCCTCCTTCTTTTGTAATTCCATCATGGTTCTGGCCATCTGAAATACATTTTCAATGGAATCCTGCTGAAGCTTTGGAATCCTGTATCCCTGGCTGTAAGTCTTTGGGGCTGGTGCCTTCCCTTTGCCCTTGTTTTGAGCTTGTGGCTGCTTTTTCACATTGGAATTGCTGCTCCTGGCCACTGCGGCTGGTCTTGGCACTTGCTTTGGTGGTGGTGGGTTGTTTTTCCTCCATTCTGCTGTTAAAAGCATCATATTCTTCTTCTCCATCAATGGATGCCATCCATTGAGTAACTTGCAAGTGTTGGGATGACCCAGGAATTTTCTTACAGTCAGGTATGAGTTCATGCAGTTTTTCCACAGATCTGCAAGGAGCTGGTACCCTTTGTGCTGCAGTGCATTGTTGTAAGCCTTCTGGCTGGCTTTGTAAATGTCCACTGAGGCTTCTTGTGCCAGTGTCAGATTTTTTTGAAGGTAAAATAGTGTCATCAGCTTCAGAATTGGACAATTTATTGTTGTGGAAGTCTTTTACTGACCCTTGTCCTTCTGTATCTGATTGGCTTCTGCCATAATCACGTCTATGACCTTTTTGGGAGCTGCTTGAGGGCTTATAGCTTGCTCCTGATCTGGTTGAAGACATATTTTATGTTTACAAAGGTTCAAAATAGTAATTTTACATCAAAAAACTTACTATTTGCCAAATTTTTAGCTTTCTAAAGAGTATTACTAATATCAAAGTTGATCAATTCAGAAGAAATTGGCCCCTGTTGGTTATTCTGAGTTACAATAACAGTGCTATTATGATCAGAAATCACTGTGCTTTCAGGAATAATTCTAGTAACTGTGGAGGCTGTTTCAATATCTTCTTGTCTTACCACATTTTCAGACACTAAAATTAATGAAAAAAAGCCAAGTAATTAAGTAAAAAAGGTTTTTCAAAAGAGAAATAAAAAATAAAGCCTCACTGATAATTATAAAAAGAAATTACTTTTTAAGGATACTCTTTTGAATTCTAAGTATTTTTTTATTTCATTTTAATTTTTTCAATATAAGAAAAAAGATTAAAAAGTAAAAAATTATGTCACAGATAAAATATCACAGCGGGGCCCCCAGATTTAAGGTGTGGATATGAAGCTTTGATAAAGTATCAAGTACTTTTCCTGTCCTGAAAATTTGTATAAGGTAAAATTATTTAAAAATAGTAAGAAATAGAATTTTTAAAGAGAAAACACACCAATTCTATTGTTTTTAACTTTTTAGGTATAAAACAATAATATAATAAAAATTTATTGTTTTACCAACAATAAAGATTTATCCAAAAATACTCTACAAGAGATATTTAAGGCTACAAAAGAAATTTCTTCAAGAGCAATTTCAATTGTAATTAATTGAGAAAAGGACTGAAAGCAATTAATTAAAGAACAATGTCTTTAAAAAGATATTTAAAGAGAAAACACACCCAAAAGTGACCAGAGTGAATTTGGAAACAAAGTGACAAAGTTAACAGTGATGAAAGATGCTTTAATTCACTTTTGGGGTGGCTCAGGGGTGAAAATGATTATAATAGTTACAAACAATTAATATAATGAGTTTTTTCACATGGTTAGAAGGTTCGCAATGTTTAAAAAAAAGTGGTTTGAATCTTTTATTGATTGGTTTAACAGTGTTTAAACTAATTATAAAAGGAAAAGATTCTAACATGAAGAGAAAAGTGGGGCAAAGAAGAAATTCTTTTATAGCCATCAATTTTCTTACTCCAAAAGTAAAATTTACTCTTTTTAGTCGTGAAAAACAGTCTGACAACAGAAAAGCCAATTATGGCATCATTGAACCCTGGTTTAGACCAAAAAAGGGCTGGTTTAAGCCATTTTAGAACCTTAGATCAGCCATTACTATAGCAATACCTGGTCTAGAGCCTTCAAAACACGTCAGAATGTGTGTAAGAGGCGTAGAAACCAGTTAAAGCTGTTTTTACTAACATTGTTTCAGCTTAAGGGCAGTTTTACCCTCTTGGAAGCAGTTAGAACTACCCTGGTTGGTATCAAAACCTCAGCATGAATTGAGTCACAGACCCTGTGACTCAAGTCCAGGCAAAAAGTAATGAAATTTTGCGCGGATTTTGACATCCCACACCAGTCAGCAAGGATTCTGGGGGTCTAGCTCCCCCTTTGAGCTAGATTGTCTTTTCCCCCCAGAATTAATCTTTCCAATTTATTTTTTCTTTAATTCCTCATCATGTAATACAATTATAATTTACATATGTAATTCAATTGATTTTTCAATCAAACATATGTAATGATTGATACCTCATATGTAAATTACAGTTCACTTATGTAATACACACGCACATTTTGACATTTCAATTGAAAATACTTCAATTCCTAATAAATTTTAAACTAAACACAACACCTCAATTTTAACACAAAAATTTATGGTTAACACCACATGTGGTGCAAATTAAATTAAGGTCCTGAGGATTTTCATACTTTTGTACAAAAAATAATAAAAACTTAATTTAAGCTTATTTAGAGGTGAGTTACAGGAATTTCATCCAGCAGTGACCCCACTTTATTTTTTCTGAGGAATCCAATGGTGTGATAATTTCTTTATGTTTATTTATTGGATAAAAAGCTATAATATATCTTATATAGCTTTTTACCAACAATATTTCAATTTCATAATTTTTATTAAAAATTCATTTTTACTTAATTTTTACAAGTAAAAATGTATTTTCATAATTTTGAATTTTATTGTAATTTTATTTTCAAATTATAATTAAATTTTGATTTTTAAATACAAATTTGTATTTATATTTCAATTTTCATTTTTGTAATATAAATAAATTTATTTTATTTATATTTGTATCTTAATTTATCATTTGTGGTGTTTTGGGTATATGAAAATACCTCTAAGGCTCACACTTACTGCTAGGAATAAAAATAAATAATCTTGATTATGGTTTCAATATTGATCAACAAAGCTACATTGATGAATTAACCAAAAAATACAAAATCAAGGATCTCACAACTTCAAACACCCCTCTGAAACCTCACTTACAGCTCTCAAATGCAATTGATAAAGATCATGAATATTGAAATAAACTGAATAGTAACTACAGAAGCACAGTTGGATCATTAAATTACATCAGTTCCAACACTTGCCCTGATATCACCTTTGCAATTAGCTACCTATCTCAATTCCTTGAAAAACCAGGATTACAGCCTTGGAATGCTTGTCTTCAAGTCTTTCAACACCAATAACATTCAAAAAACATCTGTCTAACTGCTAAAAAAATTGTTTTCAATCACATCAAGACATATATATGCTGATGCTGATTGGGGAAGTAATCCAACAGATCAAAGATCAATATCCAGTTTCACTTTCAGTATAAATTTTCACCTTATCTCGTGGCAATAAAAGAAACATAAAACTGTATCTCATTCAAAAACAGAAGCCAAATATAAATCTCTCAGTGATGCAGCCAAAGAAGCCACCTGGATAAGTAATCTCATCAATGAAGTTCAATTAAATTCATCTTCACTGGAACCTCTTCTACTAAATGACAACAAAGGAGCTATTGATCTATCATTCTGTGATGCTAATAATAGCAGTTTCAAAAATAATGATATGGATATTAAATTTCCTTTAATCAGAGAGTTACTTGAAAAAGTTAGGATGTTGTTGAAACATGTTCCTACTAAATCAATTAATTCCAACTTTCTCACCAAACATTTGGGTAAAGCTATTCTTTTAAGATCCCTTCAATTTCATAATATTTTTAAAAAAACATGATACATATGCTCTCTCTCTCCACATTCCTTGCAAGGGGGAATTTAAAAATAAAAATAAAACTGAATCCTAACCTCTAGTCTCCCTTCCTCATGACTCCCTTAGCAAACCCAACTCATTACTCAGTGTCTGAGTAATTTCATATTTTTTTCCTTAATTAATCTCCTTTCATTAATAATTATAATGTGTAAAATCCTTTCCTTTTTAGGAGATGAAAAAAATTAAAAATAAGAAAAATAATAATAGAAATAGAAGAGAATAATATATTTCTTCTACACTCACATATCTGTTAATTTATTGCTGCACAATTTGAGAAGACTACTTTACTCTCGCACAATAGATAAAAATTATATTTTAACCTAAAACAATTTCTGCTAGTCACCTAACTTTGTACAGAAATAATCATTGTTGTCATTGTGTATTTTACTAAAGCCCTGTCTTTTAGGTATCTACTCATTACATTCTTATTTTCTTAATCAATACAAATATATCAATATTGAAATATAAATTTTAGTTTTTTTTTGTCTGGAAAATTAATGAATATTTTCCAATCCCAAAAAAGTAATTCCTTCAATGACCCACTATGAATACACCAGTCATGATTCCAGATACTCCCTCTCCATTGAATCTGGATTCTATGTTGTCCAATAGCCAACTATCTCCCTATTTTATATGGCTGTGGTTATTACAAGGGGTTTGTTGTGAGTGTTTTCAGACTTACACTCCTTCACATTGAAATGGGGCTAATAAGACCTGCCCTAACATGCGGGCAGGATCCAAATAAAAAAAGCCACCATTCAATTACTTTGACAAAAACAGGAATCCCCTAAGGGGGCAACTGTTGTGGCAGCAGTAAATGAAAGTCCTATTCTGGATGACAATGTGGCCAAATCTTTTCCTGAAAATCTCCCCTTGGGTTTCTTGTCCTTTTCAATTGGAGAAGATGATTATTTGCCGATGTTAGCCCTCAAGAAAGAATGGGAAGCACAAAGTCATGATCAAGTTATGGAAATCTTGGCCATACACCCCCATTGACCACTGCTGATTTATCCTTCTTGCTTGGTGATATGATTCTGCTTGAATGATTGAGCCAAACATGGTCAAGGATTGCCTTTGATTGATTGAGTAGCTGTGGGCTCTTTTGTTAGTACAGAATTTTTTGACCAAGAAAAGCTAACCACTTGCCTCAGGCCAACAAATCTCCAGGTCCAAGGTTATGATGGACAGAGAGAAGCGGAAATTACTCATGTATGGAATGGATATATCACAATTAGTAATACACAAGGTAAACAATATAAATCAATGGTAAGGGCTAATTTTATAACCATTGGAGGATTCAACATGATATTAGGCATGCCATGGTTGCGCACAGAAGATGCTTGGGTAGGAGGACAAGCAGTTGCCTTAAAAATTTGTAATTATAGTTTTCAGGTGTGTTTTGCAAACCTGTTGACTCAACCCTTTTGGGAAGCATGGCTTTTAATGCTTCTGCTGATACTCTCCCTGTGCAGGACTCAAGGGAGTCAATTGAGGATGGGCAGCTACCTGGGTTTTTAAAACATTTTGTTTCTGTATTTAATTATTCAGACACCTCATTTTCCCTCCCTCATCATAGGCCAGGGTTTGATTGTACTATATTCCTGAAACCCAACAGTATAGCCCCATTTGGAGGGTTATACCATCTTAGTCATTTGTAAAATGTGCAACTAAAATCATATATTGATGATCTGCTTTGTAAAGGCTTCATTAATGTGTCTTAATCCCCTGCTACAGCCCCTATTTTTTTTCAAAGAAGAAGGAGGTGATTATTGCCCCTGTGTGGATTACTGTGGCTTGAATTATGGGACTATACAGGATAGCTACCCCATTCTGCACCATTTGCTGATTTTAGATAACCTGCAGGGTTGTCAATATTTAGCCAAGCTGGATTTAAAATATTCCTTTAACCTCTTAAGGGTACAGTATGAGAGTGTTCATTCAACTGCCTTTCAGACACCTTGCAGCCTCTTTGAGTACCAAGTAATGCAATTTTGTCTGCCTAATTCTCTGGCAATGTTTCAGAGGTTTATACAGAATATTCTGCAAGAGTATCTCAATGCTCTTTGTTTTGTATATTGAGATAATATCCTTATATTTTCTAATTCAAAAGATGAGCATCATACTCACCTAATCAAGATATTCTCCAAATTATATGAGCATAAGTTGAAACTCTTTCCGGATAAGCATGAATATTTTTTAACAGAGGTGTTTTTTGGGTTTTTGGTTCCCAATTACAGGTATTAGTATGGATATGGCTAAGTTATAAACCATACCTTCTTTGCCTTTTCCATGGGATTTAGGATCTTTATGCCAATTCTTACTGCTGATTTATCAACAATTACTCTGGTATTGCTAAAAAAACTGACTGATCTAACAAGGGTAGGGGTTAATTTGTCTGTGGAGTTGTACAAATCCGCAGTCAGATTAGCGTTCAATTATTTGTTGGCTTACTTTTTGAAAGCACCTCTGTTACAACATTTTGATTTCAAACTAACTCAAGTGATACAAGTTGATTGTTCTTCTTTTTCCATGGTAGGCATTATGTTCCAGCCAGAAAATGCCAATGAGCTCCATCCCATGTGTTCTTTTTCTTGTAAATGGACAGCAGCAGAAAAAACTTGGAAAGTCCATGATCAGGAGCTTGGGGTGATTTTAGTCTTCTTTCAAGAATGGGGGGCATGGTTGACTGGTGCACCCCAACCTAAAACCATTTTTTCTGATCATCAAAACTTACAATACTTTATGAAATAAGTATTGTTATCTCCAAGACAGGCACAATGGGCAGCCTTATTATCCAACTTCTTTTTCAATATTTTCCATACCCCTGGGTTTTCAATCCAGCTGATACCCCAAGTCAATGGCTTGATTATTCTTCTTCCATGGCCAATTGCCCCTCTCCATTGTTGGGAAGGTTGTCTTCTTTTGCTTATTCTTTGAAGAAACCAATTTTGGCAGAAGTTGTATTGACTTAAGGAACCTCCTTGAATAGACCAGATCCTCACTTTGTTTTTCCTAGTCCTTCCAAAATTGCCCGCTTACAGTGCCTGACTTCCTCATTTGACACAAGCAATTTGGAGATTTGGAGATACCAACAAGGGTATCTCTGGCATAATGGGCACCTTTTTGTTCCCCCTACTTGTTGTGGTTTACTTTTCACCATCTATCATTCCTCTCAAACAGGAGGAAATCAAGGTTTGGCACAGACCCTGGATACCATCACTCAGACTTACTCTTGGCCAGGTTTCTGTAGCAAGCTCATTGATTTTATTTCAACCTGTGATTCTTGCCCGAAAGCAAAACCTGCGCAAAAAGCTCCTTCAGGACTTTTGTAAATTATTTTCACCCCCAACCAGCCTTGGAGTAACATTGGGATGGACTTCATTGTCAAGATACCAGTTTCATTTGGACACGATTCTATTTTAGTAATTGTGGATTCGTTCACTAAAGGGGTGCATCTTGTGCCTTGCAAAGAGGCCATGGATGCTCCCAAATTGGCATCACTATTTATGAGCCATTTTGTCAGGCATCATGGTTTCCCACAGAAAATAATCACTGACATGGGATCTTTTTTTGTTAGTAACTTTGGACAGAGCATCTGCCAGAAACTGGGTATGAATCCAGAGCCCTCTACCACCTATCACCCCCAGAAAGCCAGGAAAAATAAATTAATGAACCAGAATCTGGAGGAATATCTGCAGCACTTTTACAGTTACCGCCAAGACAATTCATCAGAGCTGTGCCTAAATAATATTTTGGAAATGGCAGAAGGGTTATCCCCTTTCTTTTTATGGCAGGATTCTCATCCACATTTAAATTCCTTGATTTCTAGTTCTTTTGTCCCAGCAACGGATAATTTCATTGCATTACTCAAATCAACACAGGATAGGGTGGCTGTCCCCCTTTTACGGGCTAGGAAACTACAAGCAAAGAATTACAACAAACATTGTCCTCCAGCTGATTGCTTTCAGCCTGGGGATCAGGTTCTTTTGTCACAACAGTTGATATCCTCTTTATGACCATCTTGCAAGCTGGATTTCTCTTATTTAGGACTGTTTCATGTCATCGCAATGGTGGGGACAAATTGGGTATGACTTGCAATTAGCCACGTTTATCCTAAACCCCACCCAGCTTTCAATATTTCTTTGCTACAGCGTTAAAAAGACCCAATTAGTAATTGTCATAATCCCCTCCCTCCCCTGGAGCCTCAGGTGGTTAATCACCTTCCCTTTTCTGTGTACTGGCATAATGTGGCAGCAATCCTGAACTTACATATGTCCAAGGGACAATGACAGTACCTTTTGCAAAGGGAAAATAGTGGTCCAGCTCATGACTCATGGGTTCCCCTTACAGAAATTTTAGGAGAACTATCTGTATTTTTTACAATAATTTCATACCAGTCATCCCCATTTGTAGAAGCCCCAACACATCAGCAACAGATTGGGGATACGTTAGACAGTGCCTCACTCACATGGAAGTAAGATAATTGTTGTCATAAATATTCTGGGAAACCATTACTACAACTTACAACAGTGGGAAAGAAATTAATGATTCAAAAGGGAAATCCTTCAAATTGAGATAAGAGTGTGGAATTTATTACTATTTGCTAGGATCACAGATAGAAACAAAATAAGTAAAGAAACTATGTAAAGAAAATGTAAATACTATAAATACTTGTGAGTAAGATTTTACATTGTGGGAACTCCTTTTGGTGTGGGATGAAAGAAGGCAGTACCTTGAGGGGGAAATTATTGGTAAGTCTTTTTTGAATTTCATAATTTTCCAATAACCATGGGTTCTAAGGTGTATTAGCTTCCCTTCTAAATAATACTGAATAGTCAGCCTACGGAGAATCACAAAATAAAATAAGATTTGTGGCTTCAACAAATAGAGAAGACTTATCAGCAGTCTCTAAATCAGACCTATCAATAACACTACAATGAAACTCTGATTTAAAACTAAAATTTCTCATAAAATAAACACTAAGATTTTTTTATTTGATTTTAATAAAAGTGATAATAATATATATATATTGTTTTCTGTTATTTGAATAAAACTAATAAGAATATTTTTTTTGTTTTTTTAATAAGAATGATAAGAATATATATTCTTTTATGGTTTTATGTTGATTATAATGATTTTTTTTGATATGAATACTAATAATAAGACTACTGGATTTGATTCTTTTAGAATTTTTAAATACTGAGTTTATATCACTACTACTTTTATGTTGATAACACTAAGCTTTTGAGCAAGGCTACTGAGGTTTAACTATGGTTATACTAATATTTATTTAACAATAATAAGCTACTGAGCTTTTTACTAAGGTTATACTACTATTCTTCACTAATACTAAGCTACTGAGCTTTTAACTACTATAACACTACTAGTATTCTAGATATCCTGCGAGTGCAGGGAATGGTGATGATCCTGGATAGTGGGAACTTGTTCCATTGATGATGGGAAAAATGAGGGAGAGAGGCCCTCTATTTATAGCTTTTGGGCCTCCATAGAGCTTCTCAAAACAGGGTACTTGGAAAAAAATTATAGCTGAGAGGTTTTAGCTGGTTAGACATGTAGGTTTGGTGTAGCAATGTGTTTGCTGAGAGAATTATGCTGGTGGTACTTTTTCTTATCAAAATGATGTGATGTCTTTGAGATAATTTGGCTGGTGAGATTTTCTTTTTTTCAAGAAAGTGGAGAAGATACAGCTCCTGATAATTGAGCTTTCTTCTAGTAATATGATATATATGAGTAAATTATGTTGGTGTTTCTGTTTCTTATCAAAATCATGTGATGTTTTTGAGATACTTTGGCTGGTGAAGTTTTCATTTTTTAGTGACCTTGTTACGTATTTTCTGAGAAAATTATGCTGGTGTTACTTTTTCTTACCAAAATCATGTGATGTATTTGAAATAATTTGGCTGGTGTGTTTTTTTTTTACCAAGAAAGTGGAGAAAATACAGCTCCTGACAATTGGGCGTTCTTCTAGTCATATGATATATATGAGAAAATTATGCTGGTGAGGTTTTTCTTGGAGGTGGGGAAAGTGGGGAAAATAAAGGTTCTTATATTGAGTGAACTGCCATTCTATTTGAAAAAGGTGAGGAAATAAGTACTTTCAATTTTAATTGAATTTCTTCTGGTTGAAACTCTAATCTTCTTTATTTTGCCCTAGGATTTCTTCACAGTTTGATTTACCTAGCTACAGAGTTTTGAAATTTGATTTCCACCTCTGGAGTTATTCCCTAACTACTATTTCCATTTGAGGAGCTATTCCTGCGATTTTATTTCCATTTGTGGAGCCATTCCACAATTTTTGTTTACATTTGTGGAGCCATTCCACAATTTTTATTTCCATTTGCCGAGCCATTCCTGCAATTTTATCTCCATTTGCAGAGCCATTCCTGCAATTTTATTTTATTTTATTTTAATTATTTGCTAAGCTTGAGACTGGTATAATTGGTATAGAATACCACATCCCCCCTCCATTTAATGCTGTCCTCAGAATTCCAGTTGAAAGCTTGCCAATGTTAATCAGATTATGTATAGTTTTCAATTTGTTCTTCTTCTAATATTGAATATTCAACTTCACTTTCTTCACTACTATCATTTCCTGATTCTGAAACTAAGTGAACTATCTTCCCCCTTGGGTAAAATCTCTTGATGTGACTTGCTGCAAATCTCCTTGTCAGTTTAGTACCATCCGATTCTTCAAGTTTGTAAAGTCCCTTATTAACTTGAATTATAACTCTGAAGGGCCCGTTCCAAGGGTTTTTGAAGAGTACTTCCCAATTTGACTCAAGTCTTTCATTGTAAACTAATACTAAATCCCCAGGTTGAAGTGGATTTCTCAGCTTGTGTGCCATCTTTTTGTCCAAGTATTGAACTGATTTCTTTCTTGAATCTCTCAATATAACTGCTGCTTTTAATTTTTTTTCTTCTTTTGCTAAAATCCGTATTTCTCTTGCTTCCAATAGCTCTTCTGTTGCTGATATTATATCCCATTCTATGGCTAGGTATGTGTTTGTTTCTATGTCAATTGGTAAGACAGCCTTCTGACCAAACTGAAGCTCAAATGGTGAGTATTCTGTTGTTCTTTTTTACCAAAATTCTATCTTCCAAGGTTGAAATTGGTAAGTATTCTTTCCATTTGGATCCATTTTCACCACACATTTTTACAAGTGCATCCTTCAATTGCTTATTGACTCTTTTAACCATTCCCTGTACTTCTGGGTACTAAGGTGTAGTTATTCTGATTCTTGATCCTGCTCTTTTGACTTCTTCTTGTAGTTCTTTTCCAAATTCTGCTCCTCCATCTACTGTGACTTCTTTGGGTGCTCCATATCTACAAATCCATTCTGAATTAAACCATTCTGAGACTGATTTTGCTGTTAGCCTAGTTAATGCAACAGTTTCTGGCCATCCTGGTAAGTCATCTCTTGCTACCACCAAATATTTCCATCTTCCTGCCTTAATATGGACTGCATCCATGCTGAATCTTGCAAATGAAGTGAATGTTGCAGATATATTTCCTTCTTCTTTTTGCTGCAAATGACTCCTTTTCTGACATTCTTGACATGATTTAACCCATTTCTTGACTATCTTTTTCATTCCTTCCCACCAATATCTTTTCTTTATTCTTCTATATGTTCTATTTTCCCCTTGATGACCCAATTCTTTGTGCACTTTCTTCAGAATCTGTTTTTGAGCTTTATCATTAAACACAACCATTTGTGGATCCTCTTGATTTCTCCTTTTTAGCTGCCCTCCCTCTATATAGAAATTCACTGATCTTCCTTTAATTCTCTTCAAGTATTCTTCCCCAATACTGTGGGATACTCCTCTTGTGTGGGATAAATGAGGCAGTACCTGGAAGGGGAAATTACAAGAAAAAGTTTTGAATTGCTTTTATGCTTGTAACCCTTGCTCTGCTTGTGTGTCAGAATAATCTGAACTGCCCTTCCTGAAAATGCTGAATTATTTTGACTTGAGTTCCACAATCAATTTATTTATTTGATGGTGGCTGGGTCAGAAAAGTCTATTCAACAGACTCTGATCAGACTTTGATTGATTTTAAAACAACAGTTATTTAAAGACAAATTTATAACACTGATATGATAATATGATAAGTAATAAGAGATATTTTTAGTTTGTTTTTTTGTAAAGGTTTTGTTATGATTATTTGGGATAACACAGATTTTAATTTTAAATAACTATGGTGAAGCTGTTGGAAAACAGGGATAAGTATTGATAGCTTGATAATAAGGATAAAGGTAACTGAATATGGTATGAGTATTTTTTATAGACTGATTCTAATAGTAAAACTAATAATATTGATATTTTTCTGAAGTTGATATTTTTCAATTTAGAAACTAATTTGGTTCACTTTTTAATAATAATTGATTATAAATAACTGAGACTGTACTAATAATAAAAGATTTTTTTTTTAATGGAGGGGCATTTTCCCCAGACTAAATATGATTATGATAAAACTATTTTTTAATAATAAGGGGCCTTTTCCCCTTATTATATATTACTATGATAAAAGCTATTCTTTTTGCTTAATAAAGGGGCCTTTTGCCCAATATTATATATAATTATTTTCTAGATTAACCTACTAGTAAGGGATGAACTCTGGAAAAAATAAATTCAAATTATGTTTCCAGAAGAAGCATGAGGTTTGAAAAATGAAAATTTGAAGTATTTATACTCTCCAGGGTTAGGGTTGGTGAGGAAAGAGTCCATCTTGAATTAAGGCTAACTTGTGGCTTCATATGGATTAAATCTTCTAGAATGTTCCTGGGTAATAATATTTTTTTATATTAATCCAGACTGACGAAATGGTATGGAATACCACATCCCCCTCTCCATTTAATGCTGTCCCCAGCATTTCCAGTGAGGATTAATATAAAAAGCACTTGAATTACTGTTTATCTGCTGGTTGAAATGAATAATAATTTTCTTATTGAGTATCCTTTCTTGATTTCTTGAGTTCTTGATTTCCCTCTCTCTCTTTTTTTCTGTGATCTTGGGTGCAATTTTCTTCCAAAAGAAAAAAAACTCCAATTCCCATGAGAGTTTATTTTACTTCCTGATTGCAATTCTTTATACTGGTTTTTCTTCATTCTTCTTCATTGGTTATAACTACAAAGATATTCATTTTTCTTTTCTTTTATTTTTTACTAGCCTTAGCTCTTAACTTGCTGAATTTTCTTCCAATTTTTTTTATCTTCTTTCTTCTTCTTCTTCTTTTCTACTATATAAAATCATTTCCCACTATCCCCCAAAACTTAAAATCACAAGGAGTGATGATAAGAAACAAGTTACCACCCCTTATTTGTTTTAATATTGAGAGATTTTTATTTTATCTTTATTTTTGAATATAATTAATCTTTTCTTTTCTTCTTTTTGCAGTTACTTGAGGTTAATAATTCTTTTTTGACATTTTTTTTATTTTTTTTTGATTAACACTCATGGCATTGAAATTAGCCACTAGGTTATTCCTTGAGTATATTTTTCTTGATATAAATTTTGAGAGAAATCTTGTATACCTTGGACTTTATCTTTGTTCTTTTGTATGTGTACCTTTGTGCAAAACTACCTTGAGAATTAAATAATTTTTCTAATAATGGATTTAACAATATGTCAAAATAAGGGGTTTTCTTATTATGAAACTGTTTATATAAATCATAAGTATAAAAAATAAAGCTGATTGAATTCTGTTCTATTTTTGAAAGAGCTGGTGCTTTAATTAGAAACTCATTTTCATTTTTAAGAGTTATTTCTTTTTTGGAAGTGATATTGATCATGAGACTTGATGAAAGTTTCTTTTTATGAGCTAAAGGTAAGTGTTTTGATGATAAGTGTATGATTTGATCTTGGGGTATACTGATTACTGTTGGTAATTGAGGAGAATAATCCAATAAATGTAATAATCTCTTCATTTTGATAGATTGAGGTGGGGAAATTTCTCCTTTGATTTCATCTTCTTGTTTCAAGAGTATTTCTTCATCTTTATGTATTCCTTTATCTTTTGGATTTGTACTTTCTTCAACCTCTTTTGAGGATTCATGAATACTAAGGTAATTTGAGTTATTAAAAAATTGATTATTAATTTTGATATTTTGTTCCTTTTGGGGTGAAGATTTTTCTTCAATGAGGCTCAAAGATTTCCCATTGGATATATCCAATACTTGAATAAATCTGTGGGATGTTTATTTGGTGAGTTCTTTTTTTGTTTTTGAATTTATTGACCCATTTTTTGGTAAATTTGATTGGAGCACCAGAGGTCACTCTCAATAATTTGCTTGGTGAAATACTATGCTTTGGTTTTGAAAATATAGCTTCTACAAATTGTTTATAGAATTCAGAAGCAGTTGTTTGTTCCTTAATAATATGAAAACTACTTTTACCACACACAGGTGAGACACTGTTAACTAGCTGTTTTGGCTTTAAGCCTTCATTTTGTACTATTTCCACTTCACTTGGAGTGGAAGCTTCCATGTTAGAGCTGTAGGTATTCTCAGATGTTTGAGGGTAATTAAGGTGTACATTATTTATTTTTCTAATTTTCAAATCATTAATAGTTAATTCAGCTTTAGAATGTTTGAAAGGAATTTCTGGGTTTGATTTTATAGATACTTCATTTTCTTTTTTTCTTGAATTTTCTTGAAGTAATTCTTTACTATAGGAAGAATATTTTCCCACAAGGATTTCTTTATGAGAAAGAACAATATCTTGAGACTTTGAGGGGTAAAAACTTTCCGGTGTATAGGAAGATAATGTTAATGATTCCTTTTGAGGCTGGACTTCTTGAGTTCTTTGACATTGTCTGATAGGAGTTGATTTACATAATGATTTCTTAAGCTTCTTTTCTTTTTCTATTTCTTCTTTAGCATAATTTGATACTTCAATGATTAAAGAAGCAAGTAATTCCTCTTCTTCTATTTCTTCTTCATTATGCTCAAATTCCTTTAATATTCCCTTGATGGATTTGAGTTTTCTCTTGGGTACAAGGTATAAAATTTGAGTAGAAAAGTTCCAAAGCTTTTCCATGGTTCTTTCCTTCTTTTTCTTCTCTTGGATAAACTGTTTGATCTTTTGGATCTTTAGAAAAATTAGCATAATTTGATCCCCTCTTCCTTCTGATTCTTCTTCTTGGATAATTTCTGTGACTCCTTTGAGATATTTCTTGGGTACTAGATGCAAGGTTTTAGAAAATATTTCTAATTCTTCTTTCGAGTTTTCTTCATATATATCTTCAGGAATTGGTTATTTTTATTCATAATGATAATCTTGAGAATAATTTTCTTCATAAAATGAAGGTTTATATTCATTGTAGAGATGGATTTTGGAGGCAATATATGACTCCATTTTTCTTTTTTCTTTTTTTTGAGTATAAAAATATTCAATTGCTTCAAATAACTGTTTTATGAATTATCAATCTGAAAAAATGTGGATAATATCCTTTTTGACTGCCACTGTTGGGACACCAGATGTGGGGACTCCTCTTGTGTGGGATAAATGAGGCAGTACCTGGAAGGGGAAATTACAAGAAAAAGTTTTGAATTGCTTTTATGCTTGTAACCCTTGCTCTGCTTGTGTGTCAGAATAATCTGAACTGCCCTTCCTGAAAATGCTTAATTATCTTGACTTGAGTTCCACAATCAATTTATTTATTTGATGGTGGCTGGGTCAGAAAAGTCTATTCAACAGACTCTGATCAGACTTTGCTTTATTTTAAAACAACAGTTATTTAAAGACAAATTGATAACACTGATATAATAATTTGATAAGTAATAAGAGATGTTTTTAGTTGGTTTCTTTTTTAAAGATTTTTTATGATGATTTGGGATAACACAGATTTTAATTTTAAATAACTATGGTGAAGCTGTTGGAAAACAGGGATAAGTATTGATATCTTGATAATAAGGATAAAGGTAACTGAATATGGTATGAGTATCTTTTATAGACTGATTCTAATAGTAAAACTAATAATATTGATATTTTTTCTGAAGTTGATATTTTTTAATTTAGAAAATAATTTGGTTCACTGTTTAATAATACTTGATTATAAATAAGTAAGACTGTACTAATAATAAAAGATATTTTTTTTAATGGAGGGTCATTTTCCCCAAACTAAATATGATTATGATAAAAATATTTTTCAATAATGAGGGGCCTTTTCCCCTTATTATATATTACTATGATAAAAGCTATTCTTTTTGCTTAATAAAGGGGCCTTTTCCCCAATATTAAATATAATTTTTTTCTAGATTAACCTACTAGTGAGGAATGAACTCTGGAAAAAATAAATTCAAATTACATTTCCAGAAGAAGCATGAGGTTTGAAAAATGAAAATTTGAAGTATTTATACTCTCCAGGGTTAGGGTTGGTGAGAAAAGAGTCCATCTTGAATTAAGGCTAACTTGTGGTTTCATATGGATTAAATCTTCTAGAATGCTCCTGGGTAATAATATTTTTTTTATATTCATCCAGACTGACAAAATGGTATGGAATACCACAATACTTTGTGGCTTTTTCAAACTATTCAAATATTCCTGCATATGTGTTCCAAATATTTCCTGTTTTATTGGAATTCCAATATTGTTTGTTTTATTTCTTGATAATTTTCCTACTTTGCTTGTATTTACCTTCTTTAGACCAAATCCTGGATGTGGTTTGATCCTTTGTTCTTCTTCATCAAAATCATCCCTTTCACTTTCATCTTCATTTCCTCCCTTTGGTCTTTTTGATAATCCATCTGGCATAGTAAATGTCTTCCCTGGTTTGTGTACCAGATCAAAAGAAAAAAGTTTAATAAATGCTACCCATCTTGTCATTGGTGCATTTGGTAAACATGGTGTGTTGATCATTTCTATTAAAGCTTTAGCATCTACTTGAAGCTTAAAGTGTTTCCCCCATAATATTGTTTGAAGCTTTTTGAGTATTCTTGCAACACCACACAATTCTAATTTAGGATGAGAGTATTTAGATTCTAGTTGGGAAAAGGTTACTGATTCACATAGTACTGGTCTATCCTTTCAATTCCCATCCTCTTGCATAATAATTGCACCAGCTGCAATATAACTTGAATCAATTTCTAATTTTATCTTCCCAGACCCTTAGTCATAATTAAATGTCCTCAAGGTAATCTCTTCTCCTACTATCTTTCTGAGTTTTATAAAAGCTTATTCACATTTTTCATCCCAATTCCAAAATACATCCTCCCTTTTCAATCTTCTCAATGGTTCTGAAGCTTGTGAAAAGTCTTTGATAAACATTCTGACATATGCACATAGTCCTAAAAATCCTCTAACTTCCTTCTTTTTTGTTGGTCTAGGCCAATTTTGTATCTTGTTTATTTTCTGTTTTGAAACCTTTCTTCCACCCAAAGATACAACATGCCCTGAAATATCCAGTGCTGGAACACAGCATACATATTTGGATCCTGAAACTGTGAGTCCTGCCTCTTCTATCCTGAAAAGTATTATTTCTAATGTTACTGCATATTCCCAAACAAATCTTCTTATGAGTGGATTCTCCTTCAATGTCTTGTGCTGATATGTTGATCTGGGTCCTTTAATCCCTCCATCATCTATAAATATTCCAAGGTGCTCCGGGATTTCCTCCTGAAGTATCCAAGTCATTTGTGCTTGATAAACTGCCACAGAGCTTGTTGCACCTTTAGGTAGTCTAGTAAGCTGAAGTCTTCCAAGTGGTGTTTTAAAGGTTGTAAGGGGTCTTGTATTAATATATCCAACTCTATTTCATCATATCCTCCCATAATATCCCCTAATCCATAACATGCTCTTCCTGAAAATGATCCCACAAACTCATCAACATTTGGTGGTAATCCTACATCTTTGATTGTGACTTTATTGAGGTCTTGAAGATCATGAACTATTCTAAGTTTTCCATTTGCTTTTGCCACACAAAATACTGGGCTGTTATAGCTTGATGTTGATTTTTCATAGAGTTGTGTACGTATTCTTTCTCTGACTAGCTCAATAAATTGAGATAAAATTGATTTTGGTATTGGTATTGGTTTCTTTTGACATGGTTCATGTGATATAACTGGTATTATATATGGTTTTCCCTAAGAATGTTTAAGTACACCTCTTTGTTCTTCACAAAATTCTATAGCCTTTTACCTTAGTAATATGACGTTTTTCAATGAATTTGGCTCTTCTTTTGATAACCATCCAGATGGTCCAAAATTTATCATTGAAATTCTTTCTTCTGTAACTTTTAATGTTTCAATAAATAGAGGTGGGTTAGGTGATAAAGGTGTTTCATATGAATCTCTTGATAATTCAGGTCTTTCCAAAGGTGTATTCATATCTTGAGGCATTGCTTCATTTACTGGTCTAACCTTTTTGAGTACTGATTTATATTTTGCTGCATTGGATTGAGCTTGCAGTGTTCTTCTTTTTTTTTTCTTTTTTAATCCAATTTTTTTTTTGGTGAAAATGAAACAGTCTCTTCAGTATCTTCTTTTAGTTTTGTTCATAATTAAATTTGAGCTGTAGTTTTAAGTTGTACAAGGGCTTTACCTCTAGGTGAATAAAACCCAGTATATTAGGTATACCAAATCCTGCAGTTTAGAGTTGTACAAGGACATTTGAAAACCCTTGTCCAAAATTACACAAGGGAGAAGTTTACTGTCTTACTGACTACAAAGCAGATCAATGTTGAGGGTTTTAGTTTGATTGGATATTCTTCATTATTTTCCCATTGAAGTCTTTATTATTCTGTTGTTCACTTTTGTTACTTTTACTGAAATCTTCACTTTTTTCTTTTAGTTTTCATTCTTCCTTGAGTTTACTTGCAAGTTCAGCTCTCTGGTGTGCTACGCCTGTAATATAAAGTCATAAAAGGACTAATTTCAGCCGTCAGGTTGCTACACTGTAGTTTAAAGTCATATAAGGACTAATTTTATCCTTCAGGTTGCTACCCTGTAGTTTAAAGCCATACAAGGACTAATTTTAGCCTTCAGATTGCTACCCTGTAGTTTAAAGTCATACAAATACTAATTTTAGCCTTCAGGTTGCTACCCTATAGTTTAAAGTCATACAAGGACTAATTTTAGACATCAGGTTGCTACCCTGTAGTTTAAAGTCATAAAAGGACTAATTTTAGCCATCAGGTTGCTACCCTGTAGCTTAAAGTCACAAAAGGACTAATTTTAGCCTTCAGGTTGCTACCCTGTAGTTTAAAGCCATACAAGGACTAATTTTAGCCTTCAGGTTGCTACCCTGTAGTTTAAAGTCATACAAGGACTAATTTTAGCCTTCAGGTTGCTACCCTGTAGTTTAAAGTCATACAAGGACTAATTTTAGCCATCAGGTTGCTACCCTGTAGTTCAAAGTCATAAAAGGACTAATTTTAGCCATCAGGTTGCTACCCTGTAGCTTAAAGTCATAAAATGACTAATTTTAGCCATCAGGTTGCTACCCTGTAGTTTAAATTCATACAAAGACTAATTTTAGCCTTCAGGTTGCTACCCTGTAGTTTAAAGTCATACAAGGACTAATTTTATCCTTCAGGTTGCTACTCTGTAGTTTAAAGTCATAAAAGGACTAATTTTAGCCATCAGGTTGCTACCCTGTAGCTTAAAGTCATAAAAGGACTAATTTTAGTCTTCAGGTTGCTACCCTGTAGTTTAAAGTCATACAAGGACTAATTTTAGCCATCAGGTTGCTATCCTGTAGTTTAAAGTCATACAAGGACTAATTTCAGCTGTCTTTATTCTATCTGTTCTTTTATCCTTTATGTTAGTCAATACTTCTTATTTGATTTATTTCTATTATTATTATTGTTAAAAAAAAATTTTATCTTGAAATTTGTTTTAAGAGTAAATTGATGTGTGATGTTGAATGAGTTTTCAATTTGAGGAGTGATGTTATATTTTCAAATGTTGTAGTGGTCAGTGATTCTGGGTTGCTTTCAACTTCCATCAAATTTAAAAGGGTTCAATTCCCCCCTCTGGCAGTAATTCTGTTGCCGGGCCTGTAAGTTTTCAGAATAGGGTAACCATGCTGGGTAGCATATTCTGAGCCTTGAGCAAGCTTGGTGATGCAACTTGGTATTGTTGTGTTCCTGAATTCTGAAAAAATTAACTGGTGTTTGAAACCTTGTTGTGATTGAGGCTGCTCAACCTTGATTATGATCTCTGAAGTACAGACCCAGTTTCTGGATGGATGCTTGCCTGTGAAAGACTTGCTAAACCCAAAATGTTGGGGCTGTAATTAATGATCCAGAGGATGTTGGTTTTTGTATTTCTTCTTTTTTTATTTAATTTTTAGTAATATTTGTCTAAATCATTTTTATGATCTTTTTCTTGAGTCTTGATATGAATCTTCCTTTTTCTTCTTTAATTTTTTTAATAAATAAGTCTTCCCAAATCAATTTCCAATCATCCTCATTGATATTATAATTATGTGTCTTGAGACTAATAATTCCAGATATAAACACCTCTTCCCACAAAACATCCCAATTGGCCTTTTCAATTACATAATTTCCATCCTTCCATAAGATTCTTCTTTCTGGTAGGTCCAGTAAATCCAGAAACAGTCCTCTTGAGGCTTCCACATCCCCAAAATATATGTTTCTTCTCCATTCTGCATCCTTTAATGTATCCTCTTCCCAATATATGCTTCCTAAATTTCCCTTGATACCATCATATGTAAGTAATTCTAGAAATTCCAGTCTTGAAAGAGAGAATCCTGGAAGCTCTTTCCAATATTTAGATTCTTTAATTTGCTGATGCAGTTCTGAAAAATAGAACAATTCTTCAAATTATAAGTATGGAATCCATATCTTAAATAAATCCTCTCCTTCTTCAACAAATGGTTTTCCCCAGTAATTGACTTCTTCTGTATTTCCAACGATTTTGCAATTTATGTCTGTCCATCCTTCTTCATTCCAACCACAATTCCATTCAAATTTGTTTTCATGTGTAAGGTTGGAATCCATGACTGTCCAGATCCTTTCTGAGTTTTGAGATAAAAGACTAATTCCTCTTTGATAAGGCAGGAGATCACTGCCCTTGAGTGATAAGAGTGTGTAAAAAGATTTAATTAAATTGAAATTCCTCTTTGATAAGGCAGGAGGTCACTTCCCTTATACTAGTACAGATATGAAAAGAATTCTCTTTTTTTAGGTCATTTTTTTATTATTTTGCTATTTTTTATATGGTTTTTTTTGATTGGTTATTAAAACTGGATTACTTCAGTTATTATTGAGAAATATTCAACCTTCTGTTGTGAATTACTGAAAGAAATATGTCCTTCAATATTTCTCCGAATACCTAGTTGTGTTGTTCTCTTTGTTTATTTCCTTTCCATTTTAAAAAAACCTTTGACTTCATTAATAAACATGTACCCAAAATCACACCAGAAAAGAGTCCCAAACAATCTAGATTCAAGTCTTCTTTAGCCCATAGAAGTTTGTGATACAGTCCTTCTATTGTCAGTTGATAATATCTATAAGGCTTCTTCCAGTAAGGATTCCATGAATTTCCTTTGATCCCAATAGTGGTTAGTAATTCCAAAAAATCAAAACTTGTAAGATTGCATCCAGGTAGTTCTGAAAGATATTTGGTTTGAATTATTGATGAATCTAGCTCATAATCATACAGTTATTTAAATTTTATCATTGGAAGTATTACATAATCTTCCAGTCCTTCATATTCTGGTATGTCTTCCTGTATGACATTTTGATTCTGGGAGTCATTTGTTAATCCAGAGGTAATTCCTTTATTTTTATTAAATAGATTAGTTGAGCTTGAAAAGAAGCATATTTGATCATAGGCATAATTAAATTTTTCTAGAATGCTAAGTCCAGCTAGCCTTTGTGTATTCTCTGATAACTCTCCTTCTTCTAGTTCTTCAAATATTCTTCCTTGCTTATATTTATCTTCCAAATCTCCATTATTTTGTTGGTATAACTTCAAGTAATCTTCTGATTCTGCTGTTTCCATTCTTTGCTTGATCCTCTTTTGAATATTTCTATCCCAAACTTGATCAATTTTATCTTTGGTAATTATGGAACTTTCACTTCCCAATTCTTTGAATTTTCTTTTTTCCAATGGCTTAATTATATTGTCTTTTGGTTCTTCACTTATTAAATCTTTTTCAATATAACTAATGTACCCAGCTTCCTCCTGAAATAAATTGAAATAATCTTCTGCAATTCCTGAGGAATTTTCTTCAGGTGTCTTCAGATCCATTTTGAATTTCTTCTGTGGGCTTTCTACTTTATCTTCTTCATTCATACCACTTAACTCGAGGGCTAGCCATTTCTCTGGGTCTTCTATGGCCATGTCCAAATTTCTTCTCATCTTCTTCAGTTCATATTTTATTTTTACTATTGCTTCACTATCTTCTACCTCCATTTCATCTTCTGTCTCCTTTCCTTTAGATTTTCTATTAGTTAGAGGGAGAATACTTTCTTTAGACAAAGATAATATGCTAGTATTTTCTTCAACTATTATCTGGTTGAAATTTCCAAATACTAAGAAGTCTAGGTAGGTTTTCTCTTCATTACCAGTAGTGACTTCAAGATTTTTAATTTACCCAATTGGTTTCAAAGAGTTATCTGTTGATTTTGATTTGTAAGAGCTCATGTTTAATTCTGCTATTAGGGCTATTTCCTGAGTTATAACATTCAAGTCATTTTTTTCATCAAAAATAGCTGAGAAGGGTATTTTGTTTGGTCCAAGAAATACTGTATTCACTCTTGTTGAAGATTGAATTTCTGTTTCCTCTGTTTCTTTTCTTTTGGATGATTCTGCTCCATATATTGACCATTTTCCAATCTCTGAAGATGCACAAAGCTCCATACCTCTTGGTGGAGAAATTTGCCAACCAATAGCTTGAGGGTTACATATTGGTAAGCATAATTGATGTCCATCTTGCTCTGGATAACTAAATATCTCACCTTGCGTGTGTTAAAATTCCAATTTAACATTATTATCTGCTAAAAATGGTTTTCCAAGTATGGTGTGTACAACTCCTTTTTCTATGAATAAATTAATTTCTTTTTCTTCTCCTGCTATCATAGTAATTGGTGTAAATTTTGAGAGTCCAACCAAAGATGTTGTATGTCCACCAATTCCTCTGATATTCATATTGAGCTTTCTACTTGTAAGTGAGGCTTCAATTGCAATTTCCTCTGGTATTATATTAATTTCTGATCCAGTATCCACCAATGCCATTGTAGGATATTCTTATCTTTCAATAAATACTTCCATAAATCCAAGTAGGCATGCATAATGTAATCTTGGGGTGTCATAGTCCTGTAGCTTAAATGAAAATAGTCTTTCTTGAATATGTGACATATTGACTGATTTTACCACCTCTTTTCCTGGGTAGTTAGATTTTGTAATTTATCAATAAAAGTTGATGAAATTGATAATATTTCTTCAAGAGTAAGATTTATCTTTTGTTCAAGTATTTTATTCATCACATGTTCAATTATTAGCTGTAGATTTTACCTTGTTCTTGAATTCCATCTTTTGTGAATCCTGCCTTAGTACCTCCTTATTCTTGTCATTGGAAATGATTTCAATGTCATCATTATCTACTTCCTTTCCTTCTTGTGTTTTTGTTTATTTTGTTGGAATTAGAACTCTTATTTCTTCTTCTGCCTCATCTTCCTCATGATAGGCACCTGGTATATTCTTTTTAAAGGGTTTGTGTGTTTCATTTTTATCATCTTGCTGAGTTTGTTTTTTGATCTCCTGTCTTTAAGCTCTTTTGCTTGTCTTCCTAAGTCCAACATTTATTTGAAGATTTTCATTTGCTGGTGATATTTGAGGAGGTTTCCAGCTTCCCCATTCTTCTATCTGAGCTATAGCAGTTGCCTTCTCACCTTTACTTTCCTCAATTACTGTTATTTCTTGCTTCTTTGGGGGTAGATTTGCTTGTTCCATCATTTTCCTTGTAAAATACTCCTGCTCTCTGGAAAAATTTCTAACTAATTCTTTTGCCGATTTAGTTCCTTTTGTGGGTACTCTTTGAAAATTTGGAAAAAGATATGTTCCTCCACGCTTCAAGACAATTCTTTTCTCCAAATCTTCTGTGAGATGATTAAATCTTATTGCAGAATGTCCTTCTTCTAAGCAGTAATAACACTTCAATGGGTGTCTTGGAGCCATTTGAGCTGTAACATCTGGTTGATAACCAGAAGATATGGGTGGTGAAGGATATCTTGGCCTTAATGTCTGTGAGTTTTGTATAGCTCTCTGATCTTGATTATTTTCTGGTTGAGGTTTCTTGGGAGATTCAACTACTTCAGAAAGGTGTTTAAGCTGATTCAATACTTCCTTAACTTATTCATTCCCAGTATACTTTGATTGATTTTCTTGTGGCTGAGTATTTTTAAGTTTTTTGGTAAGATCTTTCATTTGCTTGAAGACTTCTTCCCAGCTCTCCTCTTCAAACCTAGCTTTCTTCTCTTGTTACTTTGGCTGTGAAAGTTCCTTCTGTTGAATTAAGACTTTGGCTTCTAAGTCTTGTTCAATATATAACTTTAAGATTTTCCAATCTTGGAATGATATAACCACCATCCAAAGCTTGCACCATGGCCTTATCTTTAATCATTTCTTTGTAAATAGATTCTTGAACACTTGAGGAAAGACTTTCCAAAATTTCTTGATTGTGATTTATATCTCCTTGTATATATTGAAACCTTTTGAGATAATTAATAATGGATTCATATTCACCAATGAACTTTCTATATTTGGTCATATTTCTAAGGCCTCATTCTTGTTGAATCTTTGTAAATAATTGAGTAATTGGGAACAGCTTGTATCTTCTTTCAGGTGACACTGTTCCCCATCTCCTCTTCTTATTCAATTTTAATTTCTCCCAATCACCAGTTTCATATCCAGGCATTCCTTCAATATTGTAGCTAATTTCTTCATCTTTAGTCCAAAATGATGTCTGTCTTGCTATATCCCTTCCACTTGCTCCTTCAATTTCTGCTATATTTTCCACTTCTTTAATAAATATTTCCACTTCCTTTCCATCAAACCATCAATTATAGTCCTTTGGTCTGATCTTGACAATGGATGTCTTGTTTCATGGGATCTCTTGTTGCAATGGGCTTGAAGCCTGGGCATGAATATTAACCCGTTTTGGTAGAGTATTTGGTCTTTGTGAAGTGAATGGAGTTGATGAGGCAATGGGCCTTGAAAATGGTGATGGTGACCCTTCTTGTCTAAAGATTCTTGGCATACTTGTAGTTTCTTCAATTGGGCTGTTTTCTTCAGGAAAACTTGACTCTTTCCTTTTCCCTTCTTTCTTAAGGAGTTCAATTAATTCTTGTTGCATTTCCAACATTCTTTGATGAAGTCTTTCTGCATCAGAAATATCTCCTTGTCCTTGTATGGTCTCTTCATTTATAATTTCTTCTTTGGATTCATCCGGATTGTGTGGTATCTTTGATGATGATGCTGAATCCATATTGATAAATTCTTTGTTTATTTTCTGTTTTTCAATTTTCTTTTTAAATTCAAATAGTTCCTTGAGTAATTTCTGAAAATAATCTGTAACTATCTTTTGATCTTTCTTCTTGGTTCTGGGTGTACCAACTGGTATACTATAGTCTATAGGTGATTCTTCTCAAGGTGGTGCTTCTCCTCTTTTTTGGACAATAATATTGAAATTATTTTGTTGAAGAACTTGATGGTTACAATTATTTAGAGCTTTGTGCTTTTTCTGATTCCAGATTGACTTGATAGGCGCTTGAAATTTTTATTAGTAAAAGGCTTTTTTATGGACTAAATTGGAATATTTTTTCTTTGATAATTGACGGATTATTGATGGTTGAAGCTGTTGGCCACTGTTGGGAAACCAGATATGGGAACTCCTTTTGGTGTGGGATGAAATAATGCAGTACCTTGAGGGCAAAATTATTGGTAAATCTGCTTTGAGTTTCAGAATTGTCCAATAACCATAGGTGTTAAGGTGTACTAGCTGCCCCTCTAAATAATACTGAATAGTAAGCCTACAGAGAATCACAAAATAAAATAAGATTTGTGGCTTCAACAGATAGAGAAGACTTATCAGCAGTCTCTAAATCAGACCTATCAATAACACTACAATGAAACTCTGATTTAAAACTAAAATTTCTGATAAAATAAACACTAAGATTTTTTTATTTTATTTTAATAAAAGTGATGTTAATATATATATATATATATATATTCCGTTTATTTTAATAAAACTAATAAGAATATATTTTTTTTGGTTTTTTTTAATAAGAATGATAAGAATATATATTTTGTATGGTTTTATGTTTATTAAAATGTTTTTTTTTGATATGAATACTAATAATAATACTACTGGATTTGATTCTGTTAGAATTTTTTAATACTGAGTTTATATCACTACTACTTTTTTTAATAACACTAAGCTTTAACTATGGTTATACTACTATTTCTTTAGCAATAATAAGCTACTGAGCTTTTTACTATGGTTATACTACTATTCTTCACTAATACTAAGCTACTGAGCAAGGCTACTGAACCTTTCACAACTAAAACACTACTACTATTCTAGACATCCTGCTAGTTCAGGGAATGGTGGTGATCCTGGATAGTGGGAGCTTGTTCCATTGATGATGGGAAAAATGAGTGAGAGAGGACCTCTATTTATAGCTTTTCGGCCTCCATAGAGCTTCTCAAAACAGGGTACTTAGAAAAAAATTCTATTTGAGAGGTTTTAGCTGGTTAGACATGTAGTTTTGGTGTAGCAATTTGTTTGCTGAGAGAATTATGCTGGTGGTGCTTTTTCTTATCAAGATAATGTGATGTCTTTGAGATAATTTGGCTG
This sequence comes from Austropuccinia psidii, assembly GCA_023105745.1. Classification (NCBI taxonomy): domain Eukaryota; kingdom Fungi; phylum Basidiomycota; class Pucciniomycetes; order Pucciniales; family Sphaerophragmiaceae; genus Austropuccinia; species Austropuccinia psidii. Next base: position 76,245,175 of record JALGQZ010000001.1, on the reverse strand, counting down.
GTGAGATTTTCTTTTTGCCAAGAAAGTGGAGAAGATACAGCTCCTGATAATGGAGCTTTCTTCTAGTCATATGATATATGCAAGAAAATTATGCTGGTGTTTGTGTTTCTTATCAAAATCATGTGATGTTTTTGAGATAATTTGGCTGGTGACATTTTCATTTTTTAGTGACTTTGTTATGTGTTTGGTGAGAGAATTATGCTGGTGGTACTTTTTCTTATCAAAATAATGTGCTGTATTTGAGATAATTTGGCTGATGACATTTTCTTCTAGTTATATGATATCTTTGAGATAATTTAGCCTGTGAGATTTTATTTTTTTGTGAATTTGTTACATACTTTCTGAGAGAATTATGCTGGTGGTACTCTTTATTATCAAAATCAGGTGATTTATTTGAGATAATTTGGCTAGTGAGATTTTCTTTTTTGCCAAGAAAGTGGAGGAAATACAGCTCCTGACAATTGAGCTTTCTTCTATTCATACTGTGGTATACCTGTACCAGTTTGGATTAATGGACAAACAAAGAAGAAATATTTTTCAATTTTCCTTTTTTATTTCCCAATATACTATAGTATTCATTTTATTTCAAAATAAATTACCAGGAGAACTAACACCATTAAAGCCCAATAAATACCCTTTGTTGATAATGGACCATACAATTATGATGTGACACCTCAATGCACCACCCAGATGAATTAACTTTCAAGTGATTGATTGACCTAAAACAATTATTATTTTTTATATATTTTTATTTCTTAATTTATTTTACTTCAATTTTCTTTAAATATTGTGGGTAGTAACAATCAACATACATATACTCCGGCACAGAAGGTCCTAGTCACAATGAGGATGCATGAAATCAAATTTCAGGGAAGAGTTGTAGCATAATAGGGGTAATAAATATTAAATCAATGTTCATTTATATATCAAAAAGGTAGAATTGGGTATTTAGATGAAAATTAGTCTTTCTATTAATTTTGAGAGGGAAATGAATATTAAATTTAGAGGGTTAAGTCTAGGAAAAGTGTTTAATTCAGGCTGAGGATATCATTGAAACAAGAAAAGCGCAGGTGTATTGTATTCTCTGACTCCTTGAAGGAAGTCTAGCATTAAAAAAAGGATTTTAACAGGTTGAAAAGCTTAGTAATAATTTTATTATTATGATAAGGTGATCATTGTGATGTTAGAAGAAAGAAATTGAACATTTAGGGTGTGGAGAGATGGTAAAATGGTGTGAAATGTGAAAGGAAATAGGCTAGGAAGAGGCAATTAGACAGTAGAGATATCACATTAGTATGACAGAAGGTTCAGAGCAAGATTACAGAAGTTTCACAAGGGTGTACTGTAATACAGTTACAGAAAAAGACAGGATAATACAGGAAAACTATAGTACAGTGGTCAGGGAGATAAGAATTCTAGGGATTTCAATTGATTACATAATCAATGACATCATCAACAGGAATTAAATTAGGATTACTAATTATGGAGATAAGGATCCCAGGAAACTCAATTGATTACATAATCAAATGACATCATTTCCCCACAATTTCAAGAACTCAATTGAAAATACAGGTCTCCTTATCCAACACCACCAAACCTTATTTCATAATACAGGACACCTGCCAAAAGCTCAAATTGGAGACCTGGAAGGTTCTAAGTCCCCTTTTTTTGACACTCCCATGGAGGCCCCAAAAACTATAAATAGAGGTCCCCTCCCCCCTCAATTCTTTTTTCCTCATGCCCTAGACAGAGCCTCCTCACAAAAACATAACTTCTTAGTATTTTTTCTGAGGGAAATCCCCTCCATCCATCCACATTATCTTAATTTTTTAGGAATACTCAGTAGCTAAGCTCAGCAGTATAGTTATCCCATCCCCATTCCTAAATGTTTCTCAGTAGCTAAGATTAGTAGCACTGTCTGAGTGCTTTATAATTAATAGTAGTTAACAGTTGGTCTATGTTTGATTCAGAAACTCATCTCATTGACTATCTCCATCCCATCATTTCTCAGTAGCTAAGCTCAGAAGCACTGTCTGAGTCTTTTTATATAATTAATAGTAGATAAAAGCTGGTCTACATTGATTTATAAATTGAACTCTTTGACTATCCCATTGATATTGTTACCCCATTCCTAAATTCTGCTCAGGCGCACTGTCTGAGTGATTTATAATTAATAGTAGTTAACAGTTGGTCTACTTCAATTCATAAACTCATCTCATTGACTACCTCTATTCCTAAATTCTGCTCAGTAGCCAAGCTCAGTAGCATTGTCTTGGTGTTTTATAGATAATAGTAGTTAGCAGTTGGTCTACATTATTTTTTAAATCCATCCCATTGAAAAGGTTCTTTACTCATTAGCCAAGCTCAGTAGTAAATTGAACAATAGTAGTGTCTGTTATCCTAGGTTATCATCATAAAAAATTATTAAACCCTTAAAAAAAAGTAGTGTTTGTTATTATTATTTATCATATTATCAACAGTGTTATCATCAAAATTGGAAAGCCCTCAAAGTGTTACTGTTCTCAGTAAAGGAATTAAAAGTCTTTTCCCAGTTTTATATCTTTATTTATTTGTGTTAAGGTTTACTAAGCCATTGTTTCTAGATCAAACAAATTTTGATAGAGTCTGTTGAATATACTTTTCTGACTAGCCACCATCAAATAAGATGACTTGATTGTGAGCTCAAGTCAAGATAATTCAGCATTTTCAAGAAGGGAAGTTCATATTATTCTGACACACAAGCAGAGCAAGGGTTACAATCCTGAACAGCAATTCAAAACTGTTCTATTGTAATTTTCCCATCCAGTTACTGCCTCATTTGTCCCACACAGGAGGAGCTCCCACATCTTGTGTCCCAACAGTGGCATGCAGATAGGAATAAAATTCAGACATTATTCAGCTTGATCTTAAAACAATAGATTTAACCAAATAAATAAAATAAAACTGAAAACAAATAAAACTATCAGTCAAAACTCATCCTATCATGATTCATAATCATCTAATCCATCATCATCATCCTCATATCATTATTATTATCCACTTAAAACCTCAACACCCACTGGTCATGAATCTCAAGTAGAATACAGTAATCTTATCCCAACACCAAAAACAGAAGAAAAGGAAAGGGAGAAGATCAGGAAGTTCTTCTTCAATATCATTCAATAATCAAGAAAAGGAATAAATAAATCAAAGTAGCTAGAAGGAGAATATTATAAAGTAGAAATGGATCAACAATCCACCCCAAATTTACCACCATTACCACCTGAGGATACTGGGGAAGAACAGTATGCTGAGGAAAGTGAAGAAGAAGATCAAACTGTACAGATTCAGAGTTTGATGAAGCAAATGCATGATATACTATCAACTCAAAGTAAAAATAAGGGAAAGAGAAGAGGTTCTACATCTTCTACACCTGGAGGAATCCCTAGTGAACCAACACTACCAAGGAATGTAAGACCAGAAGAGTCACCATCATCACCTACACCTAGACCTAGAGCTACATCCACTCAAGCATCAGAACCCATACCTCAAACTCATCAAAGGAGAGCATTCTTCTCCACACCTACAAATCCAAGTACCTTGCAACATCAAATACTCAGACAGGAGAGGCATGTTCTTAAAATAAAAGCTAAATATTATAACCTAAACTTCAATTGAGAAGAAGTATAAAATTTATCAGAAAAGTAGAAAGGATAGCTCAGATTGAAGGAGCTAGAGAAGAATATTTAGCAATGCAGATGGCATTTTGGACAACTGATTCAAAAATTGGTGATGCCATAGAAGCAATGCCAGGCTATGAAGAAGGAAACTGGAGCCAACTAAAGAAGGACCTTATTACTAAATGGGGAAGATTTGAGCCAGAAAGAAGGTATAGAAAGGACTCACTTATCAATTTCTTCAATGATACTTAATATGTAGGAGGAATTAGTACTCTCTCACAATAGAAAAGATTCATAGGGGAGTATGAAACTATCATTACTTATCTTCTTAGATATAAATATATTCTTCAAGAAAATATGTTTCATGAAGATTTGTTTTACTGTCTCTCTGCAGACATAAAGGGAGCTATCAGTAAAGAAATGATAAACAATAATGTTATGGTTAGAGCAGAAGATGGAGGATATCTAATACCACCAATGAGAATATTTAAGAAGTACATTGAACAGGAGTTGGAAGCAAGGATATTAGTCACTAAAATACTTGCACCTCCAAGAATATCTGAACAAAAAGAATAAAAAAATAAGGAAAGAAGGGTTCAATTCAAGGAAGAGATATTTCCAGGAATGCAAGAAGCCCTCAAGAAAATGAAAGAACTTACAAAAACCCTAAAAGAACAAAGGGAATTATTCAAAGATGAAGCACCTGCTGAACGTAAAGATGTTAAAAGGTTCATGGATCAATTAAATGAATTAACTAATCTGGCTACACCACAAAAGACAATAATTAATAGCCCTCAGTCAAACAATCAAGGATTCAGACCAAGAGATAATGTTTCTCCACCACCAAACAGAAGTGTACCCTATGTTCCAGCACAGAATGTACCAAAGTTTACTGTTAAATGTTACTGTTGCATGGAGGAAGGTCATTCAGTTGGAGGATGTACTGAGCTAGTGGATGATCAAAGCAAGAAATGGGTTATCAGACAAGGTTTCAATCATTTATATCCCAACTGGGAAAGGGTCCCCAATGATGGTAGATTTCGACCAAAATATTTAGTAAGGGAGTTTCAGAGGGAACAACAGGAACTCAAAAGAAATTTAGAGGAAAAGAACAAAGGGGAAGAACAAAAGAAAAAAGAAAAATCAACTGCTGTTATATCAATGGAGAATTGGGGTGATTGGGAGCCACCATGCATTTCAACAGGATAAGAAGAACCTCTTGGGTATGCTTATGGTTTGAGGAACACAAAGCAAAGGATTGAAAATCAAGAGAAATCTAAGGCTCAACCCCTTCCCTCAAAAGAGACTATTAAACCCAAAGACACTATAAAGAAGAAAACCAGTATTCCTGGTGGATTCATTGAAGAAGAAGAATTTGAGGAAGAAAAGGTCATAATACCTACAAAATATAAATCATAAAAACCAGAAGAGGTTGTTAAGCCACGAGAACCAACCCAACCTAAGCTTACTCCACCAGCTAAAGCGAAGGATATTGATAAGAAAGCTCTAATAAAACTACCAAAGATGGAAGTAAAAAAATTCCTTTAATTGAAGAAGAAGGATAAATAATTTAAAAAGTCATGAAGAAGGTCATGGATCAGAAAATCAACCTCACCATAAAAGAAATAGTCTCAATCTCACCCAAGTTTATGCAAGAGTTAAAATTTCTCTCATATAAAGAAAGGAAATACTTAATTCCTCTTAAATCACCAGGGCAAATCTTGTGTCAATCGTCGGCAATTGACTTCACGTCAAGCAGGATAAAAGTCGAGCTCACGTCAAGCAAACGTCAAGCACACGTCACACTCTTGTCTTACACCAAATCCTGTGACATCCACCAATATTGGTTCCCCTGTGCCTTCAAATCAGATTCCTCACCACCTGATCATCCCGCAACCGTCCAATGGTTGGTAAAAATTACACAAGACCCGCCTGTTTGCACAAACACACATCAAAGAGGTCCTTCAGCCAGTCTTGATGTAGGCGGTGTGGGAACTCCTTTTGGTGTGGGATGAAATAAGGCAGTACCTTGAGGGGGAAATTATTGGTAAGTCTGTTTTGAATTTCAGAATTGTCCAATAACCATGGGTGCTGTGGTATTCCATACCATTAGTACCAGTTTTAAGCTTACCAATAAAACAAAAAAAAATGATAATAAAAAGAATTACGCAAAACATATTTACACATTACAAATACAGATTTCAAACAGAAATATACAATACACAGCCTCAAGATCTTATCAAAACAGTATAGTATCAAAGAATTTATCCACCTTATTGCATAATCAATAAAAAATTATGCAATTAAAAGGAGTTAATCTAAATAAAGGTATATGAAGACACACCACGGAATCAGCGCTGTATTTTCCCCACCTTGATTCAATTGAAAGAAGAAATACCTCAAGGCTATGCATAAAATTACAATATATTTTCCAAGAACAAATGTTTGCTTAGTAATAATGACATGCATCAAACTTGATAGAAATGATGCAATCTCCATATGAAATGATACAATACTAAAACAGAAACACCAGCATAATTTTCTCATATATATCATATGACTAGAAGAAAGTTCAATTGTCAGGAGCTGTATTTTCTCCACTTTCTTGGCAAAAAGAAAAACATCACCAGCCAAATTATCTCAAAGACATCACATGATTTTGACAAGAAACAGAAACACCAGCATAATTTTCTCATATATATCATATGACTAGAAGAAAGTTCAATTGTCAGGAGCTGTATTTTCTCCACTTTCTTGGCAAAAAGAAAATCTCACCAGCCAAATTATCTCAAATACATCACATGATTTTGATAAGAAAAAAAACCACCAGCATAATTCTCTCATAACATACGTAAAAAATAGAAACAAAAAAATACTTTCCCCACCTTCAAGAAAACACCACCAGCCAAATTATCTCAAACACATCACATGATTTTGATAAGAAAAAGCACCACCAGCATAATTCTCTCAGCAAACACGCTGCTACACCAAAACTACACGTCTCACTAGCTAAAACCTCTCAACTATGATTTTTTCTAAGTACCCTATTTTGAGAAGCTCTATGGAGGCCCAAAAGCTATAAATAGAGGTCCTCTCTCCCTCATTTTTCCCATCATCATGGAACAAGTTCCCACTATCCAGGATCATAACCATCCCTGAACTAGCAGGATATCTAGAATAGTAGTAGTGTTTTAGTAGTGAAAAGCTCAGTAGCCTTGCTCAGTAGCTTAGTATTAGTGAAGAATAGTAGTATAACCGTAGTAAAAGCTCAGTAGCCTTGCTCAGTAGCTTAGTATTAGTAAAGAATAGTAGTATAACCTTAGTTAAAGCTTAGTAGCCTTGCTCAAAAGCTTAGTGTTATTAACAAAGAGAAGTAGTAGTGATATAAACTCAGTATTAAAAAAAATCCTAAAAGAATCAAATCCAGTAGTCTTATTATTAGTACTCATATCAAAAAAAAATCATTATAATCAACCTAAAACCATAAAAAATATATATATTCTTATCATTCTTAAAAAAAAAAAACAAAAAAAAAATATTCTTATTAGTTTCATTAAAATAACAGAAACCCAAAACATATATATATATATATATTATCATCACTTTTATTAAAATAAAGTAAAAAAATCTAGTGTTTATTTTATCAGAAATTTTAGATCAGAATTTTTACTGTAGTGTTATTGATAGGTCTGATTTAGAGACTGCTGATAAGTCTTCTCTATCTGTTAAAACCACAAATCTTATTTTATTTTGTGATTCTCTGTAGGCTGACTATTCAGTATTATTTAGAGGGGCAGCTAATACACCTTAGCACCCATGGTTATTGGACAATTCTGAAATTCAAAACAGACTTACCAATAATTTCCCCCTCAAGGTACTGCCTTATTTCATCCCACACCAAAAGGAGTTCCCACATCTGGTGTCCCAACAGTGGCCAACAACAACTTCAACCATCAATAATCCGTCAATTATCAAAAAAAAAAAAAAAAAAAAAAAAAAAATCAAATTTAGTCCATATAAAAAAAAAGCCTTTTATCAATAAAAAATTTCAAGCACCTATCAAGTCAATCTGGAATCAGAAAAACCACAAAGTTCTAAATCATTTTCACCATCAAGTGCTTCAATAAAATCATTTCATTATTATTATCCAAAAAGAGGAGAAACACCACCTGGAGAAGAATCACCTATAGATTATAGTATACCAGTTGGTACACCAAGAACTAAGAAGAAAGATCAAAAGATAGTTACAGAATATTTTCAGAAATTACTCAAGGAACTATTTGAAATTAAAAAGAAAAGTGAAAAAGAGAAAATCAACAAAGAATATATCAATATGGATTCAGCATCATCATCAAAGATACCACACAATCCAGATGAATCCAAAGAAGAGACTATGCAAGGACAAGAAGATATTTCTGATGTAGAAAGACTTCATCAAAGAATGTTGGAAATGCAACAAGAATTAATTGAACTCCTTAAAAAAGAAGGGAAAAGGAAAGAGTCAAGTTTTACCGCAGAAAACAGCCCAATGGAAGAAACTACGAGCATGCCAAGAATCTTTAGACAAGAAGGGTCACCATCACCATTTTCAAGGCCTATGGCCTCATCAACTCCATTCACTTCACAAAGACCAAATACTCTACCAAAGCGGGTTAATATTCATGCACAGGCTTCAAGCCCATTGCAACAAGAAATCCCACGAAACAATACACCCATTGTCAAGATCAGACCAAAGGATTATAATTTATGGTTTGATGGAAAGGAAGTGGAAAGATTTATTAAAAGAGTAGAAAATATAGCAGAAATTGAAGGAGCAAGTGGAAGGGATATAGCAAGACAGATATCCTTTTGGACTAAAGATCAAGAAATTAGCTACCATATTGAAGGAATGCCTGGATATGAAACTGGCGATTGGGAGCAATTAAAATTGGATATGAAGAGGAGATGGGGAACAGTGTCACCTGAAAGAAGATACAAGCTGTCCTCAATTACTCAATTATTTACAAAGATTCAACAAGAAGGAGGAATTAGAAATATGACCCAATATAAAAAGTTCATTGGTGAATATGAATCCATTATTAATTATCTCAGAAGGTACCAATATATACAAGGAGATATCAATCACAATCAAGAAATTTTGGCCAGTCTTTCCTCAAGTGTTCAAGAGTCTATTTACGGAGAAATGATTAAAGATAAGGCCATGGTGCAAGCTTTGGATGGTGGTTATATTATTCCAAGATTGGAAATCTTAAAGTTATATATTGAACAAGATTTAGAAGCCAAAGTCTTAATTCAACAGAAGGAATTTTCACAACCAAAGTCACAAGAGAAGAAAGCTAGGTTTGAAGAGGAAAGCTGGGAAGAAGTCTTAAAGCAAATGAAAGATCTTACCCAAAAAATTCAAAATCCTCAGCTGCAAGGGCATCAATCAAAGGATACTGGGAAGGAATCAGTTAAGCAAGTATTGAATCAGCTCAAACACCTTTCAGAAGTATTTGAATCTCCAAATAAAATACAAGCAGGCAATAATCAAGATCAGAAAGTTACACAAAACTCACAGCCACTCAGGCCAAGATATCCTTTACTACCCATATCTTCTGGTTATCAACCATATGTTCCAGCACAAATGGCTCCAAGACAGCTACTGAAGTGTTATTACTGCTTAGAAGAAGGACATTCCGCAATAAGATGTAATCACCTCACAGAAGACTTGGAGAAAAGAATTGTCTTGAAGAGTGGAGGAACATATCTTTTTCCAAATTTTCAAAGAGTACCCACAGAAGGCCCTAAATCTGCAAAAGAATTAGTTAGACATTTTGTCAAAGAGCAGGAGGATTTTACAAAGAAAATGATGGAACAATCAAATCCACCCCAAAAGAAGCAAGAGACAACAGTAATTGAGGAAAGCAAAGAAGAGAAGGCAACTGCTATAGCTCAAATAGAAGAATGGGGAAACTGGAAACCTCCTCAAATGTCACCAGCAAATGAAAATATTCAAATAAATGTTGGGCTTAGACAGACAAGGCAAAGAGCTTCAAGACAGGAAACTCAAAGTCAAACCCAGCAAGAGGATAAAAATGAAACACACAAACCCTTTAAAAAGAAGATACCAGGTGCCTACCACGAGGAAGATGAGGCAGAAGAAGAAATAAGAGTTCTAATTCCAACAAAATACAAGAAAACACAAGAAGGAAAGGAAGTAAATAATGATATTGAAATCATTTCCAAGGAAAAGAATAAGGAGGTACTTAGACAGGATTCACAAAAGATGGAAATAAAAAACAAGGTAAAATCTACACCCAATAACCCAAAGATAATAATTGAACATGTGATGAAGAGAATACTTGAACAAAAGATAAATCTTACTCTTGAAGAAATATTATCAATGTCACCAACCTTTATTGATAAACTACAAAATTTAACTACCCAGGAAAAAGAAGTAATAAAATCAGTCAATACGTCAAATATTCAAGAAAGACTACTTTCAGTAAAGCTACGGGACTATGATACCCCAAGATTACATTATGCATGCCCACTTGGATTTATGGAAGTATTTATTGGAAGAGAAGAATATCCTACAATGGCATTGGTGGATACTGGATCAGAAATTAATATAATACCAGAGGAAATTGCAATTCAAGCCTCACTTACAAGTAGAAAGCTCAATATGAATCTCAGAGGAATTGGTGGACATACCACATCTTTGGTTGGACTCTCAGAATTTACACCAATTACTATGATAACAGGAGAAGAAAAAGAAATTCATTTATTCATAGCAAAAGGAGCTGTACACACCATACTTGGAAGACCATTTTTAGCAGATAATAATGTTAAATTGGAATTTTCACACAAGCAAGGGGAGATATTTAGTTATCCAGAGCAAGATGGACGTTGATTATGTTTACCAATATGTAACCCTCAAGCTATGGGCTGGCAAATTTCTCCACCAAGAGGTATGGAGCTTTGTGCATCTTCAGAGATCGGAAAATGGTCAATACATGGAGCAGAATCATCCAAAAGAAAAGAAACCAAGGAAACAGAAAGTCAATCTTCAACAAGAGTGAAGACAGTATTTCTTGGACCAAACAAAATACCCTTCTCAGCTATTTTTGATGCAAAAAATGATTTGAATGTAATAACTCAGGAAATAGCCCTAAAAGCAGAATTAAAAATTGGCCCTTACACATCAAAATCAACAGATAACTTTTTGAAGCCAATTGGTCAAATTAAAAATCTTGAAGTCACTTTTGAAGGTGAAGAGAAAACCTACCTGGACTTCTTAGTATTTGAAAATTTCAACCAGATAATAGATGAAGAAAAGTCAAGCATATTATCTTCATCTAAAGAAAGTATTCCACCTCAAACTGAAACAAAATCTAAAGGGAAGGATCCAGAAGAGGATGAATTGAAGGTAGAAGATAGTGAAGCAATAGAAAAAATAAAAATGGAACTGAAGAAGATGAGAAGAAATTTGGACATGGCCATAGAAGACCCAGAGAAATGGCTAGCACTTGAGCTAAGTGGTATGAATGAAGAAGATAAAGTAGAAAGCCCACAGAAGAAATTTAAAATGGATCTGAAGCCACCTGAAGCAAATTCCTCAGGAATTGCAGAAGATTATTCAAATTTATTTCAGGAGAAAGCTTGGTACATTAGTGATACTGAAAAAATAAAAAAGGACATAATCAATCCATTGGCAAAAAGAAAATTTGAAGAATTGGAAAAGGAAAGTGCCATAATTACTGAAGACAAAATGGATCAAGTTTGGGATAGAAATATTCAAAAGAGGATTGATAAAAAAATGGAAACAGCAGAATCAGAAGATGACTTGAAGTTATACCAACAAAATAATGAAGATTTGGAAGATAAATATAAGCAAGGAAGAATATTTGAAGATCTAGAAGAAGGAGAGTTATCAGAAAATACACAAAGGCTAGCTGGACTTAGCATTCTAGAAGAATTTAATCATGCCTATGATCAAATATTCTGCTTTTCAAGCGCAACTGATCTATTTAATCAAAATAAAGGAATTACATCTGAATTACCAAATGACTCCCAGAATCAAAATGGCATACAGGAAGACATACCAGAATATGAAGGACTGGAAGATTACATAATACTTCCAATAATAACATTTAAGGAACTGTATGATTATGAGCTAGATTCACCAATAATTCAAACCAAATATATTTCAGAACTACCTGGATCAAATCTTACAAATGTTGATTTTCTGGAATTACTAACCACTATTGGAATCAAAGGAAATTTAAGAAATCCTTACTGGAAGAAGCCTTATGGATATTATCAAATGACAATAGAAGGACTGTATCACAAAATGTTATGGGCTCAAGAAGATTTGAATCTAGATGGTTTGGAAATCTTGGGAGGAACTCTTTGCTGGTGTGATGTTGGGTACATGTTTATTCATGAAGTCAAAGGTTTTGTTTCAGAATGGAAAGGAAATACACAAAGACAACAACGCAACAAGATATTTGGAGAAATATTGAAGGAAATATGTCTTTTGGTAATTCACAACAGAAGGTTGATTATTTCTCAATAACAGCTGAAATAATCCAATTTCAATCACCAAGTAAAAAATAAAAAAAAACCATATAAAAAATAGCAAAATAAAATAAAAAAAATCACCAAAAAAAAAAAAAAAATCTGTATATATCTGTATTAGTATCAAGGGCAGTGACCTCCTGCCTTATCAAAGAGGAATTTCAAATCATTCAAAAACAAAAAAAAAATCTTTTTTCAACATTCCCATAATTCAGGGCAGTGACCTCCTGCCTTATCAAAGAGGAATTTCAAATAATTAAAAAACATAAAAAAAATCTTTTTTCAACATTCTTATAATTCAGGGCAGTGACCTCCTGCCTTATCAAAGAGGAATTTCAAATAATTAAAAAACATAAAAAAAATCTTTTTTCAACATTCTTATAATTCAGGGCAGTGACCTCCTGCCTTATCAAAGAGGAATTTCAAAAAATTCAAAAACATAAAAAAAAAATAATCCTTTTTCAACATTCTTACAATTCAGGGCAGTGACCTCCTGCCTTATCAAAGAGGAATTTCAATTTTTTCAATTTTTTTGTCAAGTATCTTATCACTCAAGGCTATAAATCTTTATTCAAGAAAGGACTTCAAACTCAACATTTTCCAAGAGATTATTTTCAATGTACAAGTATCATGATTTTATTTCAAAAAAACAGGGGTGGTTATCTGTTCTTATGCCACCTCATATAAAAAAATGGCGCAAGTTTGGGTAAGTGTGGGCCCATAGGCCTTTATTAATGTTATTTCTTTTTTTTGAAAAAAAAAACAATGAAAAGATGATGTGAAGAAACAGCAAAAGAAGATATAGATAGCTCAAAATATCAAAATTATGACTGCCGGTCATAATTTTGTTCTTTGAGACAGGAAGATATAAAATATGGAAAGGAAAAAAAGAATAAACAAAAACCAACCAAACAAGCTAGGCCATTCACATACAGAAAAAGAATATAGAAGAAGTTCAAAATTTCAAAATTATGACCGCCGGTTATAATTTTCCCCAAAATCAAGAAAATTATATCAAGACATGGGAGAAAAATCAACCAAACAAGCTAGGCCATTCAGATACAGAAAAAGAAGACAGAAGAAGCTCAAAATGTCAAAATTATGACCGCCGGTCATAATTTGGCCTAAAATCAAGAAAATTATCTCAAGACATGGGGGAAAAATCAACCAAACAAGCTAGGCTATTCAGATACAGAAAAGGAAGATCAAAGAATTTAAAATGTCAAATTATGACCGCCGGTCATAAAATGACCAGCTCAATACAGAAAATAATTCAACTCACCAAAAGACTACTCTGATTTATACTGGATGACGTTCTTATAGCCCCAAATTAATGGGTTTGTCAATCTTTGACAAGCACGCATCCTTCCAGCATTTTAAATGAGCAAATTGAAATAAGTACTTCTCAAATTATGATCAAGGTTGAGCACCCTCAATCACAACAAGTTTCCAAAGATCAATTTTGTTTGACAGAATCAAGGAACACAACGATACCAAATTGCATCACTAAGCTTGCTCAAGGCTGAGAATATGCTACCCAGCATGGTTACCCTATTCCAGAAACTGACAGGTCCGGCAGAAGAATCACTACAAGAGGGGGGATTTGAACCCGTTTCAAATTTGATGAAAGTTGAAAGCAACCCGGAATCACTAACCACTACACCATTTGAAAATATAACAATACTCCTCAAATTGAAACCTCATTCAAAATCACTCATCAATTTAATGACTCTTAAAAAAAAATTTTTCAACATAAAAAAAAAAAAAAAAAAAAAAAAAAAAAAATTTTTCAACATAAAAAAAAAAAAAAAAACTTTTTCAAGATAAAAAGAAAATGAAAAAAAAAAAATTTTAACATAAAACAAAAAAAAAGAAAAAAAAAAAATTTTTCAACAGAAAATAATTTTTTAAAAAAAAAAATCTTTTTTCAACATAAAAAAAATTATAATAACAAAAATAAATAAAATAAACTGTCATGATTAAAATTAAGGATAAAAGATCAGATCAAATAAAGAAGGTAAAATTAGTCCTTGTATGACTTTAAACTACAGGGTAGTAACCTGAAGGCTAAAATTAGTCCTTGTATGACTTTAAACTACAGGGTAGCAACCTGAAGGCTAAAATTAGTCCTTGTATGACTTTAAACTACAGGGTAGCAACCTGAAGGCTAAAATTAGTCCTTGTATGACCTTAAACTACAGGGTAGCAACCTGAAGGCTAAAATTAGTCCTTGTATGACTTTAAACTACAGGGTGGTTCCCAGACGGCCAAAATTTAGTCTATGTATGACTCAAACTACAGGGGTAGCACACCCGAGGGCTGAATATGCAAGTAAAATCAAGGAATCAAGAAAATAAAAAAAATGAAGATATCAAAATTAACAACCAAGATGAATAATGGACTAATGAAGACTTCAAGGGGAAATTAATGAAGAATATTCAATCAAAAGAAAATAACAACTAGAAGAACCATTGGAGGCAAGAACCATACAGATTGTGGCAAAACAAGAAACAAGATTAGCAGCAGCACAGAAATTGAGAGATTCAAGACACAAATCAGTTCAATATTTGGACAAAAAGATGGCACATAGACTGAGAAATCCACTTGAACCAGGGGACTTGGTATTAGTTTATAATAAACCACTTGAGTCACAGTGGGGTTTACTCTCCAAGAACCATTGGAATGCACCTTATAGAGTCATAATTCAATTAATAATGGACCTTATGAGCTTGAAGAATTGGATGGCACCAAACTTACAAGAAGATTTGCAGCAAGTCACATCAAGAGGTTTTATCCAAGAGGAAAGGAAGCTCAATTAAGTTCAGAGTCAGAAAATGAAAGTAGTGAAGAAATTGAAGATGAAGAGTTAATATTGGAGGGAGAAGATATTGAACAAAATGAATATGATTGATAATGGCAAGCTTTTCAGCTGGAATGCTGGGGACAGCATTAAATGGAGAGGGGGATGTGGTATTCCATACCATTAGTACCAGTTTTAAGCTTACCAATAAAACAAAAAAAAATGATAATAAAAAGAATTACGCAAAACATATTTACACATTACAAATACAGATTTCAAACAGAAATATACAATACACAGCCTCAAGATCTTATCAAAACAGTATAGTATCAAAGAATTTATCCACCTTATTGCATAATCAATAAAAAATTATGCAATTAAAAGGAGTTAATCTAAATAAAGGTATATGAAGACACACCACGGAATCAGCGCTGTATTTTCCCCACCTTGATTCAATTGAAAGAAGAAATACCTCAAGGCTATGCATAAAATTACAATATATTTTCCAAGAACAAATGTTTGCTTAGTAATAATGACATGCATCAAACTTGATAGAAATGATGCAATCTCCATATGAAATGATACAATACTAAAACAGAAACACCAGCATAATTTTCTCATATATATCATATGACTAGAAGAAAGTTCAATTGTCAGGAGCTGTATTTTCTCCACTTTCTTGGCAAAAAGAAAAACATCACCAGCCAAATTATCTCAAAGACATCACATGATTTTGACAAGAAACAGAAACACCAGCATAATTTTCTCATATATATCATATGACTAGAAGAAAGTTCAATTGTCAGGAGCTGTATTTTCTCCACTTTCTTGGCAAAAAGAAAATCTCACCAGCCAAATTATCTCAAATACATCACATGATTTTGATAAGAAAAAAAACCACCAGCATAATTCTCTCATAACATACGTAAAAAATAGAAACAAAAAAATACTTTCCCCACCTCTAAGAAAACACCACCAGCCAAATTATCTGAAACACATCACATGATTTTGATAAGAAAAAGCACCACCAGCATAATTCTCTCAGCAAACATGCTGCTACACCAAAACTACACGTCTCACTAGCTAAAACCTCTCAACTATGATTTTTTCTAAGTACCCTATTTTGAGAAGCTCTATGGAGGCCCAAAAGCTATAAATAGAGGTCCTCTCTCCCTCATTTTTCCCATCATCATGGAACAAGTTCCCACTATCCAGGATCATAACCATCCCTGAACTAGCAGGATATCTAGAATAGTAGTAGTGCTTTAGTACTGAAAAGCTCAGTAGCCTTGCTCAGTAGCTTAGTATTAGTGAAGAATAGTAGTATTAACGTAGTAAAAAGCTCAGTAGCCTTGCTCAGTGGCTTAGTATTATTAAAAAAAAAGTAGTAGTGATATAAAACCCAGTATTAAAAAAAATCCTAAAAGAATCAAATCCAGTAGTCTTATTATTAGTACTCATATCAAAAAAAATCATTATAATCAACCTAAAACCATAAAAAATATATATATTCTTATCATTCTTAAAAAAAAAAAAAACAAAAAAAAAAATATTCTTATTAGTTTCATTAAAATAACAGAAACCCAAAACATATATATATATATATATTATCATCACTTTTATTAAAATAAAGTAAAAAAATCTAGTGTTTATTTTATCAGAAATTTTAGATCAGAATTTTTACTGTAGTGTTATTGATAGGTCTGATTTAGAGACTGCTGATAAGTCTTCTCTATCTGTTAAAGCCACAAATCTTATTTTATTTTGTGATTCTCTCTAGGCTGACTATTCAGTATTATTTAGAGGGGCAGCTAATACACCTTAGCACCCATGGTTATTGGACAATTCTGAAATTCAAAACAGACTTACCAATAATTTCCCCCTCAAGGTACTGCCTTATTTCATCCCACACCAAAAGGAGTTCCCACAGTGCTAAGGTGTATTAGCTGCCCCTCTAAATAATACTGAATAGTCAGCCTACAGAGAATCACAAAATAAAATAAGATTTGTGGCTTTAACAGATAGAGAAGACTTATCAGCAGTCTCTAAATCAGACCTATCAATAACACTACAGTAAAAATTCTGATCTAAAATTTCTGATAAAATAAACACTAGATTTTTTTACTTTATTTTAATAAAAGTGATGATAATATATATATATATATATGTTTTGGGTTTCTGTTATTTTAATGAAACTAATAAGAATATTTTTTTTTTGTTTTTTTTTTTTAAGAATGATAAGAATATATATATTTTTTATGGTTTTAGGTTGATTATAATGATTTTTTTTTGATATGAGTACTAATAATAAGACTACTGGATTTGATTCTTTTAGGATTTTTTTTAATACTGGGTTTTATATCACTACTACTTTTTTTTTAATAATACTAAGCCACTGAGCAAGGCTACTGAGCTTTTTACTACTTTAATACTACTATTCTTCACTAATACTAAGCTACTGAGCAAGGCTACTGAGCTTTTACTACAGTTATACTACTATTCTTCACTAATACTAAGCTACTGAGCAAGGCTACTGAGCTTTTCACTACTAAAACACTACTACTATTCTAGATATCCTGCTAGTTCAGTGATGGTTGTGATCCTGGATAGT
This sequence comes from Austropuccinia psidii, assembly GCA_023105745.1. NCBI lineage: Eukaryota > Fungi > Basidiomycota > Pucciniomycetes > Pucciniales > Sphaerophragmiaceae > Austropuccinia > Austropuccinia psidii. The sequence continues at coordinate 76,227,543 of JALGQZ010000001.1, read as the reverse complement.
GGGAACTTGTTCCATGATGATGGGAAAAATGAGGGAGAGAGGACCTCTATTTATAGCTTTTGGGCCTCCATAGAGCTTCTCAAAATAGGGTACTTAGAAAAAATCATAGTTGAGAGGTTTTAGCTAGTGAGACGTGTAGTTTTGGTGTAGCAGCGTGTTTGCTGAGAGAATTATGCTGGTGGTGCTTTTTCTTATCAAAATCATGTGATGTGTTTGAGATAATTTGGCTGGTGGTGTTTTCTTGAAGGTGGGGAAAGTATTTTTTTGTTTCTATTTTTTACGTATGTTATGAGAGAATTATGCTGGTGGTTTTTTTTCTTATCAAAATCATGTGATGTATTTGAGATAATTTGGCTGGTGAGATTTTCTTTTTGCCAAGAAAGTGGAGAAAATACAGCTCCTGACAATTGAACTTTCTTCTAGTCATATGATATATATGAGAAAATTATGCTCGTGTTTCTGTTTGATTATTGTATCATTTCATATGGAGATTGCATCATTTCTATCAAGTTTGATGCATGTCATTATTACTAAGCAAACATTTGTTCTTGGAAAATATATTGTAATTTTATGCATAGCCTTGAGGTATTTCTTCTTTCAATTGAATCAAGGTGGGGAAAATACAGCGCTGATTCCGTGGTGTGTCTTCATATACCTTTATTTAGATTAACTCCTTTTAATTGCATAATTTTTTATTGATTATGCAATAAGGTGGATAAATTCTTTGATACTATACTGTTTTGATAAGATCTTGAGGCTGTGTATTGTATATTTCTGTTTGAAATCTGTATTTGTAATGTGTAAATATGTTTTGCGTAATTCTTTTTATTATCATTTTTTTTTGTTTTATTGGTAAGCTTAGAACTGGTACTAATGGTATGGAATACCACAGCGGGGGTTTGACTTCACCAGGTCATCCATAAAAGGACTCCGCCTGAGCAGGATCGTCGTTTTTCAGGTGACACTGGTAGAGCCCGCCGCACATAACCGCGTGTGCGGGTGCGGGTGCGCTTGCGTGTGAATTGGCGTGTGCGCGTGCAGGTGCGCAAGGGCCGCTTCCCCTTCCAACATGATGATGGCGCAGTTAGAAATTTTCGATGCTGTGAAAGGTGAGTGTGTGGGTCATTTGATCATTGAACTTGGCTTATTCACACTGTACCCAATGTCAAAATAGTAAGTTCTTTTTGGCAATGTGAAATAATGGGCTTTGCTTGTCACAATGGCATGTCTCTGTCATTAAATTTTGAGGCAGTTATTTCACTAGCCAAATTGCTAATGAATCTAAGAGATTTGCATTGTCTGTAGACTAAATTTCATGAAATAACGGCTTTATCATTACAAGCAGTCCACATGACAGAACTTTGTTATCATACAATCCACAGTTACCTTCTATTTCTTCTTCAGATATAATCAAGTGTGCATCATCAAAACCAACAGCTTTATAAATATTCAGATGCGGCCAATCTGGTAAGAAATTCACATCAATCTTCAAAGTTTTTAAGATCAGAAAGTTATTCTTCAGTATGCTAGATGGCTCAGAGACTTTAAAAATGCTATTAATAATACCAAATTGTCGTGAGTTGCCCCTCAGAAAACATATCTCACTGTTGCTGACATTTTTGGATTCAGTTGAAAATATATTGTTCCCAATATTAAAGTTTGAAACTGGAAAATACCAAGGTGAGACAATCCTTGAAGTGGGAGGACTTGTGGGTTGCACGGTAGTGTCTAAGCTGATCCAATCAACTATTTCCCTTGTTGCATGAAAATTCTGTAAGTACTCAACCAGGCAATCATAATTTTCTTGGTCATGGCGGGATGGTTTGTTATATTTATGGTGATTGAACAGGGCAGGTGGCTGTGATTCGAAAAGCTGTTTTATTTCACATGGCACGGATGGGGATTTCAGGAGAACGGAAAGGTTGGAACATCGACAGATATGTTGAAGTAAGGTTTTATCTATATCATCTATTCAGAGTTGCAAGAAGTTAATCTTATTCAGTTCAGGTGTTTAATCAATGTGAATATATTGATCTTATTAATTGACGTACATATTTTGTTATTTGTTGGCAGTTTTGCAAATACTCCAATCAAGCGCTCATAACCCCATGTGGCTGAGGCTTGTGCTGGGCCCCAACGTTGGAAGAGTTCGGGAATATGATCAGCAAAATGATGATTTGCTTTACTTTTCTGTTTTGGGAACAGGAGTTGATTGGAAAGGCAGAATTTTTTCCAATGCTCAGCAAATGCAGTCGCATCTCCTATTGAAACAGTCCAACTTGTGGCAATGTTGATAGCACTAATCAAATGGAATGTATTCTTGGTTAGTTCATTTGCAAGCTCTTCTGACTGACCCATTTTTCTTTGAATGTTCGCGGATTGGTGTACATCTAATGACATCTGTTGACTGAGCATTAAAAATGGAATATAGACCTTATATAAGAGAGCCCATTCAGTGGCTTTTAAGCTACCATGAGAGGGGGAACCCATGTTGCGAGGTACTCTTGTCCATGATGAGGGAATTATTGTCTCAGAGATGATTTGACGGAGATGCTCCAGAGCCTCACCCTTGATCTGGTGATCACTCAGTGAAGTGATATCCAATTCAGAGGGGATTTCAGAAGTGGGGATGTAATTGGCATCAAATGAAGGAATCTCTGCAGAACCACTAGATGGATGTTCCGTGTGAGGGGTGGGCATTGGGAAGTAGTTTTTTTGGGTGGAAGTAGTGGGGAGTGGCTCATTTATTATTTTTGCTGCGTCTCTTCTCAGGGAGCGGGCCTCTCTCAATGTGATTTTTTCAAGAGAGCTGTTGGAGGTCATGGAATCTGAGTCTGAACTGTTGGTGTCATTGGATTTCCTGCGGGACCTGAGGTAAATTTTTGATTTGGACTCTGGAATGCACAATTTGAAAGTTGCATGATCCTTCAAAATTCCAAGTATTAAATTATGCATTATGTCAAGATTAACCATTCTGGTTGCATCCCAATACGGAAGGTCTTCTAAAATTGAATATCGCACTCCATACTCAGAGAAAATTGCTTGTCTTTGTTGTGGGGTTGCCCGAAGCCATTTGGCAATGGTTGATTTATGATTTTGATATGAGCGTGTGTAGTGAAATTGAGGACCAATTTCTTCAATTTGAGCTTTGTGAATGGTGCAAAAATTACAAAAGTGGTTGCCTGAATGGGAAATAAATCCAGTAAGCTTGCGCATGGCAACCACATCCACAATGGCTGTGAGAATGGCAACACGGATAAAGGATCCTGAAGGACCTGTTGAGGTGGGTGAAAAATGGTAACCTTGCCATTGCTCTTTGAGCTCGTTGATGAGTGGCATTAATAAATAATTCAATTGAAGGAAAGTTGGCTCCTTCGGACCAGGGATGATTCCTGCAACATAGATATTCTCTGGCTTCAATCTTTCACTTGGGGGGAGATTAAGACAAATAAGCATGATAGGTCCAATGCTGGCCAACCGGGTTGACTTTCCATGTGCATTAAACCAGTCCACATAAATGGAGAAGGCCAATGCACCAGGAATGGACATGAATGGGGGGTCATGGATATTTCTAGTGCCAGTGAAGCGTCTCCAGACCAATCCATCCCAGACGTCACATTTTGGGGAATCTTCGGGAGTTTGGGATTGTTGATGTTGATGCAGAATGTCCATAATTCCAGCCCGCTGGAGAAATCTGGCAAGCCAATTTTTGAATGGTTGATAAATGAAATGTTTTGTTGGTATAAATTTTTGCTTCATGTTGGTTGTGTTTTGGGTGTGGGGTTCAAATGAATAGATGAATTTTCCTAATGATTGTGTGCAAGGGGGATCATGATCATTTGGGTCATTATGGCATTGACAGTGGGGTTGGTCAGTTGTGACTTATTCAGTAAGGCCATTAAGAGAGAAACATTGAGGACAACATATATAGTTTTGAATCACTGGCTCCAATTGGAGATGTTCAAATATGGTACTCAGATCTTGAGGTATATGGAATGCAGGAATGGGGGGACCACCGGAGCTTGAGATGCTGGACTTGATCAGCAGGTTTAGGGCGGGGTTGAGAATGCGTGAAGCCCGGCGGGGTATATTATACCTTAATGATAGAATGGCAGATATTATCATTCCAAGGTCTTGTGGAGGAAGGGTTTGACTGCTGCTGTATGGTTTCTGTGCAAGTGAATTGAGCCCCGGTGCTTTGGGTCAATGGTGAATAATCAGCTGGGAATATTTGATCCAAAAGAAGTTGTGGGCACTCAGATCCTGATGCAGAAGTAGGGATGTTTGGAAGAGATTTGGGTGCAACGGTTGATTTGAGCTTTTTAATGTGCTGTTTATATTGGAAAGGTGTGAAGGCAACTCCAGGCCTATCACCCTCAGGGGAAGAGTGTGTTTGAGTTGAGCAGTGTTTACACATGCATATACGCATTGAGGAATAGCGGCGGCTTGTCGTTGTTGCAGGAATTGGGAGTACGGTTGGTTTGTGTATAAATATCTATGGCTGATGTGAAAGTGTTTAGGAGTGTTATTAATTGGAAAAAAAATTGAGTGATTATTTATGAAGGGGGAGATGATTTGAGCCATCTGAGAATTTTATCCCATTTGTAATGGTGCGTGAGCTGCAGCTGATGGAGTGTAACATGTCTCCTCTGGATGGCGGAATTGGTTAGGAGTTTAATTGGGTAAAATGCCATGCTGCTCAATGCTCATACATATTCCATTTTATTTACACATGGCGATACTGCGGTTTTGACCCTTGAGGGGTGTTCCAATAGGGATGTGTCAACATTGATTTGAGGGGATTGACATTCAAACCATGTACGCTGGCACGCCATCGTACATGGCTTAAACATTATTACAGACATAACAATATAACTCTATTACATAAGGGGTTGGAGTGCAGCTAAAGTCTTGGTATTTGGTTTGAGTGCAGCAGGCTTTTAATTGGTTGGAATGTGATTTGGATTTTCTCGCCTTTCTTGAAAAGGTGATGTCTCTTTTGTGGGTAAATCCTTCATGAATATACCCCTTTACAGATGTACAATGCTGTGGAATTTCAATGCATATATTGGCAGTTTGGATAATTCACAAAATGTGACAATGGGGAGGGGGAAATGTTACCAAATATGATTACTTATGGATGATGGGTCCCCTTTGAGATCAAGGAAATATTACATTATATGGTGGTAGGCCGTGCCGGGTGGTTTCCCCTGGCAGAGAAGGCCACTCAGCATATTTTGGCGATGGCGTCCATTGTGTACGCCAACAAGCCACCGTACACTATGGATGTAGTACGGAAGTTTAAGGATGATAAGCAGGGTCGGGAGGGCACTACACAAGCATGAGGATAAGTGGTGTCGGGAGGATGTCAGGAGGGCACGACACAAGCGTAAGAATAAGCAGTGTCGGGAGGGCACTACACAAGCGTAAGGATAAGTGGTGTCGGGAGCATGTTGGGAGGGCACTCCGTGAGCGTAAGGATGGTAAGCAGTGTTGGGAGCATATCGGGCGTAAGGATAAGTGATGTCGGGAGTGCACCACGTGAGCATAAAGATGGTAAGGGCGGGGATGTGAAAGCATAAGGATTGGTGAAGACGGAGGTGGGGGGGCAGTGTCGGAGTCTCATGTGGAGGGTCGTGCGGGCTCGTAAGCATGCAAAGCATTGGGGCGGATTAGGTGGGGATGCGGAAGCCAATGAGGTGAAATTACCCAAACATTGTGAATAGTGTTGAAATGGGTTTGGGCTTTGAGTGACATTCGCATGTGACACATGTGACGATTGACGTTGTCTTGACGCTGACGTGACGTGACCCACTAAATCCAGTGACTATAAAGTGACACTAACGCGACTGAAGCAAGATTTTATACTGACAGCGGTGCAACGTGAAGTCAATCGCCGACGATTGACGCAAGCTTTTCCCTGGTGAATCTATTAACAGTCAGGAGCAAACAACTCAAGAGCTGATCATTCAAGATAAAATGCATTACTCTTGTCCTCTTGGAATTATTGAGGTCTCAGTTGGACAAGAAGGACATATAGTCAAAGCACTAGTAGATACTGGAGCTGAACTCAGTATAATACCAGAAGTGGAATCCATCAAAGAAAGACTACCAATGAGGGTTCTGAACCTGATACTTAGAGATATTGGAGGTCACAGCACAGAAATTGTGGTATTATCAGAGAATACTAGCCTTGTCTGACCATCTGGTGATGAAAGAAGAATTCACTTCTTTGTAGCCAGAGGTGCTGTTCACACAGTAATTGGCAGACCTTTACTTGCTGATAATGGTATTAGACTTTAACACTCTCAACAACAAGGAGCAATTCTTAGCTATAAAGAATCTGATGGAAGAAGATTATGCATACCAATATGTACACCTGAATCAAAAGGATGGCACACAGGACCACCCAAAGGAATGGAAATGTGTAACATGGATAGAATAACAGAGCTGAAAAATGAAGGACAAAAATCAAAATCACCCCTCAAGAAAGTTAAATTTGATACTGAAGAAGAAAATAACTATAGTAGCAAGAAAATAAATGAATAAAAATATCATTTGAAAGAAGATGAACCTGAACAGATTGAATAATTATTAGCATCTTCACAGAGAATCAGCAGCCTAGACAAGAATGACCCTCTTCACCATCCTAAATTTGAAAACACTCATAGCTCTAACATGGAAGCTTCCACTATTAAAGTGGAATCAGTACAAAAGAAAGGCTTAAAGCCAAAACAGCTAGTTAAAAGTGTTTCAAATAAATATGGAAAGAATTATAATTATTGGAAGAAAAAAAAGATTCAGTCTCTAATGAGGAATACTCTAATGATTCAAAAGTAAAAGGGTCCTCCAAAATCAAAAGATATTTTTCAAAAATAATTTCTAAAATAAGAAATAATAATAAATCTCAAGTTCACTGGGACTTCCAATGCCCTGGAGCTCAACCAACCATTACAAAAGAAATTATACAACTAAAATTCAAAACACTATTACTACACCTGCAGTAGAATCAAAAGAATCAAATTTAGAAACCAATCTATCAGGGGGAGAATCAATTCAAACTCAAGAGCCTCTGGACCTAGACCAAGTAATCAAAAAGTTAAATTTGATGGAATTGGAAATGAACATCAATACAGCAACTACTGATAGTGAAAATTTTCAAAATAATCCCTTTGCCAATTTGTCACCCAATTCTGGATTAAAATAAGTAATATATATCAGAATAGGATGGGAAGAATACCCTGTTATGACTTTTTTGGATCAAACTTTAGAATATAACTGCATACCTCTTAAAATGGCAGCAGTAATTGGGATTAGACAGATATCAAAGAAAATGAAAAATGAAGATAAGAAGCTCAACAAAAAGATCATGAACAGAGTTCAAGTGGTCTTACCTACTAAAGAAACACTGTACTTAAGATTCATGGTGGAGGGAAATTCAAGCCACATAGTCTTGGGAAAAGACTTTTGTGATTATTTTAATTGGCTTCAATTATGCAATTCCATACCCTCAAGCTATGAAGAAGAAGAATCAAATCAAAGTCCAAAATCATTCAATAAAGGTTCATCAGCCTTAAAAGATACCAATCAATCTTCAGAAGACCTATATGAAGGAATGCAGGTGTTTAGTATAGGAATAATGGACCTTACCCAACAGGATGTTCCTGAAATGATGACTAGAAGAGAAGGATCTCCTTATACTGCTTCAAGCCCTCTCACACCATTGGATGAAGAAGAATCGTTTACCTTAGGAGACCTACTTCATGATGAATATTTCAACATGGGAGAAATTAATTCAGAAGAATATCCAATACCTCAAGCAGTTCTTTAGCCAGGCCTTTAACAAAGTTTTGATGTGGACCCAGAACTTACCACATCAAATACCTTAATTCCAGAATGTACTAGTGGTCCAAAGAAAGAACACTCTGACAATAAAAATTATATCCAAACCTTCTCACCATCTATAAATTCCTTGATACAGGAAATTCAATCAAACTGCACACTACCAACAAATAAACATGTTAAAGATATAAATGAAACATCATTAGTAAAAAATGATGTTATATTAACTGGTAACTTTGAAGAATCATTACCAACCCTTGAGCAGTTGATCTTTGGGGAATACTTCAATAATGATCAAAATCCTAAACAAAACCTGGATATCCCTCAAATTCAAAATATATCTTTTGGAAGTCCCACTTTTGAGAACAGCCAAAATATACCTGACCAGAAGAACTCATCAAAAGACATAGTCAGTTTAGAATATGAGGATTTATCCTGTATTTATAGCTTTGTAAGGGATACTCAAGGATTATCACCCCCTTAAGTAACCTCTCTTGACAAAGAGCCGATTAGAGAACCTCTAGAACAATCAAACCCCTTACCAAAGAAGAATCATATTCAAAACAAACCACCAAAATCAATTCTGAAAAAACCCACCAAATTCTTTAATGAAAAAGATAAAATTAAGGAAGAAAATTCAGATTATATTCAAAATAAAAAAGAAGATTATCAATTGCCGACAAAAGAGTTTTCAAGATGCAGTAATAAAATAAAACTGAGAAAACCCCAGGAAAAGGAGAATATCCCACCAAATAATGTTAAAGTGGATTTTGAATTCACTTCAAGTATGGATGAATTCCTCAACAAAAGGATTCCCATGTATCAAAAAAGAATAAAAGATGAACTTCTGAGCTGTTTGAATAAATTCCTTTTCAAAACAAATACCAAACCAAAGATGAGGAAAATAAATAAAAGAGCTAAATATAAATTCAAGTCATGTTGATTCTGACTTATTACTTAACTCATTTTTTGTCTTTTTTTCTTTTATTTCTTTATGATTATCTTACTTTAAATTCTGATGTTATTTTATTTTTATGTTAATTTATTTATTTATTCATTTTTTTTAATTTAATTTCTATTTTATTTAATGTTATGATTTATTATTTTAATTCAAATTATAAATGAATTTATTTATATTGTTTTTTTTAATTTATTTATTGATGACCTATCATTTGAATTACTTTCCAAATTGATTAATTTTTTTTTATTATTTATATTTTATATTATTTTGTAACTTATATTTTATTTTATTTTATTTTATTTCTTATTTTTTTATTTCTTTTAATTTAAGTTTTCTAAAAAAAATTGATTTTTTTTATTTTTTTTATTTATTTTTTTTTAAAAAAATTAAATACTTAAGTCTCTCTCTCACATATTAATTTTAGGGGGGCACAACAAGTTTTTTTTATATATAAACAATTTTTTATTTTTTTTATTTCTTTTAATTTTTTTTCTATCAGATATCCAAGACCACAAACAAGAAAAAAAAGAAGAAATATATATATATATATACTATATTTATATAGACTAACAATAAATATATATAAATAATAATAATAATAATAATAAAAACTATTTTTTTCTATTTTCATTACTATAACTAAAATATATATATATATATATATATAAAATAAATAAATAAAAAAACGGATTGCCAAATTGTAACCAAAGAACCAGGAAAGAAAACATCACCAATAACCATTGATTGAACTACAGAAAAAAGTAAAACAAAAAAATATAATAATATTAAATATGTATAGCTTTAGTTATAAAAAAACTTAAAATTGGTTAAAAAGAATAAGGTGGGACAACCTCACATGACTTGGCGAGTCGAACTGCGGCACTAGAAGAAGGATATATAAATTGATTAAGTGATAGTAACAGCAACCAATATTAGCTACCTTAAAAAAAAAAAAAAACTAAAATAAATAAATAAACAAAAAATAATTATTTAATTCAATTAAAAACAATAATATAAAAAATATAAATTAAAGTAAATTGAATTAAAATTAAAATAACAATATAAAAATAAACTAAGAGAAAATTAAATTAAATTGAATTAAAATTAAATAATAATAATAATAAGAATAAATAATGAAAGTCAAGATAAATCAATAAACTACAGTGAATCCATAAATTTTAGAACTATATTAAACTAATTAATTTAATAAAAGATATTCTATATATACATATATTAATAAATGAATTAGTTAAAATTAGTTATTTAAAATATTGATTTTAATTAAGAATCAAATTAATTAATTTGATTTTTTTATATAAATAAAGCTAAAATAAATAATAAAATAAAAATAGAATTTAATTGAATGTGCAATTTCAAAGTGGATATTCAATTAAGTGAACTTTTGATAATAATTATAAAAAAAAATCAAATCTTTTCTGCACCATTTACTAAATAAAAAATATTTTAATATTTTTTTATATTAAAATATTTCCTTATTAAATGGAGAGGGTTGGAAACCCTTCTAGCTCTCAACACTTCCAGAATAAAATAATACAACATAAAAAAACATCAACAACAACAAAAATCAACAACACAGAATTGGTCCTTGATAAGACCTTAAGCTTTCTAAATAATCTATTTTTTATAAATAATCAAGTACATTTCCTCAAGAATTGGTCCTTGAAAAGACCTTAAGCTGTCTAAATGTTTTATTTTTCTATTTTACCAACAAAATTACCTCAAGAAGTGG